>VZSE01013760.1:176721-778698 GCA_013398275.1 Promerops cafer
GCGGCGGCCGGGCAGGGCTGGGCCGGGCAGGGCCGGCGCCGCGCTGCTGCCGCCGGGACCAGCCCGCATTGCGCCCCGCGGCTCCGGGAGCCGCCTCCCGCGGGGGGACAAAACCGCGCCAGGACCGAGCCTCTTTCTTTATCCGCCGCACGCCCCGCGTGGGTCTCGTACCGGTGTGTGCCGGGGACCGGGCAGGTGCGGGCTGCACGGGGCTGAGGGCCGCCTCCCCGCTCGGAGCTGCTCGGGCCGGGGCGCTCCCGCGGGGAGCCGGTGGTAGGGGTGCCTCCCTGCCCGGTGTAGCGGCGGGGCTTGGCCGCCTCCCTCCTCCCCTCCCTCCCCGCTGCACCCTTCCGCCCCGGCTCTCGGCGGCGTTTGCTGCCCCAGCCCCACTGCCGCGCTGCCCACCCGGGTCCGGCACTGCTGGGGACGTGAACCGGGCTCAGCCTTTCCCGTGCTCGCCGCCTTGGATCACGCATCTGCGCTGCCCTGCATCCCCGCTGCCATCCCCGCATCGTGCTGCCCCACATCCTCGCTGTCATCCCTGTGTCCGCACTGCCCCGTATCCCCGCTGCCATCCCCGCATTGTGCTATCCCATATCCATTCACGCATTCTCGCTGCTTCACATCCCCGCATCCCGCCGGGGCGCGGTGAGCGGCATCCGGGCTGGGCTCGTCCTGAAGCCCACAGCGCCGCCGTTCCCTCCGCGCTCCCCGTTCCCTATCCGCCGGCGGGGAGGTGCCGTGGGCGCCCTGCGGGATGGGATGGGATGGGATGGGATAGCACGGGATGGGATGGGATGGGATAGAGCGAGATGGCTGCCGTCGCCCTCGTTATGATCGTTACTGTTGTGATCGCGCTGTAGTTTGGCAGCGCAGCGCTGGGCACCTCCGAGCGAGGCGTGGGAGGCTGCGGTACCTGTGTGCGGGGCTGCGCCGGTGCGCGCCTCCCGCCGCCGGTATGAACGTGGAAGGTGGCGAATAAAGCCGGCTCGGTGTCCCTTAGCCCCTTCCCATTCCTGCGCAGCGAACACACACGGCAGCTCCGGCGTGCGATCGGGGAGGGATTTGCAAAATCTCTGTGGCATGCTGAAATAAATCCCGGAATCCCGCAATCGCCTTCTCCTCCCTTGTCTTCCTTGCGGGAAAATTCTTCCTTCTGCCTCTGGCCGAGCGCCGGGGTAGGGGGAGCCAGGGGAGGGGGGCTGGTGTGTAAACAGGGCTTAACATGAAAGTCACTGGTTAAAGAGGAGACGGATGGGAGAGAAAAGACAGGCATTAACCTCACTTGTTAGCTCCCCCCTGGCTCCTGCTTGGGGAGGACAAAACAAAAGCAGAACCTGCTAACGGGGGGAATGAATATTCATGATCCTTCTCGTATGCTCCGGGACACGGAGGGGAGAAAAGTTGGGCAGATGAGCCGCCTCCCGAAGCTGCTTTTCCTCCAGCTTGCGAGAAAATCCTTTTTTGCTGAGCGAGAGCTGTGTTGGGAGGAATTACCAACCTTTTACTGGATTTATTTTTTTAATTTTTTATTTTTTATTTTCTTTTGTGTGCGGCTGCAAGAATTAAAAAAAAGGAAAAAAAAAAGAGGAGCTGAGGCTATTGACTACATCAAAGGTTATCCATTTGAAAACACCATTTTCCTCTGAACAGCGGCTAATTGCTTCCTGAACAATCCCAGGGTCTTTTGTATATACTCAGTGGGTAAAATGAGTGTCTCTCTCTCAAGACACTGGTGACCGAACAGGGCGGAAAGGTGGAGAAGCCAAGGAAAAGCAGTGGGGCAGATGCCTCTGGGAAGATGCATGGATAATTTCTTAAGTGGCTGCAAGGAGGGAAGGTTTTTTTCTTCTTCCCGCTCGCCGCCGAGTGATCTGCTGGTGCCAGAGAATGCCGGTGCCGGCAGCGGCGTGGCGACACGGGGCTATAAGGAAGGCTGGTAAGGAAGTTTGGATTCAAAATACCCGATCGTGTGTGTGATCCGGTGCTCCCCATCCGCCCGTGGCTTTGGCTGCCGGTGCCGCTCCTCCGAGAGAGGCAAGCCTGGATGCGCTCGCTGCTCTCGAGGAGCTGCGGGAGGCAGCGCCCGGGGCTGGCTGGCTCCTGCTCCGTTGGGTGGCTGCGCTTTCTGCAGCTGCTACCCTGAAGATTAAAGTTTTGGCGACGTTGCTTTTGTTAGCATGGTGATAGCGGCGTCGGGGAGAGTGTTCCCCTCTTGGCTTATTTTTTTTAATAGAAGCATCGGATTTGGAGCAGAGCGCAGGCATCTGCCTTCGTGCACGCTCGGGCTGTGCACGGAGCTGCGGAGCAGAGCCCTTGTGCTCCGTCACACAAAGCCCTTTCCCCGAGCGAGGCAGTGCCCTGCGAGAGATAAACAAACTCCTCTGAACTCCGCTGGAGACGGGGCCGAGGGCCATGTCGGCGGCTCCCGGGAAGTGTGTTTCACCGGGCTTTGCGCAGCCGAAATGGAAAAGGGTAATAAAGCGGCGCTGCTGCGTGCTGGCAGGGCTGCCTCCCCTCCTCCATGGCGGCGGCAGCCGGGGCTGGCCCCTGCCCTGCTCCCTGCGTGCAAGTGTCACGCCAGGCCGGTTATTTCCGTGGGTTCGCTGCGTTTGACTTCTGCTGAACAAAGCGAAGGATCTGGCCCTGGCATCGGACTTAATGAAGGAAGCTGGGATGTGTTTATTCTCTAGGCTGAGTGTGGGTCAGGGCCTTTGTTGTGCCTGCCTTGCTCCTGGCTGCAGCTCTCACTGCCGCTCAGAGCCGGACCCGGCCCTGGGCTGGCAATTTCGGGGCAGCAGAGGCTGGTGCTGCCGTGCTGGTGACACCGGCTCCCTGCAAACCGAGGGCAGCATTACCTGTATCGGGCTTCTGCTGAGTCCCACTGGGCTCTGTTGTAATTGCCTTTCTCTGTAGGGTGTTCTGATGCCTTGGTCATTTGTGTCTTCAATGAGGAGCCAGTCCTGGCTTTTGGCATGTCTGGCTCAATGGAAGGGGAACCTTGAAAGAGCCGGGACAGCAGAGGTGCTGCCATGTCTCTGTGCAGCGACAGGAGGGTGGGCATGGGTCACCCCAATGCCCATAATGCCATCCTCAATGTCTGCAAGCTTGAATTTTTCATTGATCTGAACTGGGGGAATGTATGTTTTGAGAACTTAGGTTGTTGTTGTCTCTGATCCATGAATGTCTTCTTCAAGTTTGTGTGCTGTGTGGAAGAAACTAGTGAGTAGAGGGCTCCTGGCTGGGGTTTGACCAGGGAATGGATTGGTATGTACCGTGTGTGTAGAGGAAGGCCCAAAGGCTGGGAATTATGAGTGATGTGGAGCTTGGTTCAGCATGGACCATTACTCCTTACCTTTCCTGAGTTTGGACTGGGGCCCCTTTTCCCAGCAAGGTGCTGAGTGCCATGGCTTCATGCAAAGTGAGGGGGAGGAAGTGTTCGCCACCATCCACTGGTGAGGTGGCTGGTTTGGCTTTAAACTGGAGACAACCAGCTTCTTCTCTGGCTGTAGCCTGGGAAGTGTTCCCTGTAGTGCTATGGGGAACATCCCACTGCAGGTATGTGGTACTTGGTGAGAACATGTGTGCTCTGTCACCATGTCTGACCCACAGCCTCATCCATGCCCCTCAGTCTTCCCCAGGGTGCAGCATGGGAACCATGTGCATACCCCAACATGGTCTGCAGGCTACGCTTGGAAGTCACATTTGAGCAAACATCTTGTGCATCATGGAGGAGAAAAGCTGCAGACAATAAATAAGTTTTGATGGTTTCAGTGCCAAGCATGGGCAGTCCTGGCTCTTCTGCCCTGCACTCGGCATGTGGTGTAGCCAAACCCACACCTTCCCATGGGTTTGTCAGAGCGTGGCCAGATGCAGGAAGGTGTCCTTGTTTGCCTTGCTTCCCCGAGCACTCTGCGGCTGCCTCCAGCCCTTGTTCCAGGTGGAAGCCACCATTTAAAAACCTGAATGAAAAACATTTCAAAGTTTATTTTCTCTTTAGCCAAGGCTTGGCACACCTCCTCTTTGTTGCTGATGTGCCGAGATGTTTGAGTCTGGAAGAAAACTCCTCATCCGGATCATCAGGCTCACACTCCACAAACACTTTTGCTCCTTTCTCCTCTGAAGTTGCCTTGTATGGTGCAAGATGGACTATTTTGGGTGATTCCTCTGTCCCCATGGTGTCTCGGTGTAATGAGGGCCAAATCTACCCCTGCCCTGTGGGCTGCTGTGTGCTGGTCTGTGCCCGTGGCCAGAGACCCTCGTGAGCTGCCTGAAGCACAGAGGAGATTTTTTGTTGCTGGGGTCAACTCAGGGCCTGGTGCGAGCCAGGGTGCGATATCCTCTTTGCTCCTTGAGCTGAGATTGTGAGGGATTTTGCTAGAGAAAGTGCCTGAGGTGAGAACATGGCAGGGGTGCCAGAGACAGGCTGCATGGCTCTGGGGGATATGCTGTGCAGGGACCATCTCTTCCTCATCTCTCCTCCTCCTCCTCACCGGCAGCCTGCAGATCAGCCCTGGGGCTTGCTGCCCACCTCCTCATCCTGAGCATCCCGCAATCTGCCAGCCAAATTGGCACAGAGACCCAGGAGCGCTGCTAATCCAATTTGGGCAGTTTAGCTGCACTTTGCTCTCCGTGCTGCTGGCCGGAGCTCGGGAGCTTTAATCCAGCTAATGACCCCAGCTTGAGTAACCAGGACCATTTGCTTGATTCAGTTTTCCTTTCTGTCGGCGATGGCGAACGGGCTGAGGCTGTTTCTGAGTCCTGTCCGTGATATCAGGGATGGTTTTCAGGTATAGGTATGTGCAGGGACTGGAGGGTGAGGGCAGCGTGGAGGGACACTGCAATCCCTGCTTTCTCTTTGGGAGATTTCTCCTTCCCTCCTCCCGTTTTTTGTCTTTTCTCTCTCATTTTTCTGGTAAAGATAAGCCCTTCTTCCGGAGTTATTTTGCAACATAGTATTATTTTCAGAAAGGCAAAGCCAAGAAAAATAAAAGCTTCTCTCTTCCTTGGGTTGCCTACTGTTTAATGTACAAAATACAGGGGTGGTAATTGCATTAAAACATATATAATTATACTGGAGGGAGGAAGAAAAAAATCCTGCTAATTGCACATGTGTTTTGAACTGATAAATGTTGTGTGATTTGTCATGTTTTCTTGGGAGTTTGGAGGAGCAGAGATGCAGTCTGGCATGTGAGGGGTTGGGAGTGGGGATGGTTTCCCAGAATTACTGGGAGCCTTGGATGCTCTGAGCACCTCTGAGGTGGTGTCAGTGTCGGGGGCCCAATCCTTTGCAGAGTCACATCTGATGCTACCCCCATCCAGGCAAGTCCTGGTGTTGTTGTAGGAGCCCTGCGAGTCCCTTTGCTTTATGTGTTTAACTAAACAACTGTTTGTGTGTCAAAATATTCAGGCTCTCTCATAGAAGTAAATTTCTAGCAAGAGAAGAGGCATATTCCTGTATTAGGGGGAGAAATTTCCTGTGTATGTAGCCCCCACATCCAAGGGCTGTTCTTCCACTTTACCACGGTGTTTGGCATGAGTGGGTTCTGCTGGGGGGCAGGGGGGAGGAAGGATGGTCACACTCGTTTCAAGTGGCACAATGTGAAAACCACATTTCCTTCTGGGAATGCCGGCCCGGTCGGAGCTGCCGATAACATCGCAGGTAATTGTAATGGCAGTGAGTTGTTTGCTTTCTGCATGTGGCTTTGTGTACGGGCGGTTGCTTCACTCTTCCTGTGCAGACTGTTAGTTTTGACAGGGGAAGAGGAAAACCCAAAAATATTTTAGGAGGTGTTTAAAAATAATCTTGGAGCTTGGCTGGTGGGCAGGATGTTTCGCAGGATCGCGTTCCCTGCTGCTTTGTGGCCCTTGGAAGGCTTTGCTGGATAGTGTTAAGTCCTGCATTGTCATTTTGGCCGGCCTGAGGGCTTGCTGTTGGGCTCTGGGAGCTGGAGTGAGATGGGAGTCTGCCCTGGGATTTGACTTTTGCCCTGGGTAGATCTGGCTGCCTTGTAGCAGAGCAGTGTCAGAGCTGGGGCATGAGCCCGAGCTTACAGCAGCCACGGCCTCTGTAAAACATGTATATGGGTTCCCCAGCATCGCATTCCCTCCACCCCCATCTGCTTCTCCATGGTTTTTAGCCCTACAAGTGTTGGCATGCTGGCAGGGTCCCTGCCTGCCCGCTGCTGCTTATCTCCATCTCCGGCTCCTGGATGGCTGCTTCCGTTCTGGAGTCAAGGGGGGGCTCTTCCCTCTCTGGCGGGACCAGAGTCGGCCCGATGAGCCTTGCTGAAGTCAAGAACCTGTTTTTCAGGCTGATGTCATCGGGAAGAAATGGGGGAGGAGGAAGGCAGGAAAGCAGCGCCGTTTCCGAAGGAGAGCCGCTGCCGAGCCCCATGATGCTGTCAGCAGCCCCGGCTTCCACGGCTCCCACTGTTACTCCTTATCAGCGTGGCCGAGGTGCCCGTGGGGCTGCTGGCACATGCAGGAGAGGTCCTGCTCTGCATGGCCTCATGCCTGTGTGGGAGAGAGCTGGGAGGGAGGGATGTGATGGTGCCAGGGGAGTGTGTCAGCTCCCAATGCAGCAGGATCTCTTGGCTGTGCCTTGTATGGCTCCCTGGCTGTGCCTTGTATGGCTCCCTGGCCTTCCGTGGGGGTGATGGCACTTGTTGGAGCTGCCATCCTTCATTAGCAGAAAGTGGGTTTTTGGCAGAGGTGCTTGGACAGCCCTCCCAGCTCAGGCGAGCAGCTGCCTCTTCTCGGTTTTGTGCTGAAGGAGCCGATCCATTACACTGATGTTGGAATCTCAGCTCCTCATGCATGGCATCAGGCCGTAGTAGCAAGGTGATGCCTGTGTCTAACACGGCTTGGGGCTGCAGCTGGGATCCGCAGGAAGAGGAGAAGCCTTGCTCTGCTCTCCCTCCCAGTCAGCAGCTCATGGCTGCACCCACGCTTTGCTCTGCCCAGGTGCGGTGGGTGAGACCCCCTTGCTGTGGGAAATTGGGGTGGGGTGTGCTGTGTTAGCACTGCCTACAGGAAAGCAGAGTGCAGGCACGGCCACTGCCGTGGCACCTCTCTGTTAATATCAGGTGCTCTTTGCCCGTGGAGCTGTGAATGGATCTTCTTTTGGACTCTCAGAACGGTTTCCCCTGTGGTGGTGTTGCTGTGGGGAGACTTTTGGGCTTTTCGTCTTCCTGTCTCTGCCTGTCCCACTGCCAGGTGAGGCTCTGCTCTCTCTCTGGATGTCTCACTTCTCCTGGGTCAGCTTCACCTTGGGGAAATAAAACATGGGGCTATGCTGAGCTAAAACTCCTTAGGGGAAGCAGAGCCAGGACCTGAGGCATTTCTAGCTGTGGTTCTTGGGGCAGCATAACTGAAACAGCAGAGGGGGAAGGATGGGAGGTTGATAGGGGAAGAAATGGCTTGGGAAAGCTCATTTGGAGAAGTTTTGTGGTTGTTTTAATCAGAACCAATGTGATGGCAGTCGTGCTTGGCTCACCACAGGACAGCACAAGTGCTGGTGTCAGCAAGGGGCCAGGCAGAAGCATGGGAATTTCAGTTTAGCTGGGATTAAACCAACCCCAGAATGACCTCCCCTTGCTGGAGTAGAGGGGATCCAGCAGCCAGGAATCCTCCTGTGGCAGTGCTCCATTGCAAAGAGGGAGCTCTCCAGATTCCCTCTGGGATTTGGGGGAAGCGCTTGTGACAGAGAGGTGAAAATGCAGCTTGGAGAGCTGGGCTGGAAGAGGGGCATTGATCTGGGGAGGGGAAGATCATGGCTTGTGTTTGTGGCTGCCCTGGCCCAGTGGGGGATGTGGAGCAGCAGGCTGGGGAGTGAGGAGTGATGCGTTATGCCCCAGGGAATGAGATCAGACAAGGGAAGGATGCTAATGGCCAGAGGATCTCTCCTTGGACTTTTCTGCTGTTGAGAGACCTTGCTTGTGGGTGACCTTCTGGTTACCCACCTCCCTGCAGGTCCAGCTGGACCAAGGCGACCTCTGCCAGCAGGGCTGGTTTTTGGGACATTTATGTGGGGCAGTGGACTGATGGGTTGTGAGAATCAGAGTCTGGGAGTGTGTTGGCCAAAGCCAAAGGGGGAGGTGGCCTTCAGGGAATTTGGTCTGTACTTCTTTGCTCTTAAGATGGGGGCAAGATGTTATTAATTGGTCCTGATTGAGGTGACAAAACTCACATCAGTTTGGTGTTTGAAGCCTTGAGTTGACCTGGATGTTGATAGTAGGAAGCCACAGTCTCATGGCTCATGTCCTGGTGCCTTGGGTTGGGGCCTGTGGATGATGAGGGGCACAGAGGGGTTGGAGGTGTTGGGCTCTGTGTATGCTGATGGACAAACTTCCTGAAGTAGGATGGGAAGCAGCAGGCTGTGTCCTGTGTGGATGATTACCCACAGGCTGTGCACCGGTCTCCATTCCAGGCGTCAGTCAATCCAGGTCTTTGTGCTCCTCTCTTGGCTGCAGGGAGCACAAGGGAAGGTGGGGAGCCCTTTCCTCCTGGGAAGTCCAGATCCAGGATGTGGGCTGCAAACAGAAAGCCCCTCGGCAGCCCTTGCAGGGTCCCTGTATGGACTGTGATACCCAGGTGAGTTGTGGGAATAAGGCAAAGGACAGCTGCCGACTCTCACTTCTGAATGGAGCTGGATGGAGCTGGGAAATGTGTAAGGTCTCGGTCTGTGCCTGGTTCCCTGGAAGGACCTGCTGAGGCTGTCCTCATGTGCCTCCTTGCCTTGGGCCGTTGTGGTTGCGGGGAGCCTGGGTTTCCATAAAGGAAATGCTTGTGAGCCCTTTTTGGAAGGGCTCTCTGCAGAGCAGCCTGCAGTCTCTTGGTGGTGAGTGCACGAAGTGGCTCCAGAGCTGTTCTGGAGTTCAAGCTGTTCTTGGCATGACATGACTTCTTGCAGAGGACCAGAGAAGGGGAATTGCGCACTTGAGAAATGCTGTTTAATTTCCTCACTGCTTGTTCTTTTACGCTCCTTTTTGCTGAGGGTCAAGCTTCATGAGCCCTTGCGCAGTAGATGGCTGCTGCTCCTTGTCATGTTTCTCAGGACAAAAGAGGCTGAATTCTTTGCCCAGAAGATCTTGCAGGGCAGGAGTGGAAGCTGGCGTGGATGGCAGGATGGGGTCCTCAGCCCCTGCCTGGGAGGGATGGCAGGAGCCTGGGAGGAAACTAAAGATGCTGAAGATATTATTGATTGGGTGATGGTAATGGAGATTGGGGCATTGGGGCAGCTTCAGAGCTTGCCATTGTTTTCATCAGGGTGTGGTTTGAGCTAGGGATAAGGTTTTTAATGATTTAACTCACTGGCTAGGGAGGGACCCCAGCCAAATAGTTTTCAATGACTGTATGCAGTGAAAGAAGGAGTTAAAGTTTAGCCCTGTTGCAGCAATTGCATATGTAGTGCAGCTCGAATTTGTACCACCACCAGGCTTTCCTCATTGCAAGGCTTTTCCCAGGCAGATGAACCTAAAAATACACCAGCTCTATGGTGAGGCTGCCTCTCCTGTGGCCTGAAGGCTTTTCTCTCCCCTGGATAATCTCCCCTCTCTCCCCTTTGCTAATTACTGGCAGCTTGTAGCTGGTCCCTTCTTGACTGTTTCTTATTGCTGAGAGCACCAAGTGATTTGGAGAGATTACAGGTAAAGGCCCTTTAGATGCCATTTCCCCTTTTGTGGGTCGGTTATTTGGGGGGTTTCAATCCCATGCCTTCTCTCCTCCAACCTCCCTTGCAAAAGTGCAAGGCTATAAAGCTCTTGGGGTGTTTTTCTGGGAGTGAACCTGCTGGGGTCCTGTTGAGGGAAGAGCAGGGGTGGCAGGCGGGTCTGTGAGTGTCAGATATGCACCTCTGTGCTTGTCTGCATGTTTTAAACCCTGTCTGCGGGTGTTCCCACGAGGGCTGCTGCTTTGTAGGCTAGTGCTGACTCTTGGACTTGCTGCCTGGATGAGTGGAGAGGTGGTCCCTAATGCTCTGTCCAGTCTTTGCCTTTTAAGGTTAGTTTTTCCATCCCAGTACTCCTGCTTTGTGCTATCAAAAGTGATGATTGTTTTCCCAAAGTGTGGTCTCCCATCCTAAACACAGGTTTTTGAGCATATTGCAGGGACCAGGGAGCTCTCAGCCTTGGGGGATGAGTGCTGCTGCCCCTTGCCACCTCTCCAGCAGCCAGGAAGTGGGGCACTGGCTCTCTGGGGCATGTCCATTGCTTGTTGCTGAAAGGCTCATTGGAAGCTGGGATGTGTGAGTGTTGGCCGTGCTGAGGTGGGTGACCCCCATCCTAGTTTTGCAGCAGCTGCAGCCATCTCAGTGTGGCCACTTGGTGAAACTGTGAGCAAATGTCCTTTCCAGTGGGGGATGAAGGGGACTAGGGCGGATTTGGCTCTTGTGCTGGCTTTGTTTCTGATGGCGGGTTTCCTTCTGTAAACATACGTGTGTGTGTATATATATTGTGTGTATGTGTGTGCACACGGACATGGGAACACAAGCCTGTGGTGCTGTCTGGCTGGCAGTGTGCCCCTGCTGTGGGGTGAGCCCTGGGGATGCTCAGTGCTGCAGATGCTCTGCGCTGCATCACTTGCTGCCCAGCAGCACAGCCAGCTGTATCTGTGGTCCTACTCTCCCAGCTGGCATGCATGCAACCGGGCTGGGGTGAATTATTTTATTGCTGCCTGTTTCAGGGCAGGGCTCAGCTCCTGGGTATCTGCCTGGGGTTTTCGATGCCTTTGGACTGCACTGGATGTGTTTGTGGTGCAGGTCTTGCTTCCTGGTGGTGGCAGTCATATGGTGGCCCTAGACTGGGTCCCCCCAGGGCGAGGTGCTACTTGAATGCAGCCTCAGGGGCTTTGGGTGCCCTGTGATTTAAAGAGTGTGCCAGTGGAGGAGCTGCCCTGCCTTAGCTGCACTGTGGCCTCTCCATGGGGCTTGGAGGCTGTGTGACAGCAGGGAAGTGCCCTTTGGCTGCTGCTCCCACAGGCAGGGAGCATGGGCGCCAGCACAGCCACTGGGGCTGCATGCACCCTGGTGGGCTTGAGCCCTGCTTTAGTTCAATCCAAATTTCAGGAACCCATATCACTGAGTCCTGAAGAAAGTAGACAAACTAACCATTTGTGCTATTTTATTTTTATTAATTGTTGCTGATGGTTTTAAGCAGGACTGGACAAAGCCACCACTGGTGTCAGGTCACTAGGACGAGATGTTGCTGCTGTAGTATATTTAGGAGCAGAAATCTCTGAGGAACTCTGCAGAGTGTCATCTCTCAGCTTGCCCCAGCTCTGCCTCACTTTGCTCTCATTCCAACTTCTGATTTGCAGTTCCCTACGTTAATTTGGGAATCTCCTGTTGGGCTTTCTAGCCCTGGTTTGTGGCAGCAGCTCGACCTCTAGTTCTCTCACCCACTTCCTGAAATAGAAGCAATGAATCATAGAAATGCACCAAGAAAGCAAGTTCCCTGTCGTGCTCTCTCATCCTGGCAGGAGATGCTCTGCTTGGCATCCCCACGCTGCACCAATCTCCCACTGTCACCTTCCCCATCTTCCCCATTCCTTCTCTCCTTGGCACGTCACTGACACATGAATTTGGTGTTGGTGCTGGTCTCCTTGCCAGGCAGCCACTGTGCTGTTGCTGAGGGGCTCAGCTGCATGGGAGCAGTGGCTTGGTGACAGCTGTGCCAGTTTCTTGGGGTGGGAAACCACTCTCTGGTTTCCTTCAGGAAACCCCAATGCCTGCAGCTGCTGGGCTGTGGCTTTCTGGGCTAACCAGTGGGTTTGTGCTGACAGTGCTACTCGGTCCCATGTCAATGTGGTTTGGGGCTAATAAGCTCTTACCTGTGGTGCTTGTCGTTATTCTCTTACCAACAAGCTCAGAAAAATGAAGATTCTGGGCAGTTTGAGTGTCTTTTAGGAGAGCCCTTGCCCTGACAGTGTTGTGACTACCTATTCTTTGCTGGGAGGCTCCCAGTATTGGAAAAGGTGGTAGGAATGGGTGATTAGGACCATGGGGATGATTTCCAGGGTGCTGCTTTGCTTGTCTCCACACCCATGGAGCTTTGTGGCATCTGGATTTGGTCTCGGTGCTGCTCATGTGCCGTTGTCCAAATGTCCCTTGAGACTGTTGCCTTGGAGGTGGATGTGTTGGGAAGTCAAAGAGAGCAGGGTGAGGAGCATTGTGGGCAGAGGCAGATCTGCAGAGAGGGTTTGTAAGCGGTGCAGAAGCTTTGCCCAAGGTATCTGGGGGTCAGGGGAGCTGGCAGGGCTGCAGGGGTGGCCAGGGCTGGGCTTGCCCTGAAAAAGGAGGGTGGGTTCTTGTGTATGTTGGGAGTTGGAGAAGGGAAAAAAAAGTTTCTCCCTTTCCTTAGATCTCTCCCAGTCTGGCTCTGTGGCTTGGGAGGGGAGCAGAAGTGAAGGATGATGTATGGAATGTTGGGGTAGCTGTATGGCTCAGTGCTGGCTCAGTGATGATGCAGTCCCCCAAGGTTTGCATGTGGCCTAGCTGGTGGGTCCCACAGCCCTGCCAAGAGCAGGATGCTGAAGCTGGGGCAGCGTTCAGCCCCACACAGCCCTGCTGATATAGCACCTGGCTGCCCTCTGACACCCTGCCTTGCTAGGGCTGGGATCTGGCAGAGCTGCCAGTCACTGCGGGCCATATTTCCTACCTGTGCCACTCCCTGCTGGGGTTCCTCTTGGAGGTTATCCTGGGCTGAGTCAGAGATGGATGATAAGGAGAGGAAGGAGAGAGAGAGGCTTTCCTCCTCCTCCACTCCCTTTTGGAGTGGCTTATCTGCATTTGCTGGGAAACTGAGCTGGTGCCCCAGCCATGGACCTTGGTCCCACCTGGGGTGGATGGATTGTGATGGTAGGATGGGCTGTGTGCTGGCAGCGGGGTTTACACAACCCCAGGTTAGTCTGGAGGTGCCTCTGCCTGTGTGGGAGAAGCCAGGGATGGGGTGTAATGGAGGGGCTGCTGAACTGGCACAGAGAGCAGAGCTGTGCATTGGTTTCCTGTGGCCATCTCCTCCCTGCTGCCAGGATGCAAAGGTCACCCTGGTGTGGGGTGTCTGGCTGGCTCCCCGCCACTTTGCCGCTCTGTGTTGGTGAGCCCCAGCTGTGGCACAGCAGCAGGCAGAGCATTCCATCCCTGCTGCGTGTGCCCCCTTGTCCCTCTGGAGCCTCTCAAACCAACTGCCTCATGTCTGGCCCTGTGTTTTCTAGTGCATAGAAATGCCAGAAGGACAGGCTTGTCCTTGCCATGCCCGCGTGCTGCCCATGACTCTCCTGGCAGGCAGGTGGCAGGATGACGGGCAACGTGCCAGGGCTCTTGGCTCTCTCAACTCCTTTAAAAGGTGCTTTTGAGATCCTCCTCTGTGTAGGGGCTTGGGCTGTGCTTGCTGCTAACTGGGACTTTGCATCCATTCCCAGCACCGCCATGGAGTGGGATTGGGGCAGCAGGTCAGGGTCTCTTCTGCCTGCTAGAAAAATGTGAAGCAGTGGAGTCTTGTGGGTGGGGTAGAACATGCTTGACACTGCAGGAAAGCCTCCTAACCCCACTTTTTTTGTCTTTCTCCCTCTAGGGTTGACTGGACTGGCCGTGCCCACGATGCCCTGAATGCTGAGCACAGCGGAAGCAGAGGAGAGTGTATCCAATTAGCTCCTCCTCCCTCCCCCATCCCTTTAGTTTGGGTTTGTTTCTATTTATTTTGTGGCTGGGTTTGGGCATGGCCTTGGCTGGATGTGAGGCTGCTGCAATGTGGCTCCTTTGGCTCAAGCACCACTTGTCCATCCACATTTGGACCTTGCTGCTCTTGGGGAGCACCTGGCTACCGCTGGCGGAAGGCAGCCCCAAATCTCCCTTTAGGACTTTCCCAGTTACAGACTGGAGCTTGACACACTTGGTGGTCCATAACAAAACTGGGGAGGTCTATGTGGGGGCTGTCAATCGGATCTACAAGCTCTCCAATAACCTCACGCTCCTGCGGACCCACGTGACGGGGCCCGTGGAGGACAATGAGAAGTGTTACCCTCCGCCCAGTGTCCAGTCCTGCCCACACGGGCTGGTTACGACCAACAACGTGAACAAACTGCTGCTGGTGGACTACTCGGGGAATCGGCTCATTGCCTGCGGCAGTGCCTCCCAGGGGATTTGCCAGTTCCTGCGGCTGGACGACCTCTTCAAGTTGGGTGAGCCCCACCACCGCAAGGAGCACTACCTCTCCAGTGTCAACGAGTCGGGCACCATGTCTGGTGTCATCATCGAGGTGCTGAATGGGCAGAACAAGCTCTTCATTGGGACGCCCATTGATGGGAAGTCAGAGTACTTCCCCACTCTCTCCAGCCGCAAGCTGATGGCCAATGAGGAGAACGCGGAGATGTTTGGCTTTGTCTACCAGGATGAGTTTGTCTCCTCGCAGCTCAAAATCCCCTCGGATACCCTCTCCAAGTTCCCCACCTTTGACATCTACTACATCTACAGCTTCAGCAGCGAGCAGTTTGTTTACTACCTGACCCTGCAGCTGGACACCCAGCTGACCTCTCCTGACTCCACTGGGGAGCAGTTTTTCACCTCCAAGATCGTCCGCCTGTGTGTGGATGACCCCAAGT
Organism: Promerops cafer; assembly: GCA_013398275.1. NCBI lineage: Eukaryota > Metazoa > Chordata > Aves > Passeriformes > Nectariniidae > Promerops > Promerops cafer. The sequence continues at coordinate 191,320 of VZSE01013760.1, forward strand.
TCTACTCCTATGTGGAATTCCCCATTGGCTGCGTGCAGGACGGCATTGAGTACCGTCTGATCCAGGACGCCTACCTGACCAAGCCTGGCAAGGCTTTGGCCAAGTACCTGGGCATCTCAGAGCAGGAGGATATCCTCTTCACCATCTTTTCCCAGGGCCAGAAAAATAGGGTTAAGCCTCCCAAGGAGTCTGTGCTCTGCCTCTTCACGTTGAAGAAGATCAAGGATAAGATCAAGGAGCGTATCCAGTCATGCTACAGAGGGGAAGGGAAACTCTCACTGCCCTGGCTCTTGAATAAGGAGCTGGGCTGCATCAACTCGGTAAGTTCCCACCTGTCTTTACTCAAGCCAGACTGTTTCTGGTGGTGTTCTCTAGCTGGACCTTTCCCAGTGATTTGACCTGAGCTGTGTTTTCTCTGTGGATATGGGCAGTGTCAGTGAGTTTGGGCTGGGAGGGTGAGGACTCAGAGTATCTGCTGCAGCTCTGCTGTGGAGTCCCTTGCAGATGGCATGTGTGGGTTTGTGGGTGTTGTGTCACCTGGGGCTTAGCGGTGGCCAAGCAGAAGGTGTTGGAAGCAGCAGGATGGGCAGGACAGGGAGCACAGACCTGATGGAGGGAGGTGGGGAGGCTGGTGGTCCTAGCAGAAGTTGGTCAGATGTTCAGCATGGAGGGACCACGTCCTCTCCATGGGGTGCTGGGAGGGCACAAGGCACTGTCAGTGAGGTGACTTTTGGGAGTGACCAGTGCAAACTGTCATCCAGAGAGGTGCAGGACATGAGTGCTGCTATCCTGGAACAGTGATTCCCGACTGAGGGAGCACTCCCCTCTGTCCCCAGAGAGGTGTTTTCCCACCTGGTTCTCATCTGGGTGGGTCTGCTCCCTGCTGGTGTCTCAGCTGCTCAGTGTGGGACCTCTGAGTCTTGGTGGGCAGGGGACCTCCCAGCTTGGCTCTTGGGGTTTGTTTTCTCATTGAACTGTTACTGTTACTGCATTCTTTTCTGAGGAAATGTTATAAACCACTAATAGTTGCTGGAGGCTACAACTTCAGGTGATGGAGAGGTCATAGGCTGGATAGTCCCCAAGTAGGGTCAGATAGGGGGCTGAGGCAGGCTTGGGCTGTTGGTGTGTGTGTTTGGGAGGGTCTGGTGGAGGTCCTGGCCCACCTGCCATCACCCACCTCCCCCAAGTACAGCTTGTTGGTGTTCAGCGCCCATCTGCAAGCCCCCAGCCCTGCTCAAGCTGGGTTTTGGGTGCGGGCAGGTAGGCAGGGGCATCCCTGTGGGGCAGCCCTGCCCTCTCTCCCACCGTCCTCGCCGCCGCTCTGAAGGAGACAGCTAACAGCTGCCTGACAAAGTAAAGGGTTTGCTGTCAAGAGCACTGGGCTCGCAAATCAGATTTTGGCTTTGAACTAATTCAATTTTGCTGGAAAATGATGAAATCGTTACACGGCTGCCTGTTGGGTCGCGCAGCTGCTGGCTCCAGCGGTGGAGCTGCTCGCTGCTGCCTCCCGCACTCCCGGCTCACCTCTCCCAGTGCCCCACTAACGCCAAGGCCCCCGGGTTTGAGCAGGGTGCTCTGTCCCCCTGCACTCTAGGGATGGTTTTAAACTCTGATGGTCCTAGGATTGCTACCTGGTGGCCAGCTCCTGGGAGTAAGTGGATCTCAAGGTACTCTGGGTCCTGCAGATATGGCTCTTGTGGGGTGGAAGGATGTGCGCTGTGATGGGGAGGCGCCTGCTTTTGTATGGGTTGGGCTGTGGAGTGACACCCTCCCTCAGGGGAACCAGGTGGTGTGTTCTGTCCCAGTCCTTCTCCAGCTGCCAGGCAGAGTGGGGCAAGACATGACTAGATCACAAGTCAAGCCCTCAGCTCCTTGCTGTGTTGAGCATAGGCCAGACCAGACCACTGGAAGTATGCAGCCTCTTTCTGATAGGAATTTCTGTGCCCCTAATAAAATAAAGCCACCTCTGGGGTGGGTCATGGCAGTCATGGTGGGTCACCATCTCTCGTTGGTGGAGACTGGCTGGGAAATAAAGGATGTGCTGTTTTTTTTATTTTTAAGGATGCAAAATGTAATTGCTCAAGTCAGTAGTTGCTTGGGATTTACACCCCATCCAAATGGAAATGTGCAAGGAGCTCTCTTGCTCTGCTCCTTCATGGCAGTAAGGGGCTGAGGCTGGTCCATGCTGGAGGAGATTTTGTCAGCACTGCACTCCCAGACCTCAAGCAGTGCAGGGCCAATGGATACTCATCCCCAGTGCTGCAGGGTAGCTCTGATTCTCCAGAGCTGCTGCTGGAGCCACGAGTAGAGGCTACCAGGCTTGGCAGATAGCTCAGATGTTAGTGATTCCTCTTCAGTGCTGGTGAGTGAATTCCTGCTTCCCATTTCTCTCTCCCTCCTTCTGGGATCCAGTGATCTGGAAGTAGGAAGGGGAAGGGAGCTGGCTCTGTAGGGAGACTCCTCACACTGGTGCACTCAGACCTGAGCATGGACTTCCGCATGCAGCAGAAGCACCCAGGCCATTTCCCTGTGCCAGCCCCACTGCCTAAATCACGCCTGAACCTCTCCAGAGGCTTTGCTGCTCCCAGTGTTTCACTGAGAGGGGTTTGGTGTTGTGTAGCCAGGCTCTTTTCTTCCCCTGTGCAGTGCAGGGCTGGGAGGTCTTTGTGCCTGTGGCCAGTTGTGCTCAGCGCATCTGCCCAGTGCTCCTGTCCCCGGACGGTGGGGAACAAGGACTGGTGTAGCAGGGCTGGGAAAGGGCAGTGGGCTGGAGCTGGAGTGGAGATGTTGCAGCAGGGAGTTATTTAGTGTTCCTGGAGCCCTTGACTCCTGGGCTGTCAGTGTGGATAGAGCCAGTGCCTGGAGCCAGTAGGATGTGGGCATCAGCTTTCCCTGGGCTACCCCAGGGAAAAAATGAGTTTTGACTCCTCAGTAAGGCTTGCTGCCCAGCTTGCTGGCACAGGACAATGGCTGGTGACAAACCGGCTGAAAGTGGGCCAGGATAAGCCAAATCCTTTCCGGGGCAGCCAGAGAAATGCTGGTGGTAACAAACTGTACCACACTCGGATTATTCCTGAGCAGCGATTAATGCACAAAAAGCCTGGCATCCCAGCCTGGCACTCAGTACCAGCCTCCTGTAACCTTCTCCTTGGCTCTTTGCATCCCTCCACATCCTCCATCACAGCCCCTGGAGGTGCACAGGGGGATGGGGTGAGCCTATAATGGTGTTAACTGGCGAATTACTGGCTAATTAATAATGCTGAGTGATGCGAGCCTTGTCGTGCTGTCTGCTCCCTCATTGCTTTCGTAAGTGGGCTTGAAGAGAGGCAATGAGACAAGGCATATCAGGAGACACCCGCTCCTGCTCGCTTGGTGCTGTGGGCCTGCCTTCCCCCTCCTTCAGGTCCCTTTCCCCAGGAAATCCAAATTTCCTGACCCTGTTTTGGGGAGGAAAAAGTAGTGCTGGGAGAGAGAAGACTGCTGCGCTGTGCAGATAGCAGCCCTGGGCTGTCCGAGCCAGGGGCAACTGAGAGGGGTGCCAAAGAAAAGCATGGAAATAAAAACAAAAGATAAAAATAATTTTATTAAAGAACCCCCAAACCCCCAAAAGAAACACCGCAGCCCCTCTTGCAACAGGCTGAAGGCTGTGGTCCCTGCAGAAACCCATGCAAATGCGAGAGTGGGCAGATCCCGACACCTCCTGCAGATCCCAGTGTCTCTTGCAGATCCCAGCATCCGCAGGCTGAAATGCTGCAAGGTCACTGGCCCTCACGTGCCGTGGTGCGTGTCGGTCCCTGCCAGCAGCGGCTGGGGGACAGCTGTCCCCCTCTGTCCATCCTTCCCTCCGTCCCTCTGCCCTGCCTCTCCCCGCAGCCTGTATCTGCCAGAGATGTCGGCGGGTTCCATAACCCCGGCACTGCCGCCCTTGGCCCGACCTCTGTGCCGCCTGCGCTTCCCTAACGAGGCAGTTTGCTGTTAATGAGCTAATTGTCGGCGTAATTATTTATCGAGGTGGTGTCGGCATGGCGGCGGCGGGAGTTCCTCGGTCCCAGAGCGCAGCTGTATTTGTCATTTCCCAGAGAGTGTGTTGAGACAAAGCAGAGAGCAGTAAACACCATAAACATCTCTCCTCTTGCATATTCAGCAGCCGTGCGGTTGGGGAAGCTGCAGATTGAGCTCAGAGAGAGCAGAACCTGCACCCAGGGGTGCCGGGGCTTGAATACCTTTGTGGCGTTGCCCTGAACCCTTCTGCTCCTGCAGATGGCTGGGTGGGAGGTGCTGGGGTTTATTTGGGCTGCGGGAGACAGAATCTTTTCCCCAGCAAAGCACCTGAGAAATCCCAGGTATTTGGATGGGAGCTGTGTATCAGCTGAAGCATTGCTCGCATCTCACTCTGTGATTAGGAAGATAATTTTCTAGGCTCTTCTGTTTTAAAATTCCTAATCTCATAATGCAGAGGAAGATGCTTAGTATGTGTGTTGGCCAACGGATAGAAGAGGGCAAGGCTGGCATTCAGAGGGTGAGTGCAGAGGTTGTGATTTCCCTTCCCTCTTTTTCTTGTGGTTGCAGAGACGTGCAGTGCCCCATGTTCCTGTTTTGGGGATCCCCGCGTGTTTCATTACTGGCTGTAAGAGTTCCCCTAGTTCAGGGAAGGATGAGCAACAGTCAGGTGGGGAGGGGAGTTGATCTTTGTATATTAACTCAACACCCAAAACCAGAAGTTAGAGTAACAGAGTGAGCAGCCCAGCATCCCCACAGTGCCTGGTGAGCTGAGTGTGACTGGTCCTTCCCTTTGGGAAGGCTGGCACAGCACTGAGTTCCTGCTGCAGCAGGGATTGGGACCACTGGCCCTGGAGCTGGAATGGTGGCACAGTGAGGAGGGCGAGCAGCCTTGCCATGGCTGTGGGAGGCCGATGCCGTTGTAGCTGCAAGTGTATTGTGCTGGGGCACGGAAAAGTGCTGTGTTTTCTCCCCTCCACATGGGTGACTGTTGGTGGGAGCTGGTCTGGGCTGATCCTCGCTTCCCAGGCAGTGCTGAGTGGGAATTACAGAGCTCTGTACTGCCCTTGCGTACGTGGAGCTTGGGAGCTCGGCATTTTCCCATATGCTCTGTACACATGCGGTATGGATTTAAAACCCCTTGGGGACTGGCATGCATTTGGAGCCTGCTGCTTGCCAAAAAACCTCTCTCCCCTTTAAATTCAAAATTATATAAGGAACCTTGTGAAGTGGAAGAATCCCGTGACCGGAGCAGGCTGTCTCCCTGTCAACCGTGCCTGCCTTGCCACTTTACCCTCCTGCATCCAGGCTCGCTGCCACCCTAGGGGATTTGGCAAAGCCCTTCACTGCCTGGGACAGAATGGGGATTTTGCTGGTGCTGTGTGACCACGTGAAGCTGTTGTCTCATGTGGGAACATTGGGAGGCCCATGTACCCCCCAGGCCAGACTGCTGTGGCCAGGGTCTGTTGTTCTGCTCAGCAGGTCAGGGTGAGGATGCTCAAGGTAGGGGTGAATGCTGTGGATCTGGTCCGGGTCCTGCTCCCCTACCTGCATCTCAGCTTTCACAGGGGGCATCCCTTTGCCTTTGCCTTGCCCATCATTGGACTGTCCTTGATGGAGGTCCTTGCTGTCATGGCCGTGAGAGTGCACAGAGGCCAGTGCAGCCCTGCTTCTGCCTTTCCCCAGGCAGAGGGAAAGCTTGCAAAAGCTTCTCCCAGATCTGTAGGCTCGAGCTGAACTGAGGAGGCAGCTGGCTGAGCCAGGCGCCTTGTCTGGGGCAAGGCAGCATGGAAAAAATGTGGGGATTTCCCAAAGACGTTCCTGCGGGAGGAGGAACAGGGCTGGCAGGTGGGTAGTGTGTTTGCTGGAGGCTTTGCTATGTGAAGCAAGGCTCTTCCAGGAGCCCTGACTTGTTTGCCTTGGCACAGCCTTGTCTGGGAAGTGTTTTGTCTTTGGGGGAAGGCTGGGGTGCAGGATTCAGCCCCTCCTGCCTCACTGCCAAGCTGGGGTCTTTTTGGAGCTAGTGCTGGGATGAGGCGGAGAGGGGTGTGTGTGTGCTGGGGAACTTGTGCTGGCATCCCATGTGTCTGAGATGGCACTGGCAGGGATGGAGGGGGGAGCAGGGATGCTCCACTGGCTCCTGCTGTGTTTGTAAGTGCTACTCTGTAGGATGCACAGGACAGAGAGCCTTGGTCTTGGTCTGCAAAGCCTGTTCAAATGTAGAGAGGGTCTGCATGCACTGCATCTGTCCCAAGTGCCTTACATCTGTGTGCAGGGAATGTTAGGGAAATGACAACTCATGCCTTCCCTTGGCTGGTGAGGTGGGATGGCTGCGGTAGGAGGCTGCTGAAGGTGCTGTAGCTGTGGGGTGAAGGTGGGAGATGGCTGATTGCCATCTGTGAGGTCCCACATGTTGAGGCATTGGCAAAAAGCTCATCTCTCCTCTGCTTTCTTCCAACAGCCGCTGCAGATCGACGACAATTTCTGTGGCCAGGATTTTAACCAGCCGCTGGGCGGGACTGTCACCATCGAGGGGACCCCACTCTTTGTGGATAAGGAGGACGGGATGACCTCAGTGGCTGCCTATGACTACAGAGGACAAACTGTTGTCTTTGCAGGCACACGGAGTGGGAAGATCAAAAAGGTAGGAAAGCCCTCAGTGATGCTGATGGGGAGGGATGACTGCTTGCCTCACTGGCCCTTTGTGGGGTACTGGTTGGGCTGTGCCTCCATAATAGAGTGACTTGATATAGTTGGGGTAATGTGCAAAGGGCCAATAGGGGCAATTTCCCCTTGCTTCTCTCTGCCAACCGAATTTACAAAACCTCTGCCTTTTGGAAGGGTTATGACGTCAGGAAGCTGAGTCCTGCTGATGGTTGTTCAGAGCCCATCCTGTCATGTCTCGGGGGCAGGTGGGCTTGTCCTGGAGCTGCCATGAGGCAGGCTCTGTCCATCTGGCCTTGTCATTGACCTGGGCAGGGTGGGCAGAGGTGGGTGCTGATGGCTTCAGCCCGGCGAGGGGGAGACTTCACTTCCTGTACCCTGCCACAGCACAAAAGGCTGCTTGTTGGTGGCAATTAGCAAATAGCTCCATGCGTGCCTTTCTCTGCCTGCATCTCCACAGGGCACGGATTTCCTGTTATCATAACATCATGCCTGTAATTACAGCTGTACATGCCCTGTATAAACATAGCTTCCATTAACACATCCTCAGCCAGGGAAGGGCCATGTGAAGGTCCTGGTAGGGTCCCTGCTATGAACCAGAGCTTGGCTGGGGGGTTTGGCCCATCTCTCTGTGACTTGTAAGGTGCTTCAGCACTCTCTTTTGGGCACAGCATTCTGCAATTTTGCTACATCTCCTGATCTGTGCTGGCCAGGATGCCCTGCAGGAGGCAGGGTGGTTTCCCTGGCAGGAATCTGGAGCAGGATGCCATTGTGTAGTCCCCTTATGTCCTGCTCGCTCTGCGCCCGTTCCCCCATGACCCCTGACAGAACCGCCTGTGCCCCTGCCTATTAGCAGCGTTTTTGGGGCATGGGCAGCACATCTTGGGGTGGGGGGCATGATGGAGGGGTCCTCTCTAGCCCCACCCCTTCTACTTGTCTTTCTGCAGTCCTTGGGGGGGTGCACAGCAGCAGCAGGGCTGTCGGGATGCAGGCAGCTCGTCCTCCCTTCCGGATCGATGAGGGATCCAGAGGGGCTGGTGTCATGTTGCTGCCAACTTGACTTCTGCCGCTGGGCTCCAGATGGGAGCTTTTAGATGGTGATGGGAAGGGAGGAGCATATGGGAAGAGGGTTCAAAAAGCCACAAGGACACTGTTACACCTCTAGTTCCTCAGTTACCTAGAGGGGCTGGTGGTTGGTTTTAGATGGCAAATAGGATTTTTAATTGCTTTTTTTTCCAGTTTTTCCCTGGTCTTTGTACCTTCAGAGCCATTTGGAAGGGGTCAACTAGTGTGGGTGCCTGGTTGGTGTGTGGGCTGCATGCTGCAGCCATGACTGCAGCCAGAACTTGATGCCCAGGTGTGGTTTGAGCATCCCCCTTCCCTGCAGGGCTTTTTCAAGCTTTGTTTTTCCCAGTTTTGAACTTGGTGCCCCAAAGAGCTGGTGAGGCTGTTGGGCCCTGCAGGGCATGAGGACATGGAGCTGATGAGACTCAAGAGATGGGTCTCAGTCCTGTCTCAGTGCTGGAGTGCTATGTAGGTTTATAGGCTTATCCTGCCTGGAGCCCCCAGATCCCCTGGTGTTGCAGAGCTCTCTAATGGCAGCATGGAAGCACTTTGCAGGCTCCAAGTCCTGTGCCACGAGGTCCTCTCCTTGTCCCTGTGGTGACCTTGAGGTGGGCAGCCCAGCCCTCCTGCAGCAGGGGCTGCCTGGCTGCCCAGAAAGTGCTGCCTCAGCAGCTACCTGATCCTGCAGCCTGGCTGCCAGGGCCGGAGGCAGGGGAGGGCGAGGAGGGGCTGCTGACCTGTCTTTGAGTAGAACCACTCTGTCCCCAGCCAGGGGATGCGATACCTGGCAGGGGTTCAGCAGAGTGTAGCCAAGGTGGCTCCTCCAGGCAGAGAGGATGCGTGTGGGAGGGTGCAACCTTCAGCAGTGGTTGCAGTCCCTCTGCTTTTAAACTTCTGGTGCTTCCCACCTTCCCCTTGGCAAACACCCACACTAGGCTTGGTGCAGCCTGCTGTCCCCCCACCCTTTCCAGAAGCCCTGGCATCTCCTCTGGGAGAGGAAGGGCTGCACCGACAGCTGGGTGCCCCCCCACCCCACCCCCAGGAGCCCTGTAATGGATGCTGCTCTGCTGAGGGGCACCGATCTCGCCATCTGGGCCGGGGTAAGGTCAGGCCAGAGTCACTGCTGTGTCTGGCTTTTCCTTGGATGGCAGCTCCCATGCCCAGCATTTGTCCAGACTGTTGCGTGCAGACAGAGCCTCCCTTTGTCCCCCCAAAAGCCACGCGAGCCTGTGGCTGCCCTGCAGCCTCTCCCAGCCCTGCCACCAACAGTTGCCGTCGGGAGGGCAGGGTGCTGGGCAGCACCTGCTGCCACCACAGCTGCAGGCAGACCTTGACTTTGGGAGGGGTGGAAGGATCTTGCAGGCAATGTCAGATTTGCAAAACTGTCTGCGGGACAGGGGCTGTGGGCTGGGATGTGGAGGCACCAAGGGGGATGGAAATCACAACCCCTGGGATGCTGAGTGGGTTGCAGCAGCAGAACCCGTGACAGCCTAGTCTGAGCTTGTCCTGCAGCATTACCAGGCAGGCAGTTATCTTTGGCTGATCCCAAGTTATGTGGAGAGGCCAGGCTTGGAAAGCCCTCGGTCCCGCGTGCTCGCTGTCCTCTGTGCCAGCAGTCATGGGACTGGGGCACTCGGGGAATTCCAGCCATGCCCAGGTGAACAATGCAGGGATGGGATCCAGCACTGCTGGAGCTGGCACTGAACCACTTCCTCTGTAGTCCTGAGCTGGCATGACAGGGACCTGGCCTTGCACCCTGTAGTCTGAAAGTGCTGTGGATGGAGAAGTGACATGGGGACGTGAGCCATGAGCATGCTGCAGCAGGAATATAGGGATGTTTTTGAAAGGGAAATGAAGCTTGCGTCCTAATGCTTGGGTTTTTCCTGGAAACCACCTGACCTCAATTGGCAATGTTTTTATTGGGCAGTTATAATTTTGGTTGTCTTTTCTATTTTTTGGGTGGATAGGAAGCTGTGTGTATGACTGCAATGGGAGTGCTCAGTCATGTGCTGGAAAGGCATGTTTGACACTGCACCCATGTCAGTTCTTGAGCTGTGTATGCCAAAGACTTGATTTTGGGTGTGCTTGAAGTGTTGTATGGAGAGAGGGAAGAAGGGTGATACTGAAGGGGGTGTGCTGATGGTGCAACCCCCTCCAAGCAACTGCACCCTGCTGGGCTGGCGGCTGGGAGCTGGAGCAGTGGGACATTCTGGGAGGTGCAGCACAGACCCGGCTGCCCTCCTTCACTGCCATCTGCTCCTCGTTATGCAAACACGGCACCGCCTTGGGGCTCTGCTGAGCTCAGTGTAGCCCTTGTGGGTTGACCCAGTTTTGGGTGCTGTCTGGTTATTTTTGGGGGGATGAGCTGAGTTCCTCTCTCAAAGCAGCCGGTGGCTCCCTGCCCACAGCTGTCCCTGGCTGCTGCAGAGCAGGGAGCCTGTGAGCCGTCCCTCCTGCCACTGCCCTGCTGGAGATACCCAGCACCAGTGGGGATCCAGGCACTGGAGCTCCCTAAGGCAGGTGTGGTTACAGGACAGTGCAGACAGTGCATCCCAGCCAGGATAGCGCTGGACTACACGTCCCTCACAGCCAGCTGAGGTCTCATTTTTGAGGATTATCTGTCACCCCAGTCACCACTGCAGTTCCTGTAGCTCCCTGCTCTGTCCTGGAACTGGCTGGCCTTGGGCATGAACGCATCGTGTCTCCGTTGGGAATCTGCTGCCCCTGGGGCTTGCGCTTGCCACAGCTTGTTTATTCTCTCCCACAGAAAGCACAGCTGAACTGGGCCTGCTTTGTCTGGCTGCTTTGATTTCACTTCTTTGATAATAATAATACTAATAATACTACTAATAAGAAACTCTTCACACTAAGTGGGTTATCCCCATCCCTAACAGCAGGGCATGATGCTCTTCTCCTGGCCTGGAGAGGGTTGAGGGGCTCCCCTGCAGCTCCCTGTCCTGTGGGCAGGGAGTTGATGGTGCTTTGGGGGAACAGATTTGGCAGCCTATGGAGGCACCCCCCTTGAGCTCTCTAAAAGCTTTGGATTAAGGATGCTTCAGTGTTTTCACAGCCCTTGGCGTGTCTGGACAGAAAATAGGTGCTGTGGGGAGAGGGAGTTGCTGACCAGGGCCTTTCTGGGATTTCCCTGTTGCCTGCTGGCTCCCTTCTATCACAAAAGCCCCCATGTGTTGGCCTCCTGGGTATGATGCATGACCTGATCGTGGTCCACGTGAGCTGGGAGAAGAAGCCGTCAGGCTCCCTGCCCACCCTGCCAGTCCCTGTCCCTCCAGATTCTTTCACATCACCCTCTCCTTAGTGCTCAGGGTAAGCAGCTCTGGCTGAAAAGGGGCCCTTTGTGTCCCGCGCATGAAATCTGGCTCCCGGAGTGCGCGGGAAGGCTTGGCCCACCTCGTGACCCTGCTGCTGGCTACCGTACTTACTGCCTGTGCCTTGGCTGGCTTTTCTTTTGGGGTGTGTGTGGGGGGACACAGGACAGATTTGGGGCATGAGCCCTGGCCCTGGCAGTGTCAGCCGGTGACCCTTGAGCACTCTCCAGGCATCAACCCCTGCGCAGCCCCTGGAAATCCTCTCCTGCCCATGCTGCTGCCTCTTCCCAGCTGGCTGCCCCGCACAAGGGCCTTTTGTTCCTCCTGCCTCTTCCCTATGCCCTCTCCTGCTCTGTCGCCATCCCATCCTCTGGAGACCCTTAGCCCCCTCCCCACACGCTTACAGCCCCCGTGGGCGCCTGTGCTCAGCCCCGTGAGGGAGATGCGTTCCTCGGAGCATGCGCCCACGCCTCTCCCCAATCAATGGCAATAATTTTATTGGCATGACAAGGTAGCCGACGGTTGCCAAAGTGAATCCATCAAATACCTCTTGGCGGCTCCCCGCCCCCTCAAGAGCTCTCTCTGGAGTCGTTAAGCTGTTTTAATCAAGGTGGAGGCTGGAGAGCAGGCGTGTTAAGTGGATGAGGTGGTGGGGAGGGGGCGGCGGAGCCTTCCCGTCCCCTCGCTCGTGGCAGGGAGTGCTCGGCATCGCCCCATTGCTGCTCAGCAGGAAGGGGCCCCGCTCGCCGGCACTGGGCTTTGTTGCGCCGCCTGCCTCTGAACAGGATGTCTCATTGTTGGAGGAAACAATTAGAAATTCATCGTGAACCGCTGGCCTCTGGGATCTGCCGGGGCGGCGAGGCCGTGGCTCCAGGCAGCTGCCAGCTTTGTCCTGGGGTGACTCCTGAAGGGGAATGCCACTGGGGTTCCTGCCTTGTGCAGGATGAATGGGGATGAACATTTCCAGGCTCCTGGCACTCCAAGGGATGCTCCAGCATCCTCATACAGCCTTGGGAAAGGAGAGGAGGTGTCAGGGGACTCGCTGCCCTCCTTCCACCCTCCGTGCCCCCAGGCTTTTTGACTCACAAGCCACAACTCTCTTTCTTCTTTGCCCCCATCTGCTCTGCTCTCCGTGCAAAGCCGGCAGGTGAGCGAGGCCTGGGAGGCTGGCGCCTGGCCAGCCGGGAGGCAGCAGCAGCCAGCCCTGCTCCAACCTCCGCTGCGGAAAGCGCTGACGGTGCACGTCTCGCCTCTCCCTGGCGCCGGGCGCCCGCGGGCAGCCGCGTGCCTCACCCCCATCCATCCGCCCGCTCCGGCTGCTCTGGAGCCGCCGCCGTACGGCAGCGTGGCTGCTGGACTTCACCGGTGGCAGGCAAGGTGACTTCTGGGCAGCGGCGCGTTGTGGAGGCCGGAGGAGCCTCAGGGATGGAGGTGGATCCCAAAGACCCTGTGTCTTCCAAAGGGCTACCGGGTGCAAACCTGGTTTCTGTAATTGCTCTGTGAAGGGGTTTGAGGGCAAAATGCCGCTGGGCAGCCCCTCGGGACAAGTCGGTGCTGCCCTGCAGGGTACGCTCAGGAGCTGGCGGGTCCGTGCCAGCCAAACACGGCAGCATCACCTTCACAGCTGGTCCCAGCAGACCATCCTGTGCCCTGGCAGGGGCCGCCACCCTGGAAGTATTGTGGAAATAAGGCTGGGAAAGGAAAAAGCAAGAGCCTGCGGGGGTTTGTGACTGTGTGCCTCGCTGGTCCTGCCCCTGTTGTTGCAGGGCTGTGTAAGGCATTGGTGGCCATGGCTTTGCAGTGCTGGTAGAACAAGGCAGATGAGCGATCTTTGGGGTCGTTGATGGGGATGCGGAGCCCCCATAAATGTTTGGGTCACACTCATTGGGGGCTGTTGTTAGGAAAAGGGGTGTGTTGGCTGGCTGGGGGCATGCAGTGCCAGCAGTGAGCCGTGGGTTTTCCCTCCTAGCTGGTGGGGTTGGTTTGATTGCTGAAGCGTGAAGCTGCTGAGCATTTTCTTCTGTGTCTCTCTGCTGCTGAATGCAGGGCTGTGGCCCCTGTCTGTGACCTCTATTCTGCTGGGAAGAGCGGGAGCACGACTCTTGCTTTGGACTGTGCCTCCTGCTGGGGACCTCTGTGGTGGCCCCAAGGGGACAGGGCAGGGGGAAAAGCCACCCCATTAAAATGGAAATGAGCTGGGAGGGCCCAGCTCTGTTGGATCCCTCCCGCTGGAGCCATTGTGCCTATTCACTGGCTAACTTTCACAAACACTGACTAATTTCTGCTTTTCAGGTGGGAGAATGGCCCCTACCTCCCACCAAAGGCAGCAAGGGAGGATGGCTTGGCTCATCAGGAACGCAGCCGTTTGTGAGGCAGGGACTGTCGGTATGCCTGGTGTGAAGGGGCAGTGCTGGTGTCCTGCTTCTCCTTTGTGCAGGCCCATTAACCCAGATTTAATGGTGCCTGAGGAATTTGCCCTCAGCCCCTGGCCTGCTGGAGGAGGGAGGATGTGTGCTTAGCAGGAGCTCAGGCAGCTTCAGTGTTGTCCAGGTCTCTTCGTGTTCCAACCCTGCCTCAGGCAGAGACGTGACCGAGGGGAAGGTCAGACATCCCCATGAGCTGACCTCCCTGCTTTTCCCTTCTGGGCTGGGAGGAAAATCCATCATAGATCAAGAGCAAGGTGGAGGTGTGGTATGGCACTTGGGGATGCAGGATGTGGACTCCAGCTGCCCCTTAGTGGCTGCTGGATCCTGTAATCCATCTCTGAGACTTTGATACATGGGTGGTCATTTGTCTCCAAGTCTGGGCAGGGATGGTGTCAGTCCCAGGCTGCTTGGAAGAGCTGCTGTTTGGCCTCTTGTTGTCCCCTGCTCTGGTTAATTACAGGCTTTTCTGAAGTGGAACAGGAGAAAGGATGCTTATGCCAGGCTGGTACTGATGGGGAAGGCAGCAGAAAGGTGCCCCATGGGATTGGCACTGTGGGGTGAAATAGGAATAGAGGAGCTGGAGTGGGTGCTGGGTGGTGGTGAGGGTGCAGACTCCTGGGACCACATCCCTGTTTCTCTCCGGTGCTTTCCCTCGATGACCTGTGCTACCAGAGCTGATCCTGGCACCTCCCTGCTCTTTGTGTACCCATGGACCAGCTGCCAGCATGAAACGTCCCCGTGGCAGTGAGAGCAATTGTCTACATGGGAAGCAAGTGGGAAAGTTTTATTTAATGGATGCTTAGTTCTTTTAATGCCATTTAGCAGCTGGAGAGAAGGAAGAGAGCCAGTGCCGTGTGACAAGCCGGCTCTCTGCAGACGGAGAATGGGCTGAAGTAGTGGGGAGCATCCCTACAGTCTGGCAGAGAAAGGCAGGATAATGTGATAGTGCTTTAATTTGTCCACGCTTTGTGCTCTTGAGGGCAGCATCGTTTGGTAGCTTTGTGCTGGGACATGACCGGGGTGCTCAGCCCTGGAATGCAAGGAGAGGGATGCAAGGAGGGGTTCTGCTGGTGTAGCAGGTGCTGGGGGAAGCAGCTCCCTCCCACCATAATCCGTGTATGGGCAAAGGAAACAACGCTGGGCTGAAAAAAGCCAGTGTGGTTTTTATTAGCTACAACCCTAATGATGTATTTTGGATTGCTCTCCTGCGTGGATAAAAATTACCAGTCCTTGAATGAAGGGGAAATAAAAAAGTCTCTCTGACCTTGAAGCTGTTCGTTCACTTGTCTTCATTTCATTCCCCTTGGCTGGGGATGCAGGTCAGTTTTGGGTGCTATTTATAGTCCGCTTCGTTTGGTGGTTTTCTTTACAAAGCGAAAGGTTGTCACCTTTGTTTCTGATACTGCAGAGAGGAGCTGCTCTAGGGAAAAGGAAGAATAAATGAGAAATTTCTCAGAGTGTTCCTGTATGCGGCAAAGCTTTGTAATCTGGAAAGATCAAAAAACCCTGGACTGCTAACTTGAGCTCCTCGTGTGGAGCTAGCCAGGGTCCATGGTGCCTTGAGAGATATGGGGTGATGCTTTTCTGTGCTGGCCAGTGGCTGCTGGGGCTGATCAGAGCCTTTATTTGCACCAAAACAGAGATAGTTTCCCTTTCCAGGCAGTTTGGCTCATGTTTCCACATCTGGCACTGTTGGCTTTTGTTGAAACAACATGTGGGCTTGATACTTCCCTTCTCCCACCCTCATGAAGGAGGGTGGCTGTGTTGTCCATCTTCACTGAAGCCACATGTCCACAGGAGCCCGACTGCTGAAGTTGAATCCCCTGCCTGTGCCTGCATCTCCTTCTCCATCCCTGTCCCTGACAGACAGACTCGTTGAAACAACAAATGTTGCCATAATTTAATTTTCAGGCAAACAATAGTCCGGGGACAATGTTAAATTCATGAAACTGGCTTAATGCGATGACATTTAATGAAGCAATTTGTGCGCTAGCGTGGCTGTGCGTGGCTCTGGAGTACTGGGGATGCCGCTCCACCCTGCTGGGTAGTCCCTCTTTGGGAATAGACTGGGAAAGGTTGGTGCTCCGGGGTAAAAGAGGGGGGTTGTCCCACTGCCCTCCAGGCTGTGTGTGCTCTTGTGATGCAGCTTTGCCATGCTGCTCCCTGATGCTGCTGCAGTGTGGGCTGGGAGCCGGTGGGTCCAAGCTTCGTGGCTTGGCCTGAAGGGAAGGGTTGATGAGAATGTTTTGGAGCAGAAGGGGACTTGTCCTCTGCAGCCTCTGCTTTCCTTGGACTTTTCCTCCCTGTGTCTGGAGTCCTGGAAAGGCTCTTTGTGCCCACCCCCCCCNTGGCTTTTCCCCCCAGAGCCACCCTGGGTTGCACTAGCCCATGGGCTGTTAAGAGGCTGTTCCCTTTGGAGCAAGAATTAGGAATTATGCTGCACTGGGAGAACACAGGCTTGGCTTTAGGGGGTTTACGGTTCATAAAAGCAGGTGAGAAGAGGCAGTTTGCAGGGTGGAGAGACTGGCTGCTTGCTCCAGGGGTGGACTGGATTTGCCATCCCACCAGCATCCCTTGGGCATCCTGGCACCAGCAGTGTGTGGGCTCCTGCTGTGTCCCAGGAGAGGGTTCCCTGCCGTTTCTTTCTCCCCTTGATTGACAGAGCCCTGTGGATCTTAATTATGTGCCAGCATCCACAGAAGAAACCTGGCGCTGCTATAGCTGGAGGCTTAATGCTGGTAATGCTGCTCCATGGGCAGGCAGTTCCCAAGGTAAGGAGTTTCCTTGCCTTTCCAGGGACAACTTGTAGTCCTTGCTGGATATGATGGACCTCTGGAGCGAGTGGGAGCTGGTGACATGTGAAGGGACGGTGTTAAATGTACATGAGATCTTGGTGTGGCTGTTCTTCAATGGAGCTCAGGGAGGAGGAAGCTGGAGATACACAATGTCACTTCCATGGAGAACCCCAGGTCATGTTTCCCACCTTGAAGGACACAGTATCTGTATGTATCCAGCAGGGCTTTTCTCACCTGCAGTCCTCCCTGTCCCTCTTGCAGCTTCCAAACCCTCCCAGCAGCAAACCCAATCAAAACTTGAGCTCCACCAAGCTCATGTCACTGCTGATGCTCCTCCCAAGCAGGACTTAAAACTAAATTTTTACTGAAAGACAGACAAATCCTTCTGAGGATGGATTTTGGGCTCAGCAGATGTGCTTGTGGGCAAGCTTGAGGTCTATAGAGCAATTTGCAGTCCTGCTGATCTTGGAGGCTGGGTCAGAGCCTGGCTGTGCTCTGGTTCCCCTGACTTCTTGCTTTCCGTTAACGGTGGTCAAAAATTAATTGGTAGTTGCTGAGCAGAATGCAACTGAAAAAATTAATGGAGGAAAATATGATGCAGTTTGATGTGTGCACGCATGTGTGTCTCTCTCTTCCTACATATGTATTTATTTTTCTTTGAAAGTTTCCAGAAATAGGTCCATGTCTTGGTGAGGGTGACTGCATCTGTAATTAGTTAAGGAAAGTGGGTGTCTTGGTGACAGCCACACAGAAATGCTCAGCATCCCTGGTGGGGATGATGGATGTGGGACCTTGGCATCTAGTACTGGCAGCTTCCTTGGCAGAGAGAGGGGAGCAGCCTCTGCCCCCTGTATGGAAACACTGGATCGGGTTGGGCTTACTGCCACCACCCTTGGTTTCCTGGGGGAGGGTGATGCTTGTGATGGTTTATTTGAGAATTAAGCAAAGCCCTTTAAAAAGACCCAAACCCCTGAAAACTGCACCTTGCATGCATGGCTCGTGCCAGCTGATCCCCACCCTGTGTGAGGGATGGGAACTTCCCAAACTGAATTCTCCCTTTGTTTCTCCAGGATTACTCTGTGTTGCTCTCCTTCTCTTTCTGGTATGTTTATGAGCCTCAAGAGATCTTGTATTAATGCTCAACGCCTAAAATTAAAGATGTGTTTCCAGTAGGTGAGATAAACACTCCCTATCTCAGCTGGGGGGTTTCCTTCCTGCCTCTCCTTCCCTCCTCGAATCTGCCAGTGGGAAAGTGTGAGCCTGTGGCTGGAGCACATAACCTGGGAATGAGATTCCTGGGCTCTCCCAGGGGATGAGTCAGCTTCAATGCAGGATGTGTCAGCTTTGGCTTCTTCCTCCAGTGGCTTCTTATTTTAAAAGAGGGCAAAAAATTGCTGCCTTTGGCATGGAGATGGAGGAGCAGGGGAGGGTAAATGTGCTTGCTCGAGCTTCAAAGTGTGGTTCACCTTGGTGGCTAAGGGCACACCATGAGGCGATGGTCGTGCTGCTGCCCATCTGCAGGTGTGCTCCTTAAACTGGTAACTCGGTTGTATGGCAGCATCAGCATTTCTGGCTGGAGGCTGTGGCAGGGCTGGCACAGCCTGGGTTGGCACCCACCACCTGTGGTCCCTGCTGGATGTGCTGCTTGGCGTGCCTTGAGCGCATCCCCCTGCTCTTTAGCCGCTTATCCCAGAGATGGAGCGCATCTGTGTCCCACCCTTCATGGAGTCCAGCATCATGACTTTCCTTCCCTTCTGCAGCCTCATCCCTCCAAACCTCATGCAGTTGAGGTTGTCCTTGCCCATTGCCTGCTCACCTGGGATACTGGAATGAGACTGGGCTTTATTTTGGAAATGAAAGTGATAAAGAGCATCCAAACAGCTCTGGTACTCCCTGAGACCTTATCTGACCAGGTAGCTGTCGATGCCTCCCTTGTGGAATGGAAGAATCCCACTTAGCTCTGCTTGGCTTTGGTTCCCCCTTTCACATGCTGTCACACTTGTGTGAGCATCCTCACCACTGTGCTGTGAAAGCCTTGGCTAGAAACCCAGCCCAAATCTCCAAGTACATGATTTTTCAGCTGAGACTTGGCCCGCTGTGCGTTTCTGAGTTGGAGCCAGAGGTGACACCTCATACCTGAGGACCAGAGGTATTTTTGCAGTATCTACTGAGCTCCAAGTCTTGCCCTGCCATGGGTGGCAGCTCACACTGGTCAAGGCTGTTAAGTCAAAACTGTTGTTTTTGACCTCTCTAACCTCCCAAATTCTGTTTATGCTTGAGACCAGGGAGAAACAGAGAGAGAGCGAACGTTTTTTAAATAGCTTGCGAGCTTCTGGTGTTGTTTTTCATCAGGAAAATGATAGTTGTATAGAGGCAATTAATTGGAGGAAAAGTTTCTGGTAATAAATGTCAAGAATGTTTCAAGGATGGTTTGGATAAAATACACTTTTTTTTAAAGCCTCCCAGCAAAACAAGTCTTACCCTATTTTGAACCTTGCCAAAGAAAAACAACTACAAAACTTCAATTTTTTTTTTTTTTGTGTGTGTGTGTGTGTGTGTGTGTGTGTGTGTGTGTGTGTGTGTGTAACGTTTAAATGCTTTTTCTCCTGCTCAGCCTGTGCTCCTTAAACAAAAGCATGTGTTTTCCTGGCGTGGCTCCCTCGAGGCAGCTCTGTTGGAGTGGAGGGCAGGGGCTGTGGAGGTGACGGCTGCACAAGTCCAGGCAAGTCCTGGTTTTTGGCAGGAGCTGGAGTTCTCCCTTCTTTGGGACAGGGTGGGGGGAAGGGAGGTGGTGGTGGATTGTGGTCAGTTCCCCTCTTCTGCCTACATTTCCCAGTTCTTCTCTGTGCCAGCCGTGGGTGGTGATGCCTGCAGCCAAAAGGAGGAGCAATGCTGAGACGCGTGGAGTACTTTGATATCTTGGGGCAGAAGGTGATAAAGGAAAGAATTAAAGCTTCAGAGTGATGTTGGAGCCTTGGCTGCCTCTCGCGGAGCAGCCATCGCCTGCGGCTTGTGGGCTGTCAGTAACCCCGCTGTGCCTCTTGCTCCCTAGAGCTTGGGGAGGTTGGCATGGCAAAACTGACATTTTATGGGGGAGGTGATTTCCTGGTGGGGATGTCTGTTTCTGTGCATGGTCTGAAACACCCCTGGGGTGCTGTGACTGTGTGAACCTGCCAGGGAGCTCTGCTCACCCCGGAGCAGCCGAGCCCTGCTGCGTGCTGCCTTCCAGCCACAGCCATACCTTTTGTCCCAGCTGAGGGGTTCAGTGCTGGTGTGTTTTTCATAAAGGCTCTTAATCACTTACAGGATGTTCCTGTTTGTTCAAGCAATGAAATCACACAAACAACCCACCCCCAGTTTGGCTTTCGCAGAGCATCAGCTGCTCGACCCAAGTCCTCGGCAGAGCCGGAGCAATCCTCCCCTCTCCTCCTCCAGCTCTCGACCCAGCAGCGCGGCGAGAGCGCGCCTTGCATGTTGCGGACATGCCCTGGAAAGCCGCCCGCCCGGCGCTGGGGATGGGATTACATTCGGGTTGGGAGCTGGGGCTGACTCATCCCTGGGGTGCTTGGCCGAGGCAGCAGCAGCAGCATCTCGCGGGAGCTGCAGAAAGGCTCAGAGGCCTCGAGCCGGGACCAGCCCTGAATTCTGGGGGCTCGGTTGCAGGCAGGCTGCACTTGAGGCATGGTGTCCCCCCAGACCCTCTCCTAAGAGGAGCATGGTGGTTTTTTGGGTGGGTGGGAGGTGGGTTGCAGGTATATTCTTGTTCCTGGGTGCTGGGGTTGTGTATTTTTGCATTACCCCAAGTACTCAGTCCTGGATGGGGACATCACAAACCTGCCACTGTATCATCATCTTTTTCTTTGGGCTTTGTCCTTCGGGGTATTAAGCAGAAGGAGAACAGGAATGCGTCAGGGTGGATGGAAATAAAAAAACCACCCTGACTTTTCTCACTCCTGTTGCGTGCATTGGTCCCATGGCTGCCGTTTCCATGGTAAAGCAGCGGGCCTGTAACCCAGCCCGCCCCGTGCTCCTCAGCATTTGGAGGAGCAAAAATCCTCGGAGATGACAAGAATAATTTAACGAGCCATTAACGGGAGTGGGGGAAAACACCGGAGGAGCTGGAGCAGGGTCGGGGTGGGGGCGAGGGGAGGCAGGGCTGGCTTTTGGCAGGGAGAGGGTCACGTTGGCAGCCTGCTCGCCTTGCCTTCGATGTGTTATGAAGTTTTGGAGGTTGCTTGAAAAGTGTCTGGGGAGCAGTGGCGAGCCAAGCGGGCTGCGGGCCAGCTCACAGCTAAACATGTTGTTGTGTAAAATTGCAGTCAATTAATTTAAGACCTGCCAATTTCATCTGCAAAGCGCTAGGAGGTTCTGTCAAGTTTTCAATGGGATAAAAAGGGGGAAAGGGGGATTAGTTTTCAGCACTTGGACGGGCAAATAGTGATCCTCTGCCCAAGCCTGCAAAGCACCTCCTCCTCTCTCTGCTTCTTTTGCTTGTGGTGAACTCAGCTTCCACTGATGTTTAAAGTCCTTCTGGTGTGTGCTATCAGGGCTGAAACGGCTGAAGGATGTCAGACAGAGCCTGGTGATCATTTCAGGGCTCATGGAAGCACTGGCTTCAGGGGGATGACCCACTCCCCTTTGGCTTTGCAGTATTCCTCCTCCATAGTCTTGTGGGGAGTATCCCCTCTCTGGCATTCCCAAAGTGGTCTTCCCCAAACTTACTGATTCCTGCCAGCCTGCAGGTCCTTGGCATGCTGGGCAGTACACTGGCTATCTGAAATAGAGGAGGAGCTGGAAAATGCTCAGGGCAGGCTCAAGAGGTGCCCTGTGTGCAGCCCTGGAGGTCAGTCCTCAGTCACGATGAGGTGCACAGGCTGGTTCTCACCATGCAAGAAGGCAACCTGCCCCAGAGAGCTGATGGCCAGGTGGGCACAGTGTCTGAACTCCAAAAAGGCTTATTCCCCCATTTCATGGTGGCAGTGGGGTGGTGCTGCTCTGCACAGAGCCCCTCTTTCTGGCTGTGCCCTCCTTCCAGCTACTCCCTGTGCCTGTTACCCTCTTGTGCTGCAGGAGCACAGCACCCCCAGTAATGGGACCTGGGCTGAAAACCACTGAGGTTTTGCTCTCTTTATGGCAACTTTAATTTGAAAAGTGTTTCATGGGTTCTGGGGGGTGTCTGTTTGTATGTGCATCTGCAAGCTGGCTTTCTTTTTTTTTCCTTCCTTGTTATTTTTTTCTTGTTTTACAGCTTAATGAAACTTCTGAGAAAGTGTAGCTCTGCTGTGAGTAAGAGTCATGAGACTGGTGGGGCGAGCTGGCTTTGGCTTGCTGAGGGTTGAGCTCCTTCTTGGGGCTGCTTGAGCCTGAGACTTGTGCCTCAGCTCTTCCCTGTCCTTATCTCAGCCTGCTTTTCCATCCACAAACACACTGTACCTTAGATTTATGCACATATGTTCATGCATCTTTCATTCCTGCAGTCTTATACCTGGCCTTTTGCTGTCACCTCTGCCGTCACGGCTCTATATCCCCAGGACACCGTCTCCAAGCACTGTTGATTTCTATTTTGTCACCAAAGGGTGTAAATCCACTTCTCCCAGACTCCTGGGGCTCAGAACCAGCTGTGTACCCCGCCATGTCCATGGGTTTGTGCTTTCCTGAGCAAGGGCTTTGTGCTTTTTTGTGTAAGGCTTTGCTCAGTGCCTGTGTGTGCGATGGAGCTGCTGCACGTCCCTGCAGGGCTGCAGGCTGGCTGCTCCTTGTTGCTGGCAGGAGAGGGGATTTGGAGGCAGGTCCCTCTAGAGCCAGGCTCTGCTGCTTAGGCACTGCTGTCTGCTGACTTCCCCAGAATATATTAAGCGTAATTTCCTCCCGCTTCACCGGAAGCTTGTTAATATTTCACTGGGGCACGGGGGCAGACTGCAAAGCCCATGCTTCAAAGGAGGGCAGCTTTCAGCAGCTCTGGGGTTAGCTTTTGGTTTTCCCAGCTCTTGCTGTAACTCCTTCTGTGGTTTTGAAAATAGGTAAAAAACCTTCAACCTCCCAGCTGAGGAGAAAGCCCAGGCAAAGCCCACCAGGCCTGCATGTCCCTGCCTTGCTGAGCCAGGCTGTGGCTCTGCTGTCTGCTTGGCTCCGCTCTACCTGCACTGACATTTGGGGAAACAATTGTAAATTCACGTCTGGATGCCTTGTGAGCTCACTTGGGTTTGCAATGGCTGGGAGGAACCCAGTGCAGCCTGGATGTACCTTGCTGTTGCCAGCATGGCTTGCAGGAGGGCTGAGGTGGGTTCCCCTTCCATGAGAGGAGATTTTTGGAAATGCCTTTTAGGGAATTACTTTTGCTTGATCCTGGACTCCACAAATCGGAGCAGGATTGGCCCTCCAGGAGCAATAACAGAAGAATTACTGCATTGCATGGGCGTCTTTATGTGTTTTTTAAACTGTGCCTCCTAATTATAAATAATGGCTGCGATATGAGATATGATTATGATGGATGGTGATTCTGTATTCCGTGTGCATTAGCGGCTTTAACCTTGCCGGGGTAATTATGTCTCATTTCAAATTCTGATACTATTTATTTGAGGTAGGGGACTGGGAATTTAATTTCCACTGCTTTGTCTTTTAGTATTATTATTATTTGAAAAGGATACCTTTGCAAAATTGTTTTTTAATCATTCCCTCCAGTTGGCAGCACCAGTTTATTAATATTTTCAGTGCCCATGTGGGGCTGTTTTGGAAATGTTTGTAAAGGTAGATGTTTTGGGGGAATGTGAAGCTGAGGACTGATGTATAGGAGAGGAGCTATTCCTGCAAGACACCAGTGTGCACCCTGCGGCTTCAGTCTTCCCAGAGCAGCTGCCTTTGGCACTGACTGCTGCTGACCCGTGTGTGTCTGCCAGCCTGGGCTCCCTCCTCACATGAGGTCCCTGGAGGTCCAGGAAGGGCTGAGCCATCGTTCTGCCCGCCCCTCACCATCTTTGATGGCATGTTTAATTAAAAACCGCATCAACCTGAAGATTGTGCACGTGGTCCTTAATCAGTTTGAAGTCTCTGTGAGAATAAAGTAATTATACTACTCGTTTGGTTACAGTAATTAAAACTTTAATTAACATCATTTCCCACCCCTTGGCCTCCCTTTACAGATATTCAGGCATGTGATGGGTGTCTGCCAGGGTTGCATCTCGGGATAAAGCTGTTTATCCGGGCGCTGTCTGCCTGTCCCCACCTCTGTTCCCTCCAGCACCAGGCTGGTAAGGTACAGCTAGTCTTGACCTCGGCCCAGCTCTCTCCAGGCTGCCGAGTGTCAGCTGCATTCCTGTGTGGGAATGCTTCATGGCCAAGGTGCTGGCAAGTCCTGGTGGGTAGCAGCTCCCCTTGACATCCCCTGTAAGTGCTGGGAATGGTGGAGAGGGTGGTAGGTGTTCCTTGAAGATCTTCTGAGAGCTTAATTTTGAATGTGGCATGTGGTCTGGTCTGATCTGAGCAGAAGCCGAGCTTTCAGAGAGCAGCCCTGCATTTCCAGGAGGAATTTGTTAAAGAGACAGCCAGGCTCTTCATTTCCCATTGCATGGACCTGCAAGAGCTGAGGTCACAATGATTTGTGACCAGCCCCTCTGCACCCCATTTTACCCCCCTGGGTAAAATGTGGCCACACCACCCTGTGGTCAGTGATGAGCTCTGTGTTGGCCAACAGGACCCTGTGCTTCCTGAGAGCCTGCAGAAGGAATTGCTGCCTGCAGAAGCAGAGCAGGGAGTTCTGCATCGGTTCCAAAGGAAATCCACGCTGTGTAAAACCTGAGTTCTTAAATATCCTGAGCAGCATCCTTAGGGAAAGCAATCTCTATATTTAAATCTTCTCAATCTCTCCTGCGAAATTGCTCTGATGCACAGACTGAAGGGTCTAATTTCCATCCTGCTTTTGAACAGGGAGCCCACTGCAGACATGTGGTTTTCTTTGCTCCGAGTTCTGCATGGTGGGGAGCCATGGCCCCATAGCTTTCCCTTGGCTTTTTGGAAATGTATAGAAGGGTCTAGTATAGCCAGGGATGTGGCTCTCTGCGTTGGAAATGGAAGGAGGGCCAGAAGTTTAGAGTATGGGAATGAAATTTTAAAATGTGAACAAAAAGGAAGATCAGGGAATTTAGCGTCAAGAGCTCAAGCTGGAATGAGTGAGAGGGTCTAAGTCTATTTCAAGCGAAATATTTGCAGGCACTCTGATGTGCTCAGTGTGAAGCCAGGCTTAGCTGGCTGTTATCACCAGGATCACTGGCCTTGGAATGTTGGAGGATTTCTTCTCTAATCTTGAAAGTGTTTGTGTTTGGAGCAGGGACTGTTTTATGAGGAAAGGCAGGACCTGGAGTTTTGATCGTGGCATGTTGATAGTGGAGCTGTTGATCAGAAAAGGTTAAAAAAAAAGTGACTGTAACTTTCTGTCTTCTCCTGATGACATGGGTTGCATTCTCATGGAATCCATCATGTAATGTATGATTTTGTCATTGAATCTGTAAGAGATTCTGCATGCCCAGTTGTGCTGCCTGTGCTGGCTCTTAATATTTAATGTCACTGTGCCCTGCGATATTTAGACCCTGATTGTTTATTGCTTATCAGCTTCTCCCGGGCAGTCTGGTGTGATTTGTCCGTGGAGATAAAACACCAGGACAGCCCAGAGCTGCAGTAAAAAGAGGACTGATGGGTAGGAAGGGATCAAAGCTGGTGTTAAATGGGTGAAGCTGAACCCGCCATGCCATCGGTGTTGTCCTTCTCCCTGTGTAGAGGTGAATGTGCAGTGGATTTTGTTCCTGTTATAGTCACCTTGCTGCAGGAAATGGCTTTTGGCTCTCATGCTGTGGAAGTAGTGGTTGGTGCACTTATGTGGTTGGAGCTGAATGAGTGGGGGGCTGAGATGGGAGTGCAGAAGGTATTGGAGTCTGATGGAGGGGTAAATCCAGACATGAGCCATTGTGCCTGCGCAGGCAGCCCCACTGCAACAGGGGTTGACTGGTGCTGAATCTGTGTGTGGGGCTGCTGGGTAGGCACTGGGGAGGGGAGCTGACCAGGGGGAGTACCCTGAAACACATCCCCCCTTGGGGTATGCCCCTCTACAACCTCCGCTCTGTGTGCTTTTCCTGCCACTGGCTCCTCTGTTTGCAAGGCCACAGCCCCTACCTAGTCCTCAGGCAGCTCTCTCTGCTGTGTTGTTTAGGGACTAGGAAGGAAACAGCTATTTTCCTGGAGCTGAGAGGGGAGGAGAGATCCAGCTGATCTCCAGCTGTGCTGCAGCCCTGGGAGCTCATACTTCCTCCCTGACATGTCCCTGGTGAAGGCCTGTTACCCCCTCCCTGCCTTTTTTCCCTGGAAATGGGGCGGTCCCCATGCCTGTTCTCAGGCAGCAAGGCTTTGAGCCCCTGGCCACAGGCAAAGACTTTGCCTGATCATCACTCTGTGTCCCAAGAGGGCAGGACAATGAGGGTGGTGGGACAAGCCTTTGGCATTCGTGTTGGGGTTATCTTGGTCTGGTTGTATATCTGGGCAGCAGGAAAGAAGGTTTGTGCTGCCCTGTTGAGCTGAGCAACATCATTAAGAGGTAAATAATTTGGATTTGCAGAATAAATAGCAAATTCTAAGCTATGGAGAGGCTGGGGGTGGTGGCTCTGGGTCTGCTCTGCTTGCTGTGGTGGGCTGTGTGTCAGAGGGGACCAGTAGCCAAGGGTTTGGGCTGGTCCCAGTGTGATCTCTGGAGGAGCTAGTGCCTTGGCAGTGGAAGAGATGGCTTTTGTCTCAGTATTGAGTCCTTCAGGTGAGAGCTTTCTCCCCAGGGCCTTCTCTGGAAGGTTTAGGTATTGACTTGCCCCAGGCTGGTCACGTGCAGTCTGAGTCCTGTGGGAGCTGGGAGGGTGACACATTGCCATGGCTTCATTCATGCCTTTCATGCCTGGGGCCTGCTGGGACTCTTGGGATGCCTACAGTAATTAATGAACAGGAGAAAAAATAATCCAGTATTTCTGTGATGTGCTCTGCCCTTCACTGCTGTCACCTAGGGCTTTATTTTTACATGGAGAAGAGCAGTGGGATGTAGAGGGGAGATCCCTGTCGCATTTTGCTTTGTTCTCTTCCTGCCCTTACCTTCCATTTTGAAAGGCTAAAATTCCTTCTCCATGTTACTGGGCTTTCCTACCTCCAGAGCTCCCTCCTTTCTTCCCAAGGCTTGAGAAAAAGCAGGATTGTCTTACCTGCCTGCTCCTCTCCCTTGCAAGGGACATTTCTTTGGTGGGATGTGGTGCTGGTGTTTCACTGGCTATTTTTGCTGGAATGGGCACAGGCACTGTGTTGCTGGAGGCATAGTTTTGAGACACTCTGTCCCTCCCTCCCCAGGGAACTGATGCCCTGGCAGCTGCAATGCTGCCCCCAGGGACGCTCTGGAATTCCTGTCAGCTCTCTTTAGGCTCAGAGGCAGAGCCCTTGTGAGGCATCCAGACCGTGCAGGGCTGGTGGCTGCACGCACGCTCTGTGCAGAGGCTAAGTTGCATCACTGTTGCTTGGCCAAGGGTCAGCACGGACTGCCACCTTGCCAGGTCGTAGCATCACGTGGAGGGGTCCCTGGGGTCCCCCACACCCCTTCCCTTGTGCCACTCAACAGCTGCCAGTGCCTCCTGCCTGGTCCCTGGCTGCCCCAGGGCAGCGCCTGCCCATTGATTTGCTTGTAGGGGGCCCCCTCTGACCGTCTCAGCCCTGAGCGATGCTGATTGGGAAATAATTGCAGTAATAATAGAGATATTTTGCTCCTGAGTGACTAGACGATGTGAACTGGGCTCTGAGCCAAGAGGGTTTTGAAGGGCAAAGCTGAGAAATCAATGGCTCAAGACTGCCGGAGCTGCTGTGGGGCTGGGGGCTGGCAGGGATGGGGATGGGACCTAGGGCTTTATTTGGGATCAAAGTGGGGCAACTGCCTTAAGAAATCACACATTGTGTGGCTCCCAGTGGGAGCCTGTAATTCCTCCTATCCCTTCTTTGTGACTTCACCATCCATCAGTCCCTCCTGCACCTGGGTTTGACTCTGCCAAAGGTGTTTCTCCTATGCATTATCCTGGCACTTACTCCTTTCCAGCAGTTCAGTTTTGGTACAGAAAGATGGGAAGGATTTTTCTGACAGTGTCTTAATTCTGTCAAAATTGCTCGAACTGTGTGTTGGGCTGTACTTCCCATCCTGCTGATGGAGCAATGCTGGCAGACCTGGTCAGGAGAGATTTTGGGAAGGTTTGCAGATGGTGAGCATGGAGCTGGTCAGTGCTATGCTGTGCTGCGTGGGCTGGTGCCGGTGTAACTGGCTCTGCTGAGCCCACTTAGCATGGTGGAGCACCACTTGTGTGGGTGGCTGAACAAGAGGGAAAGATGGAAATGAGTTTAAATGAAAGGAAAAGGCGGTTGAGAAGTTCTGGGGAAGGTGTTGCTGTGTTTTGGGGGCCTGCTGGGCAGGGTTGCTGCTCTGCCTCCTTCTCTCTTCTCTTTCCTATGGCAAACCCCAGTGCTTCACCCAGTTCCCACTGTACCTCCCACAGAGGTGCAGTGAGTGCGTCTGTCCTCAGCCCACATGGCTGAAGTTAGGATGGATGCCTGGGGATGACACATTGGCAGTAACACGTGCTTTGAAACCAGCTGGGTGAACCTGTGTCACATCTGCCAGTGTTGGTGAGATGCTGGGTTTGTTGCTTGATTGTTGATTGTTGATTTAGATAGGAGATCTCCTTATTTTTTGCCTTATTGTACCAATATAATTGAAGTCCCAATATTCTCCAACTCAGGGTGATGCTGGGCCCAGGACAAAAGCCCGGCTTGTTCTCATCTTTATCAAGTGAATGGGTTTCACTGAATGGAATCGGGCAGCTTACCTTGCTCCTCGGCAAGTTAGTGATGAGGCAGGAGCATCCCAGCCCTGTGTGAGCGAACAGTGAAACCTTCTCTTGCAGAGGAGGTCGAGAGGACAGAACCCAGCTCTGCCAGACTGGAGCAGCCCGCAGCTGCCTGCCCGCCTGGCGGGAGGCGTGTCTGATCCTGGTGCATTCCTGCGCAGGCAGCTGGTGGGACGGCAGGGAAGGTGGCCGGCCAGCCGGCTGGGGGAGCAATGGGAGCCGGGGTGTCGGCTGCCAGCCTGCCCTGCATAGCTGGGATGTTTCCGTGGGGCCCATCCTGTCATCAGTCCTGGGACAAGCCCCTGCAAGATGCATCCCCCCAGCCCTGCCCGTGGCGCTGCCGCTGGCTGTCCGTACCCTTCCACTGGGTGAACGGCTCCCGCCCCGTGGCACAGAGCACCCCTAGGCTTAGCCCTGGTAAATCATGGCTGAGGCATTCCTAATGGCAATTTCCTGGTTATCTGAGCAAAGCCAGAGGCAAATCCTCACCACCCTGGACACCAAAGTTTGGTAACCTGAAATACAGTGGGAGGGAGCAGGAGCCACTGCCTTGACTTCCCTGCTCTTTGACCCCCGGCATGCCAATGTCCCCCTCTCCAGCAGTACTCAGCTCCCAAGGCTGTGCCCATGGGACAGATGATGCCATGGCTCTGCAGCTGCCCCTGTCTCTGCCTTTTGCTTCACCTTTCTGAGTGAAGGAAAGAAAAGAGTGTGTCTCCTTGAAGCAGCTGATCAGAAATTTAATGTAAACCCTTTCCCTTCCTTTGGAAACTGGAGAGGGGCTTGTGCGTGGCAGCTGCTTGTCCTGGGGAAAGGCATGTGGAGAGGCAGCTGGTGTCCCTGTCCCCACACTGTCTTACTGCCTTGGGGTGATCCCAGGCCATGTGCCGAGAGGGGCTGTGCAGGCTGACCCCCCAAGGCCATCTTGCTCCCTCTTTCCAGCATCTCTTTCCCCATGAGCCCCCCTGGCTGGACATGGGATGTGCCTTTTGCAGCTGTAGGCTTGTCAGCGTGGTGTTGTGCGACACTCTGCAGCAGCTATTGCCTCTGCCCCGGTGTGGCCAGGCTGCATAGGCCTCTGTTGCCTCTGGGAGGTGGCCCCATGGCTTGCGGGGGCAGCTCTGCCAGGGCCCACTCCTCTTCTGGTTATATTTGGCCTATCCTATGCCTTTTGGGTGGATGGTGCCAAAATCAAAGCAGAATGCTGGGGGTGTTCACAGGGCCCTGCTCTCAGGGAGGGGACACGTGTGCGTGCTGATTTGGATGTGGGAGCCTGGGGCTTCCATGGTGCCTGAGCTGTGAGCACCCATGGCCTTGGGAGGGGAAGGTTTCACTCCTGGGGCTGCACTCTGCCCTCCACCCATGACAAAGCATCTTCTTCCTCCCAGCTCAGGGATGGGCTGCAGAGCTGCTCACCACTAAGATGACAGGGCAGGAGGGGACCGGGACATCGGCACAGGTAGGGCAGGGTCCTCTTTCCAACATCCTCTCCTCACAGCTGTGTCTTGTCCCTGCCTGTTTAATCTCTGTCCCCAGTGGAGATCCTCAGGGCTGGGGAACTCTCTGCTTCCCTCAGCGTGTGTTGAGAGGGAAGAGGGGAGGCTTTGAAATGCACTCCCATAAATAAGCCTTTCTTTCGCGTTGCCTGTCAGTACCGTGCGAGCCCCGTGGAACTGGAAAGGGTCCCCGTGAAAAGGCTGCAGAGTGTGTTTCAGGCAGATAAGTCCCTGCCTTTGAAGTGTGGCAGGCGGGCAAAAGCGCCCTCCTCTTGTAGCTGCTGCCAGCCGCTGCGAATTAATCACAGCCCTGCACAGATAAGAGTACAAAGCCTGACTGAGCACTTCTCCTGCCCGGAGGAGGGGTCTGCGGGGGACCGATTGGGACCCAGGATGGAGGCTGGAGAGCCTGGAGGTGGGGAGATGTGAGGCTGGGGTGGGAGGGCCCCCAGGAAGACTGGCTGTGGGGCAGTGAAGAGCCCCTTCTTCCTGGTGCTGGCCTTAGGGGTGTCCCCTGTGAGATCAGGTTTCTTGGGGACCTTCTCCGTGGGGCCCCAAAAATGTGCTTTTGGTCCTGTGAGGAGCCAGTGCCCCACCCAAACACCTCCCAGACCCTGCACAGACCTCTGCTGGCATGTGTTAAATCCAAAAGCAGCCTTGGCATGTCTGCAGCTGCCTTCCCTCTCCAGCTGTGCTTCCTCCCTCTCCACCTGGTGTCCCTGGCCCAGACTGAGCTGTAAAGCCCTGTTCTCCTCTGGACCCGCTGCCAGCGCTGGGTGGGTGCCAGGTCATGGCTGCTGCCCCACATTCCTCTCATTGCCTGTCTTTCCAAAAGTTGGCTCTGGGGAGATGCTCCTCTCTGCCTCGTGCCCGTTGCTGGTGCCGTAAGGACGTTGGGAGATTTTGCTTCTGGAGGATGGCTGATCAGCAGTGGTTATGGCAGTGGGGAAGTGCCTCCTCACCTGGACAAGCCTGAAGGGCACCTTGCCCAGGGGAGAAGTGTGCTGCCATGGAAGGAGCTGTCTTTAGCAAGGCAACATGCTTGCCTCCCCCAAAGCCTTGTATGGGATGGCAGCTCCTTTCCCCAGCCAAGCCAAAGCCATCCCCAGGAACTGTCTCTGGGTCTCTTGGGAGAGGACTTTGCATATGCCCAGCTGGGGTGTGCAGTGTGCAGTCACTCATTATGCCAGGGTCGCCAGGGGTTGGAGTATTGCACCCCATCCTTTCCCTCATCCTTCCTTTGGCAGGGTTCTCAGCCTCTGGGGGTGCAGGTCTTAAACCCCTC
Organism: Promerops cafer; assembly: GCA_013398275.1. Taxonomy (NCBI): domain Eukaryota; kingdom Metazoa; phylum Chordata; class Aves; order Passeriformes; family Nectariniidae; genus Promerops; species Promerops cafer. Next base: position 222,279 of record VZSE01013760.1, read on the forward strand.
TTAGAGTAAACTTATGCTGGGTGCTGGCCCCGTGGGGGCGGGCTCGTGGTTTGAGTGGGGAGGGTGTGCACTTGGGTTTCTGGCAGAAACCCTGGGCTTGCTTTGAGATGATTCACCCAAGCAGAGTTTATAATTTCATGCCTCTAGCTTTCCCCATGCACTTAACAAGGCAGCAGCCCCTCAAGCTGACCCTCACTCCTGCTCCTGTGCCTCAGTAGAGCCCTGGGAGCCGGGTGCCCCTTGGGGCTCCTGCAGCTCCTGGGAGGAGGCACCACTCCTGAGTGCTGCCTTTGAAGCCAGCCTGAGGCAGGCAGGAGTTAGGGCAGGAATCCTGAGCAAGAAATTAGTGTGAGTAATTATTAGTATTGGGTAATTATATCAGCGTCAGGATGAGGAGAAAGGTTAATATGTTTATTTATTTATTTATTTATGGTAAATGTCTTTTCCCCTGGGTGGGAAGGCAGCCAGGGTGGGCAGGAAGGAGTGTGTTTCTGAGGGGGTTTGCTCTGATTAAACTGCATCCTCTTCCCCTTTCCCTGCTCCCAGCTACTCTGTGGGTGCAGGGAGGGGGAGGAAAATGGCCCTTTCCAGTGTCTGTAAGAGATGGAGGGCTCCTTGTGGATTCCTTGTGCTGCTCCACTATGCTATAGTCCAAAGAGCCCATCCTTATCCTTATCCTGCTGGCCAGGATGAGTAAGTTCATGTTGGGCTAATCCTGTTGGAAAGGCCCTGATGCTGGGTTTCCACCTCTGTCTGCCCAGCAGTGGGTGCTCTGGGCAATTGGGTCCTGCTTGGTGTGGGGGGACTCTGGGGTCTATCTGCTCACACAGGTTGCTCATGGAAGTTGTGGATGTCCCATCCCCAGGAGTGTTCAAGCCAGGTTGGATGGGGCTTTGAGAAACCTGGTAAAATGGAACCTGGGAGCTGGAACAGAGGTGTTAGAACTAGATGATCTCTAAGCTTCCTTCCACCCAAACCTTTCTATGATTCTATGATCTCCTCTTGCTGGAGAGGAGTGTTAGGATGCATTTTCCTACCATGAGCTAACTCACAAACTCCCTTTGTGCCCTGCACTTTGGCCAACCAGAAAACATCTCGATTACTAAGTCTTCCGAATTTCGTTTTCCTGATTCCCAAACACACCTACAGGTTATCCTCAACAGGGGGAGAGATGCTAGAGAGAGGGGTTCTTGTGTGTGCATGGCCCCACCAGAACATCCTGACGTGTGTCAGGCTGGGTTCCAGCCCCGTTTGACTACTGGGAGTATTTTTAGGTTCTTCCTGGAGCCTCAAATTAACTGGAAGTGCTTCATGTCTGTTGTTTTTTTAATACATCTCTTTCTCTTTCCCAGCACTGCACAGTGCAATAATGCAATGGGGAAATTACCCCGCTAGTTAAAAATTACTGCCAGCGCGACATCCAGCCATAGATCTATTTTAGAACCAGGGTAAAACTGTATCGATTATTCTGTGCTGCAACTGTGGCCGTAAAAGGGTTGGAAAGGTGCGTTTGTCACTTTGCCGGAGCGAGGTGGGGAGATGGTGCCTTGCTGGGGAGCAGAAGGGGTGCTCCCTGTTACTCTCCTCCAGAGAGCTGGCTTGGGAAGGACTTTGTAGGGGAGAAACTGAGAGCTGGGAGGGGAGCAGCTTGTGAGGAGATGTGGGGAGGCCAGGTTGTGCTCTGGGGGTGATGCTGGGTACCACTGAGCAAGGGACACTGCTGGGCAGGGGTGCCACATGGGCCTGTACTACAGGTGTCTGGGGCTTGACCTCCTCTGATCTGTTTGGAGTAGTCCTGGGCCTGGGCAGAAAGATACCCCTGCAAGAAAGGCAGGCAGAGGCTTTAGCACCTCTGGGTTCCCCAGCATACAGTGGTACCAAGTGTGGGGCTGATGGGGAGCAGAGTCTGTGTAGGGGTTTAACAAAGGATGCTGAGAAGGTGGGTGAATACCAGGACAATTTTGGGTTATGGTGAAGGCTCTTCAGTCCTCTGAAAGGAGGTACAGGGGTTTTTGGCTGTAATGTGAGCTCCCAAGAGTTAGCCTGGCCCTGCAAGCCCAGTTGTCACATCCCTGGGGAGAGGGCGGCCCCTTTGCTCACTGCTATGCAGGACTCATCTCTCTCTGGTTGCTCAGGGGTCTCTTTCTTAATTAAATACATTTGTTTTGTAAAACTGCCTAAAAATAATCCGGGGCTGGTGCATGCAGGAGGCTGGCAGTGAATCAAAGGCGCCGCTCTAATTAAACGGGCCCCGGTTTGTTTGTGAGCCGCATACATTTCCATGCTAATCAGCTGCACACCGGGATCCTGCTTTCCCGGCCCGTATCCTCCTGATTGGGAACTCTGCAAATGCTGGCGGCAATTTACTGCAGGAGCGAGCTGGCCAGGATGCTGAGGTGGCTGCCGTGGGGGCACAAGGGGTGGTCATGGATGTGCTGGGCTGTGGGAGTGGGTGTGACAAGCGGGGCAGGGCTGTGGGATGCATTTGGGAGGGTGCTTCCAAGCAGCCAATTTGCCCCTCTCCTGTGGGGGAATCCTGAGCCTGGATGGATCCTGTCCCATCCCGCCCTGTTCCATCCCATCCCGTCCTGTCCCGTCCCGTCCCGTCCCGTCCCATCCCATCCCATCCCACCCCACCCCACCCCACCCTCGGAGCATTTCTCTGGCCCTGTCCCCTTTGAGGCTGTCCCATTCCAGGGTCAGCCCGAACCTGGGGGCATCACAAGTAATGGCATGAGCACAAAGTACTTCTGGCTCGTGGAGGTGCCCGTCAGGGTGTGCCAAGTGCCAGAGCTGAGTTTAGCCCTGTGTGGTGTGAGCCTCCAGCCTCATGGTGCCCCCTGACGTGCTGATGGCCAGGACAGCCAGGAACCGGTGTGCTTAGGAAGAGCTTTAACGTAATGGTGAGCCATAAGGAGATTAAAGCCTTCGCCATGTTCCTGCTCAGGGAACAAAGGAGCTTTCTGAACCTCTTTTGGCCTCCAGCTTCCTTGAGACCCTCTTGACTTCCCCGGTCACGAGTCCAAGTGTTTCCTCTGGTGGATGGGCGGATGGAGCCGAGCCTGCGTGTGCCGCAGCGTCCTGCCTGGCAGGGCTCGCAGCGGTGTGATGCGCGAGCTGCTCCGGGCACCGCTGGGGCCAGAGGGGGGTTGGTGCTTTGCTGCAAGCTGGGGACTCATCCGCTCCACGCTGCAACTTGGAGGGGCTTTGGGGCTGAGCAGCAGCACACGGTGGCGTGCAATGTGAGAACCAGGGATGTGTCCTCCCTCCCTGGAGAGAGATGAATGCCATCAGCATGAATGTGGTGCAAATGCACCAGACAAATGTAGTAAAGCGAAGGAGGCAGTGTGGTTTGGTCTTCTGGAAAGGGTTGGGATGCTTGCAGAGCAGCTGATACTTTGCTGTGCTGCAGAGGCTGTGGAGTCACCGCACCGGTGTGCGATGGAGGGGTGGTGTCCCTAATGGGGCACATTCTGTATCCCCACATCCTGGGTGGGAGCTGAGGTGTGTGAGGGATCATGCTCATCCCCCCTTGCTCTCCCCACAGATCCTCGTGGACTTGCCAGCCGAGAGGAAGCACCAAGCTCTGCAGTACGAGAATGTTGTGGCCCACGAAGGCAGCTCCATCCTGCGAGACCTGGTGCTGAGCCCTGACCGTCAGCACATCTATGCCATGACTGAGAAACAGGTGAGGGGAGGGGTCAGCAATCCTCTGCTCTCCTGACTTGGCAGCCCACACTGCAGCCCTAGTCTACAGTCCTGTGTGCTGGGGAGCCTTTTGGGCAGCTCTCTAGGGGGGTCTGATCTGATCTTTGCTTCCTGGGATTGGAGCTGCCTAGGGACCGTAGGGCAGCTCCTCCCTGCTTCTCCCTGCAGAAACACTGTCCTGAGGCTTTAATTGTTAGCAGCAGCTGCTTGAAATTCCCGTGGTCCCTGGGGACCAAGGGCTTCCTGACCCTTCCTTGCTGTGAATGGCTGGCCATAACCAGCCTCCCTGTTTTGGCCCGTCCCCTCCTGAGCAAGGGTTTTGCAGGTCAGCAGGAGCTCTAAACAACTTTTTATCCTCTGGAGCCGTTGCTTTTGCATGACAGGGCAGAGGGGACATAGGGCTAGTGCACCCCCAGACTCCTGGTGTGCACCCCTTGGTCCCTGCCTCTGCTTGTGCTGAGCTAACTGGAGGTGCAGACCCAATCTAGATCTGGTGCTGTCATCCTGGCAGCATGGTCCGGGCACATGATAGGAGGTTTTGGTTGTCTTAGTGTCCCCATGACCTGTGGGAGGGCTGCTGGTGTGAGCTCATCCATCCATGGGCTGAACTGGAGGGAGTGAGGTGGGTTCCTGTCATGGTGGTGACACTTTCTGGATCTGGTGTCAGCACGCCATGCCTGGTAGGTGACACAGGGTGGCCGTGCTGGGGTGTGCTGTGCCTGTGTCTCCCAGCACCTCTGCTCCTCTGCCCAGCCAGCGGTGCGTGCATGTGAGCGGGACTGCAAGCAGAGCTGGGAGCCTCACAGTCTCCTGGCCACCAGCCCGAGGGCTTGGGAGGGGAAAGGACGATGGAGCAGGAATGTAGGTTTGTCTAGACAGTCCTTAGGGGACAGCAGAGCTCTTTTCCCCCTCCTCCCAGTGGCTGTTTCTGGTTTCTGCTCTGCTTCAGGAAACATGCAGCTTTCCAGGTGGGGCAGAACCTGCATTTGGGCTCCTCCATGCAGCTGTCCTGGGCTGTGTTTCCATCCCTGGCTGTTTCTGTCCCAGAGCTTGCTCAGCTAAGCTTCCCCTCTGCGGAGCAGATGTTGGAGAAGTGGATGCTGAGGGGGCAGTTGCATTGACTTGGACTGGAGATCTCCTCCAGGGACCACCACAGTTGCTAGGATCTGACACTTGTCTGTGCAGGGCCTGCCAAGGGTACCCTCTGCCATCACCTGCCTAAAGCAATGTCAGGGACAAACAAATGGGAACATTACAGGTATCCTCACCACCCTGGGGGGACTGGTTGGCCAGCGTATCCCAGCCCTGTAGACATCATGCTGAGCCTGTGCTCTGCTGTGCTGTTTGGAGGGAGAACACCCCAGGTTTAGCTTTCAGTAGACAAATTTACAAAATTTAATTAATGAGTGAGTGCTGCCCCATGGGAGCAGTGGGGAAACTGAGGCACAAGCACGGCAGGCATGGACAGCTGCTTGGTGCTGCAGATTCCTTGTGGCAGGCAAGCAGGAACCCCCTCGCTGCACCCCCTCCCTGTGCCCCCTCTTCTCCTCCCCTCTCCTTAATAAAGCCCACTCTTTTTCCTAGTATGCTCGGTGTTATCAGAGTGCTGGTGGAAAGTAATTAAATGAACAGTTGTAACAGAGCTCGAAGGGCTTGGAGAATGAGGGGATTTTAATCAAATCTGGAGGAGCAATTAATAAAGGACTGGTAACCCTTTCAGAGCAGGGCTGCGGCAGCCGTGGGGTGCCTGGCTGGCACTGGGAGCTGATGTGGAGCTGAGTTGGCCCAGCCCACTCTCAAACACTGCAAAGGTGCAACAATGAAAGGAACTTGTTTGGAGTAAAAGTCTCTCTGGGGTGGGAGTGTTGCCTGCAAATGTGCTGCCTGGGAGAGGAGTGGGCGATGGCGAGGGGCTCAGCCTGCTCCCTCTCCTGCCTTCCCACTAAGAGGCCAGGGTGAGTCTGTGCTGGGTCTGTCTCTGCCATGTCGGGGTGTGGGCACGGCAGCCTGACCCCCTCCACTCCGTGCCCGTTCCCCACAGGTGACGCGTGTGCCGGTGGAGAGCTGTGAGCAGTACGAGAGCTGTGAGCTGTGCCTGGGCTCCCGGGACCCCCACTGCGGCTGGTGTGTCCTCCACAACATGTGAGTACATCAGGATTGTCCCTGGAGCTGTGCCAGTGACCTACAGCTGACAAAATGTGTCCTTCCCCACTGCTGGTCTCCTTGGGGGCATCGCTGCTGGACTTTGGCCCCAAAATGCTGAGAGATGGAATGATCCAAGGGGTCAGTCATCCCCTCCTGAGGTGGCCATGCTGTGCTTAGGAGCCTCCATGCATGGTGAAGCTGCTGCCAGGGCCTGCTCATCCTGCCCATGGGCTCCTGGGTTTAGCATTCTTGTGCCAATTAGAAAAAACTGCATATAAAATACTCCTGAAGTGTCAGGGGAGAGCAGAGCTCTGGTACGGGCCTCCGTCATCCGAGGTCCCTACCCTGGCATCGTTTCCGTGCCAAAGGGTCTGTTTGCCACGGTGCCAGCCCAAAGCCCTGCAGGACCCCAGGGGATTCTCCTCCTCACCGTGGTGCTGTCATCCCCCTGCAGCTGCTCCCGCAAGGACCGGTGCGAGCGGGCGGACGAGCCCCAGCGCTTCGCCTCCGACCTGCGGCAGTGTGTCCAGCTCACCGTGCAGCCCAGGAACATCTCGGTCACCATGTCAGAGGTCCCGGTAAGACACCTCTGCTCCCTCAGACTCCTCCCCAGCCACCTCCTGACCCTCTGGAGGCAATGGCCACGGAGAAAGCAATTAGAAATAACTGATGACTGTACGATGAATAGGGAAAAAGGGGAAGAGAGGTCTGAGACAAAGCAGAGCAAAGTGCAAGGCATTGATGAGGGCGGGCCACTGGCTCTGTATTGATGGAGATAGTAAACCAGTTGATGATTATTCAGAAATGACATAACTGAGCAATAAATATTTCTCCATAATGACAGCACGACTGTCAGAAATGCTGTTCATAGGCCAGCGATCTAGCTCTAGTTCAATAGCCTGTCTCTGACTCCAGCCTGCAGTAGGTATTTTGGGATGAGACTTTGATGCTCAACTCGCTGCTCTCTCTCTGTGCAGGCAGAAAGGATGAGGCACTTCCCTGAAGTATTTTTCAGGCCATTCGCACCACAAAGAGAGTAAGAAACAGCATATAGTAGTAATAAACTGCCAGGTCTAGATATCTGGCACTCAGGAATCCTGAAGAAGTTGGCCAAGGAGTTCTGTGGCCTGGGGATGTATGTAATAATATGACTTTGTAATCAATAACTGAATGTTGAGAAAAGCCCCAGAAACAGAAAAGGTGCTCATTTTTTTTCTCATAAAGGGCCAAATGCATAAAGGACCATATAGCTGGAGACTGCTTAGTTTTACTTCAGAATTAGAAGAAAAGAAAAAGAACCTGATAATGATTTAAAGATGGAAGTATAATTTATGCCAGTCAACGTGGGTTTGTGTCTGACAAACCCCACTTTGCTCTTTCGTGAATTTATGACTTGAATTAGAAGAGGGACTGTGGGGATGTGATGTCTTTAGGCTCCTACAAGGCTTTTGACTTGGTACAACACAACGTTCTGATTAAAAATTAGCATTATACAATATTGATAAAGCATGTGTTAAGTGGATTAAGAACTGGCTCCTTGACAGATCTCAAAAAGTTCTCATCAGAGGGGAATTGTCACTGGATGGAAACAGTTTGGAAAGCACTTCTGCAGGGGTAAATGTTCTTTGGTAATGTGGAGATAAATGTGATATGGCTGCAGATGGGACCTGCTGGGGTGCTGGGACTGGAGGGTGGTACAGGTGAAGTTCCTTCAGAGCAGCTGGGTTTGAGTGGGTCTGTTTAGTAGAGAAATTGGGGTTTGGTGTTCCCAAGCCTAAAGTTAAACATGGATGGAGGTTCACCTGGTGTCCTGGAAAGTGGTGCTGGGGCTGAGCCCTTGCTGCAGGCTCTTGATGCTCTTGGGATGAAGCCAGGAGCTGGGCAGTGTTTTCACTCCTGGGGTAATTATCTCCATACTGATGGCAGGATGCTGCACAGAGGTCTGGGGTGGATGACACAGAGATGCTCTGCTTGGGCTGGAGTGCAGCTTTCAAAGGGAGGGACTGAAAACCTCCCGTAAACATCATGTAAATGAGTTGAAGGCTGGAGAAAATGCCTTGCAGTGAGAGACTTCCAGAGCTCAATCTGCTTAGCTTATCAAAAAGAAGATTAAGAGGTGACTTGATTACAGAGTATAAGTGCCTTTACAAGGAGCAAATATCAGGGACTAAAGGGCTTTTTAATCTATCAAGGAAAAGCATAACAAGAACTAATGGCTGGAAGCTGTGAAAAATTCAAATTAGAAATAAGGCAAGCGTTTTGTAAAGTGAGAACTGCTGACCCTGGGGATGACTTTGTGAAGGAAGAGGTGGATTTTTCCCCTCCTCGACTCTGCTGGAGTGGGTGCCTTTCTGCCTTTCTGTGCAACGTACTTCAGCCCTGATGCTGTTCTTGTTCTCTGTAGAGACCTGAGGCATAATGGCTTCTGGTGTGCCAGGGGCAGAGGACAGAGGCTGTGAGTCATTCCAGCTCTTAACCCATTTAAACCTGTGCTCCTTGCTTGAGCAGGGAGGTACATGGATGGGGCTCCCTTGCAAAAGCCCAGAGCAGGTCTCCCTGTGTAGGTGGCAGAGGAGGGATTGCACCCCCTGGTCTTTTCTGTTGGCTAGACTTACACATAGCAGACACAGAGGAGCCTATTTTCCTAGTTCTCTGTGTTGATGCTCTTGCCTCTCCTCCCTAGCTGGTCCTGCAGGCCTGGAATGTCCCAGACCTCTCGGCAGGAGTCAACTGCTCCTTTGAAGACTTCACCGAGTCAGAGAGCCGCATCGAGGATGGGAAGATCTACTGCAGCTCTCCCTCTGCCAAGGATGTCATCCCCATCACCAGGGGCCGCGGTGAGCTTGTGCCTCAGAGTGGAGAAAAGCAAATACAAATGTATTACTCCACAGGCAGATGTGGAGGAGGACAGTCCTTCCATGACAGTGATCCCAGTCTCGGGATCTGAACCCCACCTGGGTTCTCGGGATATAGGAGGAGAAGGAACTGCTGCTTATGGGAAGCTGGTTCTTTAGTCTCCTCCAAGCCATGGACACAGCTGCTTGGATGCAGCCTATAGCAGTGGGCTTGGAACTAGATAATCCTTAAGGAGGTCCCTTCCAACCCAAACCACTTTGTGATTTTACTTGCTGACCACTCCAGGGCACCCTGGCCCTGTTTCCATCTGTGAACTATTCCTGGGCAGGTGTGGCCATGGAGCCTAGGACATTTTCCTGACCCCAAGACTATTAAACACTCCTTCAGAATGCCCAGTATAACCTAAAGCCCCAGTCTCCATGCCAGCAGGTTGTTTTTAGCTGTAGGGGCTCAGAGCTGTACTTGGGTTCTGCTGGCCTCTTAGGTGTCTGAATGGGGGTGGACGAACACTCTCTTTTTATTGCCACGCTTGGCAGATTTTGTTAATTAACTGGACTGAGTGGTGATGCCCAGCTCCCTCCAGCCCATCACAAGCCTTGGACTGAATGCTGTACCATGCACTGTTTCCTTTCTGATGTCTCTTTTTGCCTGGGTTTCTTGCAGGGGACAAGCGAGTGGTGAAGCTCTACCTGAAATCCAAGGAGACGGGGAAGAAATTTGCCTCAGTGGATTTTGTTTTCTACAACTGCAGCGTCCATCAGTCGTAAGTGGCCTGGCCTTTGTGGGAGGGCTCCAGGAAAAGATTGGTGGGATGGTTTGAGACTGGGAGAGAGAGTTCTCAGCTTTGTGGGTGCTGATGTTGCAAGAGGAAAGGGCAGTTGAGTACAGTGGTGTTTACAGTGAGAAACCTCCTCCTTTTGCCCGTGTAAACTGGGACAGTGACCAGAGCACCCACAGTTGGTTTGGGTGTGTGGGAACATGTAGCGTCAGGACAGAACCTCACGTAAAAACAGGGCTTTGGGTTTGGCAAAACTTTGGGAGAAAAAGCGAGTTTACTGCACTGCAGACTGTAGCAATCAATCCATGTGACTGGAAACGCCAAGTGTTTTGTTATTCCTGGAAACAGTTAACAGGGGTGACTTGGCGATGCGAAAGGAGAAGCCTGTGCTTTCCTGCCACGGTACCTGCTTCCCAGGCTTGCTGGAGAGGGAGCTGGAAAGTTACAGCAACATGGGGTGGAACATGCCACATGTCCTGGGGCGTTTACCCAAGAATTTCCTAACTGGAAGTAATTGTGAATTTGCTTTCTTGTCAGGCTGCTGTGAAATCTACTCCTGTAAGGGTTTTTAGACAGCTTGAGATATGTGTTTGATAAAATAGAGGAGGTGTGGATTATTGATGTGCTGTCTAAGCAAGGTGTCTAAAGTCTCAAACCACAGCTCCTGATGAAGAGCTGCAGACAGTGTTCTTGAGCAGTGGGGGCTGGTTGTGCTGTAGGACCTTCAGAGCTGATGCTGGGGTGTGTTTGGTCAAAGAATTTGGAGCTCAAGAATGCAAGAGATTTCATTACTCTGCCAGAAACCTCCCATGGATGGTGGTGCTCTGGCTGATCAGTAATTATAGACAAGCAAATGCCAGGTGATCTCTTTTGGATGTCTTTTTGCAAAGTGTTGAGCCTGGCTTGGGGGCTCTGCTGGAGTTCACTCCTCCAAAGTCTGTTCAGAGTTTCCACTTTGATCAGGGAAGAGCAGGTGAGATGCAGGTGCCTTGGCTGGGAACCCACCTGCAGTGAGCTCCAGGAGGGATGTGTCAGAGGAGAGCCCCTGCAAAGTTTCTGCATCACAGGGATTCCTTCCCTCCTGCTCTTTGCACAGGGAACAGGGCTCCTCCTGGGAGCGCTGTGCCGGTGAGGGAGGAGAGACTTTGCAAACTTGACTTCTCCCTCACCTTGACTCTGAGATGAGCTTTGTCTCCCTTCACGTCCTGTGGTTTCAATAACATTAGCTCAGCTTCGGCTCGGGCTGGCTGCATGTCAGTATTTTGCAAATCAAAAAGCAGATATGACTTTTATTTTTCTAAATGAAAGGAAGATGACTTTTAAGTACAAATGGCATCAGATTTGGTCCAATCAGCGGTCCGGCGGGAAGAGGTGGTGAGGGAATTGGCATTTTATTTTATGTGCCTGACACAGGAGGGGAAAAAACCCCTACCCCCCCGAAACAAACCTACAACAAAGAGCCTGACTGATTTATTACTGCATTGATGTTTAATTTTGGATGCATTATTTAAAAAGGCTAATTATGGATGCATTAATATTTATGGGCTCCAGTTGAAGCTGATAGAAAAGTCCGTGTTCTAAGCTGGTGAACATTATTATTTTTTTGACGTCAAGAGTTTTAGGGTTTGGAGGTAGTTTTAACTGTGTGACCTGCAGTCGAATCGTAGCCAAAGAGCATGACAGTACCTCCTGGGATGATGCAATACTTTTAAATACCATTTGCAGACAGGCGTCTTTAATGGATCTCTCTGGAGTTAATAGCCTTTCAGATCCAGGTTTCATATTTTGTGGAGGAAAATCTATACGTCAGCCTGATAAATTCTGTATTAGGAACAATGTGCTTTTCCATGAGGCTAATGTTTTTCCTGAGGAGATCTCTGATCACTGTGCGTTATGTTTTCTTTTCATATTTGGATGGCTTTGCTTAGGTTGGAAGGCAGAGTTCTGCATGCCGAATCATTTCTCAGCTGAGGACAAAGTGTTTGAGTGAGATTTTTCAGATGGTTGTGGAGAGATGGGAGGCTAGTGAAACAGCTTTTTGCTGATGTCAGCTGGGGTAGCTCCAAGGGAAGCCAATGCAGCTCCACCATGTGCACCAGGGAGAGTCTGACCCTTCTTATTTTCACCAGACATCTGGAAAGGCATCAGCAAATTGCAGGCTGTGGGGCTGGTCCTGCCGCTGCATGAGCATCCTGCCTCTCTTACTTCCCACCACCTTGGCAGGTCTTCTTCCCATGCATTTTCAAGGGCTGCTGGAACCTGCCTGGTCAAGGGAGGGGTTGCAGAAGGAAAGATGCATCTGATCACTATTACAGGAGAGGAGGGTATAGAGGGGGTTGTGCTGCCTGTATCTTTGGCTGTGATGTTCTGAGCAGAGGGGGTGCCTTCCAGGTAGAGCTCCAAAGCTATCCCATCTGTTAATGCAGGGCTTTATGCCTGTGTGATGGAACTGTCCCCATCACAGACCAGCATCAGTGGCTCCTGGGATACTTTGTGCAGAGTCCCTGGGAGCCCTGGTCTGGAATTTGCATCCTCTCTGGGGCTTCATTCCTTTCCAGGAGTTACCTGGGAAGCTTCTGGAGCTCCCAGCTTTATGTACTCAGGGCTCCTGGGGGGCTCAGGCATGTGTTTTCAGGCAGTGGTGTCTTTTGGGCATCCTGCTCCTAAAGGCTTGGGCATTAGGCAGGGCATGCTTCTGCCTGAGCTGTGGGATATGAATTGAACAGGGGAGTGCAACCCAAAAGTTTGATGCAGGGAAATGAGGCCCTTGCAAAGGAGGGTGTGGGTGGCCGAGGGTTGCTGCCAGCCCACAGCAGGGGAGCAGGGCTGCCCACAGGCTTGTCTGCAGCTCCTGGGGACAGGCTCTGGTTCCTGCAGTGGAGAATGAGATGAAAACCCCCATGGCAGGGACTGCCAGGGTGGATTCCCTTGGGGGTTTCCGATGGGACACCGATCAAGTGCAGGCATTTAAAGGCTGCTCAGCACCTTTGATCGTGTAATGAATCAGCCCGAGTCCAGCGCGTGCACGGGCAGATGTTGAGGTCGTCTTTGTCAGAGCTAAACGCCTTCTTCAAAGCATTTGTGGGGAAATGAGTCCCCTTTTAAGATAAAGATGTAACACCAGGCTCCCTGCCTGCCTCTGGCAGAGCTTGCCGGCGAGGTGGGGGAGTAGGGAATCCTCACAGAAAGCTAGTGAGCAATTCCAGGGAATTGTAAGATGTATTTATTTCTTCCTGCTGTTTCCATGTTTCCTTGCTGGATTTCTCCTCTGGAAACTCTGTTTCATAAATCCTGTTGTGGTTTGGCTTTTTGGAGTGTGTGGCTGTGGGAAGGGAGCTGGCAAGTGGAGTGGGATGGGGAAGAAGATGAGAGCCTTTGGTGCTTCCTTCAGTTCTGTGGGCAGGTTTTGCAGAGCTGCTGGTTTTTCAAGCACCAGCGTGCTCAGCGCATCACCAGCATGTCCTGCCACTGCAATGTGGAAGCAAAAATCCAGGTAGTGGCACAGGGAAGGGGGAAAATCATATCAGCAAGTCTGATTCCAAGAGGGAATCCAAGCATCCTGGAAACCTGTCTCCAGTCCAGGAGGTGGTCATGATACTACCAGCCTTGTGGTTGTGCCTCAGTGTAGTGACAGTTGTGACACCCATGTCCCATCAGCTGCAGGGTGCTCAATTTCTCTGATGCTAGAGCAAGGGCAGACGTGCCAAATGGCTCTAGCTCCTCCAGGCTGGAGAGATGTGACTCTGCTGTGTCTCTATCCCACAGGTCAGGCTTTCCCTGTAAGCCTTCATTAAGTAAATGGGATTTTAATGCACATCCCAAGGGCTGGGAGCAGCAGGGTTGTGCCGGTAAGGCAGGGCTGGGCTGTTCTAGTGGCCGAGGCACCCGTTGGCATCCGTGGGACAATGCCAGCCCTTGTGCCACTGGGCTCCTCTCTGCAGCCTTTCTTTCTGCCTGCACATGGCGTGGCTGCTTCTCTGTTGGCCCACTGCTGCTCGTTTCCAGATGCTTACAGATGCCTTATTTTCAAAGGCATGGACAGATGGCTGCAAGCAGTTGAGTGAGGGTGTCTGAGTTTTTGTGGCTAAGCTGCATGGTGGTAAGAGATCCCTGTGTGTTCCTGGGCTGGGGCAGGTGGAAAATCCTGTAGGATGGCCCCAGAGACAGCTCAGGATAACCTGGTTTACGTCATGTATATTGTGAATGAGGAGGGCTGGTACAGCCCGGTCTTACGCTTCCATAAGGGGAGGCAGCTGAGCGTCTTTCAAGAGAATTATCTTAAAATCCAGGGCATGATTCTGCATCCTCCAGTGTGATGGTGGATTCTCTGGACCACCCTGTGAGTAAGGACCTTGGCAAAACCTGGCAGGGGGGGAAAAGAATTGGGTTGGTGTAAAAGGAGGGGCAGAAATGGATTGAGATAGGCAGGGATGGAGGGAGGTGAGAGCTGACTCTCACCCCATGCCATTCCTGGGCACCAGTGAGGAAGCTGCCTGTAGGTCTGTGTAGGGGCTGGGGGGACACTGACCGTCTGGTTCCACTGCTCTTCAGGATTTCCCCTTCTCCCTAGGGTAGAGAGATGGATATAAAGCCCAAAGCACTGCAGTTCAGCCCCTCAGCCCTGACAGCTGCTGCTCCAGATGCAGACTGTGCTGGAGCTGAGTATTCACTAAGGATGCATCCTCCTGCCAAGAGGAGATCTGAGGAACAGTCAGGGGGCTCGCAGGCGGCTGTGCTGTGCCTGTACAGATGCTGTTTTCATCAACACTGTGTTTATAATTTCCCTTCTTAATGGACCTCCCCTGCTCTGCTCTTGGTGCTATTCAGCTTCCCCCTGTTCCTCCTCCCTGCCCTTCACTCCATGTCCTTCCTTCCTTCAGGGACGTGCTGTGCCATGGAAATAGCCTCAGTGTCTGTGTGTGTGCATGCAGCGCTCACAGCTCCCGTCCCGCTCGCGTTTGCTGCTCAGGCTTATCTCACTCCTGTGGATGCTGTTTTTGTTTTCTGCCCCCGCTGCTCAGTGTGATGAAGAGCTTTGGGCTCCTTTGGGCATGTGGCATCGTGGCATGCCTGGGGCTGGCAATGCAGGAAGGAAAGTGAGTGAGGAGTCTGGATCCAGCAGTGCTGGCTCTCCACACTTCCCATCAGCTACAGCTTTGCTTTGGGCCATGTGTGGAACTCATGTTTGGAGCTGGAACCTCTCCATGGTTACTGGAGGTGCCTACACACTCAGGGAGGAGTCAGTCCCTGAAGCTACCCCTGAGTCTGGGCTCGTTCTGCAGTGATGCTTTTGGCTCTGTACCCACCCTGGAGAGGCCTTCTGCCCTGTCCACACCTCTGCTTCTCTGCAGCCCTGTCAGGTGTTTCCCTGGCATGGCATTATCAAGTTTGGGATCATTTATCCCAAACTTCCATTTATACTTCCATTTATTTGGAACTGGAGGGGAGTTTTTGGCCCAGCTGTGGGCAAGTGTGGGGGCTATGGGGAGGCTCTGGCTTTGACCCTGGGGTACTCAAAGTTGGGCAGAGCTGCTTTGTTGCCTGCAAGGATGCCTGCCCTGGCTGGGGGAGGTTTCAGGCCAGCAGTGAGCCTGGACTTATTTTGGGATGGGGCACTTGGCACTGAGTGACCCTGAAATGCTGCTCTGAGGCTGGTGGCACGCCTCTCTCACGAGGTCATCAGGAGGCAAGGAGGGCACTGCCAGTGAGTCTGGCCCCCTGTCCCTGCCTCGCTTGGGCTTCATCTCCATGGACACCTGGCAGGGCTGGGGACGAGGCAGATGGGGAACAAGCTGTGGGTCCATATCAGTGCTGCACCCCCACCATCGGTTTCCTGCCTCGCTGGGCTTCTTGCTCTCCTGGCACGCTTTGGGGAGGCGGAACACTTCAACACATGAAGGAGAGCCTCCCTCTAATTACCAGGAGTGATGAAAGCCTCTTAGGCAAGAAGTGATGAGGGAAGAGTGCCTGACCGTGGGAAGGAGAGAGACGGCACAGATGGCATCATGCTGCCGAGCAGCCTGCTCCTGTGCCAGGACCAGACAGCAGTGGCACGCGGACACACCGGGGTATGGACACACTGGGACACAGCCCCAGCCGTGCTGCCCAGCCTGACCAGCAGCCAGGGATCCTGCCTCAGCTCCTGCCCTGGGCCTTGGGCAGCCTTACAGGGTGCTGTGGTGGTCAAACAGCCGTGCTGAGGCCAGCAGGACCGAGGCAGGCTGTGAACAGTGTTTCACCATGAGACTGGCACCCAGGTGCTGACTTACTCACCACTTTGACCGGGACAGGCTGTAAATGCAGCAGAAATGCTGCAGAGGAAGGTGTGTGTGGTGTGCTCTCACAGTGGCATTTGATGTCCTTATAGCAGAAGGGAGAGTGTGGAAGCCATCGCTGAGGATGGGGCTTTAGGAATGGCTCAGTTAAGTTAGAAGCAACTGGGAGGGCCAAAGCGGGAAGGGGGAACCATGCACTTCAGTGTGTACGTGGAGGATAACCTGAGATCCTTTGGCAAGTGGAGACCAGGGGACCAGCTGGGACCTGCAATAATTAAATGGCAAAGAAGACCCTCAGGTGAGGAGGGTCTTGAAATAGCCAAGATTTGGCTTTGACCCTGAACAACTGCAAAGCAGAGCTGCAGCTGTTGGGGCTGGGGTGCCCGGGGCAGGGCTGCATCAGGAACTTCACCCAGCTGCTTTGAGATGCCTTGTGAGGTGGTAGAAAGGGGACTGGCGAGTCTTATTGCAGACCCTGAAGGACCTGGTGACTGGAAAATCTCTTCTTTGGAGGATGGTGGGGGTGATTCATGGGAGGTTTTGCTGCAGCTTGGTAGTTGGGCCCCAGCATGTGGCTTGTGGCTGCTTGTGCTTCTCTCTTCCATGACCTCTCTGGGGCTGAGCTACTCCCATGAGGATTAATCCGTATGTTCCCTGTCCTGTCCCTCCATATCCTGGATTTATCTGTCCACTGGTCCTGCCTGAGCCCTTAGCAGGAGGGCAGGAGCTGTCCTTTGCCTTTGTTTGTGTTCCCTATTTCCCCCACCCTCTGCACCTCCCTCCATCAAAGCTACCAGAGATAGGAGGCTGGGGCTCTGCTTTTAAGTTGAATCTCTGCAGCTGAAATAAAATTGCATATATTTGCATAAGGAGCATCTCAATTAGCATATTTGTGGGTAAAGCTAAAAGGGCTGTTCATTTGGAAGTGAAAATGTGAGCGAAACATGGAAATGACTTCCAGCCCCCTTTGCAAGCAGCTTAATTAAATATTTCCTTAGTGTGTGCACATGGATTTGGGAGGCTCTTGCTGTATATGTAATGGTGTGTGAAACCCCAGGGTGAGCTGGGAGACCTGGTCCTGCAAAGCCTTGGGTGTGTCTTTGCACCCTGGGCTGCCCTCACCCTGTGGCTCCCTCAGGTCCCCACACCTCCCAGGTGACAATCCTGCTGGAGGGCTAGGGATTTGGCATGCCAGGCTCTGCCACCAAGGATATCCTCTCCAGGAAGATTGTCTTTCTGCCACCTCACAGGGTGATGCTGTGTTTTCCTGTCGTTTCCCAGGGGTAGAGGCAGAGAGGTAGCTGTGATTAGGAGGAGGATTGGGCTGGGCAGGGCTGCCTGCCTCCTGCCAGAGCTGTGTTCAGGGAAAGCTGTCTTTGTTTAAATATAATTGCTTTGGGCCTGATCCTTTTGATGCTCGGATCAGTGAGGAGCAGGCGTGAGTCTTCTAGGGTGAAAACTAGTGCTCCTGCTTTTTTCTTTTCTTCTTTTTTTCTTTTCCTTTTTTTTTTTTTTAAGCCAGGCTGATTATTTTTACTGCCTTTTAGCCTATGCCTCAGCAGCTCTCCCATCTCCTCCTTGGGAGAACAGCTTGGGCTGCACAGACATGCCTGGTGCAGACCCTCCCCGTGAAGACTCATGTACTAAATGTGGGACCTGTCTGCTGTGCCCCCCCAGACAGCATGGCAGGGAGGGCTCAGCCCCTTCCCTCCTCACAGGGGTGAAACCCCCAAAAGCCTCCCTCCAGCTGTGGGATGCCCTGTGCCTGCAAACAGGGATGCTGGGGAGGGGGTCAGTGAGGGAAGCTAACCAGGTTGTTGAGGTGCCACTCCTGTGAATGGCTGTGGGACTCTGTGTGTCCCCTCCTGCTTGGGGGAGGCTCCCTGGGGCTGGTTTCATTGCTAAGGGGAATGGAAAGCAGAGCATGGGGCTCCTGGCATCCCTGGGTCCTGAACACACCCCCAGAAAAGATGGGGAGAGGGGAGCAGGAGTGATCCCTGTGCACAAAGAGCCCTGAGAGGAGGCCGGGGGGGAGACGGAGGCGTCTGGGGCTGAGGAGGGGTGGAAGCCACAGACACAAAGCACGCGCGGCTGTGGAGGGCTGGGGCTGAGGGAGGGGGTCACACACAACCTATTGTGAGCGGCTGAAAGGCGCTACAGTCCCGAAATGTTAATCTGACCCAACCTTTCGCCAGTTATAATTTTCCTCTCAATGAGCATGCATTAATCTGGCCCTTTCTCCCCTGTTCCCCTGTGGTGCAGAGCCCTTGTTCTGCTGCCTCTTGCTAAAATCGCCTTTCAGTCAACCCAAATAAAGCTCCCAAAGTCTGGAGCTCGGCCCCTGCTGGAGTGGGGCGGTCAGGGTCAGCCTGCCAAGAGGAAGAGGGAACATGGCCTCTTCAGCTGGGACACAAATCCTGCAGTGCCTGAAAGACCGTATCCCCCCACCCTGCCTTGGGCAAAGCCTGGGGCTTCAGGTTGTGCAGGCACCTCCCTCCCAGTGTGTGGTCTGTGCCCCGTGGATAAGGGATCCTTTCCACTGTGAGGTACAGGATCACCTACGGATGCTGTCCTGCTGAAGCATCCCAAGAAATGTCCCTGTGGACTCTGCCTTGGTGCTGCCCTAACACTGCCCACCTCTCTCCCTCTGCAGATGCCTGTCCTGTGTGAATGGCTCCTTCCCCTGCCACTGGTGCAAGTACCGCCACATCTGCACCCACAACGCTGCTGACTGCTCTTTCCTGGAGGGACGTGTCAAGCTCTCTGAGGTAAGAAGTGTGGAACTGCTCCCCTCACCTGTTCCAGTCCTGTCAGGGTCCCCGGCCCTCTGTGGAAGGGTTCAGAAGAAGGCAAACTCCTTCAGAAGCCATTCCCACTGCCTCTCCTGGAGTGCTGGGACTACCTGAGGAGCAGTGAGGGAGGAAAGGGAAATGCTGATGGAGCTATGTGCTGGTGGGGAGAGGCTGTGTGGCTGCGGAGAGGCAGCTTGGGAAGTCAGCTGAAGCCCGGAGCACTTTAGGCTGAATGAAAAGAAAAACAAAGGCAGAGACACTAAAGCATTTTCCTTTGATGTTTGTGAAGGGAGCAAGCTTGAACTGTCATTGCAGAACAACTTGTTTTTGGAGAGGGGAAGGTTGAAATCTGTAAAACAAACTGTTTTGCTGCACCTCATGCCTTCTTCATCTCAACTGCTTTGCTAAGGAGCATGTTCTTCTGTGGGAGTTCATCCTGTGCAGCATCCGTGCCACCCACTGGGGAAACCTGCCATGGGCAGGGTGTTTGCAGGATGTCCTGCTGTCCCCAGCCTGTAGTGGCAGCGCTGGCTGCTTGGCTTGGGTATGGAGGTCTGGCAAGCCACTGCTGGCTCTACAAAATGCTGATTTGGATCCTAAAGGCAGAGTTACGGGAAGGAAACTCTGTCCCTGTTCTGGAAGGCGGCTTCAGTTAACTTATGTGGGTTTTCCATTGACTGTACATGGTCCCAGTGGGAAGGGTCCTGCTGCCTCCAGGGGAATTTACTAACCTGAGAAAGTTGGAAAAGGCTGTTTTCTCCTAGCTTGTGCTGTGAAGAAATCCAGTGAGCAATCTGCCTATCTCAGGCATCCCAGAAGCGTGCTCCTGAGGTCACGCTTCCAGCCAGCCCTGGCATTGCTTCTGCAAATGCGACACGTGGTGTCCAGACCACTGGACCACAGCAGTTCTCCTCTGCCCATTCCCCTCACTGAGGCCATGGGATCTGCCCCCCTTCCTGCCAGGTGAACCCCAAAGCATCTGGCTGTACCCCACAGTGGTGGTGCCCTTGGGATGCGTGCAGCTCTCCCACGGACTGGCTGCTCAGGGATTTGTGTCACTCCCCAGTGTGAACAGGGTGTCCCCCAGCAGACCTTTTGGCCACACTGGGAAATGGACCAATGCCTGGTTTGAGGTTTGGATCGCCGGGCTCAGCCTGTTTGCACATTGGTGTGGCCTCAGCAGTTCCCAGCAGGGATGGTGAGGCACCCTCAGAGCAGCTGCAGCTGTGGGCTCTGTGACCAGGCTGGGATGAGGCATCCTGTTCCCATCCCTGGCCATCCTGGTCCCCAGCAGGGTGGTGTGGTGGGTGGGGGGCGCTCGGTGCCAGTCCCATGGCACCACTGGACATGTTAATGGTAGACATCCAGCCCCATCCTCTCTGCAGGAAGGTTATTTTAAGCAGGATTGGGTCTGTCTGTGTTGGCTGGAGTGTGGTGGGCACTGGTCAGGAAATGCAGGGACAGAGGGTAACTCTGTCTCTGCTCCTTCCCATGAGCAGTTCACCACAATTTCCTGGATGGGAGAGTGGTTGTTTTGTAGGAAAACAGAGTGACCCATGGCACTCTGTCCTGGGCATGCCAGGAATGTTTGTCTGCATTTCTGGGGGTGGCAGGGCTGGAATGGGCATGGGTAGGAGCCACCACTCACATAAATGTGCCTGGAAACAGTGACAGCAGTCAGGATGTCCCTGTGCACTGGCTGTGGTAGCTTTGAAGCCTGGGCTCTGGAACTTGCTCTCCTCTGTGGCTTTGCTGGGGGGATGGAGGGCTGGGGGAGAGGTGATGAAGCAGCACAGGCTGCTGTTCATTTTTTTCCACTCATGGTGTGCAGTGGTGGCCAAAGGGTGGTCAGTGATGGACATTGGAGCATCCCATCCCAGAAGGCTGCTCTTCTGAGACAGCCCCTGCTGATGCAGAGCTGCTGTGGAGGATGAAAGGCTCCTGGACTGTGGGGAGCAAGTGTGTCAGTTCAGATTAGGTAGGTTCAGCTTGTGTTTGTTCATTCCCTGTCAGTGGGAATGGCTGAGGACTTTGTGAAGGAACCTCAAAGCTGGGGTCAGGCCCAGTCCCATACTGCCTTCATCCTATCTCTGCTGATGCACAGCCTTGCAGCTGGAGCTGGGAGCTGCCAGAGAAACCCAAATTGCAGCATTTGCTGTGTGATTCTAAAGCTCTTACCTCTCCAGACAAACCTGGACATCCATGTCATGTTCTCATCCAGCTAGAAAAATGGTTTTAATGGAGAAAATCTGAGTTGTGTGATGTTTGGGAATTTGTGTGAGTTGGGGCCTTGCCTTTCTGCTTATTCCGTGCCTCCGTAGCTGCCTCGTCCTGGGGCCTGGGGCTCTGCTGGGAGGGGCTGTTTCTGGCAGGACACAGAGCTCTGTGGGCTGTGCAGTGTTCCCAAGGGATGGAAGCGCTGGGCAGAGCAAGCTGTGTCAGCGGTTGGACTTGCTCATAGGGGAAATGAGTTGTCCTTGTGCCCCCACCCCTCCGGGCACCCTGGGCGCCCACCAGCACCAGGTGCTTCCTGTTTGGGCACAGGCTGACATTTTTGCTGGATGAGACACTTCTGCTGGCAGATGTGGAGCGTGTGACGTCACGGGGGGATTCGGCTCAAACCGCGAATCGGCACAATGAGCCCCCCTGCCTGTGTGGGGAGAGGGACACACGTGCCTGCTGTGCTCCCTGGGCACCAGCCTGCAAACAGCCGTGGTGAGCCCAGCCTGGGGGGCATGCACTTACCCAGCACCCCAGCTGGCCTGTGGCAATAATTACCGAAAAAAGAGGAGATGGAAGTGTTGGAGAGTGAGCCAGGAGTTAATACTTGCCAAGTGTGCGTGTGCCCCATGGGGAAGGCTTATGCCACCCATGGGGTCCCCCTGCAATGTGGAGGAGATCAAGCAGGCAGGGGCTGCTTCCTCTGACAGCACTTCCAAGCTGGGAACTGGTGGGGAAAAAATACCATGCAGTCATGGGGACACTCCATGGAAATGGCAGTGGGCATGAGGTGTCTCCTGACTGAGAGTTGAGCTGATTCTGGAAGTGGGGGGAAACTGAAGCCCCCCTTTGCAGAGTGGCAGCCGTGGTACGGAGCAGGGAGGTGGCAGAGCAGTGCCCAGCATCCCCAGACTGCCCCAGCCCTGTTGCCATCTCTGGTTCGGGGCTAACACTACTGTTCCTCTCAGCTTTTATTTTGTTTAGTATATTTTGGAAATAAATAGTTTCTTTCCTTGAAAATTGTGCTTTTGGGGAATATAGACTTGTGAAGAACAGAAAAGAGTAAAAGTAGTTGGGTTTTTCTGTCAAGATTTCGATAAATGAAACAATTTCTTTTTTTTTCTCGGATTTGTTTGAAAGTTAATTAATCATACCAGCTGAGATAAAGCCTGGCACTTTGCAAGGTTCAGCCTGGCTTGCTGCAGGATGGCAGGAGGCAGCTGGGCAGCCTTGGTCACACATGGCTGCTGGTGGCCTTGGGACCAGAGCTGCCCCTGTGGCCATCGGAAGCTTTGTGAGAGCAGTGGAGTGGCTGCGTCCACTGCATTTCTGTTTTTAAAGCAGCTCACATTTTTTTCCCTCTTGATGTTGTTTCAAGCCAGCACTCTCAGGAGTAGCTGCCGTAGGTGTGAGACCTCTGCCTGGCTCGGCAAAGTCAGTGTGGGATTGCATCAGGCTGTTGTTGCCGAAGTGTTACCCGCCAGGGCTGCAGAGCTGTTTTGCTGCCTGAGCTCATTTATTTTTGCTCCCTCCTGCTCCCCTGTGCTTCTCACACAAGAGTCACCAGCTCCCCTGGAGCAGCTGGGAGCCCGTGGCTATTAAAAGTGGAGTGCTTTGCCCTCCCGATGTCTCCTTCCCCAGGGGCTGGCAGGGAGGTGCTTTCCTCTCCAGCTAGACTCAGCAGCATCCCCTGGCTGGAGTCACTGTGTGCTGGGCAGCCTGCAGCTGGGCTGGGTGGGGTGACACTGCTGTGAGCTGGTGCAGATAAAAGCAGCAGCAGCAGCAAAATTTGCTGCAGAGCAGGTTCTCTGCCACACTGCAGAAGCACATTGCTGTATCAAAGAGGGAAAAGGCTTTTCTGTCTGCTTATGAAGGAAGGGGGATGGAGGCTTTAAGGGAAACAGGAGGGCTGAGCAGGTAGCTTGACAATACACAGTCAAGTGGGCATTGACTCTGAGACCTACTGGCTACAATGATGGCATTGAAGTCCATATTGTTACCAGTCGGCCCAAACACGTGTTGCTGTTGCAGTGGCAGTTTACAGATTCCAGAGATGGATCCTCTCCCCACCTCCCAGCTAAATCCGCCTGAGCTGTAGAAAACACTCTGCTGCCCTGCCACCAGATTCCTTTGTGCTCTTCTTTTCTGTCTTCAGGGCTTTGGGCAGAGCAGGCATAGGGTGCTGTTTTGGGGTTGCTGCACATGAGGATTTTCTCAAGCATGTGCTCAGGGTGGTGTTTTTGCAGTGCATTGCCAAGCCTGCCAGCCAGGAGATGGTCACAGGGGTGCTGGGGGAGGCTGTACGGTGTTCCCGTCTCATCATCTGCTTCTTGTTCCCCTTGCAGGACTGCCCACAGATCCTGCCTTCCACCCAGATCTACATCCCCGTGGGTGTGGTGAAACCCATCACCCTGACGGCCAAGAACCTGCCCCAGCCGCAGTCCGGCCAGCGCAACTACGAGTGCATCTTCCACATCCCCGGCAGCACCACGCGCGTCACTGCCCTGCGCTTCAACAGCACCAGCATCCAGTGCCAGAACACCTCGGTGAGTGTGGTGGGAGCTCTCCTTGGCCTGGCCCTGTCTGAGGGCTGCTCCCTCCTTCCTGCCCCAGGACCATCCCAGCTCCTTGCATGGGCAGCTCTGCTCTCTCGTGGGCAGGTAATGGGGGTTTCTGTTGCTTGTGGGGGGTGAGGTGGGCTCCCTGCCACTACGCCCAGGTGCACTGGGAGGCTGCTTGGGGTTGTTCCAGATAGGATCAGTGCCGAAGCCACCAGGCTTTAGTATTGCTCCCAAGGAAATTGGGTTTGCAAAGCTGAAGAAAGTTGCCTGGACTGGAGCCAGCTGGGCCCGGATGTGCTGGAGCCCCCCTGACACCAAGCTGTCCCATTTTACAGGCGGGAAGGAGGTAACACCTCTGTGTCCCATTGCACACATGGAGCCCTCCCCATGCAGCTGTGCCTGCCAGCCCTGCAAGCGCTTCCCCTCCTCCCCTGCAGCCTCTGTCCATCCCTGACTCCATCCCTGATCTGACCAGCAGCTGCCTCCTTCCCCTGCCTGCTCTCCATTCCATGCTCCCTGCATTGCTCCCTGCCTCTGTGTCCTTGCCCCCTCACCCCTGTCACAAACCAGCATCTCTGCCTTCTCTGCCCTCTCCAGGCACCTTATCCCCTAAGTGGGAGCCTGGGTGAGCTGTATATGTGCCTCTCACTGTGCACTAGGCCCATGAACAAAGCCACTCTGGGTGCTAATAGCCCCACTGGGAGCTGCTGTTGCTCATCTCCTCAGCTGCCTTCTGTGCTCTACACCAACCTGCCCTCATCTGAGTGGAGCCAGCCCCTCCCTTTGCTCTCCCATTTAATCCTTTTAAAATTTGTTTTTCATCTCTCATACTGTGAAAGCTCATTTGCAGCCTAACACCAGTGCTGATCCCTGATCTCTTTGGTGGCACAAGTGACATTTAGAAGCCACTGAAGATGAGCACTGGCTCCCTCCCTCCTCCAGTGATCCCAGGGCTGCAGAGCCTTTGGACAGGAGGAGCATCCTGAGCCATTGTCTCCTGCCCTGGGCAGCAGTCCTGGGGGGATGCTGTGCAGCCAACCCAGCCTCCTGCCAGGTCCCCTCTGCCTGGAGCTGGCAGCTGTCTGCTGCCCAGTTCTGTAGTGTGGGGTTTGGCTGAGTTTATTCCAAAGCAGTCTGGGACATGTGTGCTGCAGGATGCTCCCTGTAGGGAAGTGCTGTGGCTGCACAGTGCTGACAGCAGCAGCCTGATGGCTCCTATGGGGTGTTGGGGAGAGGTGCCTGCACCAGAGGGGAGCCTTTACACACCGGAGGTGGAGCTTGCAGAGAGGCTCTGAATGATGTGGACTAATTTCTCCCCAGTATGTTTCCACTTGTCAAGCAGGGGGGGAAACTAAAGCACAATGCATTCCCTGTGTTTCCCAAGGCATGCCGTGGCTGCCAGGGTTGGTGCCATGAGCTGCATGGCCTCTGCAGCTCTTCTCCAAAGGGATAGGACAGCTGTAACCAGCGCCTTTTCCTGGGCTGACAGTGGTGGATGTTTGACCTAGAAATTGTCAGGGATGCTGTGAAAACAGCACAAATTATCAGAAGGGCAGGTTTGTGGTGTTGTGAGGTGCATGGGGGACAGGTAGCAGCAGCTCCATGGGGCTGCAGCCTGCGGCAGGAGATATGGCTTTTGGGTGCAGAGTGGCTTCACAAAGAGAAAAAGAGAGTTTTGACTTGAAAGAAGCTGCTTTGCTTTCAGGGTCTGCTCGCCTGCTTTAATGTTTGAGGGCATTGAGCCAGGCTGCATTATGGTGTGGGGGATTCAGATTCACACTTGTGTGGTGTTTGTCTCCTTCGTGCCTTTTTGCAGTCCATCTGGCTGCTTGATAGTGCTTCAGGTTCTCCCAGCCATGGCCCAACGGCTTCTTCCATGGCACTTCATCCTTGGGGTTAGGATTTTGGTGTGGAGACCACTGGCGAGTGGAGAAATAGGAAAAGAATGACATCTTCCCAGCCAACAAGTGAAGGATGGATGCCAAAAGGCATTTAAGCGTGCAGTGTTTCCAGGAGTTCAGTGGGATCTAAACAAGAGGTTAAATACTCTGTGGAATTAGGGATGCTTTCCTGAATCACTGGTGAGTGAAAGGCATAATAAGTCAAGCCCCTTAAAACTCCTTGTCTTTTGTTTTAGTGCTTGTCAAACTCCAATGACTTGTTAGCACTTTGAAGAAAGGACATCTTGGTTAAATATTCAGCAGTCCATTCATTAAGGTCTGAGTGTTGACTATAAACATCGTTTGAAACACCCAATAGATCTTTGGCAAACTCAAGGGAGACCAGCTCTGGTATTCCCCAGCATCCCAGGCCATAAACCAAGCTGAAAGAACATTTTCTGCCTCCTCACTTTAGTCTCTTTCTGCTCTTCAAGAGGAAAGCAACCCTAATGGTTTTCCACATGTATTGTAAAGATGCAAAAAGGAAAGACAAGCCTAACTAAGAAAATGAAGGTCTTTGCCAATAAACTAATTTTTGCAAATTGATTGCTTTTAATCTTCTGGAGGCAGACTTTTACAGGCTTGCTTTTTGCAGCAAAGGATGGAGAAATGGTCACCTGTCTTTATGCATAAGGTTGATGCCACTGAGATTCACTTTCCAAATATCCTTGCCTTTGCTTATTCTTTCCCATCGGACATCCCTCAACAGAGTTCATCCTCCTGATTGCTGCAAAAATGAAAGTTTTGCAAAGTGCCACAGTCCCGAATCTGCACTAATGCTTGTAACATTGGACTTGATCTGATTTGGTCTTGGCCTTTGCAAAATGGCTACAGGTGTTTCTCACTGTCAAGGGTTTGGCTTTTTCTCTCTAAAATGTTCCCCTTAAGGCTGAAATAGCCCCAGAGCTGCTGTTTCCCTTTAAATGTATAAATAGGAAGAACCCCTGATCTCCTTTTCATGAGCTTGTTGTCTCAGCACTTTAAATTAAGCACCATGCCTCAGTTATTTCCCTTTCTTTTTAACTAAAGCCCCACGTGGTGAGGAGCAGCTGCGTCACCTCCCTGGCTCCCTTTTGATTCCTTGCTCACCAGTGCCCCTGGCATGGAGTTCCCACCTTGCCCACTGTTTCTGCTGTGGCTGTGAAGGCTCCTGCCCTCTGGCTAGACTCGGGTTGGGATGTTCACCCTAGAGTGACCATTATTGCTGGGACAGAGTGATGTGGGTGCAGAGCAAGCTGGGCTGGCGGGGTGGGCACATGTGTGGTACCCCAGCATGGATGCTGAAGCCCAGCCCCAAGTGTGGATGCTGGGGAGTGAAGTAAGACCTCTCAGATTCATGTTTTCTGGGTATTTTTTTGTTGCTGTAGAACCTGGGTGTTGCTCTGACATATTCCCAGGGTCTCAAGTTCTCATACCATGCTGGATTTGAGGCAAGAGGAATTCAGGTGAAGAAGCTTGCGTGTGATGGGGGAGGAAAGGAGGGGATCCATGTGAAAAGACTAAAAGGAGATGCAGAACCAGAGGCTGAGCGTTACTGTCAGGTTGTGCTGTTGTGCGGATGATGGTATTTTACTCAGCCCAGGGTATATTTATAGAGGAACATAAATCATACACACATGCCCTGTTCTGAGCACTGCACACCTCCAGTATATGTATCTCTAATTAACCAGCCATGGAGAGGGAAGCAGGATTGGAGCCCACAGCCCCAGCTCTGTTCGCCAACAAAGCCGCGCTCTCCATCCTAGCGGTGCCTACATTTATCTTTCCTGCAGCAGTGTTTAAAGTGAAAAGGGAGTATCAGGAGAGTTTGATAGGATCCAATTAAATTCCAGCAGATAAAATAATGATGAATTGCAGTTGAGCCCTGGCGAGACGCGATGTACATTACTGCCGTCCCTGTAGTGCGGGGAAGGAGTTGAGGTCATCAACTACAGAAAAATAGGACACAGCTGCAGCCCAAGCACTCCTCCAGAAATGCAGCCCAGGGGGATGGTGCATGTGGGAGTGAGGGGGGTTGCACAGGAAATTTGGATGTGTGGGTTTGCTTGCAGAGGAGCAGCCCCTCTGCTGCCTTCTCCAGGGATGTGTTGGGCAGGTTGTGGCTGAAGTGGGATGGATGCCCTGTGGAAAGGGGTGTGATGGCTGTGGGGCTGTCCTGCCTCCTCTGGGATGGGAAGGGCTAGTGCCTTGTCCAGTTGGCATGGCATTTGCAGGAGCATCCCAAAATGCATCTCAGTGTGATCTGCCCACAGATTTGGGGTGTTTCCTGCTAGCTTCAGCTGTGTCTCCTGTGTGATTCCCTGGAGGCACCTTCTCAGAGTGCTGAATCTCTCATCCCAAGGGAAGCTGGGTAACTCTCAGTGCCTGTTGCTGCTAGCTGGTGGGTGTGTGAGCAGTGGGCTTCCTGGAATCAAAAGTGGGACTTGCAGGGCAGGTGACAGCCACAGCCCTCGTTGTGTGCAGGGCTGGTGGCATTCCCTGCATGGGGGTGGGGTGGATGTGAGAATCAGACATGTGAAAAGAGCATGAGGTTGGTGGTTGTTACTTGGGAAGATGCCTGAGATAAGTTTTGGATAAATAGCCTTGAGAAAGGCTTAGCGAGGAGTCCTCTTGCCTGAACTGCATCTCTGCAGAAGGAGACCTTGCTGGGAAGACCAGTATCCAGGTGGGTGGGGCTGAAACATCCTCTGTCCTCTCTTCCACATTCGCCTTGTAAGCTCTTCCAGGAGGGACTGGGAGACTGGCTGGGTTAGGTAAGGAGCCAGGCAGTTCTCATCTCAGCTGCTGACTCACTTGATGCATCTTTTCTCCCATCCCCTTCTGTGGGCTGTGCTGCATCAGAACACATCACTTTCGGGCACCATTGGTTTGCTCTCAGGCTGTGCCTGGTGGTTTTTGCTCCCAGAGCAAACATCCCTTTCCCATAGCTTGTCCTCATAGCAGTTGTCAAGCCAAATCATCCTTTGGCACATCTAGGGGTCCTGGGCACCTTTGTAGAGTGAAAGATGGTCTGACAGCAGGACTGTCTGCGTAGGTGCATCCCCCCACTACACCCATCCTGGCCTACTCTCCTGCTACTCATCCCAGTCTGCTGCCAGCTGCTGGGATTGATTAACTGGGAGGTTAATAACAGTTAAAGTGTTTAATGGGTGTTTAACACCGTGTTAGCTCCGAACAGGGAGGAGCCAGCGTGATGGAACCTGTTGGCTGTCAGTGAGCTCTTTTTTTGGATCCCATAGGATGGACAGATTGCTAGGAACCCCCTGCCTGATCCCCACCAGTTGTGGGGCCTTCAAGGCTGGAAGGTGGCTGCTGCTTTACTTGGATGCTGCCGCCTCCCTGGCGGTGCCTGTGCCTGTGCCTGTGGGTGGAGAGGCCACTTTTGTGCTTACAGTATGGCAAGGGCTGTTGTGAGGAGGCCTTTTGGAAATACGAGATGCTTTGGAAATTAGATCTGATGGATCTCCAAATCCCAGGAGGCCAAGCCCAGAGCCCCTGCAGCTGCAGCTCCTGCCTGTGCACAGCCAAGTCCTGACTCCAGCTCCAGTGTTCTACGGGGACCAGGAACAGTATCCAAGCCACAGACCCACTGCTGTCTCTGCAGGGCAGGTTAGAGGCTGCTGACAGACACGCAGACGCAGAGGACACATTTTTCATTGATATCCCTGTTCCCTTAGTGATCCCACGCTTTGAACAGCAGCTGAGGTAATGACTCCTGGTCTGCCACTTCCCTTCACACAGTCCTGTGCTCCCACTGCTCCCCGCTGAGCGCTCCAGCTCCCTGCCACAGCAAAGTCAGCATCCTCAGTACTGTGTCCTTTCCCAGAGGGAGACAATCTCTCATGCAGTTGGCCTCTTGCTCTCTCAGGATCGGTGCATGAAGAGTTAATGTTCACCCTCCCTCTCCCCCTATTCTTCTTCCTCCAGCCCACCTCCCAGAAGAACTAATTTCCAAAAGCAGCCGGGGCAGAGAGATGCAAATAAATGTTTTGGACAGCTGCAGGCTGGATGCCTTCCCGAGATGCCAGGGCCCCAAATGAGACATGTCAGAGTACAAATTGAAAATGCCAATTTCACTTATGCTGCCACGTGGCTCGTCACAGCTAAATTCTGCTCCGGCACTGCCACCACCCTCCCCAGCATGTGCTCCCTCCTGCTGCCAGGGGATGGTCTCTGCTCACTGCTACGGGTCTGGCCAGCTCCTTGTTGTGGTTCTGCTGAGGATATCCTTGGGTGGGAGTAGGATAGGGCAAGGTGAACAGATCTGGACTCCTAGCCAAGTTCTGGCTTCATCTTCCCAGGCCTGGTAACAGGAACGTGGCTCTGGTGGCAGATGGTGCGTGGTGGAGATGTGGTGAAGGTCGTCTGAGCAAACATGACAAGAGGTGCCATGTCCAGGGGGTTGTGTTGTGATGGGGCTCTGCCTGTAGAGAGGAGATGGTGGTGGAGCTGTTAAATCTGCAGCTGGGTGTGTAACGTCTCACAACTGCTGGGTACAGCTGACCAGCACCAGCCTTCCTCCCTGGGGAGGGCTGCATTTTGGGGTCCTCCACCCTGTGTTTGGGGGAGGTGGCTTGTGGACAAGGGATTACCAACACGAAGCTGTAATGGAGGACCAGGCTTGGCTCTCACTGGCATGCTGTAGTGCTGAGGGAGGGTTGTGTTGCTGTAGCCAGGTCTCACACTGACTGTGTGCCCTGTTTTGGTGCCATGTCTGATGCTGGACTGGTGATGCTGCCTGTCTGGGAGAGACGCAGCACAGAAGGGACCAGCTTTGGTGGTGAGGTGAGAAGACTGAAGTGTTGTTTTCCAGGGCACACTGGCCTCCTTCATGGGCCACATAGCTGGGCCTTGTGGAGGGTTGAGTAGAATAGACCCACTGCAAGAGGGTCCTGTGTGGGCCAGCAGCTGAGGCAGTGCTGGAGGAGATGCTGAGGCCACCTCTTCATGGTACGGCCTGGGGCTGCAAAAGGTGATGCTGGGACTGGCTGGAGGTGGTGGCAGGGCTGTGGCCAGCCCATGGCCGGGTGAGCCACTGCTGGTGCATCTGCTGCTCTCTAACAAACTCCAGCAACCCATGAATCATTCATTTAATCTCTCCTGACACGCCTGTCATTTTCTCAGGCGAGGAGCGGGGAATCTCTTGCCGAAGGAGGTCATTAGCTGTCAGGGATGGTTCCAAATGCCTTCCTGCCTCTGTATCGATTAAACCTCTCTGCCTGCATGCAGGGGCTTTGCAGGGAATACTGATGGTGCTGCTGGGGCTGGGACTCAGATGTTGAGGCAGGGGAGAGGGGTCTGGGTGGGGAGAAGGCGCTGGCCAGGCTGGAAGGAGAAATGAGGTGGATATGTCTGGACAGCAGCAGGTCCAAGGGCCTGAGTTTTGGGTCCCCTAAAGCTGGGGGGGTAGGATTCCCTGGTGTCACCTTCCTACATGGAAACTCAGGGTGGTGGTTCCAGTCCTGAAATGGAGTGCAGCTGATGTTCAAGCACAGTGTGGAGCTGGGAGTGGGACATGTGGGGGTGTGGTGTGGAGGGAGGAGTGCTCTCTCCTGAGATCTTTCTGAGGGCTGGTGTGGCACTGGAGTGGTCCTCAGCTCTGTCCCACCCACAGCCATGTGGCCACAGCTTTATGTCATTTTGTTATGGGTGATGGGGCTGGAGGGGACAGTGAGGGACATCCTCCCACTGGCTGTGGGGGAATCCACTCCTGTGATGTGCCCAGCCTGTTCTCCCCAAGCTTCACTAGTGATGACCATAATTCCAGATATCCAACTGAGCATCCTTGGAGTGGGGAGGACATGGGGAAGGTCTCGGGAGCCTTGCGGGGAGAACCATCTGTTTCTTCCTCTTCCAGCAGCAGCAGCTTCAGACCTTTGAGTTGATGGGCTTTGGGTCTATTTACAAACCCTCTATTTTGCTGCTTTATCTTTTTTTGTCAGTCCAGCCCACTGGTTTCATGTGCTGTTACTGATGCTTTGATGAGTGGGTGTCAGACTTGTTTGTTCCTAGCCAGCAAGTTCCAGCCAGGACCCCATCCCTCTCCTCTGGGCTGATGGGAGACATCCATGTAATGGGATTATATGTCTCTCTATGCCCCCCACCACCAGGACATTTTGCCTCAATAATTAACAGGCTCTGCCTCCTTCTGTTTCCTCCTGCAGTATTTCTATGAAGGGAATGACATCAGTGACCTGCCCGTCAACTTGTCTGTGGTCTGGAATGGGAACTTTGTCATTGACAACCCGCAGAACATCCAGGGTGAGTGAGGGATGGGACAGGACCTGGCCCAGTGCCCTCTCAGCCTCCAGCCCACCCTGGCTCTGACCATAGTTTGCACCAGTGCTTTGGTGGGTTTCCAAACAAGAGGCTTTTCCCAAGAAGCTTTGGGAGGCGCTCTGCTTTGGTGTTGAGTCCAGGGTGCTGCTGGCTCATGCCTGTGGGGGTTTGTCCCACTGGGAGTTGGTGGGAGGGGGCAAGAGCAGGTGACTTTTTCCCCCCAGAACCTTTGCCCATGGGCTGGGGGGCCCGTGCTGAGCCCGCGCTCCTCCTGCCATTGCAGCCCACCTGTACAAGTGCTCGGCGCTGCGGGAGAGCTGCGGGCTGTGCCTCAAGGCCGACCCGCGCTTCGAGTGCGGCTGGTGCGTGTCGGAGCGGCGCTGCTCCCTGCGCCAGCACTGCCTGGCCTACGAGAACAGCTGGATGCACGCCAGCAGCGGCAACAGCCGCTGCACCGACCCCAAGATCACCAAGGTATGTGGGGACGGGTGGGTGGTGATGCCGAGGGACTCTGATGGGGGATGGAGATGGGGATGGGGATGGGGATGAGGCTCTCCAGTGGCAGCTCACAGCAGCCAGATCTACTCAGTGTTTAGTACTTGAGTGTTTTTGTCACCATTTTCATTTCCAAGGCTAAAATCCTCTCTTCGCCACCTCCATGCACTGGGCTTCCTGGCTCATTTCCAAAATCCCAGCCCCTCCTGCACATGACTGAGGGATCCAGGAAAGCTCTAGGTTGCTTCTTGTGTTGCCATGTGCACTGGTGCCAGTAGTTCATCATCATCATCCCATTTCCCTGACAGCTTTTATGACCTTTGCTTTTAAGATTGTGTATATTAATATTCACATGCCTGTTGGGCTGGATCCAGGTTCACAAGGAGGGACTGGTGGGTATTTCAGCTGGATACCTTCTGCTAACCCATGGCTGGCCGGGCCTCGAAGGTGTTAATTACTGGAGTCTTAGCACAGGATCTGATCTGTTTGGGTTTCAGTGCCTTATCTGATGGAGGCTGGAAATGAGAGTCTTGGCTTTTCCCAGTGCGTGCTGCCTGCCTCTCACACGGATGGGCTCTGCAGTGTGCTAGGTGGCAGCCATGTGGAGAGAGAGGGCAACAGCCCTGCTGGGCACATCCCTGCCTGCAAGAAGTACTGCCTGCAGAGTTGCCTGGGGCTGGTGGAGTGCTGGCAGGAGAAGGGATCCATTCCTGAGGAAGTGGGATCTAGCCTCAGAGCCTGCATTCCTACATGGGTCTGCTGTTGTGTGCAGAGCCGCAGGGCTCCCTGGCAGCTTCCCACTGTGCTCAGGCTAAACTTCCCAAATCTGGAGCCCTAGGGATGATGGGAATGGAGAATGCTGTGGGGCAGGTCATGGCCAGCGTGGCCTCGCTGTAGGCTGTGCCCTTGTCCTCTTGTGTTCAGGTGACCAGGGCTGCAGGCATTTACACACACACCACTCACAGCAGCTTCCCAGAAGCCGATGGTGCCCAGCATTGGTAACAGCACTTGGTCCAGAGCTGATGGTAACAGCTCTCCCACCCTGAATCATTATGAAATTTTACAGTAATTGCAAGTGCAGCAGGAACAGATCTGTTAGCAGGTGGGCTTGACCTTGGCACTGCTCTGCGTTAGTGCCCTGGGAGGTGGCAGTCGGTGTGGATGTGCAGTAGTTGTTGGTGTGATGCTGCTCCTGTAGCCTGCCTGTTGCCTGCTGCCTCCCACTACCCCAGCCCCACATCTGGGCTGAGGGCATGCTTGCAAATGGTCCAGAGAAAAGCCTAGTGCAGAGAGGGCAGCATAGGCTGGTGGGGGAGAAGAGTCTCCTACAGTGGTTTCATGGGAGGTGGAGCCTCCTTCCTGGCCAGCTCACCAGAGCGCAGGTGACTTCATGGGTGGTGGGGCTGGGCTGATTCTCTGCCCTTGAATCGTTTACTCATTGTTCAGCGGTGGGGACAAGCCCCTTCCAAACATCTATGGTGTCTTGCCTAGTGCTCACTGTGACCCTCAGAGTGACATCCTTTCCCTTGGGAAGGGGGTACCCCTTGGCCTCTGCACCTCCTGGCTGTGCTGTGGCCACTGGAGCTGAGAGCAAGCCAACTGCTTGTACCCTCTGGAGCTGTTTGCTTGTTGATGTAAAAGGACCCTATGAAACCAATTAGGAGAAAAGCAGCATTGTTTGTTGGGGCCAGGGGTCCGGAGGTGGAGAGGGGAAAGGGGGGCTTGAGCAGCTATTGCTCTCCTTGGCAGCTCCCCCCTCCCACACACCTTGTTTAGCTGTGACCTCCCTGTGCTGGGCGGCCAGCGATGTCATTTCGTTCCCGGGCTCCTTCCTCCCCGAACGCGTGGCCCTTGTCAGCTTTGCTGCTGCGGAGGAGGAATCGAACATGCTGGAGCAGCTTTTAACACTCGTTTAGAAACACCAAACAAACAGCCGCTTCTTGCCAGCCGCCCCGCCAGAGCGTTTCTGAACGGGAAGACCCGACCTGATGCTGGCTGCAGCTGCTAGAACGAGCTCCAATCCCGGACTTGGGCAGGGGCTGAACAAGGTTTAGGCAAACAGTGGTTCCCCACAGCCCCAGAGGGTTTTGTTGCTGTGTAAATAGTGAGCTGTGACTGCCTCGGCATGACCCAGGGCTCAGGCACCAGTCCTAGCTCTGATGCTGGCCTGGGACATTTCCTGCAGGATGCCTGTGTGGAAGAGGACTGGGTGCTCCTTGTCTGAGTTCATGTGTGCTGAAGGTCACCAGCCCAGTGTGAATCCAGAGGGCAGGAGTTAGTCCCGGTGGCAGTGGCTGTAGTGGGACTGTGCAGAAACAGCCCCTGGCTCCATGCAGTCCATCAGGGTTGATGATGTGGACAGTGTCCACTGCTGCATGTTTCCCACCCTCAGCTCATCCGCTTTTCCTTGCTGTGGAGATGATGTTCAGGAATGAGCTCTTCACAAGGAGGAGGAGGAGGAGGATCCATCTGGCTCAGGCCCCAGGGCTGCACCTGCCCAGATTTGCCAAGAATGGAAAGAGCTTACACGTGCTTGATCGTGGCTTGAACCTGTCCAGGAGCTGGGCTTAGTGCAGGCAGAGGTGCCTGCCAGTGCTGGAGGGGATCTCAGCCAGGAGAGCAGAGGAGGCCATCACCTGCAACAGAACCATCCCTTCCCCTGGGTGGGGGTGTCATTTCTTCCTGGACTGACCCAGCCTGCATTCCCCTCTCCTGCTGCCTGCAGCTGCCTTCTCCTCTGCTGTGTCTTTGTGTCACTGGGGACCCAGCTGTGTCCCCAGGCCCACTCAGGGCATGCAGCTCTGCCATTCATCCCAGTTAGTGCTGCAGGTGGGCGCTTGACCTCAGGGCCAGCAATCACTGATGTAAAACTGCCTGTAATTGCCTGGTTAGAGGCAGCGTCCCCACGTACCTTGGAACAGGGCCCACACCTCTGTTCATCCCTCATTCTGCCACTGTCTGTCAGGCCACACCTGTCTGCATTATTGGGCATCATCCTGGTAAATGAGGCGTGGTGCTGTGGTGAGGTCCCCTCCCTTCCCAACTGGCCTCAGCAAAGGGTTTGCTGGTGAAGAGAAACACAGTTCCCCCCACCTGCCATTTCACCTCTGCAGGGACCTGTTGGAGATGCTTTCTCCTTTGAGGACATCTTGGACACGGGAATCTCATCCCTGGGCACCTGGGACCTGGCCAAAAGCCAGGCACATCCAGGGGCTTCTTTGCCGGTTCAGCTGGAGCCATGGCTGATGCTGCCCTGTCTCCTTCAACTCTTGTGTCCTTGTCACCTAGGAGATGGCTGTGCCTGCAGCAGGGTATCCATATCCCAGTCCTCTGCTTGGACACATCTCATGTCTCCTGGCTTGTTCCTGGGGGGGATTTTGTGGATACAGCTGTCACTGGGGAGGTCTTTCCTGCTGTGTGGGCAACTTAGAGATGTGCTGGCATTTCTCATCACCTGTCTGCTCCTTGCTGCTTGTAACACACATCCTGCAGCTGCCTGGGCTGCAGCCTGCCCGAGTGAGGTGTCCCTGTGGCTCTGCATCCTTGTGACAGACCGTGCTCTCTCCTAGTTGTTCCCTGAGACCGGCCCCAGACAAGGAGGGACCCGCCTGACCATCACCGGCGAGAACCTGGGCCTGAAGTTTGAAGATGTTCGCTGGGGCGTCCGAGTGGGCAAAGTGGGGTGCATCCCCATCGAGAGCGAGTACATCAGCGCCGAGCAGTAAGTGCCTGGCGAGGGGTGGGTGTGCTCCAAATCACCTCAGGAGGGTTAGGGACAGCGCTGATGGTGTTCAAATGCTGCCTGTGGCTGCAAAAGACATAGAGCTGACTGGGCTGAACTGGGAGGGAAGTACCTACTGGTTATGGTTGCTCTGGGAAGAGCTCAAACGCTTTGGGGAAACTTCTCTCAGGGCTGGCAGTGTCAACTGTCACCACCTTGGTTTCTCATGGATCTGCTGGCACCTGAGACCTTTGCTTTGCACAGGGAGTGTCTGGGTGCCAGGACACTGAGAGTTTCTTACTCTCATCTCTTAGGATTGTGTGTGAAATCGGAGATGCCAGCCTGAGCAAGGTGCATGAGGCACGGGTAGAAGTGTGCATCCGTGACTGCACACCCAGCTACCGGGCCATATCCCCCAAGACCTTCACCTTTGTGGTAAGCCCCATGCCGGGGACAGGTCTGTCACCTGGAAAGGGAGGTGATGCTGGGTGGTTTTGGGTGGTTTTCTGGCTGAGTTGGAAAATTTGCCATCATTTTCCTGAGGGGCAGGCGGGGATTTTCTGGTCAGGCATGGAGTCATGATGATTGAATGAATTTCTCTAAGGCTGCCACTGCTCTGCCTCCCCACTGTCCTGCTGGCACTGCCAGGCTTTAGTAATGTGCCCAGCTGCTGCCTCACAGGTCCCTCTCCTCTGTGGCCCTGTCACCTGGTTGAAGCTGGCTGGGGATGTGGGTTTCAGTTCCCAGCCTGTCTGACTCCAGGGATGCCCTTTTCCTTTGACAGATGCCCACTTTCTCTCGGGTTGTCCCAGCCCGGGGTCCTCTCTCTGGTGGCACCTGGATCGCCATCGAAGGCACCCACCTCAACGCCGGCAGCAACGTCTCCGTGACCATCGGGGGGCGGCCCTGTGCTTTTTCTTGGTGAGGGGCACGGAGGGTGGTGGAGGATGGGCAGCAGGCACCTTCGTAGGCAGTGGGACCCCCAGACAGAGCAGCAGCCAGAAGCCTGGGCTAGGAAGCCAGGAGAGACCATGGGAGCCAAACCCCCTGGGTGGCCAAAGGTGTCTCCTCTTGAAACCTCTGTATGTCAGAGGCTGCAGGAAGAGCCCTAAGAACAGAGATTTTTCTCTAAAAGCACAAAGCCCTGAGGCATGAAGTGGATAATTTTTAGATTAGGGATGATAATGGAGCGGCTCTTTAAATATTTTCCTGCGGTAATTACTGGTTATCAGCCCTAATCGCTGCTGTTTGCAGCCGCCGCACGATGGGAACGCTCAGGAGCTGCTCAGTCTTTCCCGGCTGCCTTTTGTTTCATTTCTTGGATTTTTGTTTTTTTCTTTTTTTCCTCCTTTCTCTCTTCACCCCCCAGCTGTTTCAGAAGGGGAGAGGGGCTGGGGCAGGGGGCTCCCGGGCAGCCCTGGCCCCTGGGTGCCCTGGCCTCCCTGCTGCCCAGGCACTGACAGGTTATTTCTGCCCCAGGAGAAGCGCCCGTGAGATTCGGTGCAGGACCCCCCCAGGACACACCCCTGGCGGCTCCCCCATCCTCATCAACATCAACCGGGCAGAGCTGAGCAACCCGGAGGTGAAGTACAACTACACAGAGGACCCCACCATCCAGAAGATTGATCCTGAATGGAGCATCAACAGGTGAATTGCAAGGAGCTTGTGGGATGCGTAGGGGACTGTTTCCCATACGGATTTCCCGCTCCTGATGGGCACATCTCAGTGCTGTGATAACTGCCAGGCTGCACTCCAGAGATGTGGCAAGAGGAGTGTGAGCAATGGCTTGGCACCAGGGCCCTGCTAACTCCTGGCCTACAGTGCTCAGCCTGGCAGGGGGTAAGAGCAGAGAGTGCTTTGGATCTGCTTAATTTCAGCTTGACATTTGGTGGCGGCAAATAAAATTAAAATATTTCCCATCGGGGGATTTTTTGAAATGTTTACATATTTTTCTAAAAGGTTTGAATTGGCTGGAGCGGAGGCGAAGGAATCCATTAAGAGCTAGTGCCAAGGGAAACCTTCCCCAGGCTGCTGATGAGGAGCAAGCTCCCCAGAGGCATGGCCGAGGTCTCTGGGACCATGGGGCTTTTAACAGCAAGCCATGGAGAAAACCTGGCAGAGTTCAGCCTCTACCGTCACCCACTGCCGCTGTGGTGGAGAAAGGGTGGCAGAGAGGGGCGTGTACTTCTTGGGATGCTTTCCTGTTGTGAATGCTTAGTTGACTTTGGCTTGGGAGCTCTCTTCAGACTCTAAACCTGCACGCAGGGTGGGATGTCAGTGTTAATTACCAGGTTTGATATCTCTGGTTGGCCCTTGGGTCAGCTGAAATGATTTGACATCAGTGCATTCCAGATCTTGCCAGCCATGCAACATATGGGTGGGATGAGAGATACCTGGGGCATGGTGGCTCACCCAGGCTGGGGCAGATGGGCATCTGGCTGGATGATAGCTGCTTCCTTCCTAGAACTGGGAATCCAGTGCCAAGCTGCCTTTCCTAACCCACTGTCTCCATGTCTCTAGTGGTGGGACATTGCTGACTGTGACTGGCACCAACCTGGCCACCATCAAAGAGCCCAGGATCCGGGCCAAGTACTGCAGCTCTGAAAGGGAGAATGTAAGTGGTGCTGGCTGGGGCTGGGGGCAGAGCACAAGGATGAGGGATGCTGTCTGTGTGCGATGCAGGGCAGAAAGGGCACCCTTTGCCCTTCAAGTATGATGGCCTGGAGAGGCTGAGGTCTAGGGGCTGCTGCCCCAAAGAGAGGCACCAATCTCTCTGCAGAGCCTCCAGCCAGGTGCTTTCAGGAGAGGGTTGAAATCTCAGCATTCAAAACTGGTAGGAGGTTTGCGGGACATCTATAGGATATTGACAGAAAGAGCCTATTCCCAGTGACATCTTGCCTGCTACCCCTTGCACATCCATTGCAGACAGGAGTCTGTCTCTGCCCTGGGGTGGGATGTGATGCCTGTTGATAGAACAGAACAGGACATTCCAAGTCTAAACCCTGTGTCCAGAGCCGCTGCTTTCAGGAGATCCTTGTGGGGTCTGATCTTGACCATGTTGTTGGGAGTGGGTCTGACCTCGTTCCATGCCTCCTGCAGAACTGCACCGTCTACAATGACACCACCATGGTGTGCTACGCTCCCTCCATTGACAACCCTGTGCGGAGCCCTCCGGAGCTTGGCGACCGCCCGGATGAGATTGGCTTTGTCATGGATAACGTCCAGGCCCTGCTGATCATCAACACCACCAATTTCGTCTACTACCCAGACCCTGTCTTTGAGCCACTCAGCCCCACAGGGATGCTGGAGCTGAAGCCCAGCTCTCCCCTCATCCTCAAGGTAAGGAGTCAGGGACATGTCCCTCTCTGGAGATGGCATTTTGTCTCCTGGAGCAAAGATTTTGCTGTGTGTTGGGTTTTTTTAAACGTTCCCCATTGCATGAGAACTGACAGTCTCATTCCTTGTTCTCTCAAAGGGCAGGAACCTGCTCCCGCCGGCTGCTGGTAACTCCCGCCTCAACTACACAGTGCTGATCGGAGACACTCCCTGCACCCTCACGGTCTCTGAGACACAGCTCCTCTGCGAGTCCCCCAACCTCACTGGCCAGCACAAAGTCACAGTAAGTGCTGACACTGGTGCCTTTGCTCCTTGTGCCTCATGTGTCTCAGAATTTCAGTCTTTATCCCAGCACACAGCCCTGCTGTGTGCTTGTCCTTGAATGAGCACCAGATAATAGGTGTACATGCAGGAGCGTCCTCAGGAGTCATCTTCCTGCTCCCTAGGCATCCCTCTTCCTAATTACATGTTTGGTAGGACCAAATACTTTGTCACCCTCCTCCACACTCAGCTTGGTGTTAGTGTGCCCTGGCTGGCGCTGGGTGCAAGGCAGGGGGGATTCTCACCTCTCCCCCTCAGTGTTGGCACATGCTGCAAGGCAGGCTCCTTTGTTTGTGGGGTTGTAGTGCAGCAGTGCTCACGCTCCAGGACTCTGTCATGTTGAAAGGGACCCAGCACAGTCCTCCCCAGGCTCCCCATCCGTGGGGAAACTCTCTTTACATCCCATCTGTCACTGTAATGTTGTCTGAATGAGACATCAAACTCTCTGCCTGCTCCACGTGCACTGGCAGCGTGTGTGCTGCGTGCCATTAAAGCGCCTCGCACTGCTCCGGACCAGCCCCTGCCACACCTGCATTTGTCCACACCGTTCATGCCGCGGGCTGGGAGCCACGCCCCAGTTCCCAGCACGGTGGGCGCAGCAGGGAGGGCTACCTGTGGCACATGTTCCCTGACAGCGGGTCTGTTTTCTCCCCCGCCGTGGTGCAGATCAAGGCTGGAGGGTTCGAGTTCTCGCCAGGGACGCTGCAGATCTACTCCGACAGCCTGCTCACCCTGCCCGCCATCATCGGGATCGGTGGCGGCGGCGGCCTGCTCCTCCTCATCATCATCATTGTCCTCATCGCCTACAAGCGCAAGTCCCGGGATGCTGACCGGACCCTGAAACGTCTCCAGCTGCAGATGGACAACCTGGAGTCCCGGGTGGCCCTGGAGTGCAAAGAGGGTGAGGGATCCCTCTGCCATCGACTTGGCGGTCTTTGGGCGTTTCTTACTGCTCCAAGGCTCAGTGTGCTCCTACCCTTTCCTTACTGCCTTTCAGAGAGGGAATGGGAATGGGCAGAGCTGCTTTGTCAGTGGAAGTGAACTCATTTTAGGTGGGATTTGGGGATTTTTCCAGTTAAGAAGTTCTTCATTTCTCCAGGTGGGAGAAAAGACAGTAAGCAGGGTAACGAAGGCTTCCTGTGAGTGGGCAGTGGATCTCTCATTATGTGACAGACAGATGCTGTGAAATTAGACAGAATTCCTTGTATGATACTGCTGATAAAACCTAATTGCCCATTATCCCCCTGAGCTGGCTCCGGAGGCCCCGACCCTGCCAGCCACAGCCACAACCAGCCCGGACACTGCGAATGAAGCAGGCATTGAAAACAAGATAATAAAAAGGGGAAAGAAAGACAAACCTTTGCTCCCCCAAGTCCCCATCCCTCCACATGCCTGTGGATGGCACTGGTGACAGGGAGAGGGGAGGGAGCTGGTGGAGGGGATGGTGTCTTGTCTTCCACAGCTGGCAGATAAAAGGATCTGCTTTTAATTAAAAGGCACAATCTCTTCCCTGCCTTTTCTCTTTTCTAGTCCCACTAGTTACAGATAAGATAGCACGCCTTTCAAGCTGACGGTTTGTTTTTTCTCATCAGGCTGACGAGCCTGCAGTCCTCTGCCTGGCTTTCAGCTCCCTTTAAAGTGCTGTTAATTTGATTTTTCTGAGGATTTTCTCCCCCCACCCCAACCCCCTTCCCTGGTGCATTTTCAGGACTCTTTTCCCATCAGCTTTTCCCTGTAGGTGCAATTAAAGGTTCAGGACCCCCCTGGATCATGTTCCCCTGGGAGTCACAGCTGCCTCTGCTGGGATCGGGAGGTTCCAGGGTGGGTGTGTTCAAGCTCTTCTCTGAAGTAGTATTTAGGTCAAAAAGAAATGAGGGCAATCTTGTGGTTTAGACTAATGTTTTCCCCAAGAAGCTCTGTTTTTGTTCAAATCTTGCTGTTCCCCCCTGCCCCCAGCATCCCTGGGAGGCTGCAAGTGCTGAGCAGGGGGGATTTGACCCCCCTGGGACCTGGCAGTTCTATTCCCAAATCTGCCACTTCATTTATTCTGGGGATGTCATCCCCACACTCTGCAGCTCAATTTCTCCATCTGTGAGGTGGGGACAGCAATCACAGCCTGCCAGGAAGAGGAATGTTGAGAATATTCATGCCTTGGGGAGGGTCCACCCATGGGCTGCTGGGGGTGTGATGAGGGGCTGAGTGCCAGTGCTGTGTGCTGAGACTCCAGGATGTGTTGTTTAATTCTGCTTTTCCCACCCTAGCCTTTGCTGAGCTGCAGACAGACATCAACGAGCTGACCAACGACCTGGATGGGGCTGGCATCCCCTTTCTGGATTACCGCACCTACGCCATGCGGGTTCTCTTCCCGGGGATAGAAGACCACCCTGTGCTGAAAGAGATGGAGGTGTGGGTCTGTCTGTCTGTCTCTGTCGTGTTTCACATTGGGGATGTGCCCTGCACAGTCCCCTGCACGAGCCCCCGTGCCCCTGGGCTGGAGAGATGCTTTGGTTGGATGCTGGCCCGGCGGGGTGCATCTCTCCTCGTGGCAGCCGGCACGGATGTGGACTGGCTGCCAAATGGTTACTGCGTTCTCTGACATTAATATCAATATTTATATTAATATCATTGCTGCTGTCATTTTCTACAGCACTTGCTTTATTCAATTGGGTTTGTTTGATGCCTGACTGGTCGCTTGTTTTTAGCAGGGTTGTCTGACATCGCCTGCTTGCTTGGCTCCGTTTCCCCATGCAGAACCCATCCTTGGCATCCTTCCTCTGCTCCCCAAACCTGCTCCTACTCTTCTCCTGGCCTCCCCACCTCTGTATAATTTAGTGCATGCAATTGCATAGCAATTGCTTCTCGTGTGCTGGGCTGCTGAGGCCACTCTTGATTACAAGAGGAAGGAGGGGGGTGACCTTCGCTTCCCCTCACTGCTGACCCAGCACAGTAATTAATGTCGACGTGGGCTTCACAATGTATTTAGGAGAAGTAATTGGCCCTGGTGCAAGATGCACGGTCACTAATTACAACACAACAAGCTCTTACCAACTGCAAGTGCACGTGCTGGTGTTGTACACCAGCATGGCTACGGCGTGGGCCCTGGCCTTCTGCCTGCTCTGTTTCCCCAGCCCCTAATCCCAGCTCTGGAGGGTGGTGGGGACCCTGTTTCCTTGGATTTCCCCTTGCAGCTCAGGTTTCCGGATGCTCAGAGCCAAAGCAGGCGTGTAGGTCTCCCTCGGGCACAGCCCTTCCTGTCTGTGCAGATGCCTGGCTGTCCTCTCACCTCTGCTCTTGCTCTTAGAGATTTTCCCTAAAGAGGGAAAGTGGAAAGGGTATCAAGAAGGGTATCAGAGGAGGAATTCTGTGTTTGCTGTGACAGGCTGGGTGGACTTTGTCCACTTCCAGCTCCTAACTCAAAACATCCTGCTTGAGAGAGCACACCAGCTCAGCCTGGCCTGGGAAGCAAGGGGTTAAATTTGTGAAGGGGAAAAAAAATCCCCAAAGAGATTAAATAAAGCAACTAGAGTTGTGTAAGCTTCATATAATTTAATCAGGTTTGCTTTTATTTGTCTCTTTACTCAGAGTGTAACATTAGCTATTGCAAGTGACGGAAGGAAGCGGCGCTTGCTCACGCACATGCTAATCCACAGTGAGCACTGGTACCAGCTCCCTTCCTCTGCAGGGTTTAGGGGGAGGCTGGTTGCTTTGTGAGAATTTAAGCCTGATTAAATATTTAAATTCAGTATTGTTCATTTATTTCTGCTAATGACCAGCAAGTTGAACATGGGGGCTTGGAATTGACAAGGACTTGGTGGGAAACAGAGTTTTTGTCCAGCGGGAAAGAGTATTTTGGAGAGGGAAGCTACAACTGCAAGGAATTTCACTGAACTGAAGAGCACCAATCCAAAGTTTTGATTGAAGTGAAATGATTTGATGTGTCAAAACTCTGTTCTTCATTTTGAGTTGGTGTTTTGAAATGAAAAGTGTTGTTTTGTCTCCAAATACCGACGTGAAGCGAAATTTAATGCTCATTCTCCCAGTCAAGAAGACAAGGGGGGGAATTAAAGAAAAAATTGATGTTTTACCACAGGAAGGCTTTTATTCAGAGGAAACTATCTTTTCTAATGGGAAAATGGAGTATTGTAAAAATATTCATTTTTGATAGCAAATGTGGTCAGGGCTGGCCAGAGCTGGGCTGCTGATGGCAATGCAGGTGTGAAAGTATCTGAGCCCAATCCCCGCTGGGTCCTATGTGACCAAATATGGCCAGAAATACAACTTCAAATGTCTCATGAGTAAAGGGACTGTTTTAGGGTGTGTCTGCAGTGGGACAGAGCCAGATTTCTCCTATTATTTCCCTATCTGAAATCCATCCCCCCCAAACCAGGCAGGTTTGCTGCTGGTGGAGCTCAGGGTTGTGGCTTTATTTGCTTTCTATGTAATACCCAAAGCGCATGTTGCAGTGACTTGGGTGGGAATTGAGCTGCTTGTTAGCTGAAATTGAAAATTATAATTTGTGTGTGTGCATGGGAGAGAAGGAGTGTTTGTTTATGGGAGGGAAGTGTGTTTATGTGTCTGCACACAAGTGGGAGAGAGTCTTTGTATGGAAGGGTGTGTCTATATAGATATATATATATATACATTGATGCCTTGAGACTGTGTTAACCTGATGCTGGGATTTAACAAACTAAATAACTCTTCTGGAGAAACTAAGACTGATCACAAAAGGGAAAGCTTGGTAGTAGGGAGAGACCTAGTCCAGATGCTTTTTGACCCTTTTTCATCATTTCCTTTCGTGGGATTGAGAGTGAATTCAGGGTGTGGTTCAGTCCAGCCACCTTCTCATCACCCTCCGCATCATGCCCGTCTCTCAGCTTTGCTCTATCCTTGCAGGTCCAGGCTAATGTGGAGAAGTCCTTGACCCTCTTTGGTCAGCTCCTGAACAAGAAGCACTTCTTGCTGACCTTCATCCGTACTCTGGAGGCCCAGCGGAGCTTCTCCATGCGGGACCGTGGCAACGTGGCCTCACTCATCATGACGGCGCTGCAGGGCGAGATGGAGTATGCCACAGGGGTGCTGAAACAGCTCCTGTCCGACCTGATTGAGAAGAACTTGGAGAGCAAGAACCACCCCAAGCTGCTTTTGCGGAGGTGAGCATCCCCTCTGAGAGGCTGGAGCTGTGGGATGGTGCCCAGGCACTTCTGAGCACAGTGACATGAGCTGGTGTCCTTTGGGGATGCCACCAGTGATGGCTTTGGTGTTGGCTGTGGCAGTGAGAGCACTGAGTCTGTGGTCAAGCATTTCCTTGCTTGTCTGTGTGCAAGTATGAGAGGGATGTGGGACTACCA
The DNA here is from genome assembly GCA_013398275.1 of Promerops cafer. Taxonomy (NCBI): domain Eukaryota; kingdom Metazoa; phylum Chordata; class Aves; order Passeriformes; family Nectariniidae; genus Promerops; species Promerops cafer. The sequence goes on from VZSE01013760.1 coordinate 267,054, forward strand.
GGAGCACCCGTGGGATGTTCTCACTCCAGTTTGGCCTGTGTGGGCTCATGCTGCCTGGGAAGGAGAGAGCAAGGTGCTTGCCAGCTGTTCAGGCTGGTGCAGGTAGGGTACATGCTAGTGTCAGGCACTGTGGTGTGTTGCTGTAGGTCACCTGGAGAGGAAAGGTGACCAGGTAGTCCCCCACATCTCTTGGCATGTGGGGCAGTTCTTGCCTTGCCTGGTGGCTGCGTGGGTGCCTCCGTGGGCTGGCAGCAGGCAGGAGTCCTCCCTTCCCTGCTGTCTCCTCAGGGCTTACCTGCCTTGCCAGTCACATGGGGGTTTTCCTGGGAAAGGCACTCAGATCTCTGCAAGCTGGGAGTCTCGCCGGGGCCGGGGGAAGTGCAAGCAGGAGGCAGCCTGCCAAGCCCTGCCGTGAGTCTGCCTGCCCCATCAATATTTAACGATAGCTCTGAGCTCTCTTTATCACGGGCTGATGAATATTGAAAGATACACCAAGTCCTGAACAAAAACTATTAATAAGCTCCGCTGGTTCAGCTCGAGGCCCTCCGTGCCATCTTCTCCCTTTGCATGCCATACGGTGCCTCCCCATCCCCACATCCCACAGCCTGGTGCCACCAGCCTTTGGCAGAGAGGCAAGGATGGCTGAGAGGCACGGGGCTGGCATGTCACCAGAAAGGCTCAAGAAACCCAGGGCATCTTTCAAAGATCAACTGATGTTCATGGCATGGCCAGACTGGACAAAGCCTGTCAGGTTTTGTATGCTTGGCCCTGGGGAAACACCTGGAGAACACCAGATGTGAGCTGGTCCCAGTTACATCCGTGTTGCCCATCTCGTTAGGCACGTTGCTTTCTTACTCTCTCTGCTTCATTTATCACATTAAAAGGGTGCCCTTAATGTCTCAAAGCATCTCATTAGCAGTGTGTCAGAGGGGGCGTGTTGTGCAGATGATGGCTGTCTGGGAGTGGCGTGGGCCTTGGAGGTGCCAACTGCTGTTCCCCATCCCTCTCCCCTGACTGCATTCTTAGGTTCTTCTCTTCCAGTCATTCTTCCATAACACCAGGTTTCACTGAAATATTTAGAACACATTTCCAGCTCCTGAAGTAAATCAATAAAATATAAATAAAAGGCATCATGAGGAGGCTGGCAGCAGCAGTGACTGAGCCGTGGCAGTGGCACAGGGGCAGAGCCCAGCCTGCACCAGTGCCCATAGACTGCCAGCCCCCAGCCACAGTGCTGAAGGGCCATTGCAGTTAGGACAGGGATAAATCCCCTGGCCAGTACCTTGCTTGTGCCTCCCTCAGTGATATTTAACAAAGAGACACTGTTCTTGAAGCCAGGGTGCAGAGCGAGTGGTGCTGAGAGCTGTGCTTCCCTCTCTGTTTGATTAGCCTTGCTGTTGGGTGTGAGAGTGTTCTTACTGCCCAGGGCAATTGGATTAGCATTGATCTAACTGGGGAGAACTGTTACTTATTTATTTGGTTGTTGGATAATCCTCCCATTGCTGTGGCATCTGGCTCTATCATGGATAAAGACAAACATCCGCTAGAGCCTGAGTGGTGGCACTTCAGATAAGCATTATGGGCTTGTCAGGTCCTTTCTAGGGCCAGGGAGGATGTCTGCTGAATAGCTGCAGTCCACTTCACCCTTGGCTTTCTCTCCATGTCCCTTTCCTTCTCCCTTTTTGTGTTCCCTGTGGTGGATTATTCTTTCCTGGTGGGGGCATGAAGCCTTCCCTTCCCTGAAGGCTCAGGTAATGCTGTTCTCAAATGGTTTAAGGAGGGCTGTGCTATTCCAGGGAGGGCAAAAGGGCTAAGCCCCATTAGCACAAGAGAAAACCTTGGAAGGGACCATATGACACTGAGTCAGCTTGAATAAACTCTGGGAAAGTGGATTTCCTGCCCCAGCCATCTGGTCTTTGGGAACTGCTCCTCTCCCATCTGCTGGGCATGGCATTGCGGTTGGGCAGTGCATGGAACTGGGCACTGGAACTCCTTCTGGTGGCTCTAACATTTTGGTTCCTTCTGGATTTCGTTTCTTGAGTCACCCATTTGTATTTGTTTCCCTGGTGCAAGAGGAATGCAGCCATGTCCCTGAGGTTATTAGTATTGCCTGTGCTTTCAGGACCATCTGCATTTGCAGGTGGCTGATCTGATAATTAATGGGTGGATAAGCTGAAGATTTTAGAAGGAGTGAAGGCCATGTTAAAAATAATGGTCATGTTAAGGGGAGTTTTAATCTTATGGCAGAGAGATAAGGTGTGGTGCAGAAACAGGCATGTTAAGCTGCACCTGTAGGGCTGCAGGGTTCACCAGGGTCTGGTGCCACCCTCAGCTCCCTCCGTGCCTCCCTGTCCCTCTCTCTGCTGGTGTGGCACATCCTGGCTGCAGTACCAGCACCCCGAGGTCCCTCATTCTATTTGGACCCACCACATTCCACAACCATCCTGAGGGATCCTGCTCTCCCTTTTGTGCATGGTCCCCAGCAGACACAGGCAACTCCCTGGACCTTCCCTGCTGTGCTGCTTTGGAGCACAGTTATATCTGGATTTGAGCTGTGCTTTAGGAAACTAGGAGTAATATATAGGTTTTCTCAAGGCAGCTCTGGCTGCTTCCTTTAACTGCATATTCAAAAGCTGAGAGGCACGGCTCCATTGTTAAATTTCTTTTGGAGCAAGTGGGTGCAGCATTGTACACTTGCAAACTCCTACATCACCACCCCACTTCAAGGAGACACACAGCAACCCTAAACTTCACCATGCAGGCATGGAAAGGTTAAATTCCAAGCCTGGCACAGTGTCTGTGTTCCAAAAGTACATGGAAAACAGGTTACATTTCCAACCACTGCTCTTACTCTCTCCTTCTTTAATCCCCTTGTTTTCAGCTCAATTAGTAGTGAGGATAAGTTTGATCAAAACCATATTTGGGTCAAAGTTTCCAGACCTAAATCTGCTTGTGGCTTTAACCAAGGCCATGTACCAGTGGACTGGTGGTGGTCAATGACCTCTTGCTCTACTATGGGCCCTGGACTTTGATGCTTTAGAGATCAAGGGCTGCTTCAGGGGTTGTAGGGAAGTCCCATGTCACCAGTAGTGGTGGCCTGCATCAGGGCCATGGCAATACTGAAAGCACTGCAGGACCAGAAGGCAGCAGCAGCTCCCTGGTGGGGAAAGGGGCTTCCAGCTAGATCTGTCTTTGCCTTGCAACCTCAGCCCTTCTTTTTTAAGATAAAGGTTGTACTTTATCTGGGGAGCTTGAGGTAGGTTTGGGGACATTGTACTTGGCTTAGGTGCCTCATACAATCCTCCTGTGGAGGGAGCTGCCTGGTTCCAATGGGACATCATAGAAGAAACAAAGTTCATTGAAGTAGAAGGTACCAGGGAGAAGCAGAAAGCTTCTCATCCCCTGGTGAGACTCCTGGTGGGACAAGGTTGAGCTTGACTTGTTGCGGTTCTCCAGATACGGTGGAGACCCGTTTGCTTTCCTCTCCTGGGGGGCTGCTGATGGGTGGGCTTTCCAGCAGAGCTTATGCTGTCCACTTGTGCACCCTGCTTTGAGCCTTCTTTCCAGATGAAGCCTTTTAAAGCCAAAAATAATTTAGCTACAGTCTAAGGGTGAGGTGGCAACGGGTGAGATCAGAGACCTTTAATATTCTCTGCTGATGGCTTTGCTCTCTACCTTCCCTACAGAACGGAGTCAGTGGCAGAGAAGATGCTGACAAATTGGTTCACGTTTCTGCTGTACAAGTTTCTGAAGGTGAGTTTGGGAAGGGATGGCAACACCGTGTGGACAAAGAGGTGGTTCCTGCCTCGCTGGGCCACGCAGCATGCTACCCAAAGCCCAGGCTGACATGCTCCTGAGCACTGCTGCTCCCTCCCAGAGCAGAGATTGTGTCCCAGACTCCATTTCCATCCTGGTTTTCTGAGATGTGATTCTGGTCTCCTTTTTGGGAAATAGCTGAGGTTGGGAAATGAAATCCAGATCGGGATTGCTTAATGCATAGTGGGTTTGAGATTTTAACAATGGTGCCCTGAGGAAAGATAAATCTGAAGCAATTCAGCTGAATCTTGGAGTGGTCCCCATTCCTCTCTTCTTGCCTTTGCTTGTGGAAAAAGCCCTGGGAGCTGATCCTTCTGTAGGCATGGCTGTGACTGGGGCTGTTTCTGCCTCTTTGAGTTGTAGTTAGATGAGTTGCACCCTTCATGTAATGCTGCTGCTTTTCCTTCGTCTCTCCAACACTGAGGTTCTGTGGTAGGGGAGTTGTTTCCTGCAGGCATCTCCACTTCTGCTGCTGCTTCCCCTGACAAAGGTGCCCTGGTGGGAATGGATGCCTTGAGGGGCTTGTTGACAGCCAGAGACAGAGCTCTCCACTGCACCTGCATGAGGCTGCAGAGCCTTTTAGCTTGAATTCACCTGTTTCAAATTTCATCGGGGTAGGAGAAGAGGACGTCACAGTGTAAGCTCTGTTTTTACCACTGGTGCTTCTACCCATATTGAGAACATTTATTCCATCAGCACCAGTGCTTCCACCTGCTAGAGCTGCACCAGTTTCCATGCAGATTACACAGCAGCAGCTCCAGTGCATCACCCCAGGCTCAGTCCTGCTGCAACTTTGGGATGACTCTGATGGGTGAACTACGCCTGTGATCCTGCTGCAGGTTTGTCAGGCAGCAGGGCTGTTTCTTGGGATCCTGCCTGGTGTTGGTGCAGTGAGACTGGGTGGCACACAGCTGTTTTTGTGGGATTTTATCCCTCATTAAGATAAAGAAGGTTTGAACTATTTCCAGCTGAGAGACGAGAGTGAGCAGGAGTCTCAGCAGAACTCAAGTGATCGTCAACGAGAGGTGATTTATAATATCACTTACATGCACTTGGCTTTTTGCCTCTGTTGAGGAATAGCCTGTATCTATAAAAATCTATCCAGCATGCTGGAGATTGCTTGTCAGGGGTGGGAGAGGAGAAGAGCTGTGCTGGTCATAGGGAGATGTCAAACCTCCCACTGCCCCTTTGTGCCAGGGCTTTGCCCAGCAGGGCCCTTTTGCATCAGCAGTGTCCAGTGGGATTGAGTAGAACACTGGCAGAAGGCTCTTTGGGCTCTAAGAATTTGGTGGGATAGGCAGGAGTAGCTCTCCTTGTGGATAAACTCCAAGGCTCTTGAAGTGAACAGGGTTATGCTTTGGCTGAGCAAAGGGCAGTGCACAGCCTATGAACGCTCACAGCAGGGTTTGGGGACATTTTATTTGTGTGTGTGACCTGACATCCTTGACCTGTCCCTGCCTGGACTGGGCCATGTTCAGAAGCTACTTTGGATTAGGTGATGCACCACCAATGTCCTGCATCTGTCCTTGTCCCCCTTCACAGAGGCTTCTTGGCACATTACCAGTTGTGGAGCAGGTCTGAGGATAAGGAATAGCAGGTGAGAGGTGTGGGGATGGTGGAACCAGGGCAATGCCTCTTTATAAAAAAGTCCTTGGCTACACCATGACTTAGGCATGGGAAAATACCTCCAGTCTCTGGGTGGTATCAGCAGGAGAAAGGTCTGATCTAGGTGCACCATTACAAGAGGAACATACACAGAGGGCCTGGATGAACTTGCTGGCTGTGAAATTTGTTACGCTGGGATTCATCTCCTTGGGAAGTGGTTGAAACTCCACTGCTTGAGTCACTTGAGTTAAACTGGAAGAGACTTGAGGATGTGCTCATGCCCTCTTCCGGGTCGGTCCCACCAGAGGAGACCCACGAGGCTGCTTTTGCCTGTCTCTGGACAGTGAGGATAACAGGTGGCAGCAAAAGCAGGAGAAGGCTGTGGAGTAGATGGAGAGTATCACAGCAAACAGCTTGCCAGCAGGGAAAGTGCCCCAAACTGCAGTGATTGTGCATGTAAATGAGGCAGACAGCCACGTGCCCAGCCTCTACATCAGCTCTCAGCAAACCTGCCCCAGGCAGGGCAAGATACACTGGGGTGAGGGATGGGGACAGGCACAGGACAGCCCCTCATGCCCAGGGCCAGCAGCGTGGGGAGCCGGCGAGGGCTGGTGCTTTCAGGAGGACCCTGTAGTAGCATTTATCAGACTCTTAATGAGACACCTCAGGGAAAGGGAGATGGATAAATCGCGACAAGTGCTGAAAAATGCACAATATTAGGTGCCTGATGAGCTAGATCTAGTCAGTAAGACAGTTTGGGAGTTAGCTGGCTTGTCTCAGCCTTCTCCCAACATATCAAAATGGGCACGCACAGGGTGTCTGCAGCTGCCCTCCTCCAGCTCTGCTCCCATGGAGAGCCCCCAAAGCTCCCCTCAGTCAGGTCCCCAGCAGTGACAAAACTGCATAAGGGCTGGCAGGGTGGGCATAGTCACATCTAGGGGACAGGCTGCCCTTCATCAACCTGAGGGACCACCTGGCCACATTTCAGTGGTCTTCTTCTGTATTTCACCTGATGGAATTCATCACAGGTCTATTGCCCAGCACTGGTTTCTTTGGTCCCTGTTCATTTTGTTGGTTTCTGTCAAAGATGATCCCTAAACCATCCCCATCTGCATTGTCTCAGTGAGCTGTGACCCACAGAAGCACCTTGGCCCTGGTCTTCAAGAGCTGGTGGGGACAGTGAGGCTGGGAGTGAGGTGTTGCATTTTAGGGGTGGGATCCACACTAGGAACAGACAGGGAAGCCAGTGTAGGAAAGACTGAGCCCACCTCTCTTGGTGTGAATCCCTAGAGGTGGGTGCAGAGCTGCAGATGTGGGGGCAGCAGCCATGCCTTACTGGAGAGGTGAAAGCTGTGGGCTGAGACTGTAGCAACCATGGCAGATGGAAGCAAGAGTCCTGCTCCAAGCTATCCTCCATCCATACCACTTCCACAGACCTGGAATTTTCACAAGGAGTTTTTGCAAGCAACCAAAAAAGGCAACTTAAGTCCTTCCACCAGAACCAGAGGGGTAGGCTTGGGGTGCCCTGGGACCCCTGGGCTCTCACCACTCTGCAGCCAGCCTCGCCTTGCCAGGCAGCCGGTGATGTGCAGCCTAGCACCCACTTGGGTCTCTCACTTTTCCAAACGGACTTAATGAAGCCAAGTTTGCAAATGAAACATAATTTCAAAGACAGGCATGTTGTCGGAAGGTCTGGGGATGATGTATGCCTGTTCCTGCTCGTTAGCAGCTGTCTCTTTAATTACCGCAGATGCTAACGAGATGCTAACAGCATATGGTGACAGGGAGAGCAGCCGCACTTTGCACCAAAGTACAATTTATTTGTGAGGCGGCAGGGAGGGAGGGATGAGGGCTAGTGGGGTAAAATCTTCTGGGACTTCTCTTTATCCTCTCTGTTCCCATTGAACTCTTTTTTCTCCCTTAGGGCTAAGCCTGTATCTGGAAGGGCTCATTGGGATGCAGCTCAGGGGACCTGTTTGGGCCCTGGGTTATGAACGGGTGTCCGCTCCCAGTCCCGCTATGCCAAATCCTGGCTCCAGGCTGGTCTGGTTGATGCTTCCAGCCTTGGCAGGTCCTTTAGTGTTTCTGAATCCAGCATCCAGCATGTTTTAGGGGGAAGTGTCTGGTCCAGTTCCCTTTCCCTTCCTCACATGTATGAGATGCTGATGTGGGTCTGTCTGGTAGCTAAAGCTGGCTCTGACTACAAGGCTTGGCAGTGGAGATGTGTAGGTCGCAAATGGTTTAACTGCAGGAAACCTCATTGCCTGGTCCCCTCCATCACCTGGAGACTCAGGGCAGGGTTGTCTGTGGGTTGCTCCCTTGCTTTTCCTTCCCAGTGGGTCTGGCTGGCTGTGCCCAGCTGTCATTTGGAGAAATCTCCTTTGTCCTTCTCTCATGTGAGACTGGGCTCCTGGCAGATGTCAGAACTGCATCGTGATATCTGGGCAAGAGCCCCCAGGCTGTCCCACTGCAGCATGCCCCTTCCAGTCCTCAGGTGCTTCTCTTGTCTGGAGCAGCTCAAAAGACAGGCTGTACTCAAGGTCCCCAGGTTCAATCTGCTCTTCAGGAGACCTGAATGTACCCTTTTTAGCTCCTCTTTGGCTTGCAGAATGAGCAGAATTCACCCAGAAGTGTCTGGAAGCTCTGGGAATCTGAGCCTACAGGTTGATAGACTTGGAATGAGAGAGTGACTTCCTTCACAGGATGAATTTTACCATGGACCCCCTTCCTTGCACTCTTGAGCAAGGGGTGAAGACTCTTTATAATGCCATGTGTGGGGATTGATGCTGCAGGGCCACAGGAGACTTCTGACTTGGTGGTGGTTCTTGAAAGGCAGAGCTGGTGCCTGCCACCTTCTAACTCCTCTCTCTCCCCTCCTCTCCCCCATTCCCCTGTCCCACAGGAATGTGCTGGAGAACCACTCTTCATGCTCTACTGTGCCATCAAGCAGCAGATGGAGAAGGGACCCATTGATGCCATCACAGGAGAGGCTCGCTACTCCCTCAGTGAGGACAAGCTCATCCGGCAGCAGATTGACTACAAAATGCTGGTTAGTGCAAGCAGAAGTGGCACTGGTGCTTGCCAGGACTGCCAGGTCCAGCTATTCAACAAGATCTTGAAGGCACACAAAATACTTCTAGAGAGTTTTGTCTGTTCTCTCCAGCATTCCTGGGGTGCCTCTTACCCTGAGTGGGGCCCATCTCAGACAAGGTCAGAAACAGGGCCTTTCCTTGGCAAGCTTTGCTCTTGCCATGGGCCCAAGGAAGCCAAACATGAACTGAATCCTGCTCCATATCCTTCCAAGCAAACCCCTGGCAATGGCAGGTTTCGGTGAGAGATGCTGTTGAGCTTGTGCTATATGGAGCAGCCCATAGCTCATGTTCGGTGGGGATCAAAGTTAGAGCTTTGAGGTTACTGCAGAAGATGGAGAGATACTTCTCCTCTTCCTTCTGAGCCGTGTCCTCTGTCCAGCTAAATGATAAGCCAGACTCTTCCCCTGGCTGAGCCCACAGCTGGTTCTTCACCTGCAGCTCAGTCTCCACAGGGATGGTTTGGGAGGGGAGTACAGTGTGCCTGGGCATTGCTCGTTCTCAACAGGCTTTGGTGCACTGGGAATGGTTTGCTGGCCCAGGATTCCTTCACTGACACTGTGCTTCCTTTCTGGCAATTGGAAGTTTGAGAGTGGCAGGGAGAGGTGGGGAAAGGGGAAGGGGGAGCAGGAATGTGCCATGTGGCTACAACTCCACAGCAGCTCAGGAGGTGAGAAGACATGGCTTGTAGACAGCTGTAGCCTTGTGTCCTTGGACCTGCCTTTGCAGCCAGTGTGTCACAGCCTCTCACTCGACCCTTTCTGACCCTGTGCAGACCCTCAACTGTGTGAACCCTGAGAATGAGAATGCCCCAGAGATCCCTGTCAAGGTGCTGAACTGCGACACCATCACGCAGGTGAAGGAGAAACTGCTGGATGCTGTCTACAAGGGTGTCCCCTATTCCCAGCGACCCAAAGCCGGAGACATGGACCTGGGTAAGAGAGAGGCCAAGCACTTCCCTGTGGGGAACAGGGATGTGAGTAAGAGCAGAAGTGCCAATAAATCGGTGCAGGGCAGGAAAATCAACATATCCTCCAGAAGCACATTTGTACTTGTTCAGTCCACTTTTACCATGTTGGTGGCACTGACTGTACATGGGGAGCCCTGACACGGGAGTGTGGATCCTGCCAGTAGAGGGGGTGGGGAGAAGAGCCCCCTTGGCTCTTCTGGGGTCTGAATTGCAGGCTTGAGGTGTCTCGAGATCCAAGGAGGCCAACAATAGCTGAGAGCAGTGTTAATAGTCCTGTTCTTAAAGGGAAGACAGGGGAATGGAGAGGAGCAAAGATAACAGTCACCAGGGTCAAACTGATGCTGTCTTTCCCTGAATACTTGGATTTGTCCCACACATTGATGGTCATCAGCCCTGGGGCTCAGAGAGGGGTGGGAGGCCTCTTAGGTTGATGCCTTGGGACTGTGCTCTTACCCTTGCCTTAGCTTTGTGCTCCTATTATCCACTAACCACAAGCCCTTCTCCCTCATGGGGACAGAGTGGCGGCAGGGCAGGATGGCCCGCATCATACTGCAGGATGAAGATGTCACCACAAAGATTGACAATGACTGGAAGAGGCTGAACACCCTGGCCCACTACCAGGTAAGGCTGTCTGTAATGGAGAACACTGAGCAGTCACCAGCTGCTTTGAGCTTGAGCATCTTTTCTCCCTCCTCAGCTTGGTCAGGGCCTGGGCTCAGCTCTCCAGGGCCATGGCCAGGAGGTCTGCAGTCACTTTCCTGCCTGCACCTCATGTTTATGGTCCTTTTAAATGGGGTATTTCCAGGGTTCATAGAGGCTGTTTCCCACTCTGACCTTACTCTGCCACTTTCATGCTGAGCTTTTTGGTGTGCTCCTATTCTACCCCTTTCCCCAGCTGTCACAGAGATATGTCAGGCTCCTTCCTGGAGATGATGTCCCTGGGGTGGTGGCAGTGCCACTGCATCCCTCTGGGGCTGGTTTCTGCCTGTGCTGGGGCTGTTCCCCCTGTGCCTCTCTGGTGTGGCAGCTGGCTCAGCCCATTTCTGCCTGCAGGTGACAGACGGCTCCTCAGTAGCCCTGGTGCCCAAGCAGAACTCAGCATACAACATCTCCAACTCCTCCACCTTCACCAAGTCCCTCAGCAGATATGGTGAGTGCACATGGGCATCCTCCTCTGGGCTGGCAGGGGAGGTGGTACTGGCCTGGGCATGTGGACCAAGACACAGAGCAAGTGACTATAACTGTAACTCATGTGAACAAAGTCCTCCAAACTCCCAGCTCTCCTGCACGATGCTATTTATTCTAGTGTTGGAGAGGGAGCAGGTGCCCTCAGAGCCATCTTTCTTTGCAGTGTGTTGGACTCAGGGGAAAAAGGCAAATGTTAGATGGTTGCTGTTAAGGGATCCTTTCCCTTTTATTCCCTTGAAATCTAATTAAAATAAGCACAGAGGCACTTAGCACTTAAAAGAGCAGAGTTGAAGACTCCCACGAATGTGCTGGCAGGTGTACTTCAGCCTTGGTTTGGAAGGGAATAGTGTGATCAGCTCAAACTGGCACAGGAAGCATCTGTGATGCTGGCACTTGCGTGCTGGGAGCAGGACAGGCTCTGCAGAATTCCTTCCATGGCTGTCCTGGCCCCTGTGCGTCAGCCAGGCTTGCATGTGGCCCAGCAGGCTGTGAGGATGGTCACAGCAGAGCTCCCAGTTCATGGTGGCTGCAGAGGCTGAATCCCAAAGCTCCTGTGGAGGGAAGGGGGATGATGGGGCTGGTGGTGAGGCAGAGGTGGCAGGGCAGGAGCATTCCCCTGTGCTTGCAGAGAGCATGCTGAGGACAGCCAGCAGCCCCGACAGCCTGCGCTCGCGCACCCCCATGATCACCCCCGACCTGGAGAGCGGCACAAAGCTCTGGCACCTGGTGAAAAACCACGACCACATGGACCAGCGGGAGGGCGACCGGGGCAGCAAGATGGTCTCCGAGATCTACCTGACCCGTCTGTTAGCCACCAAGGTATGGCCCAGAGATCCAGAGCTGGTGCCTGGCTTTTGAAATCTGAGTGGGGAAGGGTAGTGATTTGGGTTGTCCAAAAGTGGTAAGCACTGCTTTTTTGTTAGCCTCTTGCGCTAGCACAGGCAGAGGCCCTCATTTGGTATCTTTTCTGAGCTGGAGGTGAAGGGTTTGTGTGTTGAAACCATTGGTGAATATCTTGTGAGTGGATTTTCCTATTTGCTTTTTGCACCTTTTGGTGTTTTTACTGTTCCCTGTATCCTTGAGCAGCTGCTGGTCTGCAAAGCAGAGATGCCCTGGGATAGATGCCTCTTTGGTGTTTGGGATAAAACTGCAGAACTGGTGATGTGGGAAGGGTGATTACCCCAGGCATTTGGCATTGCAGCATGTTCCACTTCCCTCAGCCCATACAACACTTTCTTGTTTTGTATGGTGTTTTTCTTTGTATACTTTTAGCATGCCAGATCATACAGTGAAGGAGATACCTCATCACTGCAGTGTCTGTTTCCCAGTATAAACCACTGAGAACCAGTAGGGTTGGACAGACTGTATTGTGCTGTAGCAATAGAAGTGCAATTGGTTTAGAGGCTGACCATTAGTTAAAGACTCACCTCTCTGCTGACCCAGGGTGTTGCTGAGCAGCCCTTTTCTCTTTCTCCTCCCCAGGGTACCCTGCAGAAATTTGTGGATGACCTGTTTGAGACCATCTTTAGCACAGCTCACCGTGGGAGTGCACTGCCCCTAGCCATCAAATACATGTTTGATTTCCTGGATGAACAAGCTGATAAGCATCAGATCAATGATTATGATGTCAGGCACACCTGGAAGAGTAACTGGTAATGGAGAAGGACAGTGAGCTGGGGGGTGGGCTAACAACATCACAGCTTCCAAGCCCTCCCACAGGGAGCAGAAATATGTACCTGGAAATGATCCAGGACAAGAGAGGCCCATATCTCTGTATTTCGGGTGTGGGTAAATCCCTTGCATGCCTTCCTTCGCAGAAAAAAATCCCAGGAATGCAGTGCTCCCTCAGCCCTTCCCCAGATCCCAAGCACCACGCTCCCCCTGATGGCTGCAGTCGCTGAGGGCCACAGCGGCTCCGTTCCCATCTCACCTTGGCCTCTCCATCCTCCGGGCTCCTCCAGGGATGCCAGCCCCAGTTCTCTTCTCTGCTGTCCTGCAGGTGTTTCCACACTCCTTGCTGTCACTCAGCCGTGCCCTAACAAAGTCAGCACAGATCTGTGTGCACATCCTCCCTGCCCTTGCCCGCGGAGCCAGCCCCTGCTCCGCTAATCCCTGCCTGAACTCTGGGGCGGGACCTCCTGGGTCCCTGGCAGGTGTTGGCTCCTTGGCCCCCTTTGGCCTTTTTCATTTCTGCTGCCTCACTGATTTCATCTCTCTGATTTTGCTGTGACTGGAGACGGGTACGTATGTTCCCCGTGTCTGGCATTTGTTAAATGGCAGCCAAATCGCTTTGTGTAGTTCAGTAACTGTTTGCAATTAGCAGGGCAGGAAAAGAAACATTTTTAAATGGAGATGTGAGAGCGTGGAAGTGCTTGGAACTGATTTATAACTCAGCTTCCTATATTAAAAGAAGGAGTGAAAGGCAAGGGAGGAAAAAAACCCCACTCTTCAGGGGCTGGGCACGCAGGCTCTTGCATACTAATGCCTGTGCTTATCTCTGGGCGCTAATTCGACATGTGGAGCTAATTTCTCCAGGCCATTCCCTTCACAAATGAAATATGTACATGCACCCAGTACCCTCATTAGGAAAGTCCTGGGGAACAAAGTGTGTTTTGTTTAAGATAAAAGCATTCACTGAGTGTAGGTGCTGGGGGATGACAGAGTGAGGAGGATTTCTGATGGGGGAGGCTCTGAGGCGCTCCTAGGAGAGGAGAGGGGCAGCAGGACTGGGAAGTGGAGCCATGGAGGGTGGCACGAGTGTGTCAGTATGCAGCAAACAACCAGTCGATGGCTCGCCAGGAGACCTGCTGTCTCTACAGCTGAGAGCTTTCTTTCCAGCATCTGAGGCCACCTAAACTTTCCTCTGGTGTTAAATGCGCTAATGAGTCCCTTGAGGAGTGCAGCTAACTCCCTCCTCTGACAGGGGAGATGTGTGAAATGCCACACAGTGCCTTCGAAGGGATTATTAATGTAAGAGAAAGGGACCGTGTCTGGTTTGGCCCACGGACCCAGCAAGGTCTCTTCAGTGGGAGTGGATCCTTGGAGAAACCACAGATCTGCACTGCCCTGGTTTGCCTTTGGGGATGTTGGCAGTGCTGAGGAATTTCTTCACAGAGAACTGCAGCCTTTTTGGGGTGGGCAGGGAGGAATGGCCATTTACCCAGCATGTTTGCATCCCTGGAATGCTGGGAAAAGCAACCTACCCAATTCTGGGTCATGGAAAGCTCCTTCTCCACAACTGGAGGTGCATGTATGTGCCAGCTGCCCTGCAGAGTGTGGTTCAGGTGCTGACTCCGATTTCCTTCATCCCTCAGTCTACCTCTACGTTTTTGGGTGAATGTGATTAAGAACCCCCAGTTTGTGTTCGACATTCACAAGAACAGTATTACTGATGCCTGCCTATCCGTGGTTGCTCAGACATTCATGGACTCCTGCTCAACTTCTGAGCACAAGCTAGGAAAGGACTCTCCCTCCAACAAACTACTGTACGCCAAGGACATCCCCAACTACAAGAGCTGGGTAGAAAGGTGAGTAGACTTGGCAATAGCTCCTTGCTTCGCCTAGGGGGACTTGCAGTGGATGCTCATGGATGTGGGCGTGTGGGTGGGTTGTTGGGAGGGCTCCTCTTGGTAGCTGACTGAAGCAGGACTCCAATGCTCGCAGAAGGTGATCCTCTTGCTTGGGGGATGATGCTTTCTCATGATTGTCTCCTGGAATGTGTTTGCAATGACTGTTTTGAAGAGCCGTTTATTACTTGCTTAAGGGGTGCTAAAAGCAACCTCCACTATTAGGTTGTCTGATGTTTTCTGCTGTAAAAACTTGGTCTGTACTAGGGAATTACTAACACCTCACTTGATTGCTTTTGAAGAGCAGTGAGAACTCAGCCTTGGACTAGAGAAGTGCCTTTTTTGTACCACAACAATACATGCAGGTTTTGCTGAAATGCTTGAAAATTATCATTTCCCGGTGCTCAGGCTTCTGTCTCTGTGCTGAGGAGCAGGGAGAGGAGCAGGTCCCCTGACACCTTCCAACACCCTCCACCTTCCCTGTTAGCTGAGGAGAGATGTCCCTCTGTCCTGCTGAATTAATGTGGTGTTAAAGGTTCAGGGTTTGAATGAGACTGATTGCAAATTGATGCACTCAGGCATAATGCTGTGTTTAGCTTTATCCTTTGGGGAGAGAAACCTAGGAGATGTCCTCCAAAGCCCTCCAAATAGAGCTACGATTAAAATGTTGCCATCTTGTGAAGTGGAATTTCATAAACCTTAAAAAATGGCAGATTTCAGGTTGCTGATGCAACTTTTGCTTTGTGGTGATGTACTGGGCTAAAGATGATGCTATTTTCTTAACTGAGGGCCCTTTTTCAGCGTCTTGACCAAATACAGAACGAACTAAATGAAGGCTGTCCAGACAACAGTAAATGTCCTATTCTCTAGTTTGTAAGGGTGGAACTTTGTAGCCTAAATCATCCTTGGGTACTCGCTTGTACACAGATATTTTTGTCGCACCATTGGCATGCTTGCTGTTTTGCAGGCAAGTACAAAGACACGCTTCTTCCCTCGAGGAAGGTAGGGCTTGGATCAGAAGGAAAGGTGCCCCTGAAATATGGTGCCTGAGATGAGAGATGAGCTGCATTGTAATAGGAGGAAGTTCTTTGCATGGGGCTGGATGGGGCTTTGGAGTGGGGTCCCGTAGGAACATCACAAGCTTCATAAGGTGCATTTCCCTGACCTTGCCATCTCTATGACAAAAATATTCAGCTCTGTGTATGTGCCTGGAAGAAAAAGGGTATAAAACCATTTCAGAGTTAAACATTGGTCTAGACATTCTGCGTCCCTGGGGAGGAGGTGGGAGACCTCAGTGGTGACAGATGTTCCTGCCATTGCTTACCTGTGGTATGGTCCCAGAGGCAGATGAGCGGGGGGCAGAGGTGTCCTGTGCAGGGGGTGACTATGTCTTCTGCTGTTCTACTGCAGGGATTTATGGCATAATCAGTGTTTCTGGATTTTGGCACAGTTATAGTCACAAAGCTTTGCAGAGGAGGGATGGGAGTGGTGTGGGGGTGGCTGACTGTGACTGCCAGTCCCGACAGCAGGTCTGTCTGCTGCTGTGGCTCAGGCACCAGCTGAAAAAAGGGCATCTTGCCAATATGAGGCAGGAATAGCACAGGGAAGGGCTTAGGAAGTGGGAAACCTGGGGAACCCAAGGGGACTACTGCTGGGGTCACAGGTGTCCTCTGGAAATGGATGGTGTGCCTGGAACCTTGGTCCATGTGAGCCATGCACACTTGTATTGAAAAAATGATGGTTTCTTTCCATCCTATGTGTCATGATAACACCTGGAACATGAAACTGCTGCTTTAGGAAATATCACTCTGGGGTGATCTCTCCAGTGGTGCAGGAGATGCCTGGTTTACTCAGAGGTCCTCACCTCAGACCACTGATCTCCTGGCAGCATCCAGAAATTCTCTTGCATCATTTTCTGGGTATGAATGAGCCTCTTTGTAGAAACTGCCCAAGCAGTTTATCACTAGCTGAGTCAGTGCACTGGGATGGAGTGGATCCTCATATTCATCTTCTCAAGTGGTCTTGCTGCCATCTGCTCCTATCCAAGTGCTTCAGCAGTGTTCCATCTCAGCGTTCAGCTGATGACACTAGTGATGCTAATCACTGTACCACAAACTTTAGCAAGTGAGGAGTCATGAGGAGCAGAGCAAACCTGAGAGAGGCTGGCACTCTGTATTTCCAGGTGGAAATGCTGGTAATACTGCTCCCTGGGAGCAGCCAGAGCTTGTTTGCTGTGGGCAGGGTTTCTTTTAAAATGAAGCATGTGGACACAGCCCTGGTTTCCAAAAAGTCCTTAGCAGCCAGTCCACTGGTGCTTCTGCTTGGTATAACTCTCCTGCTGTAATGGGATGCTGCAGCTTTGTCCTCTCAGAGTTGTGATGAACATCCTGTTGGATATTCTGTTTTTCCACTACCACAGCACATGTATTGATGCAGGGGCAGGATGTCACCTTGTCATGTGTTCACACAAGTATTTAATTAAATGCAAAAGGAGCATTGTTGGCTTTAGGGATGTGGTGACCTTAGGAGAGTGGTAGCAAAACCTTGTGTGTTGCTGCAGGTGTGGAGGGTCCCGGTGCATGTGTTTTGGTGGCAAAACATGCCAATGGGATGGGAAGGACAAAAAATGTGTAGTTTAGGAGAGGGTGGAAAATCCCTTAGAGCAACATCGCTTGGCTTCCCAGCATGGTGAGCAGAATTGGACTGAGCTGGGTACTGTTCCATCAGGACCACATTTTTAACAGTGCTGACTGCTCTGTGGAGTGCTCAGAGACCTCTTAGTGAGCAGTGTTATAATGGGTGATTGTATGTCACTGCTTGGAGGAAAGATGCTCGTCACTTGCCTTTCCAGTGGCTGTTCTCTGCAAGCATCGTGGCGGGGACCCATCCCTTCCTGCCTGTCCCATTTCTGACCCACTCTTCTGTTCCTCCCTGGCAGATATTATGCAGATATAGCTAAAATGCCAGCGATCAGTGACCAGGACATGAGCGCGTACCTGGCGGAGCAGTCGCGGTTACACCTCAGCCAGTTCAACAGCATGAGCGCCCTGCACGAGATCTACTCCTACATCACCAAGTACAAGGATGAGGTAAGATGTGGTGGGGCAGAGTCAGGCCTGAGCTGCCACTTGAGTCCTTTTGTCCTTGTTTCTGCAGTCCCCTGCTTTTTCCTATAGAAAAACGCACTGTGAAATGTGCAATAGTAACATATCCCTTGTCTGCGCTTGGGCTGGTGGAGAAGGAAAGGTTTGGGAGGCATGAAGCCAAGAGCTGGAGTGGGCAGTGCTCATTCCTCATATTTTCTGCAGTGAGTAATGTGGGAAACACCTATTTTTCTACACATTTGGCACATGAGCTCCATGAGGCTGCAGAGTTCCCAGCATTATCTCAGCATGCTTCCCTTATCCACTGCCACCAATCCTGCACCATGGTGGTACCAATGCCGTGGAACTGTACAGGTGGTGTTTGGCTCCTCTCCCCAGGGGTGTTAGAGGATGTGGTGGCCTCTCCAGTGCTTGTGTTGTGAATGTCAGTAAGGATGGTTAAGAACACCTCTGTTGTAATTTATACAAAATAATTTCTCAAAACTTTTCAAATCCACAACCTACATCTTATTAAAGCAATAAAATATGTAACTACAGTAAAATATAGGTCTATACACATAGCATGATAGTACAGGTTTTATTGTCCCAATAAAGGGGTTTGATGACTATATTTGAATGGTGGCTGATGGTGACAGAGTTCCATAACACCTTCCCACTCAGAGCCAGGAGAGGAAATGGGGTACCTGTTGTACCATGCAACAATCCAAAGAGGCTTCTCCCAGTGCCTCTTTGAGGTGTGAATTTAAGGGGTCCATGGGCAGGTTGTAGCCGACCTGGCTCCTGGGTTTAAGGTCAGCACAGGGATCGTGGTGGCCAGTATCCTATGGAACTCAGCACTTTACAGGAGGGAATAGGAGATCCTGGCTTTCCTGGTTCTTGGGAAGATGCTATGTGGTGGTCACCACGCAGCTGGTGGCCATGTACTGATGACCATGCTGGTGGGACCTCTATGTCAGTCCTTAGATGATTTTGGATGGCACATCCCAGAGCCCCCTGTTGCTCTGGGTAATGGGTTGGCCATGAAGAGGTTCTGGGGTTTTACAGTTTGTACACAGTTCTGTGGCTACCATGGGAGTAAAAGTGGAGCAGTCTGGAAGATCTAGATTTGCTGTGGTCCAGCTGTCATCCCTGAGCCATCATCCAGTGCTCACTTTCAGGCTAAAAGTCCCACAATCTTTAAATAAATCCTCCAAGCCCTGGGCGAGAGCATGGAGGGGACCATGCCATGAGATGAACCCACAGCATTAATGAACTGCTCTTTAGGGGCATAGGTCCTCTTCTTGCCTGCTTACAGCAGCCTGACATCTGTTGAGTGTCTTGCCGTTGCCTGCTCTTTGAGCATCACAAGTGTGTTCACAGCTCTCAGGAACTTCTTTTATTATTTGTAATGGGATTAATAAATCGCAGCTGTTCCCTTTGTTTGTTTTCATCATTAAGCACAATTATATGCAGCCCGATTGCACCCTCTTTGATGCAAAATGGGAGAGAATAATTTTTCCTGTTGTTCAGTGCAATAATATGCTGTCATTGGCTGTGAATGAAAATCATAATTAATTTTCATTTGGGTACTTGTATCTTGGTAATCAGTGGTCCTGGCTCCTTACAGCAGGTGACAAACCTGGGTCTCTCTACACTCAGCACAGGTTTCCTTTGACTGCATTGTTTCCATAAGGCTGAGATAAGAGAGGAGTAAATAAATGCATGGGCAGTTTGGGAGTCATTTGGCACCTCAGCATTCCAGGATATACTGCTGTCTGGTTGGGAGAGGCAGAGGAGGCAGGTCAGGGGAATAGGCTTCCCTTCACTTCTCTGACCAATCTCATTTGGTTCCAGCTCAGGCACCTTTCAGGCATGTGGGGTTTTGATTTCTGTGTGTCACTGCAAGTATTTTACTCTGTAAATTGTGTAGCATGAGGGCTGAGAACATCTGTGGAGATGGATGGGGAGGAGTGTCCCCAGTAGCAGGTTTGTGGGAGAATGTATGAGTTCTTGCCAGTCTGCCTGCTGCCCTGGGTTGTTGCTGCCTGCCAGGGGAGGTAAATCAGATGTGTCCAGCTCTTGCTGGAGGTTTTTCGCCTCCTCGGGAGCTGACCCCAGTGCCCAGATGTAGTTTTCCTTTCTCTTTTGAGAGGAGACTCCCCATCAGGCATCTCTTACTGCCCCAGGAGATGGGCCAGCCTGGTCCTGCCCCAAAACAGCCTGGGGGAGACCCAGTCTCTTGGTGGCCGGAGGTTGGTTTTGGCAGCGTGGTGGATGCTCCTCAGCACACTCTGCCTGCCTCTCAACAACTTGCCAGTGCTGCAGCAGCTCTTAATCAAAGGGAGCTGATTCCCCATTAAGAAGTTACCTGTAGGGCTCCTGATGGACTTTGCCTGCCTCCTAGTAAGTCTATTAATTATACAACAGTTGGTTTCCAATTATGCAGCCAATGAAATGGTTAATCAAGTCCCCTTTGACAGATGCCTTGATATATAATTGCAAAAAATTTGCTCTCTCAACTAGCTCACCCGAGGAGATGAGATTTCTGTCAGGTTTGTTTTTTTAAATCAGCTTTTCTGCTCTGCTGGCATGATGTTAGTGAGATGAGACTCCTGGCTGCTGGGAGGGCAATTGCCCCTTTATTTTACACTTTGTTACTCCCTTTTCCCTAGTCTGAGTCTCATCCTCTACCTTCCTGCTGCTGCTAGTCCCTCCCCAGCCCTGGGGGCGCGGTCACATCTAACCCCGGCAGGGGACTGTCCCTCCAGCCTGTCATCCTTGTCAGCAGCTTGTTTAGAGAAAGGATTTCAAGGGAGGAAAGTCATTCTCAGGTGTCTGTGGGTGCACCCCTTGAACAGGACTGGGGGCTCCCAGGCTTTGCTGGTGCTTCTATCTGATGTCCCCTTCCAACACCCCCTGCCCCCCAGCTGGGATGAAATGAGACAGGTTTTAACACTGGTGGCAGCTGAAGCCTTGTGTGTTTGGTGTTTTTGTGCATGTGGAACCAATTCATGGTTTGATTGTGGTCTCTGAAACACAACCCCTGCTTCCCTAAGGCGTTACAGGACTGTTGGAGCCACAGACATGGTGGGAAGGTGTCGTTGTCTTGGAGTTGGAGTTCACCCTCTCTTTGACTGTGTTGGCTCCTCATTAGTGTCAGGCAGGTCCCTGTGTTACTGCAGACCCCTTGGGGGTCCCAGGAGGCTCGATTTGTGGATGGCACCACTCACAGTGGTGTCTTTCACCTTGCACTTCCTTTGACCCTGTTGGGGCACGAGAATACTTCCCATGGGGCCACATCCCTGTGTCCTGATGCTGTCAAAGAGCCGGCGGGCCACAAGGAGCCGCTTTGGGTAGGAGCCCACCTCCTCACCCTCTCTGCTCCCCTCTCTCCCCAGATTCTAGCAGCGTTGGAGAAGGATGAGCAGGCCCGGAGGCAGCGACTGCGGAGTAAGCTGGAGCAGGCGATCGACACAATGGCCTTAAGCAGCTGAGAAGGCGGTGGCGGCGCCAGCGTCCGGCAGCGGGGCAGCAGGACGGATGGACAGACGGATGGACGGAGGGAGGGAAGGAGGAAGGACCGGCCAGCGGCAGCCGCGGGCACAAGACTTTGGGGCTGGGACCGGCCGGGCCCGCGGGAGCCGCCGCGCCTCCGCACGCTTCCCACGGACAAACACGGAAACCTCGCGCTTTAGCGGAAAAAACCACAACTCCCGACGACAGCAGCAGCGTCGATAGAACTCCCTGACCCACAGACAAACCCCCCCAGTGCAACCGGGATGCAGCAGGGACCTTGCAGAGAGGCGATGCCGGGCAGAGGAGGAGGGGGTGGCCTGCCCCACAGACCTGCTGGGCAGCCCTTGCCTGGGCAGAGCCCCTGAGCCCACAGGGAAGGAGGGTCGGGACCGCGGGGCTTTCTAGGAAGGCGTTTGGATGTTGTTGTTACTTTGGTGAAGGGAGGGTGGGAGGGCTCCTGTTTTTACTGTACTTGACTTGCTCTCCCTTCCTTCCCCCCAGCTGTCCACCCCCTCTCCTCCTCCTCCTCCTCTCTCTTTTTCTGTCTCTCCCCCCTTCTCTCTCTCTCTCTGGCCTTCTGCCACTAGTGTTAACTGCTATATTTGCACAATTTACATGAGACAAACAAAATTTTTAATTTAAAGGGAGAAAAATTATAACAAAAAATGGGAGGGGAAAAAATATTCTGAATTTTTTGCAACAAATTAACAAAAACGATTTTAAGAGATAAGCTAAAGGACTGATGCTGGGGAGATTTGGGGTTGGGGCTTTAGGAGTGGGCAGGAAAGGGAGAAATCCCTGAGCTTTGATATTTCTAAAATACGTCCTGTGCCATGTTTTATTTGAATGTTGTTTAGTGCGAAAAAAAAATTGAAGAAAAAAAAAGTTGGGAATTTTGTTAGCTGGATAGATGCTGTTATTTTAATGCTGCTGAGTGGTTCTGGACGTCAAAATCAGAGAGGAAGGGAGATCCCAAGGCTGGTTTTTCTTTTCCTGGGTGATTGCTGAGGGATGGTCGGTGTTTTGTTGAGCTTGTCCTTGTTTTCCCGGTTCGGTGGCCGTGGGGTGGTCTGGGCAGTGCTGCCTGCTCCTGCCTGTCCTGGGATGATGCGGGGTGGAGGATGGTTGTGGGGCCTTTGGGGCTGTCAGGAGGGTTGATGGAGAGTCAGCCTGGCTTTTTGTGGCAGATTCTTTGGCACTGGAGCTGCCTTAACAAAGCCCCTTTACGTTTATTTTTCCCCATCATCTTTTTGTGGTGGTGCAGGGGAAGAGACCAGATCCCCAGTGAAGGGGAAGGCAGCTCCTCTGCACTCCTGACTGGGATCCCCCCTGGCAAACCCCACTGGGTTCCCAGCCCATGGAGGGACTGGGATTCTGGCTGCCAAGGGGCTGTCACCTGCTCTTCCACCTGGGGAGCACAAACGTGTGCAGGACCTTCCACCCAAGACTGACCTTTCTTTCTCTGTCTTTTCCTTCTTTCTCCCCCTTTCTCTCCTTGCTGTCGCCCCGTCTCCCCTCCGCTGCCTCTGCCCTGACAGGGCTTCACTGGAGACCTGAGCTCTCTCCCTCAGCTTCCCCCTTGGAAATGTCAGTTCCTTGGGGGCTTGTGCTTTCCAGAGATGAAAAGGTGCTGAATGCTGCCCTGAATGGCAGCAGGTGACCAAAAACTTCCAAAAAACAAGAGCAAAACCCTTTCCTTTTCTGTACTGAGAACTCCTGTCACTGCCCAGGCCACAGCACATGGGGCCACACTCTGCCAGGAGCGGATGGCTGTCGAAATCCATGTGGGGAGAAGCCCAGCTGATTTCTGTCCATTCCCTTAAATTGCAAGTTAAGGGGGGGAGAGGGAGAAATAATGAAGTTTTTAATTAAAAAAAAAATAATAAAAGTGTGTATATATATATATGTGGTTACAATCTAATTCTCGTGCCCCAGTGGGGTGCTGTATAGTTAACTGAAGGAGAATTGAACCAATATAAAAACGAGATGAATTTACACAGCCAGTTAAAACAAAACAAACAACCACTGCAAAAAAAAAAAAAGTTTAAGAAAGGATACCAAATGGTGTGGAAGGAACTTCCAAGCCTTTCTCACCATGCAGAACAATCGTTTGAAGCCTGCACATCTCTCATTATGTTGTAATTTCGTTTGGTTTTGTTTTGTTTTAATAAGGAGGAAAAGGAGAGAAGATGCTGATTAAAAAAAAGAAAAAAAAAGACAACAAAAGAATCCAACCACAACAGCAAAACTATGTTTGAAAAAGAATTTATAATTGTTTCCCAAACCTACGAACCCTGAGCTGTCGCTGGATTTCTGAGAGCTGTGGGCTGTTGCATGACTGTGCTAGATTTTAGTCTGAGTTGATCTTTTTAAGAAACAGAAGAAAAAAACCCATAAAACAAAGAAACTGCGAGTATTGAATATTAGAGGTTTGTTTAGACCTGTTACCTATTTTTTTTAATTTGAAATTAATTTGCCACTTTCTCATCCAAAAGAAAAAAAAAGAAAAAGAAACAGCAAAAAGAAAGACTTTAGAGGTTCTCATCTCAAATGTGGTACTTGGAGAGCCTTAAAGGACAGCTGTGTGCCCTGTGCTGGGGCCACTGCTGGCTGCCAGCATCTCCCTGGATGCTCTGGTGGGACAGAACCCTCTGGGGGTCCCTTTGTAGAGTTCACTGCTGCTGTGATGGGGTGGAGGGGTGCCTGCAGCTCCCTTTGGTGCAAAGCTTCTTCCCTGTGGCACTGCTGGTTCGTGGTGCTGGTGGAGGTCCTGGAAATCGCCTGGAGGATGGCGGCAATGCATCGGTGGTCACTGCGGTGCGATGGGAGGACAGCGATGGCTTTGAGGTCTCTGTCCAGGACTGGTGTGGCTTCTGCCTGTTGCAGTGGTAAGAGTGTCTTGGGGAGCTTTGGTTGCTGCTGAGGGAGCCAAGCACATGGGTTTTGTGGTGGTTGAGAGAGGATGGAGATGTTTCTAAGAACATCTCCCTGAAAATTTCCCTTTTGACAAAGAGGGCTGGAAGCACTGGTAATTTCTGAGGTCTATTAACCTGTTGCTTTCCCAGCAGCAATGCTGTGGGTGCTCCCCCAGCCAGGCTGGAGGGACAGATGAGTTTTTTGGCCATGGTGGGTCTGAGGTGGATTTGGGCAGCAGAGAGGCTCCTGGGGAGGTCATGCTGGGCAGGCCGGCAGTGCCATGGTGTGGCTCTGCTTTCTGGGCTCCCCTTGTGCTGTGACCTGGCCCTTCCAGCCCCCTGGTGATGCTGACTGCCCGCAGTGTGATCCTAGGGATGAGTTCCCGTTGGCTCCCTCCTGGAGAGCTTTGGGGTGTCTCAGTTTGCTCCACTGCAGGATGCCCCAGCAGCTCCCCACCGCTCGGGCGTCCCCTTGCTGCCTCTAACGGGGAGGGTGGTGGTCAGCGAGGTGGGCACTGCAGTGCTGCCCGCAGCCTCTGGCGCTTCTTGGTGCTACCTTTGCCTTTCGCATGATGCCCAGCGTCCTTAATTGTGCCAGGCAGCTGCCCACCCTCCCTTGACCAGCCTGGTGGGGTCAGAACTGGCCCTGTCATACCCTTCCCGGAAGGGGGAAAGGTGTGGAGAAGCTGGGAAGCATCCACAAGACTCCTCTTACTGCTGGTGTAGCCTATGGCCCAGAATGGGGTGAGATGGAGAAGCATCCCTTGTTGTGAGCCTGCATTTCTGGGCACTCCTGCTCTGGCCCCCCACCAGAGGCAGCTGGACCGTGCAGGTTGATCCCCCACCGCTGCAAGCAAGGGGTCCCTTCCTGCTCTCATTGCCTTTCGCTTCAGTTTGGGGTTAAAAAATGTGCAGTCCAGCCTGGAAGTGTCCCCCTTAGCAGGAGCCCCATGTCACGCCCAGAGCTGGCTGCAGCCTGGGGACAGGGAGCAGGGGGATAGGTGGGGGGGGACCCCTGCAGGCTCACCCTCTCCCGACCAAAGCGCACAAGCTGTCCTTTAAGAAAGCAGGGGGAAACCTAAGGCGGACCCGGTGAGAGGCAGAGAATTCTAATAGTTTTAGAAAATTAAATGGGGAAAAAAAGAATCACACTCCGGAGTCCTGATTCCCTTTCTATGATTGTTTCAGACTTGAAGCAACAGGCCAGCGTGGCTGGTCAAGCGCCCTTTGATCGTGTAAATATCCTGCTATTTCCTATTTTAATGTTCTTCAGATTTAGTACTTGTAAATAAACACATGCATCAAGGAGAGATTAAACATTTTTGCTAAAGCTGGTGTTTTGCCTGTGTTTTTGGGGGTGATGTGGGTGCATGGAGCAGGCAGCTTTGGGAGCGGTGGGCAAATCCGTGGCTGTGCCAGGGGAATGTGATGCAAAACAGCATCACCATGTGCCAGCAATATGGTGCATGTGTGTGTGTGGGGGTCCTGAGCTGTGGTTTTTAACACCCACCAAAGGAGCTCCAGACACTCACAGGGGGCTTTAGGTGGCTTCCCCATCAGCTCCTTTTCTGGGTGGCTCATGTTAAATTGCTTTAAACCATTTGATTCTACTCGTCACCTTTCAAACTGCTCAGAGCTGCTGATCAGACCCAGAGGAGCTGAACCTGCCACGCTGCAAGCACAGAGAGGTAGATACCTGCCTGATGTTCTGCCAGTCACTGGGATCCACAGGAACCGACCAGGGCTGGGACAGCTTCACTTGCACCTCTGGGACATCCTGGCCCTTCCTCCCATAGGGACATAACGGGGTGACAGCACGAGTGCTTGGGAGGAAGTACACGGTGGTGAGGTGACGCTGCAGTCGTCTCTGCAGGCTCTGCATGCTGCAGGGGCATCTTCTTTTCCAGCTCCTGATCTTTTCTAGCTCCTGATCCTTGTCTAAAGCTGTGTCATCCTGTAACTCTGGGTACCTCCAAACTGCATTGTAGTCTCTGCAGGGTCCCAACATGAAGCACCAGGAGAGGAAGCCCAGGGCAGCAGCCGGTCACCTCAGCACCCTCCTCACAGGGGGGACCTTCCTCAGTGATGTTGATCTCAGGTGGCCGTGGCAGACGTGGGGAGACATTCCTAGAGAGGAGGGAGTAAATCCCTGGGGTGTGGGATTAGGGCCAAGACTCCTCAGCAGGAGCCCAGCACACAGACCAAAGTCACACAAATTAGGCTGCTTTTTTGTCTTTTATTGTTTCCTAAGCCTCTTCCTGCCTGGGGGATTGGGCTGGCAAGGCTGATTGTACTGTAGATGCTGAATACATATTTTCTCTGCATTTAGTGTATGTATAAACTAGATGTTTTTCATGTTTTCTCTTGCAGTTTTCCTACTCTCCAGCAAGAACATCATTGGCAGGTATTAAACATCCACTGTTTTTGCCATAGTATCAATAAAACAAAGATTGTTTTGATCTTGTTTTTCTATCTTAAAAAAATGAAGTTTTCTTTTACTAACCTTTCAAATGCTTAAGAAAATCACATTTGAACCAAATTTTGGTCAGGTTTCTGGGAGGATTTAATCCAGGGGGAAAGAGACCCTCATCTTCCCTAATTTTGTGCTGCAAGCCCCATCCTCATGGCCATGTGGGAGCAGCTGGCAGCTGAGCATCAAACAGGTGAGCACTGTGGTGGGTACAGAAACTGTATTTAAATAAGTTGTCAGTCCAACCTATAGTGGGGCTTTCATTGCTTTATTCAAGGCATAGAGATGAGACTCTCTCTCTGAAGAGACCTTGCTGCACATTGGTGCTTTACTCTGAGCCCTTAGCAAGCAGGATTTTTATTTTAAAATTTGTTCTATTAGTTTACCAGGGAACAAAAACTTTAAAACCTCCTGGTTGGCCAAATAAATAAATAAGTAAATATCTAGTGTTTTACCATCACCAGGATGTTCTTCAATACAAATTGCACCAGTTTTCCCAAGAAGTAAGAGATTTCTGGCAGGAAGCCAGGGCCTCCAACGACAGCTACAAATGTCTTTGTTTGCCTCCTCAGTCCTAGTGCAGAGCTAACCAGAAAAAGATTATCAAGGCCTGCAAATGATTGTGTAATCCACAAATGCACTTTATTTGATTAAATGATAAAATGTGAACCTTCCAGCAATAACATACACCGCAGATCTGCAGCAGCCTCCGTGTGTCTGGAGCTGCCCGGGGCTTGGAGGTGGAGGCAGCCCTCCCTCTGGCCTCCCTGCCTGACCTGGGGGTCTTGGAAACCCCCTTGCCATCATCTCATCCAGACTTGGGCTCCAGGTGAGTGGCACATCCCAGGGCACCTGTGTGGGGTCTGAAGGTGTCATCTTGGGCTCTTTGTACAAAAACCTCTCTCCCCTCACCATCACCGTGGTTTTGTACTTTCCCTGTGCACCTCATTGTCCTCCTGCCCTGGGAGATGATGCCGTCCTGCCTTTGGGTCTCTGCATAATCCTTTGCTTGTCTCACGCATGTAGTGAGGGCCAGGACATGCAGATGGTAGCTCTGCTCCTGCAGAGCTGCGTGCTCAGTGCCATGTGTCACCTCGGGCTGTGGTGGCTGTGGGACATGGGGACTCATGCCTGCAGCACAGGGACCCACTCATCTCCCCAGGCACAGTCATGGCCAGCAACATGCTGGTGGTGCGAGTGTCAGTCATCGGTGAAGCTCCTCCTGCCTTTCATGAGCTTTGCTCCAGAAAGAAATGAGTGCTTTGCTTGGAGTTTCAACACCCCTTTGACCTGCCACTGATGTCCCCCAGTGTGTGTTTGCTTCTGGTGTCACCACTGGTGTGCTCAGAAACCCAGAGTCATTAAAATTACTTTAGATTCCTCCTCTTCTTTAGGTTTAGCCTAAAGGTCAGCAGGAACATGTCCCTTGCCCACCATCCCCAAATTCCAGCAGTGGCCAGCTGCACCTTCCTTCCTCTTCTCCACCATCACCCCAGGCAGTCCTGGTCCTTGTGCTGCTGCCCTGTGGCCCAGAGACCCACAAATGAGGAGAGCAGCTGGGCTAATTGGGCTGTCCCTCATTGCCCCCTGAGCTCTGTAATCCTGCAGGAGAGGGATCTGCCACATCTTCAGGGGAATATGGGGAGGTCCTCGAGCAGCCACTTTCCATGGGAGAGAAGCTTTATTTCTCACACATGAGAGATATATAGAATCCATAATCTATAATTTAATGTATATATAAAATTGATAACTCTGTATATTAATAGAACAGAACAGAATAGAATATAAATTAAAACCCAGCTAGAACATTAACACAGGCTGCAAGTGCCAGGCCATGTGCTGTCTTCAGACATTGCATAGGAAAGGCCAGAGCAGCATCATGTGACCCTGCAAGTTGAAGAATACGACGGGGGGTTTCTTCTCCCTCAGAGGTGATGATTAAGTTTCTTCTGAGCTGCTAGGAAGAGGGAAAAAAAAAAAAAAAGAAAATCCATAAATTTTGAAGGCAGTAAGGGCTGAGCAGAGCAACAGCCCCTTCCTCTCCCTGCCTGGACTAATGAAAATCACAGCCATGCTGGGAGGCAACTGGTTTATGTTTGTTCTTTGCTTTAAATGTAGTGGTAAAAAGCCCACAGTTTAGGGCACGGATCAGAGGTGGGATCATTAGGAGGTGGCAGGCGATGGCTGATACACATTAATGTGCCATGAGCAGAGCACCACTGTGTGGGTTTTTTTTTAACTGAGGCAAATTATTGCTTCAGGAAAAAGACTGTCTCCCCTGGTGGAATTAGAGCAGGGGGAAGGGGGAAAATTGATTTGTCTCAACTTTTATTGCACCAGATTGACAGCTCAGGCTCAGCAAGCTGTCCCCCTGCCGAGCCGTGGGGCAGAGGGCAGGTGACATGGCTCTGGGCACTGCCAGCTGCCCCTTTCCAGAGGGTCCCCCTTTAGAGGAGGTGGCAGTGGGGTGCAGTGTCCAGTCTGGAGACCATGGCCACTGGGAATCTTGGCCATGACTGCCAGGAACAATTTTTCCATACAGTGAAGTCAGCTGAGAAACAGAGCTGCAGGCATCTTGCCTGTTTCTCTGCTCCTCAGTGGTTTGGTGTTTCACCACCCTGTTTCTGGCACAGGTGGCCAGGAAGGTCACCCTGGGCTGGCAGACACTGGGGTGATGCCATCTATGTGTGGAGGAGTTGCTCCTCTCCGGGTGCTTTTCAGGTGGTGGCTGATGTGACACTGCACGTGCTGTTTCCGGGTGCTCTTCCCAGCAGTAACCCCATTGTGATGGGCTTCAGTGGGCCTTTCCCTCCCTCTGCTGGAAAAAAGCAGATATGTCCATCCTCGGGACCTGGAGGGCAGCCAGGGGCATCTCCTGTCCCCGTGCTCCAGGTGCTGTCCCTCAGCAGCTGTGGTGCCTCTAGCAAGGTGTCTGCTGCTAAGGGATGGGAGCTGGATGGGTTGTTTCAATGGTCACCTCTCCCATTTCACAAGGGATCACAATGCACACTGTAAAATAAACCAATAGCTCACAGACCACCCAGATGAGTCCCTATGGGGAAACTGAGGCATGAGGGCAGAGCTGCTTGGCCCAAGGTCGTAGAGAAGGTTGCA
Organism: Promerops cafer; assembly: GCA_013398275.1. NCBI lineage: Eukaryota > Metazoa > Chordata > Aves > Passeriformes > Nectariniidae > Promerops > Promerops cafer. The sequence goes on from VZSE01013760.1 coordinate 296,386, forward strand.
GTGGGGAAGGAATCCCTCACAGTCAACTCTGAAATCCCCAGGAAATGTGCTTTGATTATGGTCCCAGATGCCTGGGCCACTTTGGCTGTCACACTATCCTGAGCTGGAGTTTTATTTCTTCCTCAAACTGTTTCTTTTTTCGTTTTTTTATGAACGAAATTCTCCCTTCGCAGCTCCTATTCTCTCAGGGGCTCTTCCACTCAGCAGTAGCCCAATTTCCTTTTATAGCTCGTACAATGACTGTCCTAATTACAATTAAAACCGGGAACACTCTAATCAAATCTTTTACTATTCTAGACAAACTCAGAAAATGAGTAAAATTAGTGACACATGGCGCAAAAAAAAAAAAGAAAAAAGAAAAAAAATGTGCATGAGCCAGTGCTAACGCAGAGAGAGTTAAAGAGGGCAGCGGGATTTCGGCTCTCATCTGCAGTAATTGGTGGTGGGAGGAGGCACAGTCACCGCTGTGGAGCGGGACTTGAGCATCCCTGGGGGTTCCTCCATCCTGCTGACCCTGTGCTAGCTGGACCCGTTGGTTTGAATAATCCCCCCCAGGAGTTACCATGGAAACAAAGCCCTTTGATGGTGAAAACCTTCAGCATCAAGAGTTAATCAGACCCTAAATGAAAATGGGGTTAAAGGCAGAGCAGGGATGTGTGAACAGTGGAGTCACTGGGGCAGAAGAAAAGCAGCGAGTGGAGAGTAAATAATAAGCAAGGAAGAGGGGTCTGATGTCTGCTTGAGCTCCAGCTGATGGCCAGAGGGGTTTAACTGTGATGGGAAATCACAGGGGTAAAGTAATAGGCTGGATAATTATTTTTAATTTTCTGAAGGGCTGGTTGTATGATTTTACCACCCTGCACCAGATCCCAGATCTGGATGCTGATTTAGCAGGGGAAACACCCCATGCTGTGAAGTGGAAGGTTGGGCACATGTCCCACCTGGGTGGAAAGGTGGCCCTCAGCTGGTGTCCTGTCAGGGGAGGGCTTCAGGCCAAAATGGGGCTTGCTGGGGTGGAAGGACTGCACGTGCCGTGGGCTGGCTCAACACGTGTTACCACTTTGGGTATCTGAGCATGCTACTCCAGAATTGCCAGCCAGAAATACATGATGTAGAGAGGTGGACTCCTTGTGTTTGTGTTAGGGGAGGAGACAGAGAGAAGGATTTATGGATACATTTCTTGGATTAATGCTCCTGGATCACGTAAATGTTGGAGAGGTAGGATGGAGGCAGAGCCAAGAAGTTCAGCCCTTTCTGTAGTTTGCTGCTCATTTGGGGTTACAGATCCTGTGTGGGTGATCACTGCAGGTTGTCTGTTTCCAGAGGTAGTGTAGTTTGCAAGGGATTGATGAAGGGCAGGGACTGAACTGGGAAAACATAACTTGGAGTACTGTTCTTATCATTGTTCCTACCAAACAATGAAAATAGTACTGCCAGGATAAAGGTGTTTTTTCTGCTAGAGAGAGGAGGTGTTTGCAGCTAATCTCAGTACTATTTTGTTCCAGTGGCCAAGATTTGTGAGGTCCCTTTGAATGAAAGGGAGAAGGACAGGACACCACTGTGGGGAGGAACCTGTATTCATTTTTAATATCAAGATGTATGGGAAGACAACCCTCGTTGAGAGTTAGTGTTACAGTCAGGGATGGAGTTAAAAAGAAGGACCTTTGGTGTGGAGAACTGGGTAGAGCAGAACTCCCAAAGAGCCAGGGCTGTTGGTGTTGCTGTGCTTCATGTTGCCTGGCATCCCAATTTTCACATGATTTAGTCTTTTAGTCTTTATGAAAGACCTCATGTTGGACCTGCCCAATGCATCAGTGTTCTCCTCATCCTAAACTGGGTGGTGTGATATTCTCCTAACTCCTTTTTCAGGAACAACTGTATGTTTGCACTCATCAACGGCAATATGCAACAGGACTTCCTCCACTCAGTAAGGTTTTCCTTCTGACCAGCCTATATCTTGTTGCAATATAATCCTCTTTCTACTGGTCCTGCTCAGCAGAGAGGTGAAGACCAGATTGCTCACAGATGCTGTTTTTGGAAGGACATCTAACTCCGAGGTCTCAGTTATCTCCAACTTCCCCCTGCACTCTTTAGTTTTTGGAGAAGTCTGAAGTTTCAGCAGCGAGGGAAATAGTCTTGGACAAAATGGGTGATCAAGCACCTTTATAGCTCAGAGTTTATCAGCTTTCCATCCACATCATGCAGTCTCACAGCTGGATGTGCCCTGAAGCCTCCCATGATGGAGGGGCACCTTAGAGCCAGGGGTTTGGTTACAACACATGAACAAGAAGCTGGTTGATCTCCTCACTCCTTTCCTTCACTCTCCATCTTTATTACTTTGTCAAAGTTCTTTCAAGTATAATACTTAAATTTTATAGGTCTGAAGCATGAGATTATTCAATTTTCTTTATAGGCCCAGTTTGATAAATCCACTTGGAAGCCTGTGCTGTGGTAATTGAAATGCAATGCCTGGGGAGGACAGAATTTCTGCACTGGCTTCAGCTTTCACTTCTGACTGCTGCTGGCTGGCTGCAGGGCACAGAACCCTGCAAAACCTGTTGGGATTCACAGGGCAGGAGCCACCTGGGGGCCCAGGTGGGTCTGGATGAGATGGGAGCTGGGAAAGCTGCTGGGACAGAGCTCTCTGAAAATGTTAATTCCATGTTCCTCCTCTTGTTCTGATCTTTTTGACCCATCCAAGCCTCAAGGGCTGTTGAACTGTTGGGGCCCAAACTGAAATGACAAATTACACAGAAAGCTAAAGGATGGCCAGGAGCTCGGTGTGGCTGCCACCAGGACGTTTTACACGCCTTCAGGAGCAGCATTTGATAATTCATCCCTTCCTGCACTAAGCCAGCAGCAGATGAATTTCTCAGCTGCCTCCAAATGATCAGAGGCTGAAAGAAGGTTCTGGGGGCAGAAAATGCCTTTTTGAAGGGGGTTTGACACCTTTCTACTGGAAGGGATGAGTGTGGGAAACTCTCACCTTTGCCACAGTAGTAGGAGAAGACTGTGTCTTGAGGAAAGTTTTTCAGTTTCTCTCTCACGCCCCATATTCCACCTTCATTTTTGGGGGATTTGAACCAAAGCTTGGAGCTTTATGTTTATTAGAGGATAATATAGCAGGGTGTCTGTGACAACAGGGACTTGGTGCAGTGAGCCAGGAAGCCATTCCCAGCCTCATGTTACAGATGTCCTTGATGTCCAGCTCTTCACTGGAAGTTTGTTAATTGGTCTTGGTTCCTGGCATTAGATGGACCTACCTGTGACAGACCAGGTTTCTTCCAGCATTAACTCTCAGAGGAGCAGCATTCCCCAAAAGCACATGGCTTGGAAGCTGACATCCGTTTTCCCATTTAAAGAAAGGCTCTCTCCTCAGGGATCAGCCCTGTGATGCAGCAATGCTCGGGCCCCAGGGAAAGCTGTGGAACACCACAAGTGCAGGGACCTCTGGGTCATGTTCCTGAGGGTACTGTGGTTAGAGGTTGCTGTGCTGAGTGTTGGATTGAGGCCTTCAATCCAAATGTTGTTAGAAATTTCCCCTCACTGTTCAACAAAAAAAGTCAATGTTATACTGAAAGCAACATTGATCCTGTGTGACACCAAATATTTTGCAAAGTCTTGGAAAAAATTGGGAAAGTTGGTTATTTTTTTATTGCTTGAAAGGTTTGGTTTGGGCTGAAATGATGCTATTTTTTCTCAACTGAAAAGTTTGAAAAATGCCACAGCTGGGTCTAGTGAAGACCTCACTAGATGGAAGTGATCAGGTGTGAAGAGGCAGCAGTTTCTTGATTTCTGCCTGCCCTTAGGGCAAAAAGCTGAGTGCAGAGAGTATGTTTTGAAGGCAGATTTAGGAGATGGTCCTGCCTGCTTGGTGCTTCCCACATGCAGAGAGGACAATCCTTTCTGCTTGTTCCCTGCTGGCTGCAGGGATGCAGCGAGGTGGCATATATGTCATTGGGAGGTGCACCCCATAGTCTTGACTCCAAACATTCTCATTACAGCCAGGCTTTGCATGGCACTGGGAGGAGGGGTGGGACTGTCAGTTCATTGCTTCTGCTGGAGAAGTTGCCCTTCTTTTCCTATTTTAGACTTCATCCCCAAGGGCTGTTAATACAGCATTTCCCAGAAGGGCTAAATTTAAAGCAAATTGAAGAATATTATATTTTTGGCTCCAGTAGGTAGAACTGTATAACATTCTGACTTCATTTTTTCTTTCTCTCTCTCTGCACAGAGTGTATATCATAGACCCTCATTGTATTTAAATAATAGAGCAGAACCAGGATTATTTTGTACACTTTTTTCCTCCTCTCTGATCTCCCCATTGAAAAATGCATGGAAAGCAACAGATGTTTCGACTTTGTATCTTGAACCTTCTCAACTGTTTGAAGATTTGATATGAAGTTCTTTGAACATCAGTTTCAGAGGAGACTCTCTTAGTAACAGTTGCCATGCAAAATTCATAATTAATGAAGATTTCAGGGTTATGGTGGGTTTTTAAAATGTTATTTCTTTATTTGTGTTATTATCTTGTACTCTTCGTAATCAGCTTGGAGGAGGGGCAGCAGCCAGCTTGAAGAAATAGTCTCAACTCCACCTGAGTGTGTGGCACTGACTCAGGGTGCATTTGCCAGACTGTTTGGCTCAGTGGTAGCCAGAAGGCCTCTCCAACTAGCCATGGAGGCATGGATGCTAATTGAGGCAGGAGCTGTTGAAAGGCACCTGGTAATTAGGGGTTCAGGCACTTACCTGCTGCCCAGTGTATCAAAGCAAGAGCTGATCTAACTTGGAGGACTGGATTACCCTCTAGTGGCTGCAGATTAAATAAAGGAGGGATGTGTGTTTCTTGCAGACATGGCTCTGATTTACTGAATGCTTCTGTCCAGGGGTGCAGTGTAGAGAGCAAGCAGAAGTTGCAGGGGAGTAGGCACCAGTGCCATGGGGAATACTGGGGCCCAGAGCCCCCCAGGAAGAGCACCAGTTGCAGTGTGATGCAGATGCCCAGGATAGCTGCAGTATGATACCCGATGCCTGATTGCCAGCCCCAGGAGGGCTGGTTTTCGGAAGTGCCTGCGGCTGGGAATGCTGTGGCCAGGCTGCCTGGCACAGCATTGTGCTGTTGTGGCTATCACACCAGAGTTGTCTTTGGGATGTCTAAAGCAGATGGCAGCATCACTGTGGGTAGGCAGGGAGAAACTGTGACTCACGGATGGGCTGTGGGTTTTCTCTTGGCTGTCCCACTTTGCTACCCAACAGCTGCTCCGGATATTTCTGTCACGGGGTGATCCTGTTCTCTGTCAAGTCAAGGGGTGTGGCAGGACCTTTGCTGGGCTGGCCCTGTCTGTAGCATCCTGCTTAGTGACAGCAGACATGCCCTAGTCTGTGCTACCCCAGATTTTGGGCAATCTAAAAGAGATTTTTTTTACCATTGGGTTTATCCACTGCTAATACTCCAGGGAGATTTGGGGTCATGGAAGAGTGACAGTCCCCTGTTTTTAAGACAGGACATAAGTGACTTTATGGTTTAGTTGGCAATAAGGCAGCTGGTACACAGGGATGTGTCACACTGGTGGGACTGACCGTCCTTGGCATCCCTTGGGAGAGGCAGCAGCTCAGCAGCGTCAGCAGTGACCAGTGATACTTTGCTGCCACCAGCAAGCCACCACTGGCTGCCACAGCAGAGGCAGTCAAGTCATGCATTTAATTGGTGTCTATTGGATTTTTTTCCTGCAGCTACAGTTTGTGCTACTTATTGTGACATCCACGAGAAGCGGTGATTTGGGTTTGTTTGTGTGTCTGACTTGGAGGTTTTCTCCACACTGGCATCTGACTCCTTCCCCCCATCCTGACGGCTGTTTTTCTGTGTCACTGGGCTGAAATAAGGGGAAACTTTTGGGTCGTGGGCTAGGCAGGGTCAAGAGAGCAGAGGAAGGAAAGCGCAGCCAGGCCAGCCATCAGGGCAGGTGCAGGGACGTGCCAGTCTCCTTGCTGCTGATGCCCCAGGACACGGCAGCCAGGCTGGCCTCCAGCAGGAAGCTGCAGCCAGGCCTCTGTCATGTCACCATCGTGTCACCACGCACCCCAGCTGCTGGCTGAGCTTCGGTGGCTGCGGGGCCGGAGCAGAGAGGCCGGGCAGCAGCAGAGCTGTGCAGTCCCAGGGTGGCACATGCTGGGCTTTCTGCCTGCAGAGCTGTAACTCCAGAGCATTTGGTGGCTTCTCCCCTTGGAGGTGAGCAGGGAGCGGGTGGAGTGTGGATTGCCCTAACCCTTTCGGACCCATCATTTCTTCAGCTGGGGTTTCCCTTGGATTTCCAGTATGGACAATCAGCAATGTGTCTGATGGGCAGTGACTCTGAACTGGGCGATGGCAGAGCAAGATAAAATGAAGGAGGAATGCTGAAAGGCATCCTCTGCAAGATGTGCATCTTAGCCACAGCTTGTGTGTTTGTGAAATGTCCTTGTCATTGGGCGTGACAAAGTCTTGGAAGTTCTGGGCATGGACAAAACAACTAAGACTTAGCAGAGCTTCTCCTTCAGCACTGATACCTTTTCTGCTCGCTGGGGAGAACTGGGCTGGAAATGTATAAATTGAGTACCTGAGGTTTTGAGACATTTCACAAGCTAAATCTACATTCCTCAGCTGACCCTGCTCTGCAGAGTAAGTGGAATGAGCCCCACAGCCAGTAGTTCTGGGCTTGGTCAGGGGTCTGAGGCTGCTGTTGAGTCCCAGCACTGTTAACCAGCTGCTGTGGTGTAGGACACTGCTGCAGTACAATGAGCTGCAACCTTCACCCTGCAGTGAAATTTCGTGTCCCCAGGGCATTGACCACCCTGGCACTGGACATGACAGTCCCTCCTGAAGGAGTGGTTTTGGTGCAGAAATGGCTGTGATGGGTTGGGTGCTGCCAGCTGACCTGTCCTCTGAACAGGGGGAAATACTTCTGTTGGTGTTCCTCAGAGAAAGAGAGGAGAGAGGCTTGACGAGGCGAGGCGTGTGCAGCTGGGGACAGCTCTTGGCTGTGCCAGGCTGTCTGGCAGTGCACTTGCTAGGGCTCTGGGCATTGTGCTGGCCCTGCTGTCCTTCAGGGAATGCAACACAATAGATGGTGACAGCACATAGAGCTGTCACACTTGGCCTGTCATCCTCAACCAGCACAGTGGAAGCCTCCAGGGCTTGCTGCCCTTCCCTTCTGACCAGCTTGCTGGGCATGCACGTGAGGACTGTCACAGTAGCTGTCACCCTCCTGCTTCTTCCCAAACTGACCAGTCAGCTTCTTGTGCAAATGTCTCCATTCTTTTTGCCCATTTGGTGTTGGAAGGCACCTTCCTTCCTCCCTCTGGTCCCTCCTGCACTTTGCTGCCTCTCTCCCATCCTTCCTTTGGATACATCTTTGGTGTGGTGCTGGAATTCAGCCAGAGCAGAAGGTGCTTGTGGCATGGGACAGGATGCAGTGAAGTTAAAGGGGCTTCCTGTGGGAGCCTGTCTCCTGACCAGGCACTTTTTTGGGATGTCATGGGCAACAATGCCTCCCAGAGAGCAGTTTGAGTGAGGTCACTCTGATTTTGAGAACGGGTTGTAGAGCGCAGCTGTTTACATCCACGCTGAGTCACTTGCCTTGGGCCAAAGACTGTGTCCTGCTGCATTTTCTATACTTACCTTTATTGACTTTTATTTGTGAGTGTCTCTGGAGTACTCCGAAGAAACACTGCTGCAAACCCAAAGGATCCATATCCCTACAGCTGGAACTCGGCTTATGCAACCATTTCCACTCCATTACAATAGTGAGTCCCCACTTGTCCTTCACCACTTAACCCTTTCTGCCGCGCCTCCACTTCTCAGGGCGAGCTGAGCTTGGTGGGATGGTGGTGTCCCCCACAGCAGCCGGGAGCGGTGGCTGTGGCAGGGTGCAGCCAGCACTGCCCCTTCCCACCTCTGGGTCCCCTCGCCCTGTGACGGTGCAGCCCTGGCTGAGCCCCTCTGGAGTACCCCGCCGCGGCAGATGCGGCCTCGCAGCCCTGCTGGGGCTCTGTGCTCAGCGGAGGGAACAGCTCCGGACTCTAATCCGAGCAGACAGATTGAGGTCAAACGCGCCCGTCCTGCAGCGAGCGGGGAAGGGCAGGGCAAGGGGACAAGAGGAGAGTGTGCCTGTAGGGGGGAAGCAAGGAGGGCGAGAGAGGGACCACTGGGACTGGGCAGCCTGGGCCCCTCCTGGCCCTTCTCCGAGTGGGTGCCAGGCAGTGTGGGGTGTGTGGCAGTGGCAGCCCGGTTTCACCAGTGGGTGTGAAGTGCAAAGGCCGGGCTGGCTATGGGGTGGGACAGATCAGCACACTGGACACGTCTCTCCTGGCATCCCATGCAGTTTGCTTGGCCCCTCTGTGCTGTGATTTAGACTCTGGATAGGCTCCCAAAGCTGAGGAAGGTGAAAGGTGCTTCTTTGGGACAAGGAGCAGGATAGGTAAGTGTCAACTGTACCTCACCTTGTTGGCAACCTTTGAGGTCACTGTGCTGGGGACTGACCTGCCACTCTTGTGCCAAGCTACAGGCTCAGAGGAGTGGGAGGTTTCACTGCTAAACCTCTGTGTGTCAACAACTCCATGTGCTTCCATCCACCTCTCTGCCCAGAGGCATGTAAGTACCTGTGGGAAGAAGAGCCCTCTGCAGAGCATCCTTCTGCCTACTGCCCCATGCCCAGCATGTGGGCTTCCCTCTTGGCTCAGCCCTGCTGCCAAACTGAGCAGCAAGGGATGAATGACAAGCAGCTGGAGAAGGATTTGGTCCGCTCAGGTTTGCTCTTTTGTGGTGCTTTGGCATTTCCACACTGTGCTGTGTATGCTGGTCACTGCTGGCAGGGCAGGACTTGTAGTGCTCCCTGGTTCATGTCCAGGCTTTGGTGTGGAGTCTTTCAGCTGTGTATCATTCAGCACAAATAACAGGGAGTAAAAGAAGGGACAAGGTTTTAAAAAGCCAAAATTACTCCCCCCAAAACAGGGAGCCCTGACTTAACAATCTTTTTTTCTCTGCTCTTTGTTTGCCGAGTCTGGTGGTTGTTGCAAGAAAACACAGTGCATTGAGCTAATAAAAAATTATATGCAGGCATTGGAACACATGGGTGTCCCAAACAGTGGCTGTTCCTTTGTGCACAAAGACATGGTGCCTGTTCAAATGAGCTCTTTGCTACCTGGGAACCATGGAGGCTGCTGGTATCTTCTCATTTGGCTTAGGATGGAGATGGCTCAGTTTTCCTTCAGCCCAGGTGAGCCTGTGTTATTAAGAAAGTCTTGAGTGGCTCTGAAAGCATCTGCTCCTAGCTGGAATTGCTTGGACATGTCTAAACTGTACAATACCCTGTGATGCCTGAACCCATTCTCTGCTTGCCAGGGGGGCACAGAGGTGTTTGATGTGTGGCTGATGTCTCCCCTGGGACCCTGCTCCTCATGCTCAAATGTCCAAAGGAGGTGTCTCCACGGTGTGACAGGCGCAGGGAGAGGGGCTGGGAGCTGCCTGGCTCGGAGAGCTGGGCTGCTATGATGCAAATCCTGTTAGTGGTGAAGCAGGATGAGAGGGACAGCAGTGTGCAAAGAGAATCAGCTCCAGACAGAATATATATGTATTTTTTGCCTGCTCCCTGGGAGACTTTTGAGAGTCTTAGAGCAGCATTTCACATAGTTGCTCAAGTGGAACTGCGCTGAATAAATAGTTGCATTTCAGCAGTGGAGATTTAAAACCAAGGTCTTGGCAATTTTGGGCTGCTGAAAATCCCTTGGTACTTTTCAGAGTAGTGGGTGTGTTAACCCCAGTACCTTGGCCAAATTCCCAGCTGGGAACCACCTCATAAAATCCCTTTCATACTCCTGGCAGGAGCCGTCTTAAAAATACTTCCTCCTTATTTTTCACTGTTTGCCCCAGCTGCCTCCCTACTCTGGTGAGGCATAATTTTGAGCTTAGACATGTTTCTAGCTGACATATTTTTAGTACTCATGTCATCCTTCTACCACCATTGCTTTTTGCCATGTTTACTGACTACAGTTGGAATGGAGACAGAAATCACATCTCCTTCAGCCTGATAAATAAAAAATTCATGTACCCAGTCTTCTTGGGCCATTTTCCATCCACTGGTTATCCTGACAGCCTTTCTTTGAGACTGTTGCTGCTCTTGAGTGTGGCTGACCAGTTTAATTTGTGAATTGGGACATGCCCTCCTCCGCTGGAAATCCTCCCCTGCATACATGTTAGGATCAAATTTACCTGCTTGGTGGCTTTATCTCACTAATCAGCCTGTAATTGACTCCTTCAATCAAAGTCTTTTTGTCTTCAGTCATTTTCAACTCATGAATTCCCCATTTGCAGCAGAAATTCTTGAAAATGACATGGTTTGCTTCAGGGATTGAGCCATGCTCAAGCTGTGCTTCCAGTGTGATATCCATATTGTTTTCCCTGGTTTCTCCTGCTTCTCATAGGCTAGTTTAATTAAGAAAGACTCATTAGGGAAATTGTTGACCAGGGCAAGTCCTGAGACCACTCTGCAGGGAACTCCAATGTCAAACTCTGTGCAAGCTGTACCCTTCCTTCCTTGTCCACAGCTACTCCACCATCAAATCCTGCTCTGCCTCTACAGTGCCTGGGATAAGCCTCTTCCTCTTTATCACAACAAACCACTTCCCATCATGGCCCAGCATTAAATGATTCACTAAAATATGTTTTCCTTTATCTAGAAGGTCAGTTAGTAACACAAAAAAGTGAGATATAAATAAGAACAATCCCAAATGGGATAGTCTGGCATCCCCCGTGTTTCACAGCCCTGCCCAGATTTTGCTCCCTCCCTTGCACACGGCCATGGGGTGACAGCTGCTCAGATTGCTTTTTCATCCTTCTTACTTACAGGTACTGCATTTTATGTTCCTCACCTCCTTACTGGTGAATTTATTGAAGCCCTTGCTCCCAGTCTGTCTGTTTCATGGAATAGTTCCTCCAGGAATTTGGGTTGTGAGATACCTGGCCTTGTGACTTGATCCCAGGAAGATCTTAGATCTTCACTTCTCTCTCAGCTGTGGTAAGTATATTTTCTGTATCAGTCACCCAGCTAAGTTCATATGCTTGTAATTATTGTCACTGTCCAGAACTGCTGAGAAGAGTTCACTTAGTCTTGGGACCTTCCCTGGATTTCCTGTGAACTCTCTTCCCACAGACTGAATCACAGCACTGCTTGTTCTGTCTTTATTACCTTTGTGTTTGTATGACCAGAGAACCTTTCACTATTTAATATCCCTCCTCCTTTGACATTTGGCATTTCCCACTCCATCTCTTCTATTTTCAGCCCCTAAAATTTTGGTCTTTGCTGATTAATCATTTCCCTTTCTTTGCTCTCTTCTTATTCCATTTATCTGCATTGCTCTACTCATTCCAGCAAGTTAGGAGCCACCCAGGATTTACTGCTTCACTATTTTTCTGTGTTTGGAGTGAAGTCCCCAGGGAGCTTTGCCTTTGGTTCAAAGACATTTGAACCTACCTTTTATAGGCAAGGCTAGGTTTGCCCTTTTGAAACCAGGAACCTTTAGGCAGCACTCTGCTGTTGTCTATCTGTCTGTTCTGTTTAGAGTAAGTCAAAATCAGGCATGAGTTTTAAATAAATCAGTCTGTCCAAGGCTATTTTCCAGTTCCATCTCTTGCACTCTGTTTTTATCATTCACCAATACTGAGTCTAAATCACAATCATGTCTTGGTGATGCATCCACAGTTGGTGTTCAAGCCTTTAACTGTTGCAGCTAGGATGTGCGAGCTTTTACGTTTTTAGGCTTATTTTGGCAGTTAGTCTCCTAAAAGGGGCATTTTTCATAGTTTCTCTCCTTTTAATTATAATGTTAACAGAAATCTTAGTGTCCATTCAAACTTTAAGCACTCTCCTAATGGAGGTACTTCTATTTTTTGTCCAAGTGGTGGTGGCCCAAAATGATCTTCTTCCATCCTGTCATATGTCTTCATCCATCACATTTGTGAAGGCATTGCTGACTTTACACCTCCTCTTTCCCCCCACTGGTACTTTTGCTGCACCAGGTTTGTTGCTCCTCCTGGCTTTGGACACCTCTCCAGCACCTGGGGTCCTGCCATGCAGAGTTGTTGTGTCCCACTGAGGGTGTTTGTCCCTCTGAACTGCCTCCACCCTTTGCCTGAGGGAACCTCACAGAGCAAGGGGTGAGAAATGCTGAGTGAGTGCCCTACATCCAGGTCCCCCTGCCCAGCTCTTTCCATCTGTGTCACCTGGCCAGCCTTGGCCTCTTTGGCTGCATAGCAGGAGAGGCAGACTCTTTTGTCTCCTTCAGCCTTTCTTGTAGCTCAGGCTGTTGGTGCCCAGTCCCTGGAGCAGCCCATCCCTCCAACAGCCCCAGTCACAGCTCTGCCTCTCCACTGGGATCATCTGCTGGCCAGGAGTGGGGAGCCAGGAGTTCCTGCTGCACGGACAGCTCCTGCTCAGCCTCAGCAGCACTACAGGAATGTTTACAGAACATTTTCCGTAATTACCTTCCTTTATAAATTTTTTTTTCCTTTCTGTATCGTATTGTCATTGTCTTCTGGACTTGAGCCTCTTGGGATCCTCAGGAGAAAACATGAGCAGATTTCTTCTGGAGAGGGAATGAGCAGCTTCCAATTTACCAGTCTGGGTGGATTATCTTGTCCTCTTGCTTTTAATAAGCTGCACAGGATTAAAGAATGACTGTGGATTAGTTTTTTTTTTTTTTTATTTTTCCCTGAGTTTTAACTTAGCACATAATTGGAGGCAAAACAGAGGGTTCTGGGTCCTTGTGCACCCCTGCCTTCCACACTTGCACTGGCAGCAAACCAATTAGTGAATCCAGCCAGGGATAGGGACCAAGGGGTTTGTGCTTTTGAAGGACTTACATGTGGTTAAACATTTCACAGTGTTTGAATTGTTTGTCTGTGTTGGTTTTTGTTTTCTTCCCCCTTCTTCCCTCCACTTCATCTTCAACATCTGCTCGCCACAAACCTGATTTTAAAAAATGCATGCACTTATTAATTTATGAGCTGTGGTCAAGGCTGTGGGAAGAGAGACCTGAAGGGAAAAGGGGTTTGTGGAAGCAGCAAGGCCATAATGAGATCAGGGATAGGGGAGGCTCTGCATTTGGACTCTGCTCCTGCTCTTGCTGAGACACTTGATCCTCAAGGGAATGAACATAGCAAATGATATCGTCAGCTCTCCAGCAGTTTGGTGTTTCTCTGAATGATTGATAGCACAATGTAAAGGACCTTCAGACATAAGGATGGAAAGGTTTAGACCACAAATATCCTGTGTTAATGGCTGATAGCAGCACCTAGAGGAGAGCAAGTGGCCTGATGCTCTCCTCCTCTTCTCAGGGCAGCAGTGACCATTGCCTGGGGCAGGCTGTCCAGCTGTTCATTTCTGTGGGGGCAAGGAAGGTCTGTTTCTGTTACAGCAACGTATTCATAGATGCTCTTTTTTGGTGTGTCCAAAGCCTTGTCTTCCTCTGCTGATGTTGGGAAAGACAGAGTCAAAGGAGGGTGCCAGCTCCTTCTCACGGAAAAAGGACCAAGGCAAAGCTTTCCAGAGTGGTGGGGCCCGCTGGCATCACCTTCTGCCCGGTGCATGTGGCTGACACCTGGGCAGAGGCAGCTCCCTGATGGCATCCTGTAGAGACCACAATGCTGGAAGGTACTGATTCCTGCACCCTGGAGTGCATTTACTTCAGTTAAAAAGCAAAAGATGTGAAAAACAGTGGATGGTAGAAGTGTTGTCCTGATTTCAAGAACTGTTTCAATTTGTTGGCACTTCTACTGTAGTCCTATTGGAACCTTGCAAGTGAGATTGATTTTCTCTCTTCACCCTTCTCCTCTACTCCCATCCTAGAAACAGATTTTGCTACTCACAAACCCAACAGTGCCCCAGTTTCTGGATCCCCTGAACATGCAGTTTGTGTTGAAGGAGGTGTTTGTGCTGGGCTGGTGGTGGTGGCTCCTCCAAGAGCTGGGAGAACCAGCCTGTTACTGCAAAGCTGTGAAGGGAAATGGCAGCACTGGACAAACTGGGCTTGTGGTTGAATGGCTTCTCAGGGGACCTTGGTGGCTTCAAACAGAAAAAGTGCAATTAGTGCCGAGGCATCTGGGCTGTGTTATGACTCTTTTGACACACAGAGTGTCATATGGATTTTTCCAAAGGGATGTAAAAAACAGAAGACAGGTCATCATTTGGCCCCTCTGATCTCAACATGCATCCCATTAACGAAGGGAAAAAATGATGCAGGAAATTTGTGAGTTGGCTCAGTTGTCTGTGGGAAAAGATAGAAATGAGGAGGGGAAAATATACTTTAAATGTAACATCCATATGCCCATTTAGGATTTAATAAGAGTTACCACATCTCTGGTAAGTGACAGCTGGTTATTAGAAGCATACGCTGAAGCTGTGGATGATCTAAAGCCAAAGCTGATGCTTAGCTATTTGTACACCAGTACATCTGCCTTTAATAATGGCTTTTAATTTTGTTAACACACTTTAACTAACTTATTAAATGAAAATAAAGTGGGAATCTTAGTCTTAACGCAACCGCACAAAAAGGATCCAACCTCAAACCCTGCCTCCCTGGTTGTATCCCATGATGCCCCAGATAAAAATATGTCCAAGGGTAGGTTTAAACCAGCATGTTATTCTGGCAGAGTTACAACAAAGTTATATTTCCTCTCTCTATCCATTCTTCCTTTTTTTGACTTCAGCATTACCATTCTTGGCACCCTCCAGAGTTTCTGTGTGTGGCATGGGTAGGAAGCTCAGCCTGGTTTAAAGTTCTTCCATCCAAAAAATAGGCAGCAAGTGTGTTTTTTCTTCTGACTCTTTCAGAGAAGGCAGCACTTCTGGCCTCTCTAGGTGAGTGAGTGATCTGAATCAACTCTTCAGAGCGCAACATCCTGGGTTGCAAGGGAGCAAAATCTTGGACTTGGAGGCACAGGCTGCATCTGTTGTGTTTTCTGCTTTAATAATGACAGACTGAGATGCTTTTAGTGTGGTGGGAGTGTCCCTCAGCCCATCACGCTGGATAAGCACTGCCAGCACATTGCTGCTGCCTTCTGCATTTGCAAACAGATTTGCTTGGATTGGGCTCACCCTCTGCTTTTCTAAGCCAGCCCCGGTGTTCGTGCCAATGTGCTTTCATGGCATGGAGGCTGCGCTCTGAGATGGCTGCTGCTGGCTACCATGTGGGCAAGAGGCAAATGAGTGTCCTCCCTGCAATCTGTGCTGTGACAGAGAGGGAAGGAGGGCAGGTCAGCCTTTAGTGATGCCAGTGCCTTCAAATTCCTGTCCCACAGCACCCTCTGCACCTCCCTGATAATTCCCATGGCCTCTCTTAGTCCCTGCAAGGGGAGATGCACCAGTGTGAAATATGGTTCTTGAGTACAAGGCAGAAGGGCAGCAGCATGGTGTTAGTGCTTGGGTTCCCATCCAGGCATGTTCTGGGTCTGGCTTAAAAGAAGAAATGACTTTTTGGAATCAGGTTTTTGGGTTGTCTGCACCACCTGCTTGCCCCTCTCCAGCTTGGCGAGGTTCAGCCAGTGGTTCCCTGCCCACAGGGCAAGGTGGCATGGACCCAAGGCTGAGTTTCTGCCTCATAATCACCTGTATGTTTAAGTCTATCTACTCTTTCAGCCAGTTTGTTACTTTACATATTCAAATACTTCCCAATTAACAAAATCTTTATGGGCTGCTACCCTCAGCTCCTGTTTGTCGCCATCTCAAGGCTGCGTCCCACAGCAGGTGTCCTGCTCCTGCCTTGTCCCACCCTTCTCTCTGGAGAGTGCTGCTGAGATGCCAGCACGTGCCGGCAGGCTCCGAGACTGTGGCCCCGCTGGTCTCCACTTCCGTCTGGCCAGCAGAGCGGAGAAATTGCCTGTTACCTCGGGTCGATTTTTCATGCACTCCTAAATTGCTTTGTATTGACACGCTGTCAGAAATGGATTGTCACATTAACCCAGCCAGAGCCGGGCTGGGGCCTGCAAGCACGTGCTGCTGGACTGATCTCCCTACAGGTTGAGGGCAGGCTGGTTTCCTCTTGGCTTTGCAGGGATCTTGTGCAGTGATTTCTAATTATGATTCAGATGAGCCAGTCAAAGGCAAGGCTTTCCATACCCTCTGTTCTATAGTCATTTCTTCTTCCTTTGTTGGATCAAAAAAGTGACTTGCAAGAGTACTGGCTCCTTACCTCAGCTATAGAGCCTACTGCTCTGACTCACAAGCTCTTTTCCAAGGTGAGAGTAAATGATTGAGCACAGGATCCCGAGGTTTAAATGATTAAATTAAATTAATTTCCCCAAGATGAGTCTGTTTTGCCCATGACGATAGGTGTGAGTGATCTCTCCCTGTCCTTATCTTGACCCTTGAGTTTTCATTATATTTTCTCTCCCCTCTCCAGCTGAGAAGGGGAGAGGTAGAGCAGCTTTGGTGGGCACCTGACATCCAGTCAGGGTCAGCTCACCACATCAGTGATTTTGAATATGGTGAATATAAGGAAGCAAGAGTGATGGACTCACTTTCCCCCATGAGCCAGCTTGTACAGAGACTCCCATTTCTTCTGGTCATTTTTCTAGGTGATGTGTAATTTCTAGAGCTTCCCATCCCTACCCCTAATGACCTCTTCAATTTCTCTAATGAGATTCCTCCTCAGAGATTAGCAAATGCCTCATGAAGTCAGTGTACACCCCCCACTTCATTCCCTTTGTCTTTCAAGCAGCTGAAAGAAAAATCCAACGCAATGCTATGTGAGCTGGCTAAACTCAGCCCATGAAGCCAGAAGTGCAGACAGTGCTTATGCAGGGGGGTCTGAACCTCAGTGATGAATAATTTGAAATTGTTCATGGTTTGTGCCCCTCACCTCCTTTATGAGCTAGAGAGGTAATGGTGCCTCCTTGTAGACAAGAGAGTGATGAGATGCACTGGAGTTTGCGTGGGAATGGTTTGCCTGAGCAGCAGGTTCCTCACACAGTTCCTTCCTTTGTATCAGCTTAATGATGTAGGTGAGCACAAGTCTGTTGTCCTCTTTAATGGATTTGTGGAGAAACAAGCCCCAGGTATGCTGTGCCCCAAACATAAAAACAGCTTTAGAGGTGTAGTTTGGATCCTTAGAGCCCCTGCTCAGCTGCCTTGCAATATCATTGCCATATTTCTGTTTCCCATCCTCTCTGAGGGTCTGCTTCTTCTCTCTGCCAGACCCACCTCTGTTTTGTGTGCTGAACCAGTTGGTGCCTTTGGAACATCATGTTACTCTGAGCATGTCTGCCTTACTGGCAAAGTCCAATCTATGAGGCATCTTCTGGGCATGGATCAGAGATCAGGGTCTGCACAGAGTTTGAAACTTTGGCTCCTCTCACGAAATAGTGTAGTGGCTAGAGCCCTCCCTGCTCCTGTCTTTTCTCCCTTTGGAAGAGACTTGAACCCACCTGGAAAGACCCTCCTGATTGTCAGGTAATTCTAGTTTTGAGGTGACAGGAGAATCTGCTCAGTGCTCCTATTTGAACTTTTCAACATTGGAAGGAGTAATTAAATATTTTTTAAACCTTGAGCTGCAGTGAGGAAGTGAAAAGAAGCAGGACTTGCAGCCTAGAAGATCAGGTACTCACCTGGGAGTAGGGGAGATGTGGGTTCCTGTTCAAGGTCCAGGGAATACTTGTATAAATTATGCTATGGAGCTATGGAGTCGTCTCTCCTCACCACCCTCCTCTCTTTCTCTTCAGCCCAATGAATGTTACTCATTTCATGCATGGTGGAAGATACTGAAATTCAAAGAATGAGCATACTTGAGTAATCTCAAACTTTTATGCAGTGTTCCAGGTCTCCTCTCCAAGTCCTTCATCTCCCAGAATGGGGGGGACCTCCTCCCTCTCCACTGCAGTGCTCTCTCACAGGCATTCCTCTGAATCCATATTTAAATTGATTCACCTTTGCCTTCAAATGAGCACAGCTTTACTTGATTCCTCAGTTGTTCCTATTTTGTCCAGCTTTGTCTTTCTTGACTGTTAGGATTGCAGGTACCTTTCTATGAAGGAAAACACTGGGCTGGTGGCACGAGAGCTACCCTGAGTCATTCCTGCAGTGAACATTCCCTGCGCTCCGTGAACTCCTCCGTGGCACAGGAGAGGCAGCCACAGTGCCATGGCCATTTGGTCGTCCTTGGCTGAGGGTGCTGATATCAGAGCCAGCTCCAGAGTGGCATTTAGCCAGGCACACATTTTATCTGGTAGCTTTGTCCCTACAGCCCACTTTACATTAATTGCCATGCTGCTGATGTGGCAGTGTGTTTCACCCCCTGCTGCCGGAAGCCCCATGGACGAGAGACACCAGACTTCAGCCCAGGAGCCCTCCCAGGAGCTTCTTCCAGCCTCCTCCCTGTGACCCTGTATCTGAACATCTTTGTCCTTTTCGGTGCCTGACAGTGCTGTTGTATTGCAGATGAAAAACATCCTTTGCTGTATGGAATAGTCCCTGCCATTTTCCCACTTGATTTGTCTTTCTCTTCTCTTTTTTTTTTTTGCTGTTCAGCCTTTTCTTCTCATTCCTGTGCTCCTTCCCCCCTCGCCCCAATCAGTCAGACTTCTCCTGAGCCCTGATGTGTTGTGACTGGGGCTGACTGACAGCACTTCGTGCCTGACACACATCTCTGGGATGCAGCCCAGGATGTGTATTTAAGAGCAAAGTTGGATTGTAAAGTGCCATGTGGGAGTCTCTGAGAAAGGAGTCAAAACACCGTCAAGCCTATTCTTCCTGAGAGGAATGGAGATGTTGTGTGGAGCCTGCTGATGCCAGGAGAGACTCTGAAGGCTGGGTGGGGGTCATCCTGTCCCACAGGCACTGAAAGCTGCCCTCAGCCTCTTTGCAGAGCCCGGGCAAGGGTTGAGGGGGGCTATTGAGAACCAACCCCCCTTTTCTGGATTGGTGATGCTACTTTTATACTCACAATGGGTCTATGTGGATGACATGGAGCAAGCAGAGGAGTCACCTTCTGCTGCACCTGTTCTGGGTACAGGGCATGGTACCCTGTGGTGGCTGTTTCTGGTATTTTGGCAAGGAAAGGTGAGAAAATTTGGGCTAAAACTGAAAAGAGGGAGTTGATTCATGAGTGTTCCTTCCATATCCTCTTCATCAGAGGACTTCAGTGATGCCGTTTCCCACCTTCCCAAAATTTGTTTCTTTCTACCCCAAACCTGGAATGGGTGGAGATCATGGAAATGTAGAATAGTTTGGGTTGGACAGGACCTTTAAAGGCCATCTAGTCCAATCCCCTGCAGTGAGTAGGGACATCTTCAACTAGATCAGATTCCTCAGAGCTCTGTCCAATCTGACCTTGAATATTTCCAGGGATGGGGCATCTACCACCTCTTTGGGCAGCTTTTGCCAGTGTTTTACCACTCTAAATGTACAAAACTTAATATTTATATCAAATCTGAATGGACTGTCCTTCAGTTTAAAACTGTTTCCTCAAGAGATGTGCTGGCAGAGCTCTGGGTGGGCTCACAACTCTGAAACACTTTGTTCTGCCACCACACTCATCTTGTTTCAGCCCTGCAGGAGCTCTTAGGTTATTTTTGGCATATATGAGAGCATTTTCCACAGAATGAGCCCTGATGAATTTGCAGAGAGTGGTGTTTTGCTGGGAATAAAGGAAGGTTGTCCTGGTATGGAGGACCTGGGTGAAGTAGAAACAGCTGTTGTCCTCCTCTCTCTCAACCCACCTGCAGGCTCAAGGCCACTTGCCCAAGCTCAGCAATTATCTCCTGGGGCTTGGAGCCAGTCTGCTCTGCTTTCCCCCAGCCAATGCAGGCTTTAGAGGAGCTGGCTGGGCTGGAAGGTCTAATTTGTACTTGGAGGAGGCCTGTGGTTTTGAGGGCCATCTTTAGCACCATCATGTCACCATCCGCTGCCTGCCACCTCTTGAGTTTTCTGCATGTAGAGTCATCTCTGCTCACTGAGAACCTTCTGAGTTTATCTCCCTGTCTTATGCAAAGTCACCTAAAAATCCTTGTTGCTGGCACCCCTGATGACCCCAGGTGCTCCTTGGAAATCTCTTGGAGAAGTAATCATCCCCTTTGGATTGCAGCACCAGTCACCTTCACTCCCTCTGACAGCCCCGTTTTTCTTGTGTGTTTGACTGTAGAGCACCAAAAGGAGTTGTAGGCTTCTGGTTTGTAGAGTTTTCTTCACCTGGGAGAAAACCAGCAGGGCAACAGTTTGTTCTTTGATCTCTTCACCTGCTACCCTGTCCCCTGCTCTTCTGGTGGCTTTGAGGCCTTCCTTTGGTGGAGGGGAGGGATAATACCTCAGTGTAACTGGCGCTGCTGATGGGAGGTGTTCTCATTTCTGCAGGTGGGGAAGAAGCACATGGTGATTACGATGAGAAATGGGGACTGATTTGGGGGTCTTTGTCTCCCCCCACATAGCAATAGTGTTCCTCTGTCCTGCCATGGGACCAAGAAGAATGGGTTGAAAGAGATCTCAGGGCCTGCTTGGAGCACAGGATCACTGAGGGCCATCTTGACTTGATTTGACTTGACTTAATTTGACTTGACTACCATGCTAGTTTTTCTGCTATTTCTTAATGTCTCATCTTCTTTCATCCGAATCCTATTCATCTCCAGCCTTCCTTTTTTTTTTTCTTCTGTATTCTTTTTTTTTTCCCGTATTTTTCCAGCTACAGCACTAGTCCCTGGCAGAAGGGGAGTGTTGGAGCCAAACTTGCTTTACCCCTTACAGACACAACCCCCCAATCATACTGCAGAGACGCTTCCTGGGCAGGTAGGTGTCAGAAGTGCACCAGCGAGGGTGAACAGTTCCAGGAGAGCCCAAGATGGAGCTATGAAAATGTTCCTGACTGATGTGGTATCTTGGTTAAAATTCACTTCAGGAGGTAGCCTGGAGCTATTGAGGGCCATCCCTTCAGATGGAGGGGGTAATTCCTGTGCAGGAATTAGCAGTCAGCACACCTGTTACTACAAGAGACTCCAGCTGAAAAGAGAAGGATGGGGGTGAGGGAAAAAAAAAGGCTCTTCAATTTAGTGCAATTATCTCAATTTTCCCAGGATAAGGATCCTTGAGATATTTATCTGATTTATAAGGGTGCGCGGCAAGGCGGCAGACACGTCCTTAAAGAGACATTTATCAATTTCTTAAGCGTGGATGAGGGGAGAAGAAAGAAAAAATAAGCGAGTGAGAAGGAGACACTGCAAGGAGACTCTTTTGGACTTGGGAAGGAAAAAGGAAGCCTGCTCGCTCTGTATGTTTTCACTTGTGGTTAATAATCTATGGAGAGCTGCAGAAGCAGGAGGAGCTTGGCTGGGCTGGGACAGTCACAGAAATCCAGATATAGACTGGGTTGCCTTTATACTTTCAGCAATTTATATTCCAGGCAAATGTATGAAGTATTTCCTGAGGAACTTCTTTAGCTTACATTTCTGCTGGGGAAGTGCTGGGGGTTAGATTTATGCCAGGCCTGGAGACCTTACCCAGTCGCAGAAAAGTGCTCTGAACCTACAAACGTTTGGTTAAGGTGACACAAGGTTTCAGCAGGATTCATCTTGTCTGAGTGAAGATGTTCCAGGCTCAGGGAATGCATGATTGTCTACACTCACTTTTAGGAAAGGGGAGCAGAACTCCCCTGACACTCTTGGCTGCCCAGTATTGGAGGGAGTGAGCTCCTTTCCATTAAAAAGACAGCCCTCTTTTTTATCTCCTTCAATGCCATCAGACTTTCTAATTTTTCCCTCTTGCCCATGTCACTGCTCTGCCCTTTAGTCCTCCTCTGTACCAAATCCTAATGCCTCTTCCTCTCCCTATGCCCTGCAGCTGCCATTGTTTTCTCTGCACCTTAGTAGCTAAAATGGTTCTGGAGACCTTTTGCATCTTGGAGGCTGCTCTCTTCCTCATCCTTGTCTTCATATTATCTGTACAGTGAAGCAGGTATGAAAATCCTTATCTTTCCCAAAGTGCAGCTGCCTTACTGCCATTCCTGCAGCTCCTCACAACTCCCTTTCTCCTCCACCACATTCAGGCTTCTCAGCATCCCTTGCCAGCCCTTTTGCCTCTCTGTTGCTCCTTCACGTCTACATCCCTTATTGTTCCACCGACACTGTCTTGTCACATTGTACCCTACTCCCTTGATTTGACAATAGAGAGGAAAAAAGAAGGGATTCAGTGGATGCGAATGAAATGGGAAGTGGGAGAGGAGGAGCAGAGAAAGAGAACATCAGAGGGAATAAGAGCAAATGCTTGTGGCTTAATGCGGCTCAGGAAGTCACCTGGGGGAGTCATTGACTGAGGGGTCACTGACCCTTGTGAGTAAATTTCTGTAATAAACTGGTAGAAGTACTGGCAGGCCCAAGTGATTTAGTTTAGAAATTGCTATAGTGCAGCTCCCCTCAAATGCAATTCTGCAGGACTGTTAGCAAGCACAAAACCCTTGCCAGCCTAAATATAGATTACTTTTCTTTGTCCCTTAAGTTCGTCTCTTTACAGCATGGTTATGTTCTCATAAATTTGTTGCAGCATGTTTGCCAGCAGCTGACCCATTGGAAAGGATTTGTGTCTACCAGAAAAGCCTTTTGGATAAACCCCTCTTTGGCAATATGCCTTTTTAAGGCCCTCCTGCACAGGTTGCTCTAGGAAATAAGTGCTTTGTCAAGGACCAGCTAACTTCACTATCAAAGGTCTGACTGAGGCAGCAGCTCTGGGCTGTCACACATGGGCACCCACTTGTCATCACTTGCTGTGGATCTCACACCTCCTGCCCTCCTCTGTAATAGCTACTTCAGTAAATGAGATGCAGCCTTACTATGAGGGGAGAGATTTTCAGATCCCTGATCTCAGTGAATTTCCTCTTGGCATTAAAAGTCAGAGATGCTTATCTGCCTGTGGTACTTAAATTCTTCTCTGGTATCATCTTCACTTACTCAGGCTGGATCTTGCTGGGGTGGGAAGGCAGTCCATAAGCCTCCCCTGTGCTGCAAAGGTCCAGTTGTTCATCTCCCTATATTGGCATTTGCATGGTACAGGCGCTGGTTTCCTGTCTTCATGTAACAAATGTGAGAATTTACTTGTTAAAGGCCTGTTGAGATTCATACATAACATCTATTTCTGCTCCGCAGAGCAGAGTAGGGGGCAAATTATATAGAGAATATATAGCTTGTGTAGTGTTTGTGTAGTGGGATCCTGCTCTGTGCGTAGGGGCCAGAATACTGCACGTGGAAGTACAGTCAGGTGCAGGGTGTTTGCATTTATCCTGTTTATCTTCACCTTGCCCAGTGTACCCCACAGTACGACCGCAGCGTCCACATGGGTGCTTGTCTCAGTACCTCCTCACCTTTAGATCTACACAGACCTGGCAGCCTGTGGCTTGCACTGGCCTTCCACCTGCACATCTGCCTCTCCAAGCAGGCCACCATCTGCAATGGCTCCCAGAAGCAGGTAAAGCATGTGCTGGAGGTATCACAGTCACTGTGGAAACAATGGCATCTGGGGCATCCTGGTGTGCTGTGCAGTGCATCAGCTGTGATTTCACGTTACTCTGGATCTGTAGGGGTGCAGTGGGTACCCTTAGTCTCTCTCCCCAAATGTGGGCAGTGACCCAGCAGATGTGGCAGTGGAGAAATAGCCCCAGCAGAAGAGATTTAGGGCTGTTGGACATCCCTTTGAAGCAGAAGCAACCCTGCAGGACATCCCTGGTGTACTCTGGAAGGGGTGATTGCTGTGTGGGGCCCTGCTACCAGCAGCCCATTGCTACTCACCTGCCCTTTTACCACTGAAGTGCCTTTAGTCATGAGCTAAAGCTGTGCAGGTAGGGGGAAAAAAAAAGAGAAAGAAAACTAGGGGAGGGGAAAAACCAAACCAAAGAACAGTGTGTTTCGTCTTGTTTGATCTTTGAGGGATGCTGAAGAAATCTCTTAGGCCACTGTCTCCCTGGTTGTGCTCCTAAGGAGATTATGGACCTCATGCTTTCCCAGGAAAACACCCAGCTGCTGGGCCTGGCACAGTAATCCAGACAAAGGATAACAGCAGCCTAATTAATTCTCATGTCTCTGAATCTGATAACAGCACAGTACACAGACGAGTCCGTAAGGACTTAATGAGTTTAATCGACTGCACTTGATGATTTTATTTGAAACCTTGTGCCACAAATTAAACTATTAAAAATGCACTTGAACTTGATTGGCAGCTGTAATCCAGGCAAAGACTACTTAATCCGCAGGGGTGGGAAGCAGGGATGGATGCAAAGGGCTGGAGATGAGGAGAGTGGAGGGGAGGCTCTGGTAGGTAAGGGGATTTTGGGATGAGTTTAAAGGAAAGCCAGAAAGAAGGGCAGAGCCTCACAGAAGCTGGGGGTGAGGGTGGGAGGGTAGGGGGTTAATCTGTGTTCACCCAACCCTGGACTGAAGTATGGGATGTGGGAAGGGTTCAATGTGTTCTTGTCCTGTGCTCTGCCCTGCAGGACTTTCCAAGCAGCTGAAAGGGTTGTTAGTTAGTCAGAGTGAATCAGCTGTAACAGCAAGGTTTTGCACAACTGAGATGAGGAGCACATGAATCTTGGGCCCAACCTCCAAATCTCGTGCACACCAGCTTGGTGAAAGGCCAAGGAAATGCACACAGGGATATTCACTGTGTCCCAGGCAGTGGTGTCACCAGTGGGCAGGCACACACCCATACTCAGTTGCTCGTAAAACAGTAAAAGCTGCCCAGGTGAAAATCAGCCTGTAAAAAGGTATCTGTGCAGAATCAGATACACTGTCCTATCTGTGTTCTCTGCCAACTGCTGTCACTCGTGTGTTTGGTTGTGCTCATCCAGTTCTCTCCCATACGTAAATACCTATATACATGTGCAGACCTGCACAAACAGTGATTTGGCTCAAAATGGGTCATTAGCCAAGGAGGGAAATAGCATGTAAGTCTGCTTTGAAAGTCCCTTGCCCCCCACTCTGCTATTTAAAGTAATTTGCAAAAGATTTGCAAAATTATAAACCAATTTGCAAATAAATGATCATGATTAATGGCATATTCTTTAGGAGGTGACAGAGCCGTAATAGATCTGTAATCCCTCTTATTATGCAGGAACCATTAATAGCAGTAGGTGTTAAAAGACTACATTACAGCTAGAATAGGCTTCAGCTGTACCTCTGGAGTGGAACAGGTCAAGTTTTTAGTTGCTATTGCTTCTTTACCTATTGTCATGCTCATAATTGGTAGAAAGCAATATATCTCAGTGCCACCTGGGTTTCACAGCTTGCTCACCTCACTTACCCTACCCTAAAACTTATGCTCCTTGGCAGCAGAGGGAAATCCTTCATCTGCTGGTGATTGCACATCACCATGGCAGGAGGGGCAGGTGGCTCGTCCCTTTGTGCATCTCATCTCCAGCTTTCTCCCTGCTGTCACCTGGAAGTGATAGGAAAAGGGGTGATGGCTTCAAACTGAAAGATGGTAGGCTTACATTCAACATTAGGAATAAATTCACTGCTTTGAGGTTGGTGAGGCCCCGGCACAAGTTGCCCAGACAGGCTATGGATGTCCCATCCCTGGAAGTGTTCAAGGCCAGATTGAACAGCACTTTGAACAATCTGGTCAAGTGGAAGGTGTCCCTGCCCATGGCAGGGGGGCTGGACCTGGATGGTCTTCAAGGTTTCTTCCAACCCAGTCCAGTCTATGTGATCTACACCACTCCTGGGTGTGTCTTGGGGTCTCACAGGGGTGCTGGGGGTGAAGGGTTATTTTGGCAAGCAGCTCTTGAGGCTGCGTGTGGTGGGTGAGGCTTTGGTGCAGGGGGGCGAGGAGCAGGAGGGAGAGCATGCGGCGTTTAACGCGGGGAGCCTGTGGCACACCCACACCCTGCACTGGAGGCTGAACCCCTCCATCTAAAGCACTCCTCGAAGGCACTGAGGGATCAAGAGCAGTGCCAGTGCCTTTGACTTCTGAATCAGCGGGTCTTTGCTACATGGACATAAGCAGATGATCCAAAAATCCAAAGCACACACCCTGCTGTGAAGGATGGTAAAATCCTACTCCAGTGATTCCCTTCACTCAGAGAAAATCCATCCCTGACCTTACACCTTTTGAGGGGTTTAATGCATTGTACATGGATGGGACAGACTGAGAAGCTGCTGGAGAAGTTCCGTCTATCCTGCTGAGTACCAGCCTGGGGCAGAGGGTCTTGCTCCCTCCTGCACACATTTTCAATATGATGTTGTGAATTTGGTGTATTGACAAGTAGCTGAAATGTTTTTATTTGATAGGTTGCAGCTTCATCATTCCCGCTTGCCTGCCCATTTTTTTGGCATCTAACACTAAATCCGTGGCAGGTGCTGGGCAGTGCCACAGTGTCTGGTGACCTTGTGAGGTCTGTGGCACCTGCAGTGCTCTGCCTCTGTACCAGGCTGGGACAGGAGCCTGGGTGAGGAAATGGGCACTGCAAGCAGTCATTGATCAGTGATTTGGTGATGCTCTTTCTAGGAAAAAAGTGTATTAGGGGAGGTTTCTTCAGGTGAGTTAACACTGAGATCCTGGCTGCTTCTCCTTCTGAAGCCTGGCAGTTCTAGCAAGTACAGAGATGGTAATTTAAGGTGTTGTGCATCCTGACTAATTACATCGGTCCTGGCCATAGCTGCCTTTTGTGTTTCTCACCTTAAAATACACTGTAAATTTGCAATTTACTGTTAAACAGATGCTGTATGCTTTCCCAGTAGTGGATACATTTTAAATGTTTTACTGAAAGGAAAATAATTGGCATATCTTTGACAGAATAATTCTTAAACATCTTAACAGGGGAGATCAGCTAGGGAATGGCAAAATATTTTCATCTATTTGGTGTTGTTAGTGCTTTGATTAAACAGACTAATATTTCCGAGTCTGTCACTTAGCATGAACAGCAGGATATTTTGTTATCAGGTAATTCCCTGCCTACAGTGGCTGCAGAAATGGTTGGATGTAAATCATGCCGTTAATAATACTCCAGTACAGAAGGCAGATGCAACTGCTAATTGCAGAGCCTGGGATGCTCAGTGAAATCACAACTTGTCAGCCTCTGTCAGGTCACTTGGGCTCTCCCCCAGCCTCACAACTTCTGCCAGGCAGGATGCTATGGCTGGTGGCACAAGGGCTGTCCCCTCTGCTGCTCTCACAGCTGAACCCCAGGACGGGCTGGGGACAGAGCCAGCCCACGGCTGTCCCCAGGGCAGGGAAGTGCTGGCAGCACCGGCATCGTGGGCAAACAGCCACAGAGCCAGCACAGGCAGCGCGCTCCTCAAATATTTACCCTTTGTTTCAATCTCGACCTCTTTGCCTCTCAAGATAAATAATTTAGTGTGGAAGCCTTGAAGGTTAATCTTGCATTTATTTAATGTTACAGGACACTTGGCTCACTTACAGCTAAAAGCCCTGCATGCTGGTTGTTAGTTTATTTAATCCAAGTGCCATTTTCTTCACCCTCTTCTCTCTGAATTGCTGAAAGGGAGGAAGGGGAGGAAGCAAGGGGAAGGAAGAGTTATCTGTATGTGGCTTTTAGCTCCTGCTGCAAACTTCATCAGGAGTAGCACCCCGGGGAAACGTCGATCCGAGCGCCTCAGCCCAGCCAGGCTTGTCATCCACCAGAGGCTGGCTCCCAGTGCTGGTGAGAGAGAGGGGAAAGGCAGAGCACCTGACACTGACATCCCCGGCACATCGGCTGCGATAGAGCTGCCTGCCTTTGCCCAAATCTGTCAGAATTTGCTGGGGTGCCAAAAAGAGAAAACACAGACAGCATGATGGGGGCAAGGAGGAGGAAGAGGTGAGGCAGTGGGGATGAAGAGTATGTTTGTGTTCATTGATGAGATGCTTTTTCCCTCCTTTGTCTGAAAGCATCAGGTGGTCCTTTGCAGGAGACCTCTACAGCATTGCTAGAAAGATAATGCAGAAGGGGAGGGTATCTGAGGGAGGTGTGGGCTCTGATTTACCTTGCTTGAATGATGTTTGTAGTACTTTCTAGCAGGCTAGGCCAAAACTTTTGGGTGGTTTGCAGCTGGTTCAGCAATGGGAGGCTCAGCCCTGGGGGGCTCAGTATCTCTTCCTGCTGCCAGGGCCAGCAATGAGGAAATGGCCAGGAGCTTCCAGGTTTCAGCAAAGGCAGAAATCAGCTTGTTGCCCAAGAGTTTCACAATGATGGATACAAAGATCTGTAAACTTACTTGACAGTAACTTTCAGGGACTAGAGAAGACATTTCGGCGTCATCCTTCTCTTTGCTCTCATTTCTAGAGATGCACAAAAACAAATGCATGGTCCTTCCTGAGGCTTTGTCAGTATATCTACACTCTAGAAATACTGGACAAAGAAGCTGGAGAAAAAAAGCCAGACACAGGGAACAGACTGGCTGCTGAAGTTGGTTTGGCTTTTACAGCCCAGCCCACAATTTTGGATCTGAAATTTGGTGGTAGCTGCTCCCTCCCAGCTGGGGCTTACAGCCAGGAACTCAGGAGGGGGGCAAATTCCAAGATTTCAGAACAGCCTGTCTGTATTTGTTCAAGTGCAGACCCACGTGGACAGCAGGCAGTGAGGAAGCCAGTTTTTCCTATCCTCATGATCAAGCCTAGCGGAAATGTCACTCCCACATTGTGGCCCCAGGCTGCCCTCCCAAGCTCTGGCTGAAGAAATCTCCCTCCCAGCCTCAGCTTGTGCCTCACCAGGTCTCAAAAGCCACTTTGGCAAACTCTGCAGTCGTCTGGATGTGCTCCTTACCTCTTATAGTGATAGCTACACTCATCCACCACTTCAGAGCAACTTCCTTCCCACCCCTGTTTTTAGAGGCCTCCTGAGGCGCAATGTCTCTGATTTCTCTAAAGGAAATAATACCTACATTCAGTAGCATTAGGGCCAGCAAGGGAAGAGAAGAAGTGTCAGAGGATGCTGGCAGTGTGATCACACTAGCATGTCACCCTAGCATAGTCACATTTTCACCTGCTCATGTCGTCCAGCCCAGCTGTGACTTGCTGGTAATTACTTGCTTGTAGCTGGTGTGAGACTCCCAGTTCTCAAAGCCATCTGCTTACCTCCAGGTCCCTGCTGTGTGATCTTTCATTTGGAGTTCACCTCTGCAGTTTATGGCGGTTTCCAGGATAACGTTCCAGCTGGAGAGCCTCTTGACTCCATCTTGTGTTGGCTTTCCGCCTTTTAAAGGACACTTTGCTTCTTTCAAAAAACACCAACAGGATGCTAAACGTAGCCTGGCAGCCTTTGACCCAGAAAGGATAGCCATGTGTGATAGGTGGGAGACTTGAGCATCTGGGTGTTCGTTTGTGCAATCCAAATCTCCTCAGGTAGAGACGTGAACAGAATGACCTTTCCCATGAGCTTCAGGTGCTTCAGTATTAAATGGGAAACAGCACAAGATCAATGTGTCTTGTAGCTTTTCAGTGCCTCAGTCTGAACCAGGACAGACAGTAATATGAAAAAGAATAATTTAATAAAGAATATGTCTTGGGTTTTTTTTCCTTCTAGTGAGGATTCTCATATGTGCTTGGATTGGTGAATAGGCTTATTGTTGTTCAAGATAGTAATTCAACTCAATTTTTATTTCATTTTGGTCCTTGTTGGTATGTACTGGAAAGGATATGAGAGTGGATCTCTGGGAAGAGGCTTAGGGCACCTAAATTTGACCCCTGCCTGAACTATCTTCTGCAGGAATCACTTTCCCCATGTTGTAGAGAGATGCTGCAGGGAGATGCCCTGCATGTGTGAGCAATGTCTGGAGGTAGGACTGCCTGGGGAAATGGTGAATTGCAATTGGTGACTGCTTTGTAATTCCCCCCACACTGGAAGAGGTTTGGGCTGAAGGTTTGCTAAGGGCAGCTGGGAATTCACAACCCTGAGCTGTGGTTTGGCTCCTATGACCTTTGAGAAGAAGCCACATGGACGTGTTCTTCAGACTTTTTTGTGTCAGCCTTTATGTACTACTTCCACAGTTTAACATTTTAAATCATGACAAACACCCTCCCAGTCGAAACAGCTCCTATCAAAGTGGCACTCACTCTCATAACACCCTGCCACCCACGAGGATGTGCTGATTGCTGCCAAGCTTTTGGCAAGCTCTTTGCCTTTGTATTAGGACAAGGTGATTGACAATGCTTTGTGTGCCTTGATAATGGAGAAATGTGCTATTTGGAAAGAGAAAAATTCACATCAGTGTCTCCCCAACATGATCTGCTGACTGCCTTTTCCTTCCCCCCCACCCCCCCCATATTTAAAAAATATATCAAGCCAGACAGCTGCAGTGGCTGAAGAAAGCAGCTAATTCCCCTAACAAGTCTCTTACAGAGAGAAGTGCCAGCCAACCCAACTCTGAACACGGGACTGGAAGTGTGTATAGAATTAGGGGCATATCTGGTGGCCCAGATTCCCCAAAGCCAATTAATGACTCTTACAGAAGGAGCATTTTCTTTCTGAGGTTAGAAATGCATCCTTGAGTCTGGAGGGGGAAATTTAAAAAAAAGAAGGAAAAAAGCTAGAAGAGCTCAGGACTGAAAGGGAAAGTTCAAAGGGTTGGGATTTTTTGCAGCTGGAGTTCAGAAGAGAGGGGTTTGTGTGAGTGTGTGTGTTTCTGTACTGCTCTCTTCCTTCCTCCAGCTCTGTTTTCCTTATTGATCCCTCTCATAATACGATTTCTCTCTGGTATAATTGAGCGAAAAATAACTGAGAGTAAACTCTTGTAGGTTTGCTCCTGACTGAGTGTTAGTCTTGTCCTAGATGGCCCCGGACCAGCACAGATGCCAAGTGCTGTTCAGTGCTGTCCCACTGAGCCCAATGGCAGCTTTGGAGCAAATGTGTGAACACAGATGTTGGGGGCTGGGGCTGCTCTGCAAGGCAGGGAAAGGCCCAGTTTTCCTCTGCCCCTTTTTTCCCCCCTCAGCAGTCTGAAAATGGGGTTCCTGGAGAGCGGAGGGATTTGCTGGAGATGCTCTGTGTGGCCATGCACCCCCCTTGTGGCACCAGTGGGCAGTGGCTGTGCTGGACCCAAAGGTGGCTTTTGGCAGTCCATGCAGTGGGTTTGCAGCACTCCATTGCCTCTCCCTGCTTCCATTCCATAGACATCCCTGTCCCTATTTACTAAGAGCTTTGGGATCCCCTGTGATGAAGGCGTGCAAACAATTATCACTGGAGCTAGGACAGAAGGCTTGTTTGTTTTTTTGGATCCAGGGATGTTTGCTCAGCTGCATCGGTATCACTGCTAATTATTAAGACGTTTATTACCATGCTTTATTTATGTGTGTGGGTGCTTGTTTACCTTTCCCTGAAGCCTACAGATTTAGTTGTTCTTGGAAAAGGGTTTTTGGATCCTCAGTAGGATGGTTGGTGAGTCCCAGTGCTCCCACTGAGGGGTAGGGGAGTGAGATATCTTTGGCAGTTCAGGACTTACTGCTTTCACTTCTATTCCTTTATTCCCAAGAGCTGAAATTTTTTAAGTTCTGTGAAAGAATATGGGACATCTGCTCTGCTCTTCATTTTTTATGTGTCCCTCACCCTCTCTATTTTAATCAGAAAATCCTGTGCTCAAGAGGCTTCTCTCACCTCAAAATCCAGCTTGAAGTGCTGGAACAGGGGAGATGGCTGGTGCCGAGAAACTCTCAGGGGGCCAGGGCAAGGTGAGGGATTAATGAAAGAGATCTGTTCATACAGACCATTATGAAAAGAGGAGTTGAGGCTTTGCAGGTGCGATGTGGGGAGGGGGAGATTAACTTCTGCTGGGGCTTATGGCTGGGATCAGGGCAGGTGCAGCTGGCAGTAGGTAAATAGAAAATATGTGAGCTTGATATTAAAAAGGAGCTCTTATGTGGAGAAAGCCTTGAAAGCTGTTCACCTCTGCCCCAGCCCTGCTGCAGCTCACCATGGAAGCAGGAACACGGAAGGATGTTTTTTCTTGAGGGCTTATGTACTGCTTTTGCTGGACCATTTCAGTGATGTCCTGGTAATGAATGGGTGGCATTGAAGTTATCTCCATGGCAACAGCTATGGGGGGCACAGATCAAGTGGGTAGGACAAGGATGTGGGAGTCAGGACTCCTGGTTTCTGTTTTCAGGGTTCCTGGTGTGATCTTGGGACAATTGGTTCAATATCTGTAATCTGGCATTTACCATCCCAGCCCCTGTACAGTGGTTAGAGACTCAGGGTTAAAGGTGTTTGCAGGCAGAACAGGGAAGCAGCTCTTGAAGCTCCCACTGACTCCAATCCCAAAGTCGGGGTGTCCTGCTGCCGAGCTGGACCATCTTTAACTTAATGACGAGGTGTTCTCTTCCCTCATTCTTTTCCTACTCTTGCCTGGTACCTTTACAGCATCTTTTCCCTGATTTGCATGGATCTAAACTGGCTTGGCCTCGCAGAGTGCTCAGAGCCTCTGCGGCTGCGAGGCAACATTATGCTGGAGGGATCAGATAATTTCATGAGTGTTTACATACATCTGCATTCCATATCGGCTCCAATTTGTGCATTTGTCAAAACCAGCATGCTGGTATTTCTCAGAAATTTTGCTTTCCCTTAACCTTTTCTGTGCAGTGCAGAGCAGAGCAGAGCCTCTGTCCCCTGGGCAAAAGCGGAGCTCACGTGCAGAAGCCGCCTGCCTGTCCCAGCAGCTGGGGGGATGCCCTTTGATAAGCTCCCAGCTGGATGCAGAAGGATGGTCTCTGGGCTCCCCCACTGGGCTTTCTCAGCTCCAGAAGCAAGGGAAGGGCTGTGGCCATCCGTGCTCCATCGCTTACATGAACATATGGTGCAAATTGCAGCTGCAGCAGAACCAACTGCTCTGTGCAGTGAGGAAGGGGATGCCGGCTGGTCCCTCCACCTCTGTATCCTGCTCCATCTTGGGCATCCACAGTGCAGCAACCAGGGGACTGAGCAGGCAGAAATTTGTTGTGTAGCAGCAAATAATTCTAGCTGATCTTTTTTAAGCAGGTGGTGTTCATCAGCAGTTTGCCTTGCCTTTCTTTGTTTTATTGATTTGAGGTTGCTGTAGAGTTGTTCAGGTTAAAAGAGAGAGGAAAAAAAGCAGGCAATGGGGACAGACCTGGGGGACCTTGGAGCTGGCATGGAAGTCTTGTCTGAGCTCTCCACTGAAAGGCTTTGTGGGTCATGAAAGGAAACTTGATGCAGTGGTCTGGCTGTGACTCTTCTGGGAATGATCCTGCAGTTAGGGAAAGTGCATGGGAAAGGTGTGATGCAAAAAGAGATGATCTTCAGCCACATCCTGCAAGTACCTTCCACTTTGAAGCCTGCTGTGAATGCACACCCTCTTTGAGCCTAAAGGCAGAGCAGTGCCCAGTCCAGGGCTGCTGAGCTGTATGGTGTTTGCAAACTGAGAACTTACACTTCCTAAGCCAGACTTAAATCACTCATCAGGTTGGCAATGCTCAGCTGGGTGAGGAGGCAAGACCAGGGTGCTGGCAGATGCTGATGGTGTAGCTGGGACTAAGGGCTGGAAACAACCATTTCACTTTCAGGTAACTTGGAAACACCTGACTTGGGTGCTCAGGTGCTCCATCAGAGAGCTTCTGTGAGATTTAAGGTGTACCTGTGGGATGTCAGGGCATGGAGATTGTCTGAGGAAGGCTGGGCACCCCAAAGTCATGGGCACCCTTATTCAAGGTGTGGAGTTCAGTAAGGAAGCATGTGAGCCTAGTCAGGAACTATGAATCAATCGGGGTTAACTCTGCTCAGGTGGCACCATGACCCTGTCAAAGAGCTGGTCTCAGAGGAGGAGGTGGGAACAGGCACAGCAAACCTATAGGTCTAGATAGGCTGCTCTTCTCAGGAAAAATGTCTGTGACTGGTGAAACCAATCTATCATTATAGGGTGTCTCTTTCTCACTACAGGGGCTGGATCCTGGAAAGCATGCGAAGCACAGTATGCAGAGGCTAGCCATTAGTTTAGTTTTTATTTACTGGGGTGTACTCTGAGAATTAAAAAATAGCATAGAAGTTGGCCAGTTCCCAGTAAACTGGGAGGGATGAGAATATCCTTTCCTTTCAGACCAGGAAACACAGAAAAATAGACCTTCTGTTATCTCTTCCTCTAGAGAGCAGAGCTGAAATGACATGCCTCCTCTTTCCCCTCGTTGCAGGATTACTCTGATTGTTGTGATGATTGCCTCAATCCATAAGAATTTTAAGAAAAATACCTTTTGATTAGTCAGCCCAGCCTTGCACAAGAAAACCAGGCATCCCCAGTCAGCCAGGTAAGCATCAGCTTTCCCAGCCTGCAGAGGGAGGAGGATGCCCTGTGGAGCCAGTCACAGGGTTTGGGGCAGAGCAGGCTTGGCTCCCAAGAGCATGCAAGCATTAGAAAGAGGAAAAAGGTGAGTATGAAGAGGAACACAAACTGTACAGATGATAGCAGCAGCCATGTCTAGGTACTGCTCTCTGAATGAGCCTTTTCTGGGAAGAAAGTTGCATCAGCAAATAAGAGTTGGCACTTACCAAAGCCTTTCCAGTTGCACGTGTCATTCCTTCTTCAGTGTTGTGGGGTATGCTGCAGCCAGCCTTTCCTATGTCTGACCAGTAATTAATTAGGAGAGGATCAAGGCTGATAATTCCCTGTAATCCCTTCTCTCTCATCTTTTTGTTCCATAATCCTTTTAATGCTAGCAACTTGTGGGGTGGGGAGTGGCAGGGGCAGCAGGGGAAGCCTGAGCTGTGGTGTGGTGCTGGTGCTGTCAGAGCCTGGCTTTGTGATGCCAGAGCATCCCTCTGCTTCCCTCCAACGGCATCCCCCGAGGGAAGCATCCCAAACTGGGGGCAGCTCTCAGGGCAGCATAGGATGGGAGAATTTTCCTGCGGGGAGAGCAGGGTTGGGGGGCAACGAAGCAGGGGCAGACAGCAGAATCATTCTCCAAATGCTGAGAGATTTCAGTTTAACATCAGGATCTCCACTGACCAGATCTCTGCAATGACCATTAGGAGATCCCTTATTTGCCTCCAGCTCTGTGCCATCCTTCTTGTCACACCATGAGGACACTTAATCAGTGCTCTCCATCACCCTGTGATCTGGAGAGGGACACTGCCATACAAGGAGGTCTGATGTCTACAGAGGTCCAGGTGTTGGCAACACAGAGAAGAAGTCTTGGGAAAGAAGTCCTGGATGGGGAGACAGGTGGGAGGACTTGCCTATGGGTAGGGTGCAGAGCTGCTGCTGGGTTCAGGGGTGTAGGGGAGGAGTGGTCAGAGATGGTGGGTTTTGAGCAGAAGAGGTTTAGGAAATGAGGAAGCTGGCATCTGGTGTGGCAGTGACAGCTGTAATAGCTCTAACTTCTGTATGAATTAGCCAACGTGAGTGCTGCTAACACTGACCCTCCTCTCCTGCCAGGTCAGGAGGAAGTGGAGAGTGTTGCCAGCCTGCATGACAAAGTGTTTGGGTGTTGAGAAAGCCCAGCATTAAATTAGCCTCCAATCCACAGGAAAGTTGTTCGTGTTCTACAGTCCAACGTCCTCATTTCCCTCTGACTCAAGTTCTTTAAATACTTTGTTCTGCGACAGCTGGAAGAGGAGTTGTGAACCTGCCTATTCCAGGGACTAAGTGGGTCTGAAGGGCCTTTTGTTTGATCAGAGCTGTGGTTATTACCCCTGACAGTCACAGGCAAGGAAGTCTCCAATGTGTGTTTGACTGAGTTAAGGTGCCTTTGATTCAAACTTCTCTTTATCCCATTTAAACTGCAGATCATTTCCATTCACAGTGAGAGGAAACTAAATAATTCAGTGCCAGATAGCAGCATTGATGCAGCTGGAGGTATGGGATGCCTTTACCATGCAGACATGGCCTTGCTTGCTTGAGGGGAGGGAGTTTTGGGATATGCAAGGCTCTGTGGGCTGGATGAAGGTTTGACCCACAGTAACACATCATGATGGAGCAGCTAGAAAAATGCACGTGATGCTTTATAGACTGAACAAGGGCCATTTGCTGTCACAATCCCTAAATCCCCTCTCTCTAATAATATTAATCTCTTAATAACACAGATGTCTATAAAGTAAATTCCAGCTGATTATCAGAAAACGTATTTGCTGAGCATGAACAACTTTGTAATAATCGAACACCAGAGATAAACACTGACTATATGGTTTTGTAACTTCAGAGGGTTATAATCTGCAGTGTACCAAAATAATAAATGCCCATCAAGTAAACTCTTTTGCCTCTGTATCACAGTGCAAATCCAAGCTGAGTCCCTGGAACTGTTGATATATAACGGCTCGTACCTCGCTTCCATTGGGGATGTAGATGGAAGTCTGTTTCCTGGATGACATGCATTGTGTCTGTCTAATTCTTCTCTCCTGTGGCTGTGGATGGGCTTTCACTCAACTTACAGCATGACCACCTGAACAAAGGATGGCCAGAAGCATGGTGCCCACAGCACCCAGCAGCCTGGAGCCTTCCTCCATCCCGCTCCTCACTTTGCAGAGATGTAGTTCGCAGTGTTTGGAGATGACCATGGTTATTCACTGAGCTGCAAAAGCAAGTTGGGGAAGCCTCTAGCAGGTCTGCAGCTGTTCCCAGCTGAATGACCATCATCTGGCTCAAACAGGGCCATTTTCTTCAAGACAGTCATCTGTGTATTCCTTTCACCTCTGTAGACAGTTAGGAGCACATGGGCTTCTGTTCGCCCAGTCTTTGTGCTGAACTGCAGCTCTGCTGTGGGCTTTTTTCTATGCATCATTTAAAATAGCACAGAGTTAAACATCTATTTTAGAATAGCTTTGTTAAAAAAAAGAAAAGCTTACTCCCCATGGCAATCAAAGGAAGAAAGAATAACCTCCCCACAGCACCCGCCAAGTTTCAGGTGAAGGGGAATATGTGAGAAATAAACACGGTGCCTCTGCCTGACACTTCCGATGGGGTCAAGTTTTTCCTGCACCATAATGAGGTCTTGTTAGGAAAGTGGGAGCAGTGAGGTATGCGCCTTTCTCTTGGATCTCTGCGTTTCAAGCTGCCTGCAGAAGGAGTGCAGTTGGGGATGGGAAAGAAAAAAATTACTTGTTAGATATTTCTACCTTGGGCTTGGATGTTCTGAGGATACAACAGTGAAGAAAGAAAAGATGGGAGCAGGGGTAGCAGGAGGCCAGGCAAGCTCTGCAAACAGTGCTCATCTTCCCCCTCTTTCTGTTTTGTGCCAATCTTTGTTGGTGCCTCCATTAGATGTTTTAACTTCACTTTCTGTGATGAGGAACCTGGGAGATGTGTTGGCAAAAGCTTTGCTTTCCTGGCAATAAGAAGGCTATACAGATTTGGGGGCTCTTGTGGCATCTAAGTGGATGGGGAGGGGGAAGGAATCCAAACTTTCAATCAAGCCCTGCCAGCTCTTTTCCATTTGAGAGGAATGAGGCTTGCCTTGTTAAAGGCAGAGCGCGAGTGAGAGCGGGCAACATGCCAAGAGCCATTTGAGAGGCAGGTGAGACTTTCTGAAGTAAGAAATATCCATTCCACTCTAAATTGAAGTGTGTTAAATAAGGATGCTGTTCAGTGCTAATAAGGCAGGGAGCGAGCTGGAGAGCACAGCTGGGGTTATGGCTCTCGGAGAGCACAGAGGATCCGCGCTCGGATTTGGCCGCGGCTCCGGCTGCGTGCAGGGAAATGAGCTCCAGGCAGGTGTTGCCCTACTTCCTGAGCATGCACATCGGTCAGCAAAGGCACAGTTTGCTTGACTTAGCTTTTTTTTGTTAGCATGTGAGCCCTAGGGTGGGAGTGATGGGAGTTGTGGAGGTCATGGCTGAGCGTGCAGAGGGACAGGGCTGGGTTTGGAGCTGGCATGATGTGGAAAGCTGCAGTGATGGACTTTGCACATAGGGATAGGGAAAGCTGGCGCAGCACCTGCTCTCATTAGGCTTTTCTCTACCTGCAGGTCCCAACCCTCAACAGGAAAAATTCTCTCAATTTTTATTTTTTAATTTTAATTTTTAATTCCTCTTCTTTTTGAAAATGCTGAAACATAGACGAGCAGATGCAAATTAACGCATAAATCCAGGTTGGAGGGTGTCACCAAAAAGATAGGCTGCACAGTAATTAAAGAGCATGAAATTTTCCATGAGATATTTTTTAGTGTGCTCTAAATAGCCAATTGCTGTTTCTTAAATATTCAGTAATTACTGTACCTGGATGCAGTTTGGCTTGGAATTTAATAAGACCTTACTGGAGAGTGTATTAGATCACCAGGAGGCTGGTGGGATAATTTAACAGTTGTGCCTGTCTCTGCTTATTGATTGTGTCCAGAAGGCCGTGCAGTGGTGTCCAGTCGGTAGGGCACAAGAAGGGGGCACGAGGCACAACCTGCCCCTCGCTCCACTGCCAAGGGGGCTGGGGTGAGCCCAGGGGGTGCTCGTCTCCAGGCTATGAGGGACTTTGTGCTCCACAGAGCCCTCCTTCCCAGAGCCCTCCCTTGATTTTATAGGCAGAGCAGTGAGGTGCAGGGGTGGGGATGTGTGTTTGCTTGGGTTTGTGCAGCTCTGCCTGAGCTGACCTGGTGATCAGGGGAGCCCCTGCTCTTTGTAGTGACCCTGAGGCTGGTTTGCCTCTGCTATCCCAATATACTGGATCCTTGAGGTCTGTTGCCAAACTCTCCTACCCCCTCTGTGTGCATATTAAGGATGAGGAAACACACCCTGGATATTTACCTCATGATGTAGTGGAGAAAGACTCTTTGGGAGAAATGCTATTTCCATCCTTGCTGGCTGATGGTGCGGAAAACATGAGCTGCCAAGTACGTGTTTTCCTGAAACAATACAGGGCCTAGGAAATTACCCACGAGGAGGGGATGTTGTCTGGGCAGAGCTGTGCTGTGGGTCAGCTGCAGGGCGAGGGAGGCTGGTGAGGGCAGGCAGCTCTGCTGGGCTGCCCGAGGAAGGGGCCCCATTTTCCAGGCGGATCCTTTCTGAAGTTACTTCCAGGCTTTGTCTTGGGTTTTCTCCAGGATGTCCCTGGACACCTTCTGGAAGTTGGCTCAGCCTAGGAGCCATGCCCAAATGGCAGCAGGAATCAGACTGCACATTCCCAAGCAGAATGCCCCGGCTGGCTCTACACTCCCAAGCATCTCCACGTGCTTTCTTGCTGAACCTCAGGGCACACATCTCACAGCAGCAGGTGATATTGCTCTGGCAAGCTGCTGGGCTACCCCCCAGTCATCTCAGATGTTTAGGGATTGAAAAGTTTACCAGACCTATTTGGCTGGAGTGTCTTGCTCAGTGCTTTGAGGTCATGGATCAAATGCACTACTGAAGGACAGGCAGGTTGGTTCCTGCCAAAAGCTGAGCTTGTGCAGTCCTGGTTGCTCTTAAAATACATGCTTGGGAGACATGCTCTGCGACAGGAAGGAGACAAATTCCTTTATCATAGCTCAGACCTGCCCATCCAGCTCCCAGCACCAATCAGGGTAAGTCCAGTATGTCTAGGCAATGGCTACAGCATCTCTTTATGCCTGGAAGTGATAAGCTCTGGTTTAAGGCCACAATAATGGATTTCAAATTTCTATTTCCAAACATTGCTTCTATAATCAGGTGGTTTTGTATTGTGTGCCTCTCCTTCAGGAATGGAAAAAAAGCCCCAACAAACCTGTGAGATATTTTTGCACAAGTTCCTGCCCTCCAAAATGGAAAAACAGACTTGGGGGCTGAAACAACTCCAGCTGCTCAGCTCATTTAATTGTTGCAATTGAGGAACAGGCACTTTGGAAAGAAATGCTTCTTTTAATTGCAAACCAGCTTTCCATGATAATTTATTTCTTTTTCTTCCTGAATGAGATTTCATCCTGACCTCAAAACCACAGCCCTTTGGATCACACAGACAGGGTGTCACAGGATTATTTTTCTCAGGGAGGGAGGCTCATTTCCACAAGAATTCCTCCATATTCCCACTGCTTGAGCTACAGTTGCCTGATCTTTCAGACACATAATCTAAGCGGACCTGCATCACTGGAGCCCAATTTAATGCCAAGCTATAAACTGAAGGATCAGGAGTGCCCAGCCACAATGAAATCCTGTTCACAGATTAGGGAGTCCTGGCCGAGCAGCCCTAGAAATTGAACTGGGGGACTGGACTAAATCAATTTGATTCACCCTAAGGACAGTGATGCTACTGAAATGTATAAAACAGAAGAGGGCAGGATCTCCCATTACCATGAACCTAAATAAGGGGATGAGCCATTCAAAAGTGCAGCCTGACCTTTTCTAGCTGTGATGTCCCAAGTGCTGGCTTCACTCTCTGTCTGTTCCCTTTATTCCCTTTTCTTTTCCTCCCCTCCTCTTCCCTTCCCTCAGCTTGAGTAGTGGTAATTTTAGGCTCTAGGTTAACAAGAAATAATGATGTTCCTGAAAAGGGAACCAGCTTCTATACAAAGCTTAGAGTGAAGCTGGACCAGACACATGTCCGTTCCTTGGCATGGAACCTGGATAACCTTAACACAGTTTAGGTACTCTTGGGAAATGGAAGGAGTAGACCAGTGTTCTCCTGAAGGAATATTCCATATATGAGACCTCACTGGGACCTCAGGTGGAGAAAGAAGGGCATTGAGATGAACATCTCCTGAAAGAGAATGCGCTGTGCCCCCCTTCTGCCAAGTGCTTTGTGGATTATCTCCCTTTCACAGGAGAAATCAGTGATGTGGAGCTCGAGCATGTGCTCATTTCATGCTCCGTGTAGCAGCTCTGGAGTGGAGAGGGACAGGGAGATGGGAGTTGATGCCACAAGCCACGAGCTTTGCTCTCATAACTCCAGAGCTTGCTCATGAGACAAGACTCCATTTAGTGCAGGGGGAGAAGCAAGCTCCCATGAAGCTTGCCGTGTCTCCATAGGAACAAAAACAATTGGAAAACGTAGACTAAGCACTGTTCTTCAAGCAGAGCAGTTCATGCAAGGAGGCAAAGAATGCAGCTCAGGAAGGCCTCCTACCCTGCTCTTCTCCCACTGCTCAGCACGTCATTGCCTGCACCTCTCTGTGGCTGCCAGCTGTGACTGGAGTATGGCTGGGTCAGGGATGCCGTGATGCAGCAGGAAAGCTGATGGGTGCTGTAGGTGGCTGCAGTGGGGCTTGGAAATCCACAGCCAGTGAATGACCCTGGCACAATCCTTGATCCTTGGGAAAGCAGTGCTATTCCTGCTTCAAATTGTGACCCTGCAGCCGCGTCTTCGATGGAGGACGCACGGGGAGTTTACTAAACAAATTGTGTGGACATGTACACTCATACCCCACACTTGGAAAGTTCAGATCAAAGGCATCTTCTGTGGAATTTCTCCTACCCACAATATTCTTGGAAATTGCCCCTCTGCCTGAAGAGTTTGCAAACAATAATGACTGGCCCTTGTTCAAAACACTAGCTGTAGCTGGTGGGAAATGGCTCACCACTAGGCAGTCAGTGGAGTAGTCTATCATAATTCAGATGTGGCTCGATCAAATTCAAGGCAGTGTAAGATGTGGAACAGATTACAGGCTGGATCATATAAGCCACAAACCACATTAAAAGCTAGGGACAACAATAGATATTCTGCTCTCACACTTAAACATGATCCTGAATGAAAGGATTTCCCCTGCCTCCAGCCCTTCTTCCCCTAAAGCAGGATTTCTGTCTCCAGAAAATGCCATCCAGTCGCATGAAGAGCCTTGGGAACCGTGAGCATCTTTGCATAACAATGTCACGTCAAAGAAATTCCTGCCTGCTCCTTGTCTACTACCTGATGTATTGTGCCCCAAAATGGTTTTGACTACCTGCCACCTCAGCAGCACCCGCTGGCTATGAAAGTAGCAATTGCAGAGGCAGCT
This sequence comes from Promerops cafer, assembly GCA_013398275.1. NCBI lineage: Eukaryota > Metazoa > Chordata > Aves > Passeriformes > Nectariniidae > Promerops > Promerops cafer. The sequence continues at coordinate 338,184 of VZSE01013760.1, forward strand.
GTGAAAATGAAAAGTAAAATGGGGTGAAGGAAGGAGGGGAAAAGCCAGCTCCATGGTGTGCTGAAACGTTGGGAAGATGGAGGGAAGAGGAAGGCCAGCTGGGGATAGGTTTTGTCCTCCACTTTCCAAATGAGACGTGATGTCTCTCAAGTGCCATACAAATGAGCAATGCTGTGGAAAGGCTTTCTAATAATTAGTGATTGTTAATCAGTTCATTAACGGTGATGGTCGGCATTTTTTAAGAGGGACGAATTGTTTTCCTCCAGAGAGCAGAGCCCTCTCTTGCTGCAGCCCTACCATTATCTGTGGATGTGTGTGTGTGTAGGGGCAGAAGGAGGAAAAATACGGTGTTTTGGTACCCAGAGCCTGACGCTGAGCCATCATTTTTGTTCTTGCAGCACCCTCAACCCCATGGGTGCTGTGTTGAGCCCCTGGGAGATGGGAAATCAGGGCTCCCCAGCATGTCTAGAGCAGATGTAATTAAAGCCTTCCCTGCCTGCCACAGAGCATATGGGACATGTTAGCAGAGTAATTAAATTTTGTGAAGTGAGTCTTTGCTGGAAAGCTGGAGGGTGGGTCGGTGGGACCAGGGAGAGCAGCAGTGCTGCCTCTCTCAGCACCTCCGGCCCTCACTCCAAATTGCTCCTTGTGTGACAAGTTGAGGAAATAATTAAGTGGTGGCTCATTTGCATTATTTATTGAGTTTGTATGTATTAAAAAATTCTGAGGAAACTGGTCAAGCTGTACAGATGTTGCAGATGAAATAGAGGCACATTTGTGTGTGTGTGGGTGTGTCTGGGTGTGGGTGTGTGTGTGTGAGTTCTAAGCAGAAAGGCAGATGTGGGGACTGGAGAGAAGAAGGGGGAGAGAAGGGAATGGGGAGAACAGAAAATCTGGTTATAACAGACATGGTCAAAATATGTGCAGTGCACAGTAAATTTGCCAATTAGTGGAAAATTACAGGAGGGTGGAAACTGCCTATGAATTGGAGTCAGTGCATGTCTCTGGTGAGGGATGGAGTGAGGGGAATCACAAAGGATGGAAGTGTTGGTTTGCTGGTTTCAGAACAGGACATCTTTTCTTTACCAGGTGAAAGTTTCTGAGACAAAATCTTTACATGTTAAACTTACATATAGTCTTTTTCACTTAAAATGAGAGAGGGCCTCTTTTCTAGAAAAAATAAATAGGTCAAATAATAACTCAGTTTAAACAAAATTCCTGTCAGGATTGAATGAGTCATTTGTAGTTGTCCCACATTGAATGTTGTTTTGTTTTACTTCCCCCCAAAGCTGAGATTTGAGGCAAATCATACTCAGTTTATGCATCATACTGTTTTCTTTGGTCCAAATCTTTTGGTTTCCCCTATTGAAGTTGGTATTCACCCCACATTGTGTTTGTGCAGCTCTTACAAAGGAGCCAGTTCTCATAAACACTCAGCTTCCAGCAGTGATGATTGTGGAGCTTACTAATACATGGAATGGGTTTATCTCTTCCCGAGAACACATCTATAATGACCCACCCTTTTCTCTCTCTTCGGGGTGCTCATGGAGCAAACTGTGGATTGGGAAGGCTGGAAAAGGGTGACCAACCACTGACCTCTCCAAAACGGTTGCTGGCTCCAAAGCTTTTGTTTGGGGTAGTGGTGAGGGAAGAGGTTTGCTCCTGTGCTTCTGGGACATGGCACTCCCTGTTGGGTACAAGCATGGAGCAGCTTTCAAATAGCACAGGCAGCTCTGTTTGAGAAAGTGCTCCCTAATTACCCTCCTGATGGGTGAGAGTGACAGCCTGCTGTGCCAGTCCCAGCTGTGTGGCTGCTGGTCATTCATCACCCCTTGGAAGCTGAACTGGGCAGTGGGATGCAGGCTCTGGCATGCCCTTCTCCCTCCCTCAGGGCACTGCCCCCCTCGTGTTCCAGCAGCCTCCTGACAAAGCCTGAGTACAGGCCTTGCTGTAGGTTAGGTGTGACACTGAGCCTGTGATGTGTTTTGGGTTTTGAAACACCTCTGAGATGTGCAAGGGAAGGGAGAGGGGGTGGGATGGGGCTTTGTTTGGGGTAAACCCTCTTGTAGTGTCGAATCCTAGAACTGCTGAGGCATGGAAAAATATGTCCACAACAGCAATGTTTACTTGGTGTACTGGAAAAATTGCTCTACTTGGTTGTCCACAGGACCTTGGATCACCTCAGCTAGTTGGGAGAGACAAACCCACACATGCAGGCAAACCCATTCTTTTACCCTATTCTGATAGTGGTGATGAGGCAGGAGCGAGGCTTTAAGTGAATGAGTGATGCTGAAAAGTGGGGTCACAGCAACTGGTTACCAAATGAACACTGTCTGGCTTCATATTTGTTTAGCATCTGCTTCAGCATCTGCACCACTCCTTTTCTAGAGATCCCTTGCTTCAGCTGGAGGGGGTAGCTGTGACTGAGGGCATGAATCTTCTCATATCACAGCCAGTTCTCCCTGTCAAGGCATTTTTTCATTGAAAATGAGACACGCATATCAAAAATACTCCTGCGCCAAAAAAAGCACCATTGGTACTTTTGAATGGTGAAAAGTTCAGAAGGTTTCAGTGTTCTTTTCCCCTCATTTCCAGTTAGAAGTTATAGACTGGAGACTCCCCACAAGTCATTAAAGCTCCTACATTTAGCATCGATTCTTCCAAAATACTGTCTTCCCCAAAGGGTTTGTTCATCTTTTGGAAATGCTTCCCTTGGTAGTTTCTCTTGCCTCTCCTGGAAGCTGCTCCTTTATCTAATTGCTCAGGAAGGGCAGAGCTTTCCCTGCGCCCCATCTCATCTTGGTGGGTTATGCTTTAGGATCGTCAGGCTTGTGAGTCTGTAGCAATAGTGGATACTTTGGAGGGCTGCAGTCAATGGATCCAGATCTTGTGTGCTTCTCCAAACTTCCTGGCCTCCAGACCCTCACCAGTTCAGCGTGCTCAGGTGTCCTTGGCCATCCTTGGGAACAAAAGGGCCAAACATCACAATCTCACCTGGGATCCATGGCAGCCTGCTGATCTCCAGTGCCTGCTGCAGGAGCATGGTGTGAGGTGTGCCTGCCCAGCCTGACGAGTGCCCTGCACGCCAGCATGTGCCACAGCCAGAGCAGCTCTGCCACATGTTGGGAAAATCCAGGTGCAATTTGGAGGCTGGCTTTGCAAGGATGCTGCACCCAAATGCAGAGAGGAACAGGGCCTCACCCTGGCCATAAAGTTGTGCTTGATGCCCCTCTCCAATAGCACATGGGTGTATCTGGGAATGAGTTAAAGCTGTCAGAGGGCTCCTGACTCTGTCAAAAGACATGGTGAGTGAAAGACACCACCCTCTCCTCCTGATTCCCAACACTACCAGAATTAAGGGGACCAGCAGCACTTGTATATGGCAGCACCATGTCACCCCTATACTTGCTGGCTTTTTAGTAGTCCAGGGCAGGTCTGTTTTGTGCAGCACCTGTCCAGCAGCGGGGGCTGCAGGGCCTTCCTAGCCCAAAGGAAGCCTCCCTCGCTTGAACTGCAGACCAGAAGGATGGAGAGAGTTTAATGAGCATGTGCCTCATTTGCTCAGGAGGATGAAGCTGCAAATGTCACCAGGTTGTGGATCATTACCCTACTGTGCCAAAAATGACAGGCAGCTGTCAACACATGAAGAAAAGATGGATGGGAAGCACATGATGGAGAGAGTCACCTTGTATGGGGTGATATGGCACAGTCAAGTGCCTTTCCTCCAAGGAGACCTGAGACGGTGCTGCTCAGGATGCCCCCATCTACAGAGCTCCTGCTTTCTCCTTGTCTTGGCTTAGATGGTAGAAACTTCATGTACAATTTGCCTTGCAACATGCCAGCCTGGCAACTGTAGTGAGAGAAATGGGGAGAGAAGAAGAAATATGTAACTAGGTCAGTCTGCTTCACATTACAGCTTCATCCTTTAGCCAGGGAGGAGTTGTGGTCTTTGCCCGCCCCTCACTGTTCCCATTCAGTCACTTGATGGGGTTTCCAGCTACTTTGAGCCTCCAACCTTCAGATCAAGACTTTTTCTTTTTTTTTTTTCTTCCTTAACTTGGCTTTCACGTTCGACTTTGCTTCTTTCAACCTGTGTTCAGAGGCTCACAGTGGAAGAAACCCTTTGCTGTATTTAATTGTAAAAGTTCCTTCCCTATAAAAGTCTTGGCAAACTGGGCTGGCTCAGTGGTTAGTTCTTTGCTCTCCTCCTTGCAGGGCAAAGTTCAGTTACTTAGCATCTGGCTGCTTGTTCCTTAATCCAAGAAGGAGTTTTTAATCACAGTAGGACTGGATGGTTTGGCTTATTCACAGTAGGGCTACAATGCCAATTGCCATTAGGTCTCTTGTTCAAATATGGCCTGGATTGCTAGCAAAGTTTTAACTGTTTTGTGGCCAGTGATGAGGCGTTGCTGGGTTCAGCCTGTGTGTTGATGGGTGGATGTGCCTGTTCAGTAAACACACCCATGCAGGGAGCACCAGGGCACTTCCCATTGCCCTTTTTGTGCCCCCCCACTCTTGGTTTGTGCTATTTGCCAAAGACCAAGGAATGCATGGAGTGGACAAGGTCAAGCCCTTGCAGATGTCCTTGAAGGCTGAGGGATGCAGACAGGGACTGGTATGTCCTCCCTGTGCATCCACAGGCAGAGAGCATCCTGCCTCACTTATCCCTCTGCACATTCCCCTTTGGCCAGATGAGCAGAGCTGTCCTACTGCAAACCTTTCCATCTCCCTTGTGTAAAGCCCTCCCCCACAGCCTTTTGGCTCCCTGCACTGAGGCTACAAACTTCCCCTTCCTTGTGATAATCCTTACTGATGCCCTCCTGTGTTGTCCTCCTTTTCTTCTGCTTTGTTGGCCCAAAGCTGGAAAGACAAGGCAGCCCAGCCAAGCTGCCCTAGCTGGCTTTGGAAACACTGCTGGCTTGGTATGGTTAATACTATCACAGTATGAAAGCAGAGATGGCACATATGGGCAGTTAGAAAGCATGTTAACTATGGAGAGGTGCTGCATTACTCACTGTGGGCTAGACCCTGCCCTCTGGCAAGTGGCACTGTCATCAGTCTGTCCTCCCTGCACAGCACATCCTTCCCCATGTGCACCTGTGCCTGTGTGGGGAAGCTTTGTCCTTCTCCGGGACTGGATCTGACAGCAAAAGGCAGTGATACTTTGGGTAAGGCACTGGAAACCATCAGGAAGAGGAGCTCTGCTTGTCAAATATTAGTGAGCATTTTAGAGGCAAAACCGATTTTTTCTTGTTCTTAATGATTCTAGTACAACTCAGGCTCAGACAGTATTTGCAAACCACGGGGAGAAAAAGATTTAAAAACAACAACAGAAGAGCATTAACAGGAAATAATCTCATCAGCCCCAACTCTCCAGCAGTGCTGAAGACAAGAAAATGATGCCTTTTTATTAGCCTTATTGTCTTTAATTAAAGCATTCAGCAGAACCCTCTGATAATGGACTGCAAGTGAGGTCGGCAGCATTTGTAATAACACAATGCAGAGTTCAATTAAGTTGCACTTTTGTAGCTTTTCATCTCCAGTTTAAACAAGCTTGTGATATATACAGAATGATTACCTTTCTGAGCCAGAGGAAAAGAGGGGGGGCATAGGGGCTTGGGAGACAAATCACTTGTTGCTGTAAAACTGATGTTATAAACCCCCTCCATTTCCCCACAGCGTTTTCATGTGTTCAGCCAGCTTGTAGGGCTGGTTGTAATTTGGCTGCTATACTGCAGCCATTAGGTATGGTATACCACAGTTTCCTATCGCTGTGGGTAACCACTGCAGGTTTCCTAAGCCTGAACCTTTAAAAAATATATTTTGGTGGTTGCAGTACCTAAAGAACTCCAAACAAACATGGGGATCAGAGATGGCAGAAGAAAAGGTCAGAGGTCCAGGTATAACCATTTGAACTGAAAGACTGTGGATGATTGACAAGCAGTTGATATTTGCTGCTCCTTCTTTTCCCTGCTCTTTTGAATTATTGGTCATAAAACACCCTGCAGTCACACTCTTGCTGTGTCAGAGAGAGAGAAGCCAAGAAAAGACCCACATGGCTAACACTTAACTTTATCTTCACCATTAAGTAATGCTAAATTAGAATGAAATCACTCTGGTAATACAGGTGACAGCTATATGGAGACCAAATGAATTCCCTATGATCAGTGCTGTTAAAGAGGCACATTGGCAGAATTCATGATGACGGGGCACTTGCTGTGCGTATAACTCGTGTGCACACACAGGAAACTCACGGTAAATCTGGCCTGTGGTTTATGTCAGGCTTTATAAAAAAATTTTTAAAAAGTGGCTTTTAAAGCCTCTGCTCAGTTTCTCATGTCTCCAGCCCTGATGTAAATTTGCAATAACTGAATTGCACTGCTAACTTGCCATAATGGGGAGGAAGCAGGGACTTTACCGAGGCTTCTGGAAGAGATTCTGGATGCTTCCATCTCCCATGCTGAGGCTGCCTGGGCTGTGTAGCCTTGTGCTGCCACTCAGAGATGGTCCTTCATGGGCTGGTACAGGAGCCATCACTAGTGGGACTGTGCTCCAACGATGGCAGAGGCAGCTCACAGCAGCCAACAGCTCTCCGTGTACAGGTGAAGATCTGAGTCTGACCTGGAATGCCTACAAGGTAGGGATTGCCATGAAGTTAATGTGGGACTGTTTCTGGGACACTTATGGCCCCTATTGTTTGCTGTAGCCTTATATAAAAGAGTGGATTGAACTGTGCTTGGTCTCCATCTCAGCTGTCCCCACATGTCACTTGCTGCTTCCATCATGTGAAAAAAGGCAGTTTTTGGACAGGGGTCTATGCTCACAGAGCTTTAGCTCGTGGGTTGTCCTTGCCAGGATGCTGGGGCCTGCCATGGTGGTATTAATCAGTCTGTATTTATGGCACAAGAAAGTCCCTTCCCTTGTGCTGACTGTTATGCTGTGGTACCCCGTGCTCTGTCACACAAGGACAGTACCCTCTGCATACAGGCAAAAATTACAGCATGATATAATTATCTCTGCCTCCTTACATCCTGGTTATACCTGAATACAGTTGGGTTTTTTTCTGTTTTTACCATCTCTCATGTAGTGCAGCTATGTACTGTTAAACAGCTGTTCAGCTCCACCCTAGAAAAATAGCTTTAATAAAGTGCATTTCCCATACAGGTCATATATTGGTTAATCCATCCTTTTGGGACAACTTCCAGACAGGAAATGTGGAGGCAGAGGAAGTTGTCCCAGTAGAACACAACAATGGTTAAATTAAATCCAACCCTGGCTCTCACTACCTGCCGTTGTTACTGAAATTAAAAGAGAAAGCAAAAGGACTGAGCTGCACTGGGGTTGTGTCACTGCCCCTGCTGAGTGCTCCATCTCACAGGGTAGATGTTGGCAGTTTTATCCTGGAGAAGGTGAATCAAGTCTTATATGGTAACATCTTAACTTCTTTGATTCAACAACTGGTCTTTTTTTTTTTTTTATTCTTTGGTTAAAACAATAGGGCAGTGCCATACCTTTGCTATATTCTAGTCAAGGCATGATAGATGGGTAAAGGGGGACACTAATGTGGCCAGCCCCCTTCATTCATGATGTTAAATGAAACAGCAAAAGGGAAAAAGGAAAACACATTGGAGCTATCAAGGAACAGAACTGACCTCTTGTAGATTTTAGAATTTAAGGAGCTCCAAAAGGGGCTGCCTCTGACTGTTCCCCCTGGATCACATATTTCACCAAACCTGTTTGGGCCCGTGGATATGACTTCGTGTGGTCATGGCAGGAATCACTTCTGTGCAGACCCAGTGTTGTGTGCTCCACACGGCTTTGCTGCTATTGCACCCTGACTGCTGCTGAGACAATTTCTTGCCTATTAAAATGCAGTTACGGCCTGGAAAGCGATAGTGTAAGAATGGCTTATCAGTGCTCCGTAGCTATTTGCTCCAATCATCCGTACCAAAGGCCTGAGAATGCTCCCACAGAAGCCAATAAGACTTTTACCATTGACTTCAAAGGCAGCAGAGAGCAATTTAGCTGCTGCCACTAGACAAAGCAGGTTAGGCTACAGCTGGTACTTCCACAGCTAACTTGGCTCTGAAATCCTGACAATCTAAATGTATTTTTGCTACATGGGATGTTTAAAAATAGACAAGACAAAGTAGCGGGGAAAACAGATTGCTGGGAATATTCCCTCCCTGGTAGGAGAAATGGACTAGCTGAAGCTAGCAGGGCTTTTCCATCTCCAATGTGTACGAGTCTATGATTTTTGTCAGCAAACTAAGCACTTCTGAGCCTGAGGCAGCACAGAAAGCCGCTAAAAGCAATTTAGAGCTGCTGGTGTAATAATTTCTCAATCCAAGAGTAACTTCTGGTTTTGCATATATTGTAGGGCTCTGGAAGATTCCCTTTAATCCAGTAAAAAGGAGTGTCTTACGTGGAGGTGATTCCATGGATGGGAACTGTAAGTCACAATATTGTGAAAACCTTGAAAGGTCTGCTGTCCCTGCTGCCTCGTGGGAGCAGGATATGGAGTGCACAGTGTTGGAGCTACAGCTAATAAATCACCAATAATGGGTGACTTTGCCTGCCCACATATAAGCAGGCCAACAATGTTTAGTGAATCAATGTCTCAAGACTTTAAATTATCCTCAGAACAGTTACTTTGAAAGCATGAAAGACTAAGGGTGGTGTTTTTTTTTTTTTAATTTTGTCTTAAGCAGCATGGAGAATGTAGATCAGGTCAAATAGCTTCCTACATACAAGTGTACGTTTTCAGGGTAAAGCAAGAGTACTGTGTGAATGATAGAGGGAAGGGATGCATAAACTGGATAAATACCATTTGCTAGAAGTGGAGGCAGTCTGGAATATTCAGGAGAAAGGAGCACAGACCTGGGCAGGGCTCTGCTCTCTGCACTCTCCCTCCAGTGTGGGATTATTCAGGCAGCAGAATGCCCTGGTTGAAAGCTGGAAGTGCCCCATCATTTCAGCAGGTAATTGCAGAGCAGCCCCTGCTCAGCCCTTCTCCTGCAGTGTGGCCTGGGGACTCACCCTCGTGGATGAAGGGCCAGGGCACCCACCTCAGCTCCTCAAAAGGCTCTGCTGATGCATTGAAGTGGACTCAACACAAACCTGAGTGTTTCATTAGCCAGGTTTTCCAGCTGGGAGGAGAGGCTCTGATTGCATTGACCTTAATGTGAAATTAGAGCTGTTTAAGCAGGTAACAGCCAGACAGCTGGGTGCAGCCATGCGATGGAGGCGTTTGTCTCTATTTGCAGACAAGCTGGGTATGTGTTTCCGTTTTGCTCAACTTTTGCTGCTTGTTTATTTAGTTAATAAGAGACAGCAATCTGCCTCATAGAGCCGTGCAAACAGCAGAGCAGAGAGCGCCAAAAGAAGGGCTTTTGTTAAACACTTGCTGGCAATACAGCACCAGTTGTGTTTCACCTGCCAGGCAAGAGAGCTGGAGGGAGATACTTGCATCTAATGGAGATTTTTCCCCTGGTGGAGCATGTCCTGTCTTTCTCCACCAGTCTGGGTACAAGACTGCTGTGTTCCAATCCCTGTGCTGGGCTGAGTCACTAGCGAGAGACTGGGCAGTGTGTCACCATCTCCCTGCTTCTCACATCCAGATCGATGTAGTTGTATGGGAGTTGCCAAAATTTTGGGTGGCTGTCCCTCAAGAGGCAGACAGGAGGAAGTGACCAGACGCTCCTGTCCATGTTAGTGCTTTAGAGAAGAAAGGAGAAAGAAGGCAGCATGGACAGCTGCTACAAAACTTCTTTCTCATCCATCTCCACAGGAGGACTAACGTTGCATTTCAGGAAAATGCTCTGCCACTGTCTTGTCCTCTGTTTCTGCACCCAGCAGTCCTTTCTGAGATTTTGAGCATCAGTCTTATGGCCTCCTGCTTTTATCCATCAACCGTAAGTGTCCCAGATGCTGCTAAGGGCTGAAACACAGCTGCTGCTTTCTCGAGTTACCAATCTTCCCCTTTGCTGTTGGTGAGGTTTTCCCCAGCATCACCAGCTGTCCTGCCAAGGACTGGTGCTGCAGGCTTTTAGTAAATTAAAGATGGACTGAGATGCATGAACTCATTTTAGGGGATCATCAGGCAGGCAAGAGATTGACCCCTGATCCTGGGCCTGTATTGCAGGCATATGTTAAAGGACTCTGACTGTGCTTGCTCACTCAGATGTAAACTTGTCTCAACCCCATGCCTCTGCTGCTGAAGTGTCACAGTGTGTTCTTTGGATGTCTGAATTGCTGGGTGTATGATTTCTAGCACTGTCCCTAGAAACATTCTTTTTACAGAGTGGGTATTTGCACATCTGGTTTACTTTCCCCGTGCCTTCACTGCTCATATCTGGACCATTTATTCCCCTGGTGCTCTGAGTACTTTCCTGCAGCGTGAGGGGCTTGAATAGTAAATGAAAGAGAGGGAATCTCCTTGGGAGCTCTCTGAACTTGACCAGGGAAGGCAGTGGCAAACATTTCCCAGCAGGCCTTGACCCAGAGACTGCTGGAGGCAGAAAAAGTCTCCCAGAAAAGAGTCTGTAGTTTTCAGATTGGGTCCCAGTTGTGTAGAGAATACATTCGGGAGCCCAGCTGCTCGTGCTGGGTGCTGTATGGACACAGGACAGAACGTGTACACACATCCACACATCCCTTCTTGCACGTGTGCACATTAAATCAGAAGCTTTTGGATCTTCAGTTAAGTGTCTGCTATGTATTGGCTGGTCCTCTTGGAACACAAATGAACACAAATGAACACGTACTACCTAGTTTATCCTGTGCTTAGCTGCTAATTAGGAGTTTTTAGGACATACAATTGAAGGTGTTATCAATTAGCTCAATTGTGGACCAAGACCAAAGCTGTTATTTGCTTTGTCATAGCTATTGAAAGCCAAATAAACAAATAGTAGTGTCTTTTCAGTCTTTCCCCTGTGCTTTAGCACAGCTGTTCAGCAAAATAATAATAATTTCATTGTCTACTTTCCAAAACTTTATGTTTAAAGCAGATCATAAAAAATCTTCACATGGTTTACTTTGCCTAATTGTTACAAACTCAGGCTGTAAATCCCAGAACAAAGAATATATCTTACTTCAAAAAACCCCAAACACACAAAGAAGTCCAACCCAAAGGAAGCAAATGAAGAATGAAATATGTTCTATTTTGTCTGACTGTTATTTGTGATCAGAAGTTCTGAAAGAAGCCATTGGAGAGAAGTGCTTGATGTCCAGAAGGGCTGTAGTATTCATTTCACTGTGGCTCTTCTGAAAACCGAGTGTAAAAAAAAATCATAGTTGCAGCAAATTAGCATAAATTTGAAAAACTAATTTTTTTCTCTTTTTAACTTCAGAAGTTTATTTTCCAATTTCCCAGGAAGCCACCAGCCACATGATATGAGACAGCTTGCTTGTGTTGTACGCTCTCCTGGTGGCCAGTTCCACTTGGAGGTGGCCTTGCCCCTCAAGGGCCTCTGTTCCGTGGGAGGAGCAAAGGATGGGAAGGACAGGAGCCAACTGATGGGAATGAAGTCTATCAGGAAAAGCAAAATTAAGGGTGTCAAATGCCAGACAGAAGACTGACTGTGGATCTGAAGCTGTGGAACTTCACAGGTTTGCCCTCTTTCACCCCCATCCCTCTCTTTCATAAGCCTCTTTTCCCTTTGCCTTGGCAGCATGAACATGAGTTACAAGGCAGCAAATGGAAACAGAAATGCCCGTGGTCGTGGTGTCCCCTAGCAGGCAGGGGTAAGCTCACAGAAGCAGGTGAGTTCTCAGCCTTCAGCAGTTCCTTTTAAAGGTCACATCTAATTAGGACAATCCTGGATTTTGACATTATTGATGTTTTTAGCAAGTTGGTCTCTTCCAAGACAACAAAGAAGTCCAGCTGGGAACCCATATGGAGAAAAAATATATATATTCCATAAACTTGTTATCCCTAGAAAACTTCTTGTATATGCTATGTGTGAGTTCACTGTACACCTACTCTTCTCCACAACCTGATTTTAGACATTGTGTGACAGATAGCAGATACCTGTCAGCATTTTAATATTTCTGCTTGGAATCTACTGCAAGGCAGGCGATGCTCTCTTTTAGAGAGGAAAATATTTTTCTGGTCTTCCCATAAGTTTTTGGTTACCCACAGCAGTCTCAGTCATCAGTGATTTCCACGTGGCTTTCATGGGTGGAAGATCAAATTCACTCTAATCTGATTATTTGCTGGAAAACACAACGCAGGTGCTTGGAGATTATCACCAGTGAGTTCCTTTAACACGCTGGCAGTGGCAATACTTGGGCATAGTCCAAGATTCAGTGTTGTGTCAGTTTGAGTTCTAACTTTAAAACAATTTAATTTAGCACAGCAGATATATGTCCGGTTACTTCAGCACAGATGGTGGGGAATAAGTTATAAAGGTATTGGAATGCTGCCTGAGGTAGGTACCCATATCCTCAGAAACACAGACTGGGTGAAGCAGACAGATCTTCTCCTTCTTTCTGTTCTAAAATAAGTGGAGTAACGGTGGTCATGGGGGTGAATCCTGGCCCCAGGAGTTCCTGATCCTTGGCTGAGGTGAAGCTACAGCTATAGGCACATGTACTTTAGCCTACCCAGGGGTAATAAGTGGATGGCAAACCTGCATTTTAAGCCTAGTTCAAGGTTGCTCCTGAGGAGAGGCACTGGCAGCACTGCCTGAACATGCACCTGCATCTCATCCCACGCTAATGCAGGCATGAACTGATGTGCTCCAGGCTGAGCCTGCCCACACTGGAGGGTGGGTGCCCCCGGCCCACGAGAGATGCTGTTACACTGCCAGCTGGGTGCTCTCTTCGACAAAACTGTATCCCCTCACTTCCTACATTCATTCACTTGTCAAGAGCAGGCTCATTTTAACACTGTGGATTCTAAATATTCTCTGATGTAATTATTGTTTGACACTGCAGCCTTTCCAAGCACCTTACATAAGGAAAAAGGGAGAATTAAATATGAGAAGCCTAAAATAAAACTATTAAAAGGAGGCAGAAGCTGTTTTGTGAGCAGCAGGAATGATGTGGTGCCTCTGGGAGATGGTACGTGGAGCCAAAGGAGATGTTCTGCTTTTAGGCAATCCCTTTTATTGTATTTCAGTGAAGTTCTGCACTTTTCTGAAGTTCTTAGGTGCAGGGCTTTTAGAAATGAGTCTGTTATTTCTCTTTGCTCTTGCAAAAACTATGACTTTCATACCATTTCCCAAGTCAATCTTCTTGAACAGACTGCAGCCAAAATTTCCCTTCCCTAATTAACCTGGAATGGTTTTTGAAGAAGTTTTAGCCGCAGAGAACATCAAATTTAGCTCTTAGCCTGGAGCCAAGCTCTGGGCTAAAGAACACTTGTCATTTTAGGAATTCATGCAGATGCACCTTGACATCTGGGATGTGATCTGTCGCCTGCACGCTTCCCTGCTGAGCTAACAAGCAGGAGTGGGCACTGCTGATGCTGCAGGTGGAGCGCAAAAGGTTTGTCCTATTCATTCCAGCACTTTTGTCCAAGGTATGTAAATAATTGCAGGAGACTTTTCTGACAAATGTGAACCTCTTCTACTGGTATTTGTCCACGTGTAACTCAGTCACCTCATTTTCTGGGTTGATTCAGAGGAGAGCTGCTGCAGTATTTCCTAAGTTAAGGTCCCAGAAGGGATGGAGTTCTCCACTGAGCTGTTGTTTACCAGAGCTAGCTCCTCTGTCATGTGAAAAGGCAGCCAAAAGTAACACGCAAGTTTTTATTGTGTGCTTTTGGAATGCCCTTCTGCCTGGTTTACACACATCTGGTGATCAAACCATGCTGAAATGCAGGCATGGAGAGTGGGGCTGGAAGGGATCATATGCCTCAAGTCAGGATTGGCCGAGTTTCTCTCTCTGCAGTGACTGTAGAAAAGCTGACTGACTGCAATGGGCAAGAACAGATGAACATGCAGTGAATGTCTTATTTACGTCAGGTCCCTTTATGACTTCATGGTTTGGGCACTCAGCATCTGAGGCATCAGTACCACAGCACTGTGATCCTTGATGTGTTCTTGAGCTTTCCCTTCTGCAAAGCTGTGACTCATTTTCTCTGTTTGGAAGACTCATGGAACATTGACAGGAAGGGATGTGCCCATGATGGTATCTTTCACAAAATCTAATTCGGACTGAAAAAAGGTGAAGTCTTGATGAGCTACTTGTGCATCCTGTCCAGAACATCTTTAGGAATAATTGAATATGGGTGGTTGATGACTTTGAAATGCTGAACCATCACCATTCATTCCTGACATCTCCTTACGAGCCACTCAGAATCAAAGCAGAAACAATGCAAAGCCAGGCTACTTTGAACCCTCAAGATTAATTTTTTGAGAAAGTGTCTGTTGTCCAAGAAATATTTGTGGAAACTAACAGGGAGAATAGCGATACCTTGTGGAAAATTGTAAATATCTGGGACATCATCCCTGAGAAGGAGAAAGTAGGCAAATCTCTTATTGTCTGTGACTTACTACTTTAGCTCTGGTAGCTGCATTGCTCTTGGTTTGATGGGGGTTTTGTTGTTTTATTTGAAAGAATTTACTCAAGAAAGAAGACATCTTTTCCCTCTGGGATAAATAACCTCCCGTAATGGTGCATCTCCAATGGTTTTTAATCAAGTCTGTGTGCCCACAGTGAGTGGTCTTTGGTTTTCTGGCCAAACACCAGTATTAGCAAGCTACGTGGAAAACCTTTCCTCTGGAGCTGCACAGCACCATAAGGTTTGTAATTCCACAGGGGCTGGTTTGTGCCAACAAGCAGCAGGGCATCATGTCAAATTCTGCAGAGTACAAGCCTTCAGCCATAGCAATACAACATGAATTTTCCAGCCATCCTATAACATAAACCCTCTGAATACAAAGAAAGGCTGGCTTGGTTTCCTGAATTGCCTCTCAAGAGGGAGGAAAGACAGGGAGCAAGAGTGATCTTCTGTGCTTGCTTGCCTGTTTGTTCTTAAACCTACTGAGGCCCAGTTAAATGGTAATGCTGTTCAACTCTTCTTATTGTCAATGAACTCCAGCTACTCTCAAAATGTGGTAGTTTCCAGACACGAGGGACATCAGTAGTGTATTTTAGGTCTGAAAAAGTCCTTAGAGCTTCCCCATTAATTCCTACACGAACACAGCTATAAGCAGCATGAAGTTTCCCCCCAAGCCTACGGCACAAGGTGGAGCCAAGCTGTCATCTCACGCTTAACCTAAGATGACCCTGGTAGGGCTGCCAAAGCTTCAGGTCACAGAGCTCCAAAGGGAGCACAGCCCGTGTGCTGAACTGCTTTCATGGCAGGGGAAGGGCACAAGAGGAGCACAAATGAGAACTCTGTCCCACTTTTCCCCTTTTCCAACTGGTTTCTAAAGTGATGAGGTTGAGAACATTTTTACCTCCACATTAATAAAATAGAGCAGTTTCGGCGTCAAATCCCTCAAAGTGTAGTTTTTAACTCTACTTTGCTCTTAACATTAAGGCTTTGGATTTTTTTATTAATTACGAATCAACCACTCTTCAGCTGCAGTATTAGCATGTGGGACAGAGTTGCCTCCAGAGGCTATTTAAATTAAACACAGACCTAGTGAATAGACACCGAGTGCCAGAAAATCTCCTTTGGAGGGAGAAGAGGGGAGAAACAGCTTTCCAGTTAACATTGCCAATGTGTGTCTGAACCAAAGGATGACACCTTTCTGACTTCAGGACATTATTGTCTTTCTCTGGCAGAACATGTGTTCTGAAAGCCTATAGCCGCTGTGTCATCTTCAAGCTGACATTTCGTGGGGATACTGCAAGCAAGGTACAGCCAGCCTGGCTTGGGATTGCACAGGAGACATCCAAGACAGTACATGTAATTCAGCTGATATTACAATCCTGCCAGAGGCAAGGCTGACTCCAGACCCAGCCAGGGCTCTGTGTGGGTTTGCAGGTGAAGCCAACCAACCTTGTGGATGATGCACAGCCAGGGCAGACCCTGGGAAACAGCTGAATTTTTAAATACAGACAGGTTGTGGCTGTGACCCCCTTGGATATGTGTCATGGTAAGTTTGAACCAGGCCAGGGAAGCTGAGCTGTCCCCACTCCAGTGCCTCTGTAGGCTGTATGTGGAGATGGTCTGAAGGCTGGGCAGCAGTGGTGCAAGAGCAGGCTCGTGTCTCATTGTCCCGTACCTCGTCCAACCCTCCCTGCATCAGCAGAAACACCAGCCAAAAAGAGGGCTCTGGAAGGGCTGAAAAGGCTCAGGGGCTTTGGAGGAAGGGCAGTCAGAGCCCAGCAGCAGGTCTGTGCTCAGGCTGGTCCCTTCCCACAGTTTGATTGTGTGGCCGCCTCCCAGCTCAGCACAGTGGATCGGCTCCTCTCCTCAAATGGGTGCAAATGGGCTGCTGGCCAGGCACTGGAGGCTGTTTCAACACAAGGATTTATGGTGAGCTCAGGGAGGCTTGGAGGGGGTTGTGGCTGGGAGGGAGTGGCCCCTGGAGAGAGCAGCAGATGCATTGTGCAGCCCTGCTGTTCTGGGCCAGCATCTCCCTTCCTTGCCTGTGCTGGATGGATGCCACAGAGCAGGAAGCATCAGTCAAACCTGCTCTCTCACACATCCATACCACTCCCTCCCTCCATGCATGCATTAAACCTTCACTGGAACAGAATTCCACTACTTTATTCATCCCCCGGGCTGCCAATTCAAGTAGCATTTCCCAGCCTGGACCCAAGGGGTTAAGGTGGGTTGTTAACTTCAAAGCTGGGCTCTTTGGGGACCTGAGAAGTGTGGGTTATGGACATCCTTGCGGGCAGGTCCCTTCTCTCCATGCTGCGAAGAGCAGATGTGGCGTAAAAACTTCCTTTTGGGGAGGGCATGATTAATCTTTGCTTCTTAGAGGATGACAAATATATTATATTCGCTGACATGCACACGCATTCTCCTCTGCTGACGGGTGACCCCTGTCTTAATGCCAAGCGTGTGAGATCCAGCTCTGTAAACGAAGAGGAGAGCTTTGCAAGCTCATTAATGCTTTGAAGTCGCTCATTAGGAGCAGATTCCTCGGGAGCTGGCGAGCACAACACCCTCTGTGAGCATGACTTCATTTGATATTAATGGGGGTGCTGCAGCTGGAGGCATCCAGGGATGCTGTGCTGTGATTCTGCACACACAGACCAGCACGGCAGATCGCTGTGGCTGTAATGAACAGGGTAAAAAGGGAAAGTTTCTGTCCCCTCTTGTGAGTTTTTCTCCTGTCAGCATATGAATAGGTTGACCCAGTCCTCCGCTGAGCCGAGGACGTGCAGCGTTCTCTCATGGGGTATCTGGAATATTGCCACCTTTTTCCTAGTACCTGTGAATTATCTCTGGGGGCCAGGGTGACCCCCCCTCCCCAGACTGAGGAGCTCTGTGTCACCCTCTTTTGAGGCCAGGAAATATCCCTTTTCCATCAGCCAATCAGAAGCCCTCCAAGTGGCTCGGGTACCACAGGGCAAGGCAAGGAGTGGTCCCTGTGGAAGAAAGGAGGAAATTGCTCTCACCCTCAAGCAGGACAGGACCAGGACAGCCTGGCTGAGAGCATCTCCAGCAGACAGAATCCTCTGGTGAAAGGGCCTGGCAGGGTTTCTCTGTGTGATAACATCCCTGTGTGAAGCTGCTGGCCTGAGAAGATTGAGGGTGGCTGAATTCAGAATCAGAAATTATCAGGCTCCTGTGGCTTAAGGGCTAAACTCTTCCTGCACATGGGCACCTGGGGGTCGTGGGTTTGAATCCCATGAGGTTCAATAGTGCTGTTTGGGTTTTTTTCTTCTCCCTAGACAGTGGAAACAAAGCTGTACCTCACCCCAAAGGAAAAACAAAGACCTTCCTGTACCACTATCTGTCCCAGCTAAATGCACTAGCAGAGTACCGCAGGCAGACAGGAGGGGTAAGGAGTGTAACCTGGGCAGAGCCAGGGCTTTAACTGTGTGCTGTGCCTGGCTGAGAACTGCCAGGCTGTCAGAGCTGCTCCCTTCCCCTGAGGGCCCAGCAGGGTCAGGAGGGACCTCCCAGAGATGTCCCTCCTGCTCCAGGATCCCTGTTGACATCACCACCAGTGACTGTGGTCCTTGCAGGGGGATCTAGGGTGGCACACAGGGGCTGTGCCATTCTTCATGGCCCATGAGACCTGCTCTCTCCTAACGAGATGTTCCACCAGTTGCTAGAGGCATTAAAGAAAGCAGTGAGGAGGCAGTGGTGTCACTGGGCTTGGGAAGTGTCCTGGGCTGGGATCCTGAGGGCTTGGTGAGGTGTGAACTCCCAGGGAGGAGCTGGTGGGCCAGGGGAGAGCCCAGAGCCCACCAGGATGGCCGAGTGGTGAAGGCGTTGGACTTAAGATCCAATGGGTGCATGCCCGCGTGGGTTCGAACCCCACTTCTGGTAGGAGCCTCCTTTTCCTCCGGGTCCAAAGTTCCCATCCCAGCTTTTGGAGCATCACTTCAGGGCAGGGATGGGATCTCTGGTCCTGTGCCTGGGAAGCTGAGGCCATTCCACGCTCCAGCGTGACGACCCTGGTGGGACTGGGCCTCCCTGCCATCCAGGCTGAATATGTACAGAGACACAAGCCAGTCCCTCTGGCACACAGGCTGTGGATCTCCTCTTCCATGCAGGGAGTGCTGAGACAGTCATAGGCTTGAATCCCACATGCTCCCAAAATAGCAACTTGTTTTTCCCATGGCAGAAATAGAAAAACCTGACTACCCAGAAGGGGGGGAAAAAAAGGTGTTGAGCACTAAATATTTTGGGCAAGTCACAAGGGGAAACCAGTGCGAACAAGTGGGTTCAGGGAAACTGGTTTGGGGTTTCCGGAGTTTGTTCCTTTTATCAGCCCCGCCCCATGACCCCAGACCCATTGCAGACTCACGCAAAGCAACATTTGGCACTCTCTGAGGGGATTTGGCAGTGTCACAACCCCCTGGAGAAAGCCAGCATGGCAGGACAGTGTTCCTCATGCTGCTGGTTAGATTTGGGAAATGTACGAGGAGCTGAGAGCTGTCCCTGTGTCGCACGGTGTCACTGTGCCGTGGTCTGTTTGGGGTCAGTGCCTCCAAATGCTCACAAGACTTTTGCTCCCTTCCTCGTGTGCGGGGATGGGCAGCAGATATTTCCCCCAGAACAGGGTTAGGCTGCCGGACTTGCAGAGATGCTGTCAGGTTTTCATTTGGCTGCTTTGCTCCAGCCCGAGGCCAATCGGAAATGTCCTACTGCTGGGACATGATTTGAAGTGATGGTGTTAATTTGGTTAATTAGGATTCCTGGGAAGCGTGCACTTCTTGCAAATCAGCTTACCATTGTAGTATCACTGCAAAGAGTTATTTGCTGGTGCATGGGGTTATGTATGAATTTATGATTATGATGTAGGACCATTAATTTCATGTTTGTGGCAGATGATACAGCTCAATTAAAAGTTGCACATTGAGATCTTTGACTCTCTCTGATATGTGAGAATCAGACAGTGGCCTCCAGGAAGTCTTAAAGGGCTTTATGAGTGGCCATATAACAAATGGGGCAAGACCCAGAGGAGAGGACAGGGGAGGAATTACTCTGCTCTTCTCCCATTTGATTAGTGCTGTGAAGGAAATTTTGTGCATATCTGCTATAGTTGACTTGTTGCAACTAACCTCAGTCATTAAGTGACACAAAGAATGACAAACACATCTTTGAGATATCCCAGGGGGTCTCAGCAGCACTGTGGGTCAGGTCCTTTGCTTTTGATGGCTTGGAGTCAGACTCCTGTCTAGTTCATGTGTCAAAGGCATTTGGTGGCCTCTGCTGAGCTCAAAACTGAATTTTGCTCGTCATTTGAGCTTCTCTGTTGATCCATATTCTCACAAAGCTTGTGTTTTTACTGCCCAAGGGGTATGAGTTCTGTGTGTTTCAGATCCCTTGAGGATGCTGATCCACTCTACAAAACTGTTGGGCAGACAGAGCATCATCTGGGGTCTCTGGGAGCTGAATTAACAGCTTTGTATGGCACAGCCCACCAGAGTTGTAGGGATGGCCGGGGCCAAATGTTAATATGAGTCAGGACTGAGGCCAAATGACAGACCCCTGTAGGAGTCTGGGGCTGGAGATTTGGGGATTGAAACAGCAATGAGTCCAGTGACCATGGTAGGGGAAGGCTGTGGGGACTGATAAGTGAACTGCCTTACACGAGGCCATAGCTTTCCCCCTTCTCACCCCACATCCTCCAAGGGTCTGACACAGCTAAAAAAGAGCAGCTTGTTCAAAAGCCATTTCCATGTATCATATTTATTAAGACAGTTACTGCAGGTTAAATATCAATAGTTTATTGCAAATATATTTATTATAGATTAACTATGCAGTATCCACATCAGTTATGTTGTGGTTAAAAGTAAGCCTCAGTGAAAGGTTTTTAATAATGAATTTGTGTTGAAGCAGTGTATAATAAGTATCTTTAGCAATCTTATTCTCAATTTCCTATGACAGTTTTATGTTCAATAAATACCCAGAGATTATTAAAAACATATTTATCAAAGATTAACAGTGATGAAACAGATACAAATCTAAGCTGTTAAGCTCAATATGCATACTTATAATAATCAATTCCTGTATTAAACCACAATAATGGCTTTGTTTAATCTAAATGAAATGGGTTTTTTTGGATCTATGTAAGTCTGTCTTTTGCAGTATGGTCCTGCTTGCAGGTCTCACATCCTGGGGCATTTGGACATCAAATAAATCAGATACCTAGGTAAAAGGAAAACAGTCCTACAATAAGGCAGTCTGTTTCAGGAACAGGGAGCCAGATCTTCAAAGGATGTAGGTCAAAGCCAGTCCACAGACACCAGAGCAGCTAGTCTAGCTTGTCTCCACTCCATATCCCTGAGAAATCCCCATATTCAGTCTAACCTACAGCTCACACCACCTCCTGCAACCACATCATTTCCAGGACTGGGGATCTGGAGCAGCAACTCTCCACTTTACAACCACAGATGCACCCACACTGTTTTGGATCCTGAAAGCTGCTGCCTGCCTTGTATCCTGTGATTACCTAGCACTTGGAGGCAGAGTGCTAAAATGAGCTGTTTGGGAGATAAACAAAATGTTATTGTTTAGTCTTGTATTGCTGCTGTTCTAATTGCTGGCTGCTGAGTATCGAGAGCTGGTGCCTGTGCCTCTGCCTGTGCCTCTGCCTCTGCCTCCTCTGCCTGCACCTGCCTGCAGGTGCTGTTAGCTCTGTCCCAGATGCTCACTGACTGTGAAAAGTGTCATGGGCTGTCTGGGTGCACTGTGGAGTATTGGTGGCCTTTGGACCACAGGAGGATTTAGATTCCTGAGTCCTTCTGACAGCTGGCTGGAGACTACACAAGGCATCTCCCAGCTGGTCTGGACCCAGTGCCCCATCCCAACATGTGGTGGTGGTTTAATCTTATTTTGAACTTTCACCTGTACATCAGTGGAGCTAAGTGCCAAATCTAGATGAGGACGCGAATCATAGGAACACAAATTTGAGTTTCCCTCAAATTTGAGGGAAACTCAGATTTGTGTGTCTAAAACATGAGCTGTGCCATGACACAAGAGGGCCATGGTGTTGTCCTTATTTTTTGAGAGGTATCTGCCTCTTGCAATTACAGGATCTTAGAAAATAATCTGAGAGGGACAGACAACTTCCACACTGCTGCTCAGCAGTATCTCAAGTATAGAGTGACTTTCCATCACTGAATTGTCTGTTGATTTCTTTTCTTCAGGAGTTTGAAAACCAGGCTCAGGCACTGCTTTAAGGGATGCTACTTCTCCATGTTAGATGCTATGGAGCAGTTCTGTAGGATCAGGTGTGTGCATGGGGCCGCCAGGAAGCTCTTCAAAGGCAGAGCAGAGTCAGGAGATGATGAAGGCAGCTGGGCAGCCTTTTGGAGATGGACAGACCTGTTGGAGAGGTGATGGCTGAGAAGAAGTAGGGAGCTTCTGGCCCGTATCAGCCACCTGGTTTATGGAGATATGTGTATTTATGTGTATCTCTCTCTATCTCCTGGTACGGGAGTCCCATCTGTGCTTGTGGCACCAGTACATGGCACACGTGTCTGCTTTGAGGGACGTGTTCGACTCAAAAGATGGCCCATATGACCAGGGAAGACCTTTCTGTGCTTAGCTGGGCAAGGACAGTGCTGGCTCCATTGGATGCTGTAGGGATCCATCATCATGTTTTGTCAAGGTCTGGTCTGCATGATGCTTCTAGTGCCCATCTGTGTCACAAGCCTCTGGCTTCACTTTTTGGCCCATCTGTGAAATGTGACCTGAACAGCTTAGAGGCTTTGTGTGTCCCTGGTGCAACCTCTGAACATCAAAACAGTTATTTCTGATTACATCCCGAATGAATTTGTCTCCTGCATTTGTTCCTCATCCAAACACTCCCAGTGGAGGATGCTGAGCTGGTAGGGCAGAGTTTCACATCTCAGCAGTGGGCTGCAGTTACAGAGGTGGCCAGAGAAAAAAGAAGCAGGCACGCACCACTGCCTTTAATAGAAGGCAATGATTCTTGTGGGCTCCAGAGTAATAGGAGAGATCTGGTTTTAATAAATTAGCAGCCTACAAGTAACAATCTCAAGCAATTAAACACTGGAATGAAGGTGTGCACTATGAATGTATTCTGGAGTTGACAAGAGGGTGGCGAAGACAGTTTTTGAGCAGTGGAGAAGGCAAAAATATAACAAAAAATTCCCCAGAGAGCATAGGAGAGCTCTTCTCCCCCTCTCATTTCTATTGTGCATGCATGTGGAAGTCTCATCTTGCTCCCCATCACCCCTCCTTCCTCCACTGGTTCCCAGGGACCTGATTTGGAGCCGTCCTGATCTCATTCAAGTCTCTATCATCGTTATCACCCTTGTGCCTGCTCTCACCCATGCAGGTAAGGAAATTCCCATGATGAGGAGGGAATGGTTGGTGGGAAGCATGGGAAGTAACTGGGAGTAGTGAAGATAGCTATGAGCTGGGGAGGGGAACAAATAAATATGAAGTAGAACTGTTAAGCTCCTTGTCTTACATTAATAGCCTGTATGGAATACTCTTTGCCATAGAATTCAATTTATTTCCATTTAAAGGCTGTTCTTCTCAATCAATGCTGCTAATAAATAGCTGCTGATGGCCATGACCCCCTGGGCTGAGGGAAGAATTCATCTTCTGAGCCAATTAAAGGAATTGAACAATTTTTTTTAATAATACTATGGGATTTTAATAGAAGGAAAAAACCAAAACAAACCACCCACAAACCCAGCAGGAGAGGGAAAGAAATCCTTCCCCTGAGCCTTGCAGGAAAGGGTCAGGCAGGCTTTGCCAGGGTCAAGATTAGCTGCTTTAACTTGTCTTGTGAAACTGGAAGGGGAAATACAGCATTTCCTGTGAAAGCATAGGAATGTTTTTCTTTTCTGGTATCTTAAAAAAACCAAACCAGAAATCAAAAAGCATAATCGCAAATTATGTTCCCTTGCTTACAGAGCTGTAAATGCCTTGGAGATACTAGTGAGCTCCTCTAGCCTGGTGGGAGAGGACAGGTGGGGCAGCTGTGATACCTTTTGCATTGCTGTGATGGGCAGGACACCTCCCCAAGTCCGGAGTTATCTGGGTGCCCCATGGGCATGAGGGCAGCAGACCAGGGAAGCAGAATGTTTCACCTCAGGCACTTCCACACTCATGGGGGTAAGACAGGGTTGGCCTCTCCATAGCTATTTCTGAGACTCACGTAACTTTCTTAGTGCCAAAATCCTCACTTGTACACTTCCTCTCGTGGGATCCTCCTGTGAGATGTGGGCTCCCACAGCTGGTATCGGAGCCAGTGCTGGTCAGGAGAGCATTTGTGCCTTGTAAGACAGACAGGTGTGAAGCAGGTGGCAAGGGAAGCAGAACAGATACCTATTGAGTCTTCACAAAGCCACATAACCCCAAATGGCAGTGGGTCTTCTCCACTCCATCACTCTCCTGTCAATGAGATCTCATGACTCCTGTTGGCATTGGATGAGAGCATCTGTCAACCACACAAGTCTCCTTGGAACACTCCTGTGCTGTAGGGAAGTCTCTTATCTCCATTTTACAGATGGCAAGCAGAGGCACAGAGAGGTTAATTGACTTGCCCAAAGTCAGCACAGGAGGTCTAGGAGTGACGCCAGGTCCCTTGAATCCCTGTCCTCTGCCTTAATCATAAGACCATCCATCTTCATCCTCTCTCCCCTCAGGATTCCCCAGCATCTGTGACAGCTTAGGCACTCGTGTTGGCAAACTGCAGGTGGAGACAGAGCTGTGAAATGGGCATTTTCAGCAATGGTTTCTCAACCCTATATCCCAACAGAGCATCAATTTTGACCTTGAAAGCTTAGGGTTTTTTTAAACTCTAGTCTGCTTTGGGAACTGTGAGATAAATGTGCTTCAGTGTTTGGGGAACCATTTCAGAGATTCTAAAGCAACAGGGCATTGCATCACTGCTTTGATAGAGAAAGGACCCCTTTCCTGGGTTTTAATGAACCCTCCACATCAAAATGATAAACAGATTAAAGCCACAGATAGAAAACAAACAGTGACCTTTATTTGCAAGTGATCACCTGGTAATACATCACCGATGGACTCTCGAGATTTGTCCTTGACAACCATTCCCCATCTGTTTGAGCAGGTCTGTTCATGCTGGGCCACTGAGAAATGTGGCAGGGTGTGGACATTTCCATCACAATGTCTCTTGTTTCCGAAGTGTGACTGGAAGTGGTGGAGAGTCCTGACTGAGCCATTGGGGATCATGGAGCACCTGTTAAGTTCCCTCTGAGACTGGGAAGGCATCCCAACTCTTAAGTCTGCCTCTTTCAATCTGCAGGCTTTCTGCAACATCCCCAAAGTTCTTGCTCTCTCACTTTAATTTTTTATTAATTACCCGGTGACAATTTTCCCAGAAGACTCTATTTTCCATTAATTGTTAGGAAGACTACAGGGGAAACGCTGAGCTGTTGGAGAGCTCACTTTGGGAACATCAGGTGGGAGCATTTTCTAATGCCTACATGTGTATCTTTTTGCCATTCTCCTTGCACAGGAGGCTAAATGACCTGCCTGGGATGCACAACAACTTTTTTTTTATTGCAGCATGGCACACTGAGCAAGGAAACTTTATTTAAGTGCTGGTTTGTTGGCCCTGGAGACCAACATACTGCTCGGGCAGAATCGATCAGCAAGCTCTGTGTATGATTTATTATCATGTCCTGTGTGTAGGAGAATTCACAGACACAAAGCAGTGTCAGTGTAAGACTGTGCTGCACTTGCATCACTGTTTTCCACAGCTGAAGGTGTAGATATGGTAAAAGAAGGATTAATGCAGGGCTGAAATCTCAGGTCCAAGTGGTGGCTGTTCCCAGTGCAGATGAATAATGAAGGTGGAGGAAGAGCATCTGCTTTTTCTCTCCTCCTAAAACCATGGCTTTTATAGTTAAACCTTCTACAGTCCCCACGGAATACTGAGATTCATGGGAATGTCTTGAGAGAAAGCCAGGAAGCTCAGTGTTAAAACTGAAATCTCCTTGCTATGGCACATCTGAGCACCACAGGCATTCAACTTCTGCTTGACAGAATAGAAGCTGATATTTTTGGGAAGGTGATCTGGGAACCTGCTCCAGCAGGTTACTGGAGGTTACTGAATACCACAGTTTCTAGGGTATCTCATATTATAGTACTTCTGTATAATTAGAAGAGTGTACTCCATACATGAACAAGCTTTGAAACAAGCCAAGAAGAGACTGAGTTTCCTTCAGAAAAATCTGACAAGACTTGCAGTGTCCTACATGTGCTTGTAGGAGATTTTGGTGAACACAGCCTTAAAGCCATGTGGGGACATGGAGCAGAGCTCAGCATGACCTGCTCCCTCCAGAAACGGAATGAAAAAGTGTGCAAGGATAATGAGTTTCTGGGCTTTAATTTCAGGACTTTACCTTGCATTGATGGCTGCAGCCAGCCTTCCCACGCTAACTCTGTGCTCTGGCCCACTCTTGTCTGTGCACACAGGACATCCCTGCTGGAGCCCACACCAGGGCATCCACAAGGGCTCCTCCTGGGGCGCTCTGCCCGCGCGTTGCACGGCGGTAGCGCGTTATTCACGTCAGCTCCCACGCTGTGCTACAGCGTCATTTCCATGGTTACCCACCGCCCTCCAGAGCCCAGCGAGCCTGGAAAGAGGCAGGATTGCATTCCACAGCAGAGAGACCTGCCGTGTACAGTGATGGGCATAATACCTGATGAAATGCTAGCCCACGGCCAGGTCCTGGTTGTGAGGCTGCTGCCCTGGGAGTCGTTCCTTGTGCTGGGCAGCGCTGCGGTTCAGAGTCAGGGGTGGGCAAAGGGAGGACACCTTGTCAAGCCTCGGGTAATTGTCATGCTGCTCCCAACCACCCAACTCCCCACCTTTGTGCCAACAACCAGCTGGGATCTGGCACTTGCTGGAGGTCATTGCAAGGGCAGGATGGAGAGGAGTTGTTGCAGCAACAGGAGATTTTTTGCTAAGAAACACCCCATAATGGCTAACATGGACCTTTTTGGCCACAAAGGTTTTCTGGAATGAATTTACAAGCATGGCATGTAATTGGATTTGGCCTGTAGAAACTTTCTCTTCACAGAATAATGGGTTGAGTGCATTTCTATTTCATGATCTGGCATAGCTTGTTTTAATGGTGCTTGTGTGGGATATTCTAAGATATTTTTACAGAAGAACCAAGGGTTTAATCTGGTTAACGTGACCATGATGGAGAATGAAATTTGATGAGAATACTTATTTGACAGAACTCTTTACAGTGCTTAGCTGTCTGTCCAGTTGGACCAGATCATGTTCACAAATCCATTACTGTAATGTGATATTTGCTTTCTGGTAAACCAGCCAAATATGTGTATGTACAAGAATGCTACCCAAAAGAGTTGAAAAACCCACAAAAAGAAGAGATTTGAAAGGTCTCAAAGTGAAGAAGACTAAAATCTTATTCTCTTGAGGGGAAAAGTGGATTTATTGTTAAAATAATTTTTAAAATCAAGTTCCTTCTACTAGAAATAATTAATCCTAAACCATAAGCTGTTTTCAAGGGGCCCCTTTACCCTCTAACTATATCAGCAATTAACAGTTTTGACAAGTTATTGTCCACTAGTTTGAGGTAAGGCTTGGGGGTCCTTGAAATGGTCCTTGGGGGTCCTTGAAAGTGGATGACAAACTGGAGGTCAATTTGGACTAGTGTATTATTGCAAATAAAATAGTCTGCTTCCACAGACGCAAATTGTGCCATGGGAAAGAAACAGCTCTTCCTGATTTGTTTCTGATTTGTCCTTGAAACAAATCACATTCTTGGTCCTGGCCACCATGATGTGACCAGGTAACAGGACCTGGGAGGAAGATAAAAGAAGAGCAACCAGACCACCCTTCTGCCTTCTGATCACTAAATGATCAGATGTTTGAGAAAAATGATTTATGTGGGAAGGCTCAAACCACTAAACGAGGCTATGAGATGACAACGTGTAGTTCTGCATGTGGGAAAAAGAGGCCTAAAAATATCTGAAGGGTGTAAACATGACTGAGAGAGCTGTGGTATCAAAGGGACAGCGCCGAGTACAGGCCTCAGAGCTGGCAGCTTTCTGTGCTGTTCACAGCAGTGGATGGGAGATAACTGGGAGGCAGAGCATCATCATCAGACACTTCTCTTCAGCCTGTCCCTCTGTGACTTGATTTGTCACGTTCTGCTCCTGCTCTGTGACTGGCATCAGGGCTTGTCCCACAGAAATACTGCCTGGACACAAAACAAAGCAACAGGATATTTTCCCCTCCTCTTAAACTTGGTGACTCCCAACACCACAGGGCAAACCCCATCCTGCTGAAATAAAAAAATCTTTCTCTATTGGGCTGTTAAAGGTGCTCTCACCTGTCAAATATCATCTGTCCTTTTAGTCTCTACCTTCCTTTTGAAATAATAATACAACATATGGGCTATCACTACCAGACCCAAAGACTTTAAAGAAATAGTTACATATTTCCTTTGGCTCTCTTTAGATGTATGGTTGGATTCTCAGCTGACGGGAAGCCACGCTGATTCATGGCAGCTGAAAATGCAGCCTTTTGTGTTTTGTCTTGTCTTCTCATCTCACTGAACTTTCCAAGGATCTAAATTAATGTAAGGGAAATACGACCTTGCCTCAGTGAATTGTTTTGAGGGCTAATGTGCTGAGAGATTTATGGGCAAAGAGGTTTTTTTTTTCCCTCTTCCTTTAATAAAAAGTGCTTTCATTCAGCAGCTTTGATGGAAAGCCTGCAAGGACCCATGATAAGTATGTAACTGGAACAGACTCATATTAGCTATCACTGTTACAAATCTATTAGTCCCACACATTAGAGCATATGCTGGACCTGATGAGCTACAGTAGAGGAAACAGGAGTAATTTTGTGAAATAGATGTAGCTTGCAAATCTTTTAGACTGTTATCCAATTCCTTTTGTTTCAGTTTAATTAGGATATAAAACATAGCCTTCAGAGCTGGGACGAGTGGAGGGAACTCCATGTGAAGGACAGGGAACCAGCTGCAGGGGATTCCCAGCTGCTCTGCTGCTGAGCCTGGTGGCTTTTCTTTGCAAGGTGGTTTTGCTGTTCTGCCAAGGACTGATGGAGGCAACGTTTCTTGAAGCACTGCAGGAGGACAGAGCTGCTCTTGCTCGCGGATGATTCACACGAGGTGGGTTGGCCCTGGATTTTCCCACGTCCCTTCCCTGTGCTGCCACCACCCAGAGTGCTGGGAGATGCTGGGCTGTCTCCCAGCCATCAGAGCTGCTCTGCTGCCGGGACACCCAGCACCCCTGGGGCTGAGCCGGGGCCCAGCAGAGCTCCTGAGGTGAGGCAGGGGCTGCCAACAGCTCCCCAACAGGGTGACACGGCCACAGCAGAGAGCAGACGAGGCAAATCAGATGGTGGCTCTTTTCCAACCACGTACGCAAAGCACCTATAATCAGCAGAGACGAGCCCCTGAGACCGGTGATGCTGATGACAAATTAATATAAAATCAAACCATACACTTTGATGACAAGAACATCCAGCCCTTCTCATAACTGATGCAGGACATGTTTCATCCAGAGCATATCCGCTATCACTGGCGCACTTTCTGTTCTTGAATTCATCTGTTCTGTACATTTGGGGACTGGCATGATTAGCGTTTGGCTTTGTAGAATTCAGAACCTAATTCCTGTGAGTCTTCCTTTTCCTTGTTTTGATTCTTGTTTGTCCATTTGTTAGTTTGTTTATCAACATATTTCCTGTTTGAAACAAAAATAGAAGAGATGGGCACTTGCTTTCTTCCTGGACAGATTCCTTTGTATACTGATTTATTTCGTTTTTTAAAGATGGACACCTGGTTTTCTTATAAATGAGTGTTGGCAGGCTAGGAGGCTTAGGGGGAGGAGGGGGAAAAGGAGAAATGCATCTGTTTAGAACAAATGCAACACTGAAGGAAAGCTTTATAATATCATCCAAGATTGGCCTGATTGTCTGATGCTTTAAACATATGGTATGCTCCTATATATATTATGCATGAAAACTAGCTGCATGCACATAGCAGTCATTCTGCAACGCTTTACACAGAGTCTGCCAAATCCTGAACTTCTTATTCAAACCCAGCTCCCGGTGAAGACAATGAGCTTTTATCTAAGCCTCACTGCCTTTGGCATGCTCCATCCCTTCTCCCTTAATTTAATCTCAACCGGAAGAGGATTTCAACATTTCATCCTTTGGCACTGAATGCTGACCTTCCTGCTCCCCGGGGCATGCAAAGTTGGAGTTGGAAGGGTGTGGTGGTGTGGCAGTGAAAGAAGTGCCACTGGGAAGGAAGAAAAAGCCTCAAGTGAGCGTGGTTGGCAGGCTCTGAGGCAATGCTGACACACCTTTGTGTGTTCCTTGGCTCATGCCCACGTTTACAGGGCATGTCTTTGACTGTCTTTGTCTAGGATCTCTAAGGCAGTCTTCCAGACCCACCTGGGCAGGGCAGGCACTGGGATAGACTAGGGAGCTGGGGAAAAGCTGTAGCAAGTCCTGCTCTAACACAGACCTTTCCCTCCTACTTAGCCTCAGTCTGGTTGAGCTTTCCTTTGTGGGGAGGAAAGCTGCTGTTCCAGGGGAAACTTCACACCAATCTTTGCACTGCTGGCTTTGCAAGAAATTGAACAAGGGAGGGATATTGCAGTTATTGCATGTATTTCTTGGCTACCATCAGTGCTGTGCTTGGCCCTGCAAGTGATAGGGTTTTTTTGGGTGGGGGAACATCTCATTTTTCTTTTTATAAAGTCGTTTTTAGGATTGAGAAGGGGGGAAGAAGGGGCTTGTCTTACCATGAAGCTCAGTATCATCATGTGTTTCCTTGCTGTGTTGAAGTGTTTACCCTTTAGTGGAGGTGCCAGACCAGAGGAGCTGACTGGCAAGTGCCCATTTTATGACTTCATATTTCTTGTGCCTCTGTAAGTGGTGGCAATGCTGAAGTGCAGAGGGTGGACTTTTCCAGGTGAAGAAAAGAAAAGATGCTTCAAATTGCTTGGTCCCACACCACCTGTAGTTGAAGCAGAGCCTCCTGTTGCACAGCAAGATGTCATCATCCTGTCAAGATAGTTCCTGAAGGCCTGAGGCATCCAGAAATTGTTGTGGAGGGTTTTGCAAGAGTGCCTCTGCCATTAGCTCTGCAACAGAAAATCTCCAGGAGTATGTTATCTTTGACAGGTGTAATTATGCCTAATGCAATGTCAAAACTTTGCAGTTTTGAAGAACTTACTGTCAGTCTGAACCCTGTCCACCCACAGTTCCGTCAGATAGGGTCTGAAAATGGTCAATACTTCTTCTAAGTTGGCAATAGTTGGAAGCCTGCAGGAATTCTAGGAATTTAATTAGAGAGATTATCCTTCCCCTTTTTCTATTTTTAACACTGCACAAGAAAATCTGTTTTTTTCTGTCTTTGAATTTCATTTTCTTCTCCACCCAAAATGTTATTGAAATCTCCTGGGCTCCATCATTTGACGAATTCCTGTCCTCTTCTTCCTGCCAATACACTCTGTGGCCCTGCTGCACTGTCACCAAAATCCTATGCAATTAGACCCCAAAGGATGATTCAAATTCAGATTTAATCTTGGGCAAAGAGAAGCCTTTAGATCAAACATCCCCACTACTGTGCAAAGCAAAGGCTCTGAATGCACCACCATGTAACAATCATTAGAGGAGCTGAAGATCTGAAATTTAACACTCACGTAGATGAGCGATGGATAAACATCACTTTCCTAAAAAAGCACTTTCTCAGGCTCTTTAATCCATCCAGAATTTAACAACTGGGTGCTGACTGAGGCACAGCTTGACTGGGGAGAGATGAAGGGACAGAGAGGAAGCTTAACACAGAGCCAGCTCAAAGCAAACGCCTTTAATGCTGCCAATCTCGGAGGCTTTGAACAAGAAGCCCTTGTGTCCTCAGTGGTTCTCTGTGGCAACTTTTTGGCATTAAAGTTTGTGTGAGAGAATTATGAGTTTCCCATTATCACGTATGGAGATGTGATCCATTGTGCTGGTTCCCACGCTGTGGAGATTTAACATTCACCACACTTTGTCCTGCAGATATACTGTGATGTGTCCTTTACAAGCTACATTGAAATCTTGACTGACATTTCTTATCTGATGGGGGCTGCTTTTCCACTGGCTGCTTTTTAGAGTGATAAATGTCAGGAGTTTGGGAGTTTGCTTGTATCTAGGCTCTCCATCTGAGACTTTGGGCAGGTAATTATCCTGAGACCATGGGACTTTGTCATGAAATCCACTGCCATGCTCCTATAGGGAACGAGTCAGCCAAGGGTCATGGATTTGGTGTATCCGGGAATTGGGAAGCATCCACAAAGATAAGGGGAGAAGGATAGAATCAGAGCAAAGATTTTCCTCAACCAAAGATGAAAGTAGACTTTTTCTGTCATTGTGGAGTTGTCTGTCTTGATCATCTGGGAAGGCCACAAGTTAGGATTGACCCAGTAGCCTCCAGATTTGAGGCTTCAGTCAACCAAGCAAAGCAAGTAACCCTTGCAGGCTGGTGTCACAGCTGGAGCAGAGTGATAAACCTCCTGCATGAGGGCACTGGTAAAGAAAGTAGAGATCTATGGCAGTCAGATGTTCCAAACAGAAAACTTTCTTACCCTAGAAATGCTTAACACATTTTGTCCTGGTGGAAAGTGCAAGGAGAAAACATCTAGAAGCATTAAAGTTTCTTCTGTCCCTTCCTTCTCCCGTGTCTTGCTTTTTCTCCTGGGTCCACTTTTTTCTTGAATTTCAGTATTTATTGCCTGGAAGCTGAAAACAGGATTCACTGCAGTCCAGGACCTTTTTAGTATAACATTTCTTAGTGCTCACAAGGTCTGAGAAATTAGGGTTGACATTTATTGGAGGAAGGAAGAGATGGGTGTTACCTTGCTTATTCTTCTCTTTTCCCAGTGCCAGCATGTTCACACCAGTGTGGCTGGAATAACTACAGTCTCCGCCTGGAATTAATGTCAATCTTTTTTTTTTCCCTGAAAAAGCAGCTCAACCAATCTCAGTGAGCTCTTTGCATCCCCATACACAACAGGAGGAGGTAAGAGAAGTGTTTTCATCCCAGCCAGGTATGGTGACTCGTGAGGTAACTGTGAGAGGCTGCCTGGATCTGGCTGATGCTGCCAGAAAGCCTGGGACAGGTGAGCTGGGATGGCCATGGGGTGGCAATAGATGATGGAGAGGCTGCCACAGTGGTCCCCATTACCCTGGAGCCAAGTGCAATTTGCTTCCCTTTAGGCACCACAGCTCTGCTGTAAGTTGTAGCTGTGATTAAAACATCCACTGCTGCTGTCCTCCCTCCCTCCCTCGCTCAGATGCTGTGGCTGGTGGGTCGGGTGCAGCCAGGGCACTGCCTGCTCATTCCCCAGGTGTCATGGAGCTATGCTAAGGGAAACTGCCTTCCCCCTCCCCACCTGATAGCTGGGACAGTATTTTTGTGAGTGCTCACTGCCTTGTACCTGGCTCCAGGTTCCCTGGGCAGCTTGACCAATTTGGAGGGACAGGGTGAGGAATGCTGGCCCTTTGTTCAAATACCTGACTCAGTTCATTTAGATGCTTGAGGGTAACAGTTGCTTCATCTGGTTGGCTTTTCTTTTCTGCTGTTTGTGCCTTTGTTTGCTTCCCCCTCCTTTCCCCTTAACATACCCTTTGAGCTGTTCTTTAATTGAAGTAAACGGAGCAGCTGCTATGGTGTGTGCTGTTTTTCCCATTTTTCCCCCGTGAGTCACACATTTCCTTCCTTAATGTCTCTATCTTCAGTCGGTCTGTACTAATGAGGCCCCACATCTCAGCTGCTGAATGCTCAAGCTCATCTGCCTGGAATTTTCTAACTAATTTCAATTCATTTCCCACTTTCCCCTCTCATCCTTGCTGCCTCGCTCCCATTCCCATCCCACCTCTCCTTATCTCCTCTCCCTGACTTTGACTCTTCTCCCACTCCTCCCTCCATGTGTCCCACCAGCCTGCCTGCAGCCCCCTTGCTGCCTGCTGCCCTCCCAGATGGAGATGGGACCTGAGCATCATTGCAGATGCAGGATGTATGTGCTGGGAAGGTACAGCAGGGAGTGGGCAGCATTGCCACAGATGCCAGGGCAAGGAGAGGCACAGCAGCTCTCTCTGCTGCAAGGGTGCTGGAGAAGCCCCTCCTGGGGTTGTGGGAGTTAGGAAACACTAGGAATAGGCATTGTCCTTTTTGTCTCTCCTTGCTCCACAGGGGAAGGAAATAAGAGTGCACAGTCCCATGCCAGAGACCCACAGGGCAAAGCTGCCCCTTGGCTCTGTGCCTTGCCTGGGTGTCAACCCAAAGCACTCAGTGAGGAGCAAGCAGGAGCAGTGGCAACATCTCCCCTCTGCTTTGCTCATGAAGGTAATTCTTTGCACAATTTTAGCTGCTCTGAGGGAAGAACAGCACTGTGGGGTGCAGGAAGGGATTATCTGGTGTGCCCTGCATGCCCTGGAGGTCTGAGGCACAGGTTTGAACCGAGAGGCTCTGTCCCTAACAAAGTCAGGAATGTCCCATGGCACCATTGCTTGGTGCTCACTCTCACTGAAATGAAGGCACGTGCTGATGTCTTCTGAGCAGGGTGACAGTGCTAGTCCTGCTGGTTTTTTTCCTCATTATCGTTGTTCCTTGTGGGTTTTGTTGGGCAATTCTTACTTAAACACTAAGCCCTGCAGTTCTCTCTTGCATTTATATCCTTACTCTTGCAGAAGACAGGGACTGTTCTTTCTTGTCTTAAGTAGGTGTGGAACTGAGGCACAAAGAAGCAAGGACCCGATTTAAAATTTAGTCTCAGAGCTTATCACCTGTGAAATGTCAGCAGCCCTTGCCTAGAGGGGTCTTGGACACATCAGCACTGCAATCTCAGCAATGTCAAGGAAGCCAGAGAGACCCACAGGAGGTTTTGATAGCAATCCCCACAGCAAACCCCCTTATCACAACTGGATCACACCCCTTCTTGGCTTTCACTCCTTTATCTCTTCCACCGGGGACAGCTGTCTTTTCATTTTAGGAATATGCAGAACTGAGTCCTTGAGATTTAGCTGCAGGAATCTGATTCCAGACCTTGAGCTCTACACGTTAATTCCATCCTTACCACCAAACACCTGACTGCCCCAAGAGAAAAATCAGATTGAGATAATATTAGAGCCATAATAGAGCAAATAAATGCAAATCTTTGCCAAGAATTAAAAAACCCACCATGATGGAGATCAGACACTGGCTTGTGTCCTCCTTGGAGAACCAGTGGAAGAAGCCAGTTATGAGCACTGGATAGCTGGAGGAATTTTGATCTTGCTTCAAATTTTGTTATGCTTTTTTTGCTTTAAAATGCAGGTTCAAAGGAAAAAAAAAAACATGACAAAACAAAACACGCCAGTGCTTTCCTCTTTGGCTTCAGGGCCTCCTGTTGAGGTTCCCTCATCACCATAGAGATAATATTGCTTGTTAGGCCTAAGACTAGCAGTTGGAATTCAAGTGGAAAAAAGACCTAAACAAACCCATTATAAATCCCCAATTACTTTCAAACTGTCAAGCTTATTAAAAAATGTAAATATCCTTCTCATTCTTGCAGAGCGTGTATAAAAATGCATGAAGCTAAAACTCAGCTGAGCTGAAAGGAGTTGATTTCTGAAATAACTTTGCTGGGAAAATGGCAGAAGTTGCTCTTGGATGGCAGAGGGAGGAAAAAGTACACCTGCCTGAGCCACTGGTTCCAGTTATCCTTACTGTTGGTGTGTTGCTGGTGCTACCCTGCCTTAGACCACTGGTGTAATAAAACTTTTCGGGCTGGTTTTCAAGAAAAAGTCATGCAGATCCAACAGAGGGAATTTCCACTAGCTGATAATTGCTGCACCCCAACTGCAAGTGCTGAAAGTGCCAGTTTTCAGTATTTACTACCCACCTCAATGGAACTCAATGGTCTGTTAATGTTTCTCTGCTTTTTCCTTTGTTCCCTTTTCTGCAAATGGGAAGGGCACTTGTTCTCAAATTTGATCTTGCTCTATCTGCACAGGAGTTTCTCATGAGTCTGTCTTTAGTGCAAAGCTTGTCTTAAGATGACCTACACCTGGATTCAGCCAGGACTTGCTCCAGAGGCTGGGATTTCCCAGCAGTGCAGCAGAGCTGGTGCTAACCCTGCAAACTGGTGAGGTTGTTTCTGGAGGGAACCAGACTTCCTTTCATGTTCTTCAACATGAGTTACATTGAGGACTTCCTTCCCCACTGCTATGCTATCCACAGTTAACCAGGATAGTTTTCAGGAGGGAATGCTATCAGATAAAGGAAGCTTAAGGTGTTAGTGTTAGGCAGAGTCAAGTCTCATCATGCTGGGGGTAGGAAGTGTCGGCCAGTGCTGTTCAGTGCTGGCTGCAAACTGGGGAAAAAGAGCAATATTTCTTCCACTGGACTCAGAGCCAAACATCTGTGACATTGGCAGAAGGGTGAAATGCTCCCTGGGGAGCCCTGAAAGGTATGTCATGGCTGTACAACGTGTGGGCAGTGGAGAGGGATCTTGGTATGCACTGGGCGCTGATGTGGCACTGGTAGTGGTTGGGGAAGGGAAAAGAAGGGCAGCCCTTCAAAGGAAGATAAGGAATTTAAACATCCCATTATGACATTGCTACATGCATACCAATACATGATACAGGACTGCCATATTTTATCCAACAACCTCCATATACCTCAGAGGTGTATATATTAAAAGAGGAAATGGTTAGCTATTTAATTAAGGAAGCAAAATTGAAGTGATAACATAAAAAAAGGAGCATAATTGCTATTCTGATCAATCATCAGCTGGGACTAGCTTAAAATTCAGCTACTTTAAAATCTCACCAGAGACTTTACAAGGACTGCTGAACTTGGCACTTCTGCCAGCTCTCTCTGGAAAAACCAGATAGTGGAATCCCCCTTTTCCACGCATTTGCAGGTGCTTTGGCACTAGTTATATTTTTTGTCTGGATGCTTATGAGAATCCGTGATTTTAATTTCTGAGTATTTGAAGGCATCCCCAGAGCCTTGGCAGCAGCATTTTCATGGCAGGGCGTGGGGAGGGTGGAAGGGGGGAGCTCCTCTTTGAGGGAAGAGTGTTGTGGAAGACGCAAAGGCAAAGCCTGGCCTTCCCCTGCAGTTCTGCTCCACGTCGCCTCGACTGCCTGCAGTCAGCTCCTGATGTGGAGCCGTTTGTAATATCCCAGTGAATGCCCTCTCAGCCTGGCAATCCTGCAGGGACCTGCCATCACCTCTGGCTTGACTGAGCATCTGAGAGGTTTTCCGCCTGGAGACCTTGGACGACGTGTTTCCAGAGCCAAAGGACAACAAGAGCTGACTCCGTATTAATGCCGGACTTTAAATGTTTTGACTATAAAACTGAAACACCATTACCTATTCCCTGCAGAGCTCCACTCTCCCCCTGTCTCTCCTTGCCTTCTCCTCTCCACACTGTAGCCTTTTGTATGTCTCAGGCATTAATCCCTCGCTGCTGGGTTGTGTAAATTAAAGAATAATAGAGCTGCAGAGGCATAAGCTCGCAATGATGGGGAATGTGTTTGTATGCTAAGAAGCAATTTCAGTGAAAATTAACTCAATTTCATCTGAAATAGTGAAGACCAGCATAAGCTGGCAGATCCCCGAGGATGGTAAAATTACTTTGTCAAAGCTCTGCTTGCTTAAATTAACCAAGCAAGCACTCCAGGTTATTGGCAAGATGCAGCTAGTAACTAGGTTTTAATAAACAAAAATAGCTTTTTGGATAAATAAGAAAAGTGCAAAGCATCTTATGTATTCTGCTGATGTGTTCATCTGTGTGTCCTCAGCAGCAAGACCTTCACATTCCTTCAGGAGCTTTCGTCAAGTCTCTGTGTCTGGCTGATCTGTCTTCAGAGCCTTTGCAAACAAGTACCAATCAGAAAATGCTTTTGGAGATGATCTTAGATAAGTCTTTTCCCAACAACTAACAGACTGAATGTCTCAGTCTGCAACACCAAAGTGTGGTAGCAGCAACAGTTTCTAGAGACATTTTATTTTCAAATCAGAAGATAACTGTTGCTCGGTTTATGACTATTAAATTGCTCAAAATAAGATGTGGTGTCATAACAAAAATTGCTCTACACTGTCACTGATACAGCAGATTTCCCAGATGAATGCACAGCTGCCAAAGGCCAAGTCAGGGTGTGAGCTTTCTCCTCCAGATGGGAACTCAGGTCCAAGGGAAGTGAAAATTTCATCATGACAGCAAGAGTGGCTCAAGGACCAGCTCAGAGGGTTTCTGAATCAGCTGAAAATGTGCCGGTTTGTAAAGTTTATTTTTGTTGGATTTTTTTGTAGTTTGTTTGTTTGCATAGCTGTTTAATTGCATATCTGAGAATCCTGTTCTGCAAACAGGCTTTGTTGTTGGAGGTTGTGATCTTTAGGAAGGACTCTCTGAAAATGCTTATTCTTTTGCCTCTTAGTTCACCAGTG
Source organism: Promerops cafer (assembly GCA_013398275.1). Taxonomy (NCBI): domain Eukaryota; kingdom Metazoa; phylum Chordata; class Aves; order Passeriformes; family Nectariniidae; genus Promerops; species Promerops cafer. The sequence goes on from VZSE01013760.1 coordinate 376,221, forward strand.
TCATGAAAGAAAATTGTTTCTTTTGGATCCCATTCCACCAGGTATTGTGATTTTCGTTTTGGTTCTAAGTATTCATTAGAAATGTCATTAATTGGACAGAAAGATAAAGAGCTTAGGAACCTCTCCATTGGAGGAGAATATGGAAAAGCTCAGAACTGCAAAAATGCGTAATCTCTATTGATTCTCTCTCGCTCCAAATGAGCTCATCAGTATTCAAAGAGCACTCCATATTTAAAGTCTTTGGGTATGTGTCGTCAGTACCCTTATCAGAAGGATGGATTGTTCCTTCTTGCTTAGCCAAGTCATAATTTCTGCTACTGGGAGCTACTTCCATTCCTGTCCCAAAGACCCCAGCAAATGGGACCATTAATGGTTTATCCAAGGAGAGTTGCAGAAGGATCAGACCAGTCAAACAGGAGCATCAGGTGGAACCCCAGTATAGAGGAACTGCTGTTCCCTGGTTGGTTGTTAACTCCCCTCCCTTCCTACCATAAATCTCAGTATCTGCAGCAGGGAAAGCAGCTGCATAAAAGATTTGCTGAGCCATCCACTCATTAAAGTGTTTCACTGGTAAAGAAATACTTTCTCTCACTGTTGCATATTTACAGTTTGGAGATTGCTTGTTAGGACCATCTGAGGTTGTATTTTTTAGCTGTGCTGCTTTCAGATGTCAGGAGGAGACACTTGGTTAATAACCCACAGCTCCTTTCCATGAACTCTAGTGCCCAGACTTGGGAGACAGCTGGCAGCCCCTCTCCTCATAAACAAAAACACAGCCTAGGAAATATGGGACCAGCTCTGTGTAAAATTACCTCCCTTTGATAGGATTAATTGCAGAAATGCCACCAACTTGTCGTTAAATCCAACAAATGCATTTGGAGCAAGGAATAAATCGTGCAGGGAGGCAGTGGCTCATTTGGACAAACGCGCCCCGCTGAGACCTTTCATCACAGCACTGCTCCATTGAGTTGTCCGTCACTTTTGCTTCTTTTCCCCATTAATGCAGTGGCTGTGGTCAGAAAGGTGCCAGCTTTGAAACAAGGGCCTCAAAACCAGCCAGGGAATAAAAGTGATACCTTGCCCCCGCCCTGCACTATCAGCAGCCTGTCTGTCTGCGCTCGCAGAGCTGCTATCTGCTCCCTGCACGCTGCTCCCGTGTTCTATCTGCTCCCTCCGCTGATAAGACCCAGTTCATCCATTGTCAGCCCTGCTGAGCCAATCCAGCTGCATTCGAGTGAGCTGGATTTTATTCTGCATCACGTATCAATGACAACTTCCAGCGACGGCCTTGCTTTTAAAACCTGGCTGGTGAGGGTGCACGGAGCTCGAAGAGCAAAGCAGATCTTTAAACACAAAGGGAATTCAAAGCTGCTTTAAAAAGGGCTTTGAAAATAGAGCAAATATGTTGTGGAAGCCATCAGGAGAGACTAGATAAACACGGGACACCAGGATAGCTGCAGGCAGAGTACTGTGCCACACCTGGAACAGGAGTGTTGGTGGGCAGGGGACACGGCAGTGTGCCTGCTATAAAAGCAGAAAAGGGATGATTTGTGAGCAAGGCACAGCAGTGACACTGAGTGGCTGGAGACTGTTGCAAGTGATCTGAGCCCTGGGCTCCCTCTCCTGCGGTGCTCACCAGTGGTCTTGTGAGAGGAGGCTCTGCAAAGGCATGTCAAAGGTGGTCAGGAAGGCAGGGGAATCAACAGGATCCCACACCTAGAACTCTGTGCCCTCTGAAACCCCCCTCTGTGACGTGGCACTCACTGGGGTAGGAGCAGAAGGGACTTGCCTCCTGAGTTCTAAGCAGGGCTGTGTTGCAGCCAAGGCCTCAAAGAGCTAGTGAGTAATTTGAATAACAAATAAAACCTAGCCTTCAACTACACTTTTATTAACTGGGTGACACATTTTAATATCAAATTACTTTCATACTCTTGACTCAGAAGACTTGGAAGTGTCAAGATGCAGGGGAAAAGCCAATTGCATAGATGCTTTGCCGAGTATGAAACTGCTGAAGTTCTCGTTTGTGTGTATTTCACCTTTAATGAACCTGACATTTTATGAGTCAGCACTGATGGGAAATGTGAAGGTTGTCTTTCAGGAACACCTTACTCCTCGTCTCTGCCTGCCAAGATGTCACCTCCTTGCTCTTTCCTCTCTTAGGCTGCCATGCTTTTCTCCAGCCCTTTTAACTTTCCCTACTCAGAAGATTAACCCCACAGTCTCACACTGGAGAACTTACTTCAGCTGCAGAGAAACAGCAGTACAAGACAGATAAGAAAGTAATTGTACCCTGAGGAAGCACGAGGAGTGTCTGCATCATATACACTTGCTTTACAAAACAGCAGCTACTTATGCAAAGCAAGTGGCCTTTTAAAACCAAGACAGGGTACATAGAAAAGCTGTCATGGCAGATGCCTCATTAGACCTCTATCATGGCTACTTGGAGCAGTTTCTGTCTTATCCTTATTTTAGTTTTCCACTATGGGAGGTGGTGTGTCTCACTGCTTGCCTGCACTGTGTTGTGGCCATAAACCTGGGTCAGGGCAGACAGATTGTGAAAGTCCAGTGTGAGGGGAAGGGAAGGGAAGGGAAGGGAAGGGAAGGGAGAGCTGGGGTGAGCCATCTTCGCGTGAGGATTTGGTGCCAGATCTAAAGTGGGATTTAGACCTGATCTAGGCTTTCCCCCCCCCACGACATCTCCCAGTGCTGCCCAGAAGAATCACATGCGTTGTTTCTGTTTCCAAGGGTCTTAATATGGAAGGCTTCAAACTAAATATCACAAAAAGGGGCTTTTTAGGCACTCCTAGAGATCAGAAGTGCCCACACAGCAGCTTGTTTTGGTGTCCTTCAGCCTTGCTCTGGAAGGACTGTGATAGTGCAGAGAAAGATTGTGGATATGCAGAAAAAAAGATGATGCCATGGAAGAAAATCCATCAAAGTTTATTAACCACAGAGAGCCATTATTTCAGGTGGGCAGTACCTGACCTGAGGTCTGGGGGAGCAGGTAGCATATCCAGAAAAGCAGACTCAATATCCTCACCCTTTCTGTGACCTTTCCTTGCTGCTTCCAGCAGCAGGGCAGCAGGCTGGATGGATGCTTGGCTTTGTTCACTGCAAAGCTCTCTTCTTTGAACCTCAAAGGTAAAAATAGCCAGAGATCTCTGACTCGGTTCACACGAGTGTCTTTGAGATGGGAAAAGCTTTCAATTGCTTCCAGCCCGGGGCCAGAGCAGTACCAGTGACCATGAAGTAGAAAGCTCCACATCCCATATTAGCCAGTCACTGCACTCTTGTTCTCTCTTCTTTTCCTTGCCTCGACTTTGGTTTTTTTTAGCCTCTAATGAAGCACAAGTATCCGGAAGGAAGGTATGCCAGGGGTGACAGGGAAATGTCCTTCTGATCTCCCCTCTTGAAGGAAGATTTGGAACATTTTAATAAAGTGAATTAAGAACTTGGACACAAAAAGTAACCTGTTTCTCGGTGACTGGTGCTTTAATCTTCTCCCTGAGCAGCTGATAAAGGCTTTCCTTAAAGAAACCTCCGGAACACAAAAGGGAAAATAAAAGAATGGGAGAATAGATTGAGGAGTGCAAGATGTTTAAAGGCACCCCAAAAAATGAAGCTGCTTGGGTGTTAATTGTGTTCTCTTTTCCCAGAGCCTGTTTCTCTCTTTCGTTTCTGGTTTTGGATCAATGTTAGAGGCTGCAAAGCTAAACCAAGGAAGGAAAAAGCCTTTGATTAGACAATCTGAGTGGTAAAAAAGGTATTGAACAGAAAGTGCAGTCAATGAGCTACTCAATACAACAATTAGAAGGTGAAACTTTTTCTTTCCCTTTCGTGGCAAGAAACACCTCTGCTCTGCTGGAAGGAGGTGGGTGGGAGGAATTCTCCCCATTCTGGCTCCCAATTGTCTCCTGGACCTATTCCATTTCAAAGAAATATATGACCTATAAAACTGGCCCATTTTCATATCACCCGATACAGTCTATAAAACTATCTGGCATTTAAAGGGACTCTCACGGTGTTTACAGTGACAAGATTACTGTTACAACATATAAAGATATGTAGGAAAAATGTTGTCTCTACAAGCATTCCTGGAATATTTCTAATTATAGAATCTTTCCAACACTGCTGGCTACATAGATGGTTACGCAGCTGAAGCTTTCTCCAGACAAGGAACTGCACTGTTCCATGGAAATTACATGTGAATAAAATCTAAGAAAGTTGAGTGGATTAGTCTGACACACTAATACAATAATTCATGGATTTTTTTTCCTGTCCTTATGATCAGAATTGCTACTATAAAACTGGATATCTTAAAGGATATCCAGCATTCCCCAAGTATTTTGAAGCATGGGAGGATCTCAGGGAGCTGCAGTTAGCTCAACATGCGTTATCCTGAATTCCTTCAAGCAGGTCCCTGGGAGCCAGTGGCACTCGGAAGAAGGTCCAGTTAAGCACTGTGTGGGTCTTTGTAGAATCACAACTTTCACCAAGGCCTGCAGCATTCAGAGCACTGTCAGTCTCTTGGACTACATTTTGAGCTGAATTTGGTTCAAGAGCATGGTGTCTCCTTCAGCCTGGATGGCACCTACCACAGCCCAAGGCAGACCCTGAGCTGCCTTTGCTGTGGTTGTGCCAGGGACAAAGGGTGTCGTCAGAGGCTCTCTCAGAACATGGGCAAGCAGAAGGATTCTGTGACTCAACTCTTCCCCCCATCAGGCAGCCTCAGATATTAAAGCCACGTGTCCCAGGGGAGCCTTATTTATTCCTGATGCTTCAGTTTAAGCTTGTCTTTGAAGCCTAGATCTCACAGCAGAAGAGGAACTGGAGAGCTTCTGCCTCTCTCTCCATCACAGTTTCAGACACATCTACAGCCATTTTAAGCCACAGACCATACCAGCCAAACAAAACTTGGGTTCACTCGCAGCAGCATCCAGTACGGTAAGATCGAATCTCTCATTTTTGCCCCATCACCTCTGAGAGGCTGCAGCCATTCCCTCCAGTCCCTGAGACAGTTTTGCTATCCGGTTTTCCCTCCAAGCATTGACTGCCCACAGACAGCTGGGGCAGGAAGGGTTAACCTTCAATTCCCTCACTCCTGACCAAACAAAAAGTTACAAATCCTCCTCTACCCTGCTGCTGCTGCTGCTCTTGATCTGCAGTGTAAAGTGAGAAAAAAAAAAAACAACCCAAACAAACCAGAGATTAAAAACCAGGTAGGTTTTATAGATCAGCTGCAAAAGGAAAAGCAGAAAGATAGAGCAGAGGGGCTGGGAGCAAGCAGCCCTCAGCTGGCACTACATAGGCTTTGCTGCTCACCTCTTTTACTGCATCCTTTACTGTCCTAAAAACATGGCTAAGCCCTAGCATCACCTAGCAGCATCCTTACACCTCACAGAGCCCTGTGCCTCCTTCCTGGGAAGCACCAGATCTTCCTCTGCCACCCATGTACCACCTCCTGTCCCACCAAGAGCTTTATAGGGCTGCTACCAGCCCCTATACTGCCAAATAACACCTCCTCACACAGCTCCTTTGCTGCTCTCTTTGCAACCACAGATTCACAAAATACTAGTTTTTCTTATGCCTTTTCCTCCTTTCTACTGATCCTGTCCCTCCCCATCTGCTAATATCCTGTTTCTCCCCATCTTGCTTTCTATGCACTGTTGCTCCCCAAATTGTCTTTTTCTTTGGGTCCTATTTTTTCTGATTAGCAAAAAAAATAGAATGAGTCCAGGAGCTTTGTGATTTTTGTTTTCAAGCACACATTTTGTTTTGATAAACTGCATTGTTTTGTCTATAGAAAAGTATTAACTGCTTACATCTATTTTCTCAAAGACCGCACATGAATATTAAAAGGGATTTATTCCTACAATGGCTTCGGGCAGTTGAGTAATCCATTATAGGCTGTCATATCACACTGTGGTAATGTGAAAAGCTGGGAGTCCCTCCAATAATATTTATTAGCAATACAGGCACATTTTCACTTTATGTTTTTTTCTCCCCTTCCCGTGATAAGTTCACGTATAAAAATATTCATTAGTTTCTTTAAGCTGTTGCTTGATTTTAATTATGATGGTTATAATGATGATTTAAAACAATAAGTGAATTTCACGCAAGTGATACTGACCTGTTTTATTGCATTTATTTTAGTATGTACCAGAATGCTCCATTTAAGGCCCGCAGGCCACCTGGATGGTTCATTTGGCTGGTACTTCCCTCCCTCCCCAGGGTCTCCCATGGCCTTGGAATGGAGAAGCCCACAGGAGTGGGCTGTAGAGATGTAGAACCCACATCTGCTTTGGGCATAGGGCAAGCGGGGATAGGAGGGTGGGGAAAGGCTTTTCTCCTTCCCCCTGCAACACCAAAGCTGTGCAACAGTGATGGGTGAGAGCAGGGTCCTCACATGAGGCTCTAACCTCACCTGCCGCCTCCTGTCCTCACATGTGAGCTGCTCTGCAGTCATTTCATTTGCCTTTCTCTTGACTTCTTCCACAGGAGATTTCAGCCTTTCTCCTACCTCTCCCATCTGAGTTTTCCTTGCTGTAATTCTTTGGTGGCAGTACCTGGCCTTCAGCTGTGAACCAGAGCTGGAGCTCAGCAGTCGTGTCTGCACCTGCGAACACTGAGACACAGCAGAAACTCTGTTGTGTTATTCCAGGCTGCTCCCCCAGGAAGGTGCTAAGCCACGAGGATGGGCTCCCTGAACTGCTTTGTTATATCCCTGTGGGGCCAGCCAAGAGTCCAGCGAGCACGGCAACTGCAGTGACACAGACTTTCCTTCCACTGGGACCCAGGCCAAGACCGGTTCCTTATTTCACTGAGGCCGAGTTGCTGCCAGAGGCTAATGAATGGTGGTCAACAGTGAACTGACCTTCCTCTGAACTCACGATCCCAAGGTGAACAGCTCCATTTATCCAGAGCCCAATACTGCCAATCAGCTTTTCTACATTCACCTTCAATTGGATCTGACGAGGAGGGCAATCTGTGAGTGGTTTTGCTGATCTTGGATGGATGCAGCACATGGAGAAAACACTTGCCTCTGTCTCTTGCTCCTGATTATACACACGACCCAAGCAGAGCATGACCTGCTGACAAACACATCCTGGAGACTGACAATAGGGAAGTCCACATCATCCTATATGGCAGTCTGCTGTTACACTGGACTAGCTGTCATGACCTTGGAAGCAGCCTGTGGGGAAAAAAGGTTTTCTGCAGAAAATTCTACCTTGGTTCAACTGTGCTGTGAGGCTGAGACAGTGGGGTAATCCACAACAGCTTTGATGAGTGAGGAACAGTAATGAGGCTGTGTAAAATGTTCATGAGCCCCCGTGGGTCACACCTGGCTTTGCAACACCTTCAGAGTCATTTTTACTGGGTATGTGTGTGGAGAGTGGCTCAAGAATGGGTGGGTGGGAGTGGAAGAGGCTTAGGAGCATCACTGTTGGCCTCTGTCTTGCCCTTACTCCAACCTTCTGCTATAGTTCACCACTGTGTCTCCTGTCCCTTCAGTTGTCACTGCCTGTTATGTGGATAAAAACTGCTTTGAGATTTTGCCAGAGCGAGTCAGCTTGTGTTTGCACATGGCCACGTGTGGCACCAACATCTGCAAGTGGAGCTGGGCTTGTGTATAGATGCAGATGGTCCACGGTGTGAGTGGGAGGATGGGAGTGTGCACTAAAACCACAGGGCTCACCTCCATGGCCCCTTTGCAATTCATTCTGCAGCCAGAGCTCCCTGGCCTACTCTTGTGACATAATGATTGTCTCCACAGCAACCAATTATGATGATATAAATAAACCCTCTACGATATTATTGCGCTGCACAGAGGAGAGATGGAAAGTGGTGAACAACAGGTTGGGGCTGGGGGACAAGAAATAGTTGTGTAGATAGTCAAAGATAACTCTAGCTGGTCATGAAGGTACTAATGACCCGAAATTATATGCAAACAAATGGTATTTTCAAGATCCTTGTTTCTTACTAGCAATAATTAAGAAGAGCCCCCATTCAGTCTCCAGTTAGTTCTCCCGAGGAAGCACCTTATGGCCCAAGTAGCAGTGCTCAAACTTGGACATCAAACCCAGGTTTCTCTTTTCTTGATGGGCTAACAGCAGAATCTGCCCAAAGCTGGTGGACAAGGTGTCTGTTCTCCTGCCTTTTGTGAAGATTTATTTATAAGAATTCCCTGGCTTTGGATGAGTGTCTTTGGCTCAATATTGAAGTTTGATCACCTTACACAGACTGAGTGGTTTGGAAAGGAGTTGTCTTTGTTCCCCAGTTTATCTTTGAACATTTATATATTGCTGTGTGGTTGGAAGGGGGTGCTGCAATGGGGCCTTTCTGTGGGCATTCTGAACATGAGGGTCATGGAGTCCCTGAGAGTGTCCTCAGGGGATGCAGAAGGGAAGTGGAAATTTTCTTTGGGTCCTCATTCTTCCATGTGATGTGAAATTCTTCATCCCCTGTGTCCCTGATCTCAGCATCCTCTGTTTGCTCTTTGCTCATGGCATTGGTCTCCAGCCCTTGCCAGGTGAAGCCTCTTCACCTTGGTTTGCTGGTGGTGGCTGGCAGCCTGCCTGTCCCTGCATCCCTGCCTGCCACTGAGTGCCTGCTGGAATCTCACTGGAATCAATATGCAACACCACATCTCTTCTCCTTGGATGGTTGCAGAGGATTTCAGTCTCCTGCCCTCTGTGTAAAACCTGGCACAGATTTTTTTGGCTCCCCTCCCTCCCCCAGCATGGTGCTCACTGAACTTCCCACAACCCCAAGACTGGGCTGGAAGTTATGTTTTCCCTTCCTGTGATAATGATGCAGTCCCACCACGAGCTGGCCACACCAGTTCAGTTGTTCACTCAGCTTTAGTTGGCTTGATCTCAGCAGTGGGGGACCTGTTCCCCAAGACCTCAGGAACACTTTGGAACCTGAGGTCAGGAACCCTCACCCCACCATGGGTGCCAGCCTGGGCACATTATATATCACAAGGGCAGTAGCCAAGTGAGAGAGCTCTTCCCCAGCCAGCTGCAAAGCACTCATTAGCCAGCAGCTATTTAAACAGTGGCAGTGCAGCAACTCTCAGTCGGAAAAGGCTGATTTGTGGTGGCTCCCTCTTCACACTGAGACTGCACTGATCAGGAATATAAACACTGCTAATCCTCTGCGTTAATACCAGCAGCTTTGATCATCTTTCCCCATTATCACTCCCTTGCTGTTAATAAAAGTGATAACCATGGGGGAGAAGGGAAGGGGGACTGGGACTAATCAGTTTGCAGTTAGCAGTGCTGTAAGTAAACTAACTGGTCTTCAGACCAGGGAGCTGAGGGAACCCTGGAGAGGTGGTGTTAAATAAACACTTTTTTTTCATGCAGGATGGAAAAATGAGACACCCAAGGCAACTTGCCCTTTGTGACAGTGCTCCTGGACTACAAGGAGGAGCCCAAGATTAAATTTCTAGCAGGAACTTGCTACCAGGGCAGGTTTCTCTTCCATCTGAAGCAGTTGGCTGAGTGGCTTCCAAGTTTATTTGAATTGGTGGGAAAGAGGCAGGGAGGGCACTATGCTTCCAAAGAGTAAAATAGGTATTTGTGGGTTTCTGCTCCTTTCATCTCCTTCACGTTCACACATGTCCTGAGCTCTCTTGTTCTTTTGGGTCTAGCTATTCTATTGGAGTCTAACTACAAAAGTCATGCCCAAGTTTGGAGAGACTTTTCTTGGGAGAGGAGTGGAGACAATGTATTTCCCTATGTGGATCCCTACTGATAGCTCAGGCAGACTGGGCAAAACAGATAGTGATTGATAGTATTTGCTTATGATGGTTCCTGATGGCATTTTGAAGAAGAATGGGAAGGATAACTAATTTGCTTGCCAGAATCTTAGCTTTTGAACAAGATAATTGAGTCTCTTGCCTTCATATTGAAAAGATAAATGTGCCTTGAGAATGGCCAATTGTGTCTGATTGTGTCTGCAGAGAGCCTGAGAATAACGAAAAGCAGGTGCATCACTTGCACATTAGTTACCAGTTTCCCTGATAAGCACTTAAGTGGCCACATTATTAACCAGCCACTGCAGGGCTGGAAGGGCAGGGACATCCCTGACACAGAAGTGCAAAGGATCTATAGGAAATAGCACCTCACTCAGGTTTGAGTGTCCCACTTAGAGCTGGACATTGAGCAGAACCTGGGAGAGCACCAACAGCCTTTGGTTTTGGACTGACTGTGGTTGAGAGCAAGGCTGAGAGAGGAATATAGGGATCCCTGGACCCAGATGTGGGGGGAATCATGTCAAGTGTCTGAGGTACAGGGGCAGAGTGAGTGGAGAGTGGAGCAGGGCAGTCCCTATGAGCCCAACACCTCCTTCACATTCCTCACTCACTGGCCTTTTGTTTTCTTGGAGGGAAAGGTGGCTTCATTTGGTATCACCTTTTCGCCCACTAATTTTTCTGGTGCATCTTCTGGCCTTTACTCCTGCGGAAATACTGAGCAAACATCTGCCTTTGCAGAGACTGTTCTTTTCTTTTGCCTTCAGCTTGCTTGCTCTGCCCCCTCCAATCCCCACCCTTCCCACGCAACTGCTGAAGACTGGGATGGGCCAGGTGTAGCCCCTGTGTTTTGCTTTGAGACTGCTCAGGCTGAGGTCCACCAACAGAAACACAGCTCACCTGGCCTGAACGGAGGCCAGACAGCAGCTCTGCTCCACCCCTGCAGAATGAAGCTGTCAAAGAACAACATCCTGCAGTCTGAGGAAGCTGTGCCCACATCCATCTATCAGTGCAAGCCTCCACGGCTGCATCAAAGCACCAGCTGGAGCCTGCCCAGTGCTCCTGTTCCTGACTGCTGCTTGCTCAGCCCCAGCCACCCAGAGCCCTTCCCCACTGCATTATTTTCACTCTCTCCTTTTTCTAGTGGCATCAAGCCCAGAGTTTTCATAGGAAAGGGCAAATGGGCTGGGACTCATTTTAGCAGCAAAAGGGAGCTTGCAAGGGATCCACAAACTTCTGGATGGGGCCAGAAGGTCTCTTTTTCTGCAGCAGCTGGTTGGAGATAGCAAGAGCAAGATTCGCCTGAACCTTTGATAATTAAACTCTCAGCTGCCGAAGAGCTGGCTGCCTGGCTGCCAGATAAATGCTGTTTCCCTTGAATTAGTGTGGAGCCAAAGTGACATCCAATGGCTGGTTAGGCTCATCAAACTGGCTGTTCTCTACAGCTATCCCAGGGGATGGAGCCCAGGCGGCCATTTGCCAATGGAAAAAGGTAACTACTAATTCCAGGCACGTATCATCCTGCTGAATTTATCACATCTGCAGTTCAGGTACTTTTAGACTTCCTGATGTCATAATACTCCTTTATACAAGAGCTATCAGGGAAAGCTCCCAAATATGCATTAGACAGAGATGTAATAAGACAGGTCCTGTATATTAAAGAGCTACTGCCAGCTCAAATTCAGTCCCAAATTTAGGGTTGAAATGAATGAACTATTATAAAGCCTGACACCATCAGAAACATTCTTGTACTACTTATTTTTTGGACGGAAGTTGGAAGAAAAATTGTGGGGGTGCTATTTCTTTAGGGGAAAGCAAGTGCCACCTGCAGGGCTTGCAGACAGGGCTGTAATGTGACAATCGAAGAGCCAAGCACTGATAAACATGAGCCTAGTACTGAGCCTCATCCCCCACACTGAGAGAAATGGAAAATGCAAACAAAGAGGTAGAAAGAGTGGAGAGCAAATTGGTTTTCAAAAACTCTTCCTGTTTCAGTCATCTCAGGTACTGCTGAGTGCAGAGTCCCAGAAGCGTGGTGGTGATTTTTAAGAGGACAAGGTCCCCTGTGCTCCAGCTGCCTGTGTCAGGACAGTGAATTATTATTGCAAGGTCACTGATGCACTTTGTTATATGCTGGGCAGGGTCCTTGCTTGCTAAGAAAGGGCAATTTTAAGTCAGATGGACAAGGCTAAAGAGCTGCGCAAAAGCTGACACTGAAAAAACAGATATGGACACCAGCAGTGCAGAGGTTGTTATCCCCACAGGGTGATGGGAGGGGAACAGAGCTTTGTCTGTCCCATTTAGGAGATACCTTGAATGAATTTCCTTGCTGGGTCCTAAGAGGCCTCTGACATCAGCAAAGCATGGTGGGTGGGTGGGAAGGGCAGCAAGGACTGGGGGAGCTGAGCTGTGTGTGACACAGCTCCCACAAGAAGCCCAGGGAGCATGGAGAGGGCTCCATGCTTGGCATTACATGATGGAGGAGGCAGGGTGGGCTGGCAGGCGATGGCTCCTCTCTGCTGTTACTGAACATTTACTCACCAGGACTAAATGATCTGCTGGCATTTAAATAGTAAATATCAATAAATCATGTGGAAGTGTGCCTGTCCCAGGCCTGATGAGTGTGTGCTGGTGAGGGCTATGCTCAGGGCCACCTGCACTGGCAGCTCCCAGTGCTCAGTCTCCTGCCACACACGCACAGAGCATGAAGGCTGCACACGAACAGATCGTGAAGGCTACCTGCACTGATGTTTTCTTTCAGAAAGAGTAGAGAAAAGCCCTCAGTCCCAGAAATCCAGCACTAAAACATCTGCTTCAGCACAAACCACAAGCACCTTGGTGCTGGGAACACATATTTGTCTGCAAAATCAAAACCTTTCAAAACCATGTGTCATTGACTGATCAGCCTGAATTGCTGGGCTTTCTATTGTGAAGGCCAAGCTGGAGGTAAGAGTTTTGATTTCCTTTTTGAGCTGGGGAAGACTTGCTTTCCCAGCAGTAGTCTGCTTGGCCACCTGTACAAAGCCTTGCAGCTCACAGCTATGCCATGAGAGCTGATTACACCTTGGCTGACCTGCCTTGACATTTAGTTGTTTAGTAGAGCCAGCTCTTTGTTTAGAGTAGCGAGAGCTTGTTTGTCTGACCCTATCAGGGATTGGAAGGGCAACTGATATTGACTAATGTCAAGTGTCTCTGCTGCACAAAAATGGGGTCTCCTGAGGCCCCCCTCCCATTAACAGTACTCACATCTGGGGCCAGCAAAGTTAGAGGTTTTCATTAGCAAGAGTGTTTTCCTCAGTGAAGGACTTTGGTAGAAATCCAAACTGAAGTGTAGAAGGTAAGAAGCTTGGCAGGGCTCTAAGAGGAGAAAAACTGGCAGCAGCTGGTGTTGAACACACACGAAGAGCTTAAAATGGCCATTCCTTGGTTCCTGTATCTCATTTAATTCAGGCAGCTGTTGGGGGCACCCGCAGCACTGCAAATCAAGGGTATGACTGGCAGCTGTAGCACAATAGTTGCCATGTGCAGCATGAAAAATGAACATGCTCATTGGATAACCAACCTCCTAAAAGAGCAGAAGCCCAGTCCTCTGTGGCCAGGGGAACCATGCTGAGCAACTGGCATATGAAGGCCAGCATCAGGCTCTGTTTTTGTTTAGCTAACTGATTTTAATTTCACAGCTGGAGATTCTTATTATAGCAGAAGTCATTCCATATCTCTGTCACTGTGTAGTCGGATGATGATCTGGTGTGTGGGATCTTATGTTTAGACCTCAGCTTCACTGTCTTTCCTGGAGAGCTGAATTTCTTCTTGGTGAAAGTGCCATAGATTGATGGAAATGCAAATGCTCCAAGGGCTGTGCTGATTTACTTCAGGCAAGTTGCTGGTTCAGTTTTCTATTTTATGCTCTGAAGATATTTTTACTACTGTATCTCTTCTGTGGCCTCCAAGCAAATCCAGTTTTAAACCCCTCACCACAGGGCGCTCCTAGTTATGTCCCTCGACTGAAATCACAATTGCTGATGGTGCTACAGGGTTTTCCCATTATAGGTGATTTGGAGGGTAACACCCCCAGAACATGGTGTGCAGTTGTGGAAAATCTTAGCTACCCCTTTTGGCTTTCATCAGTCCTTTTTCAAGTATATGATGGCTTTATTTCTCCAGGATAGAAAGACACCCATCTGATTTGTCTGGAAAAGCATTCAGCCACGACAAAGCACAAAAAAATACCCAGAAAAGTCTGACCTTCTCCTGGCCAGTTCCTTTCAGTTCCCTTGGTAACCATCACCTTGACGTTGTGGTATTCAAAGACAACTTCTTAACTTTCCAGAGAATATAACAAGGAGCTGTTCAGGCAGGGTCAGCAGGAACTGGGAAATGTGTTTCCTTTGCTCCCTGGAAAGAGGCAAGGTGTCAGGCAGGGAGGTGACTGGTAAGGGGCAGGCTGCTATTCCCTCCTCCAGGGACTGTGAGCTGGCTTTGGGGAGGTATGAGAATGGTGGAGGTGTTTTCTGTCTTCCCTTTCAATTCCCCTCTTGCAGACCTGGCTGGAAGGATGAAATCTGGTTTGAGTCAGCTCTCTGGCAGCTCTCAGTTGAGCACTCTGGGGAAAGATTTACCCTTTGAGTGAAGTGATGTCCTCTACCCCTGCAGTGGCTTCTTGCTGGGGATCATTTCTGCATGGTGGTCACTCCCCACGCTGCTCTCCACCCAGGGCAGCACACAGACACGTCTGCCTGGGGTGGGGGGGGGCGTGGGCTCCCAGGCCCGGCGCTGTGGGAGAAGTGGTGCCTTTCATTGGGAAGCCTGGGAAACCAAAATTGACTTTGAAGTCTGCCACTGCTTCCTGAACCATTTTGGATCGGTTTCTTCCCAGTTGTTGCTGTGCACCAAAGCATTGCAGTACAGTCCTGCACCCACTCAGCACCTCCAGGAAGACCTCCCAGGAGGACAATAATTTTCATGTGTGATTGCTTTGTTGTGTCAGTCTGGGAATACATGTGTAACCCCAGCTCCCCTCACTTCCTTGCCTCAGGAGAGACCAGAAGACAGGCCAGCACTGCTGAGTTTGCCAGTTCACAGAGAGGTCCTGTTGCATCCAGAGAGTATCTCACCCAGTCAGCATGCAGAGTGAGTATCTTCTAACTGCTTCAAGTGAGGGATGCAATGGAAACATCTTGTCTAGATGACAGTCAGGGATCCTCTGTTTGGCATTGGAATATACAGGCAGCAGCCCACGGTTGCCAGTTCCTGCTGCCTTGTGTCCTCCATGCATATTTAAAGCACACGCCTGCACAAACCTCTACCCTTGTCACTGCAGATATACAATACATATAAAATGTACTCCTGTATTTATTCATAGGTACACGCTCATTTATCAAAGAGGCAATCTCTGTTGGCATCGATATAATAAAGGGTCTCTCAAAGCAGGACTGCCAGGAGCCCTTTTTCCCCAGGGAATGTAAGGCTGCCATGAATATGACAACAAGTCAACATGGGATAATGCTGCATCAGAGGGCGATAATTCTGGGCACACAAAAGGTGTTGTAAGTGCGGGTTGAGGGACATGGGAAACAGTGCAAGTGCAGTGACTTTCATTTCTCCCTTAGGGGAGTTATATATTGGTCATCCTCTCTGTTTTGTACATGACCAAAGGCAGGTAGGGCATGGAGATAAGTGTCATTTACCCTGCCTAGCAACAGCTATTGATAACCAAGAGAAGTCAAACCTGTGTTTGAACTGCTCCCATGTACTGGGCTCCATTCATTGCACCAGCTTAGCACCTTTGGGAGCTCATCTGGTCAGAGGAACCAGCCAGACATGATCAAGCTTCAGACTGAAAGCTGTGTGATCAGGTTTGCTCGTACATGGAAGTTTGTGCTGGGTGTCCTTTGGTGTCCTTTGGGTCCCATTGCTTTCTTTGGCTGGGAGACTGTGAACACCCTTAGGGCTGAGGGAGATGGTAAACCAGTGCTGTGGCTGGTATTCCTCAAACAATAACTCCTCACACAAGGAGTCTGTGTGATCATGTGCATTAGCTGAGCATGAACTGCTTGATGCCAACTCCTGCATTTAAAGGAGGCCTCAGATTCCTGCTCAGCTACACAGAGACCCTTTATCTGTTCTCCAGCCATTTTAATGCTGTGGATGATTTATGGTTTCATGCAGAAAAGCACACAGAATGCCTGCATTCCCATGTCTGTGAGGAGGTCTGCTTCCCATTTGTCACTTGAGTTCACCACTGGGAGTCTGCTTGGATGATTATCTCCTGACAATGAGGTATTGGCTGTGGTCTGGGATTGCTTCCCTGTATTTACGCTGTGGTCATAACCATGAGGTTTTTCACAATTTCGTTTTGATTCCTCAATATTTGGCCAAGTGTTAGGTCTTAGTGAAAATGCTTACAGATCTTGACACTTCATAAACATGAATAGGAAATGACAATTTGAATTATTTGGGTTGGTAAGGATGTGCAATGCCTCACTTGTCCTTCCCCAGATTTACTCTTTGAGACATGAAAACCCTTTTTTCCATCCCCAGCTATGTTTATACTGCCTTGTTGAAGCAAAACTCTTTCTCTTAAGTGTTTGGTGGCCTTTGATGCTGGAGGATGTGAGAATCTCAGTCACTGGGGTATTCATCCTGACAGTGCCTTTGTCAGGTGGTACAATGCTATTACTTTCCCCTATTTACAGAGGGAGAACAACACACCAATGGTTTCATGAGGCACTTGGGACAGTGCAGATTTAACCTGGTTACCTGTAGGTCATTGTGTTTTGCTGCCTGGATGCCTGCAAGGCGTCTTACTTTCCTGAGTATAAGTGGTGCTATGACACAAGAAAGTGTTTTGGAGATGGTTCCTGTGGTATCCTCCCATGGACCTGGCATGAATTATGAACTTCAGCTGTCAGAAGACCATTTTGAAGCTGCTCTCAGCTGGCAAAGCTTAGAAAAGCCTTCATGTGGACTAGCCCACTCACTGTGGGCAAGCCCTGGAGATGGAAGGAGATTTTTTTCCTTCCCCATCATGGTGAGAAGTGTATCACATCCTGGCAGAACAGCAACATCCCAGTGCCAGCCAACTTCTGCAGAGCAAATGGCATGTGGTGTCAGGGAATGCTTTCAAACAGCTGGCTGGCAGAAGAGAATTCATCCAGATGAGTCTGAAAATTTATATGCACAGCTGATATTGCTGGAAAGCAGAACTGGCATGGGAATAGCTCACAAAGTGGGGATGCAGAGGAATCTTCAACTAAGGCTTTTATCTATCAAACTATTCAATCAGCTTGGGTGCAGCATGAAAGAGCAGCATGCACTGAAGCAGGGAGGGGGAAGGGGACTCCTTTTGCCTCTATTTATATACCTGAGAAGCTGCCCTAGCAATGAATAATTGCAAATAATAATCATAATATCAAAACCAGAAAGGGCAAAGAAAGAGCAGCTCCTTCCCTCCCCCTCCTGGTGCTGGTGTTTGAGATGTCACTCGGATATGAAGTTGAGCCTCCAATGGAAGGAGGCTGGCAGTCAGTGTATCTTTATCACAATCTCTTTCATGCTCTGATGAGCTCTCTACCCCGTGCAGGAGCAGCAGCAGCATCACAGACAGAGATGCCAACCTCTGGGCAAACAGAAAGACAGGCTGAAGCCAGAGCTAATTCAAAGAAGACCTCTTGTGTGTTTTTCCAAAGTTGGCTGCTGGCTATTTTTTATTCCCCCCCCCTGCTTTGTGCTAAGGCATGTGATGGCCTGTGCCTTTCTCCAGCTAAAAGGTCATTGATTTTTCACGTAGAAGAATTATCAGGTTCATCATCTTCTGCAGATTATAATGAACAGTATCCTTTTTCTGCTTCCTGCAATCTCAGCACTGGTGTCTGAGCTTGGAAAGGAAGCTTGAAAGCACAGTTTGTTTTTAACACTGGAGAAACAGTGTCATGCTCTGGTGGGGTGTTGCAGGGAGGTCTCTGGTCTGGTGCAGAAGTCAGAAATCTGTTGTGTTGATGTGCTGACCCTCTAACTCTGCTTCTCTGGGCCAAGGGAATGGCCACTCAACTCAGCACACTTAAACCATTTCCCTTTCCATTTTTGGCCAAATGAAAGGAACAGCTCTGGGCAGAAACTCTGGACCCATCCCTTGTTGAACCACACTTAAAGGGGAGCTTTGAACTTTGTGATCACCAGCTTAGTACATTCTCATTGCACCACTGGGAGATGCCCCTCCTTGGCAGAAGAGACCTGGAGGAGGGTACAAGCTGTGGTTTCCAATCTGTGCTCTGAGACTTGCAATGGGGATGGTGAGGGAAAAGCCTCCCTCGAGCACAGCAGTGGCTTCAAAAGGAAGGATTACTGAGACAGTGCTGTGCCAAAGGGAATCCAGCTATGAGGAGAAATCACATCCCACAAGAACGAGACTGGACCTGTCCCTCTTCCCTCAACAAAAGCTTTTCACAGTTTCACCCCATTTCATCAGTTTGAAATTTCTGCTCTGGTTTTGGAGGAGCTGGAATCAAAGGCCATGACTTCAGGTGATGCATCATACACGGGGTCCTGAGAAGAGAAAGACTCACAGTGCTGAACTGAGAGCTGGGATGGAGGTGCATTACTCCAAGTCCCTTTTTTTTATCTGAAGACCCCTGTCCCCTCTTTTTGTTTTTCCACATCAGTGACTAGTCAACAACATGAGGAGAGTTTAATTAGAAACTTCTGTAATGACTTCTTTATCTTTCATCCTTTCAGGTTTCTGTCCCTGAATCTCTCCTGAAGTCCCCACATCCCCGGCGCTGAGCACGATGTGATCACTGCACAGAGCAGCTCTCTGAGCAGATTTCATTTAGGCTGAAACAGGATACGTGGAGGAAGGGAGGCAGGGCAATGGGGGAGCAGCGCCGAAGGAGAATTAGTTGACAAGGAGAAGCATGTGAAAGAAAACAAGGAGCACTTGGGACTTTGGATGAAAAGTAGTTCATCCCTTCTCAGCCCATTAATAAGTTAATAACTTATCAGAGATTAACTTAACACCTTGAGGCACAGAAGACATTGCCTTGTTCTCACATTAGCTTGGCTCTATTGTAATTCCTTTATCTTACCTTTTTTCCCCCTCAGCTATTGCATACTCACCTGGGGCCACACTAATATAACAGCATAAGATTCAATTACAAAAGTCTACAATAAGAGTGCAAAATTCTCTTCCTGACATGCTGAATCAGTGCTCATAAGCATTAATTATTGAGTGGCTAGCAGAATTATTTTTTTAAGTTGTAGTGGAAAAAAGAATAAACCTTATGGTATCTCCTGTGCACAGAGCAGCAATTCTCCCACTGGGATGTCCATGGCTTTGCCAGCTCTTGGGGACAGGGATGGGACTGGAGGAGCCAGGAAAAGATGATGTGTTGAGAAGGAAAGGAGGGGAGAAGAGAAAAGAGTGCCAAGCTGGCACAGTCCCCTCCTCAGGAAGAAGAGCCCCAGGGATGTTTGGCACTTTTTATTTCCCTTGGTCTAAGCACAAGGGTTTTTATCACAAAGGAAAGGAGGGAGCCCATGTGGGGGGAAAGATAAAGGTCTGGCCACCGGGTCTGTGCTCTGCCTGGATGAGGAATATTCTTATCAGCCCATTTGATGTCTTCCTGAGAGCCTCAGCATTGTGTCCAGCACTCAAACACCCCTGTTCCTATCACCAGAGCCACCACTACCTCCAGCTTATCTCTTTGTTACAGGAGCCTCCATCTCTAGAGTACCTAAGCACTTTTACATGGCATCAACACAGAGAACAAAGTAGCTCGTCCTTTCACTGCCAGCTTCAGAGAAGCTCCAGTTTGAGGGGAACGTGGAGATTCAGCTCTTCTTCCTTATCTGGCAAGGTGCTTTCAGATTGGGACTTTGAGGCAGAGATGGGAGATGCTTATGCTGCTGCTCTTGATTTTGTGAACCAGGAGATGATGCCAGGATTCAGGTAGGTTAAAACCCCTTCTTTTGTCCACACAAAGTCATGGAGTGTAACATCTATCAATATCTCCTCATTTTCAGTTACAGACGAGTTAGATACACTAGAGCAAATGGAGTATTTTTGCTGCACAGATCCAATATTTGCTTCCAGATTTCTTGGAGCAAATATAAAGGAAAAGCAGAGCTCAGGGCATGGGTTTGCTTAGGATATCCCAGCAGAGAGAAAGGGTTGTCCAGTTATTTCAGCTGGAGCTACTCTAGGCTCACAGATGCCACTACAGAGTTACGTTACAATGACAAACACCAGATGCAATTCCCTCATCCCTCTGTCATGCCTCTCCTTTTCTATATTTAAACGTACATATTCTGTGGGGATGAAGACTTGGCTTCGGAAAATGTGCAAAATTCTGCTGCCCCACAGGGTTTTAGTCTTGTGTTCAGATGCACCGTGACAAAATAAACACTGTGTGCGCGAGAGGGAGTGAAGAGGATGACATCAGGATTACAAGCAGTGTCAAAGGAGACAGACTTGCCTTTCACAGGCGATATTTGCATGTGTAACACAGGCTCCAAAGACTTCTATCGCCTCCCTCCTTTGCCAGCGCTGCGCGTTATGCATTAAACATATGGCTCCACTTAAACCAGGGGCCAGGCTCCCCGCGTGGGGCGAGCGCTTGCTGCGGTCGCCCCTCGTCCTCTGCGGAAGGGGACTTCTGGCAGAGACAGCGAGTAGGGAGGGCGGATGGAATTCGATTAGTCAGCGACGGCATCGGAGCGCGTAACCCGATCCTCCCCGCAAATGTCTCACCCTGCTCACTGGAAAGGGAAGCAGAGGCACGAGGAGCAGCCGATCTAACAGACCTAGGGCTGACACCATCACCCATTCTGGGCTTTATCCAAAGACGACAAAACAGACGTTTAATCTGGAGTCGGAGATCTCAGAGGCCAAAGATCAGGCTAAAGCTGCTTTTTCATGTGCAGAATAGATGACACTCTGTAATACCTTTAATTGGACTGCAACATGAAATTGCATGTTGTATGCTTGTGCTCACATCTGGAGGGATGTGATTTAGAATCATATAATCAAATGCACGGTGTATTGGTGAAAGATGGCATGACATGCCTGCTCTCCACACAGCAGGAGAGGCAGTACAAAGGGACCTTCACCCTCCACCCTGGTAGATATCAACCCACACTGATGGGCTTGCTAAAAATTCATGACCTCATCTTTCCTGTGATCTCTGCTGATGCAGATACAGTGCAATGTCTTCTGGTTTTATTTTATTTTATTTTAAAGTTTATTTAAGTTTATGTTGCATAGGACCTAGCAGGTGATGGCTATTTCTCTTTGCACCTTGGGAGATGAACTAGATTTTGTCTGATAACTAAAAATGGAAGTCTCTACATCTCATTTCTTATTCCCTGAGGCATTGATTTTGGTATTCTATAAAGTTACGGATTTGAGTGGAGATTGCTCTGATGTCCTTACCCATTTCCCCAGTAGCAGACTCAGGGAAAACTGCAAGGTGCGACCATTAGAGCAACAAATCAAAAATGCCTCTGCAAGCAAGTCACTGGGAGTACAAATGGCTCCCACCTCTCCCTTCCTCCTTTTTTCCTCTCTCCCCAGTTCCGGCCTCTTTCCCCTGAAAGAAGTTGCAAGGCTTTGTGTTTAATTAAGAGATATTGTCCAACCAATTGGGAAGCAGGAAATAGCAGGA
Organism: Promerops cafer; assembly: GCA_013398275.1. Taxonomy (NCBI): domain Eukaryota; kingdom Metazoa; phylum Chordata; class Aves; order Passeriformes; family Nectariniidae; genus Promerops; species Promerops cafer. The sequence continues at coordinate 397,638 of VZSE01013760.1, forward strand.
GATGTTTTACAAATAGGAACAATTCTTGTTCATTATCCCTTAATTGAGGCAACAAAAAGGTGCTGGAAAACATCCATCAGATGCACATTCATGTACATCATCAGAGAGGATTGGATTTAGGAACTCACAAAAGCGACGTCAAATGTTCCAATCAAGAGTTATACAGGCAACAGGGAAACAAAGAATTGGAGACACAAATACATCAGAATTAGCCCAATTGCAGATTATATGCTTCTGGAAAACACATTCCCTGGCTCTCTTCCAGGATTTTCTTACTTCACACTCCTGTCAGTTCTAGCTGTGGTGTGGAAGTCAATGTTCCTTGTCCCTCCTCTGCTGGCCTTTGCAGAGAAGGAGTCATTCTGGAGGGTGTGAGAGATGCCTGCTGTGAAGACACCACAGGCTGTCACCCCAGCTTGGACTCGGGGCACTGAGGATGACACTTGGCGCAACTTCTCCATCCTTGTTCCTTCACATTTTGAGGTTTGGCTGCTCTGCTAAGCCACTATTCTTGAGCAGAAGAGATAAATAACACAAGAGATACAATAACAACCCTCCTGCTGAGGGAGATATTTTGAGCCTGGAAGGCCAGGAAATCCTGTTACCCGTTTAAGTATGCGTTCTAAATCTTGCTTGGCCTGCTTCTGAGCTCATTTACACTCTAACACCGTGGACCTGCAGACCCAGCCTTTATTCCCACAGGTCTGTTAGACTCGAGTTCTCTGGCCTGTCATTTTTAAAAGGTGCTTTGAGTTTTAAATGAGGGACAAAATATGCCAAGGACCCTCAAGATACCTACTGAAATGTAAGCTCACCTCAATTCTTCCTGGAAAGAAAGCCATCACCAGGAAAAACGGCATCACACCTCATTGGACTGTAGTAATAGACCAAACGTAACAGGATATTTTTAAAGATGCTTCTGATCAGTACCCACAGCTGTTAAGATAATTATTCTCACTTTCTTGTGATAGATACTTATATGGTCTCCAGGGTACCCGAACATTTCACAATCTTTAATATAGTTCTCTTCACATGCTTCTGAGAGACACATCTCCACCATCACCTCCTCCTCTCCTTCATCCCCCCTGGCATGACTGAGGGACGTGGTGGTTGGCAGCCCACTCCAATTCTGTGCACTGTGGTGCTCCCCCTGGAACACATCTCACCAACTTTATCTACTCCAGCTTAAGACATGAAATTTAAGATCCCACCATTGATGGAAGGAGGTAGAAAGCACCAGAGGTCAATTATACTCATCTGAAGGTGGGGAGCCTCAAGTGGGCTAAATTTCCATGTGTTTATGGGGGGTGAGCCCAGGGATAAGCATCCCAAGCTGGACCATGCTATGGAACCACTATGATGCAATGGGAGCATGGCCTTATGCTTTATGAAACCATGTGTTTCCCCTCCAGCAACCTGGGGATGGCAGGAAAGAACCTGAACCCCTGAACCCAAACCTGAAGATGTCCTTGAGAGATACTCCTTGATCTCCAAAGCTGAATAAGGAAGCCTGTCAGTCCACTGCTCAGCTCTAAAGGAGACCATACAATACCCAGGGAGGTTTTCCTCCTTGGGAGGATGGAGCAGGAGTCTGCCTATGTGCCCTGTTTCAGATGGGAGCTCTGTGGATTGGCTCTGTCTTTGCCTTCAGTGAGAAACTCTCCTATGATTTTCCCTTGCACATCCTCCAGCAGATGCAATTCCTGTGTTGTTCTCCCCTGTCATCCCCACAAGCCCTCTGTGCCTTGTTTTGAAATCCCCACTTCCGACCATGGAAAGTGTTTGCATTGTAGCTGGCATTTGTTGATTTTCTTTAGGTGGCTCAGGGCTGCAGGCATTCCTCATTACTTTTTTATCAGCCAATTTGAATACTCATTTAGCCTCACTAAGCGTGTGATGGTTTTTAATTCTTCCTTCAGAGGCATTTGTGTAGAGCCTATTGTTGGTCCTCAGTAATAACACAGGAGCCCACCAATGCACTGAGGTGAGAGAGGATAACCCATGGAACAAGACCCATCAGTCTGGGCTCGTTTCATGCACGTGACAAGGCTGAGGACTCTTTTTGTTTTGCCCTTTGCTTTCCTGTGCAGTGGGACTGCCAGAAATCACAGCAGTGCAAGATGTGGCAGGCTGACACAGTATGTTCCGCTGGACAAACAAGTCTCCAAAATATTTTGCAAAATTAAATAATTAAAGTGGCAAGACCATAAACAATATAAATTATGGAAGTGGTAGTGTGGTAATGAGTAATAATTTAAGTCATCCAGCTATAAGGCTAATAAGAGCTAAGAAAAAATTACTATAACCATTATGTATTTTAAAAAATGACCAGCAGAGAAATATTGTGCTTTGATATCCAGCTCCTGTGCACTGTTTTGGACCTGCTTTTCAGATATGCTGCATATCCAGACCTGGACAACACAGACAATATATTTTTTTTTAAACTCAGATCAGCTAAGTAGGAAGGGAATAGATGGTGGGAGGAGAATTGGTCCTGTTATTTCTCAGGTTGCAAGGCCAAATAAAAAACCATGTCCCAGGGATGGATAGTCATTATGCAATATAACCACCTTTGAAGGTAGAGGGTTGGCTGGGAGGCCAAGGTTGGCTCCCCCTGGAAGGCTCTGGAGCCATTGCTGGGACAGCAAAGGGGGAGCATAAGCACCATGGCTGTCTGAGCCACGTTGCTGTGGACAGACACAAACCTTTGGTCTCTCTGCCTATTAGTCCAGCAGTTTGCTCAAGAGCTAAATCCAGTTCCACACAAAAAAGGTACATTCTGCTGCTTTTTCAAGTGTCTTGGATTCTATTGTGTACAAATTTCCAAATGAACTGCTTGAGTGTTGACTAATGCCGCAGCCTGCAGTCAAGGTAAGAGCCCATTTATTTATAGGCTCTTCAAGGACAAGAAGAAGCTGTATTTGTACAATCCTCCAGCACACAGCCTAACAAACAGTTACCTGCCTCAGCCACGTTTCAGGAGGACGATATATGAGACCCTCAAGGAAAATACACAGCTCAGGCATCGTCTGCTGGCAGGAAGGTCATGCGACGCCACCGGCTTCTGATGATGGCAGAACCGCAAATGTATAAAGGAGGATTTTTTCCTGCACCATCAGTTTGATTGGATGTGTGTCCAGGAGGCTACTCAGGACATCTAGCTGGAACTGGCTGGGAGCAGACAGTCCCGGCTGCTGTGTGTGCGCGGCACCCACTCGTTTAAATGAGGCTGTGTGTTTGCAATCGATGGGACTGTCTGATCCCTGGATGCTGGGGAGCTCTCTTTTTCTATTTCCTGCTGATATTTACTTCAAAGGTGCATGACCACACAGATCACTTTAATAACAAGAGCCCAAAAGAAGAATTAATAAAACTCTGAGTGTGTTTTATCCCGAGATCTCTCAGTGCTTGACAAAGGAAAGGCACCATCAGTTCTTTTTATACGGGGGCAGAAAGAGGTGAAATGATTTATTTATCCACATTCATGCAGTGAATTGGTGGTAAAGCAGTGAGTTGGACCTCTCCAGCTGTGCTTTGAGGCTACCTGTAATATCCATTGGAACAGTCCTAAAGAATTTATCCTTCAAGAGTGCATCTTGCCCCTGCTGCTTTGTGCAGAAATTAGCCCTGTGAAGAAAAGTTCAGCTTTGCGGTGGCCTGGGCTAGAGCAGGAAAACAGCAGAGTTCTGGTGTCTTAAAGCACACAGATGTAAACTCATGGTCAAAAAGGTAGAAAAGACACACAGAAAGGGCACCCGTGAAATGGGCTCAGGGGAGCAGGAGATGTCTGGTTGATCTGTGATGGAAAGCCGCTTATTCAAATTCACTCCTGCAGTGTTTAGAGGAGTTTGCATTGGCTTGCCCAATGAATATGCCCTTGGTGACAGTCAGAGGCAAGGGCTTCTGCTCTGCTGGAGGGGCAGCTGGGTGCTCTCCTAGCCCCAAGGTCCTTGGAGGCTTCAAGCAGACGTGAGCAAAGAGCCTTTCTGCCATGTCTGTGTATTTTTCTGCATTCACAACACACAGCGTCGCTGTCATTAAGGCTACAGCAAAACAGCACATCAGGGCACATCTAGAGGACAGACACTGTTGACCACTTGAGCTGAACAGAGCAAAGGTCTGTAATGAAGCCCAGTGGGATGTGGTCCATCTGGCCTCTCAGCATGTTCATCAAACCCTTGCTCTCCAGGGAAGCACTGAAGGCTGGCTGGGGCTTTGCCCAAGCGGCAGCCTGTGGGAAAGAGTGATCCCGAGGGATGTCTGCCTGCACTGCCCTTTGGCTGCAGTGAACTGTGCATATTTGGGGGTGTGGGAGCTCTGAGACAGCCGTGGGGAGACAGGGAAGGGAAAGACCAGGACTTCCCAGTGCTTTGCATCATCTGGTGGGGATGCACGTGCATAGGGACAGCAACTTTGCAGGTGCCCAGCAGACACTGGGAACCTGGGGTATTTTCCTGGAATATTTATCCACTGCCAAGTATTTAATTATGCAGGGAAACATACCACTTAGGCAGAGATGTCTTGGCTTCATTAAAGAAGCTGCAGAAATGATTGTGCTCTCCCCCTGGGCTCTGTGAAGGAAAATCCTGCTGGTGGAGTCAATTGAATGTGGAGGGGCCACGGAGCTGTTGAGCCCCAGGTTAGCAGAGGATTTTGAGGCAGACATGCCCGTGACTGGGCCTTAGAGCATCAGTGTAACCAAGCTCCCAGGCAGTTTTAACAGGTGCCATGAGCTGATTACAGAATGTTCTCAAAGCAGCCCAGGGCCCTTGCTCCACGTGCCCACAAATTTCATTCCTGCAGATGAGACGGCAATGAATTTGCCATTCATTAACAACAAATAATATCTCTCAATCCGTCTTGGGTAAGCGTCATTGTGGAATTGCTCTTTCACTTTCATTTTACAGGGTTCCCTGTGATAAATTTAGCTTGTAAAGGGTGATTAAGACACTTCATTATGTTTTAATATGTCTTTAGGCCTATGTCTAACAGTAATGCTCATTCTGGCTCTCCCTGGAATTAGCAGGCTGTTGCAGCCCAGAAAAGCCTGCACGTGGGGTATAACTCTGGCTGGGCACCACACCAATGGCCCCTGCCTCATGATGGGGAACTTCAGGAATCCCCAAATGTGCCTCCACTGCTGAAGACAGTCCAGGTCAGTATATCAGCCAGCTGTGGGTCTCACAGAAGGAGATTAGGTTGTGAATTTCTTACCCTAACCACCCAGTTTGTGCACCTCGGAACACAGGTTTGCAGGTAATGGTAAGGTCCCAACCAGCTCTGGCTGCCAAAACTTGAGTTTACCATCAGATTTGGATTTTCTCTCTAATAAGCAGTTCCTCAGAGCCTTCCTGGTCCAGCAAAGTCCAAGGGGGTATTTGTATTTGCATCCCAAATTGCAACCCAGAAGCCCTCCATCCCACACTGATAAACCCTGAAGGTGGCTAATTCCCATTTTGTGCCTTACTCAGCTGAAAACTTTATCCAGTGACACGTAGGCACAGAGCACTCTGGTTTGGGAAGGCAGGCAATTATTTCCTGCCTGAAGGGAGAAAGTTCATACTGTGCTGTGCTTTGTGTTTTCTACAGAGCAGAGCAGCTCTCATCGCTCCCAGGCTTCCTCAGCTGTTTGTCAGTCACCAGCTCTCTTCATGGACTATGTAAGGAGCCCAAGCACCTCATTAAGATGTTTTCAATTGCTCTCTGCAGCCACGTGCATAGCAATGCATTGTGTAAAACCTAAATTGGGCAGTGTGAAAGACTCACAGGAAGATGTCCATGCTTTAAGCATTCTATCTATATGAGAGGGAACATGGTCTGATCCCAGAAAAAAATTCTGCCTCATCACCTCGCGTGCCTTGCCCTTTCGCTGCCACCCAGCACCTGTTTTGTGTGACGGCTTTGGGCTGTGACAAGGTAACAGAAGTTAAGTTATTTTCATTCTTGTTCTCTCACTTAACGCTTCTATTACATACTTAAACTATTCTAGTTTCAGGCTCTTCTCTTTTAGAAATCTGAACACCTATTGATAAAACCTTTTACATGTTCTGAGAAATGGTATATGTTCCATCTTCTTCCCCTTTCTGTTACTTTTTGTGGGTACCTTATGAGGACTGAACATGTTGCTGTAGATAACAGCACTGGGAATTAAGTGCTTAGCTGGGAAACCTCTCCCACTCCTTCTCATACAGATTTAGTTTGGGGCAGGATGGCAATCTTTAACACAGGCAGACAAGATCTTGCTTGCTGGTTTTTAGGTGAGTATTAGAGCCTTAGGTCCTAAATCAGCCATGACATTCAGACTGGTGAGGGCTGGGAGGCTGTATCCTGTAGAAAGGTTAGTGTTGGGCTAATTCCTTCAGGCAGTTTGAGGTGTCTGTGGCAGCCTTCCTCCCTCCCTGTGCTGAATTGCTGCACGGTGTTGCCACATACTGTTAAAGAGCAGCATCCTGGAAATGCAGCAGTGGATGAATTGCAGAGGCTGGGATATGTAAAGCTCCCCAGCTTCTTTCAGGATGAAGAGCTGCTCAGTGGCCTGTGTGTTAGTCCCTGGGACATGCAGTTTTATGGTCTCTGAGAGGAGCAAGGCAGTTGGCGCAGTCCCAGCGAGTGCCCTTCTGGTCTAGTTAGAGCCTGAGAGCATCAAATGCTCTCATTCATTTATTGGAGGGTGATAAACAGCCTGGGAAATGCCTGCCTCAGTCAGGTCACATCCTTGCTCTTTTATGAATGTGACATCTTTAAAAGCATATCTGCTAATGTCACGAGAGACCCAGAGGAAACCCCAGCTTGGTCAGCTTGGGGCTAGGTTTCCTGAAAAGCAGCTGGGTGCAAAAGATGCTCAGGTTGCTTTTTTTACAGGACTATTTCTACAGAAAATAAGACTTAAACAGCCTTCTTCACTAAAAAAAAAAAAAATCTGCGCCATTTGGGACAAAGCTCTGCTCTTTAGACATGGGTGCAATGCATTCACAATTGCAGCAATGGATTTTTTTGCCAAGTTTTTGTCACTGGCAAAGCTGAGGCTACGGATCAAGCAAAGAACCACAGTTCTTGCCACATTGTCAGTTATCTTTGGGGTGGGAAGGAGAGGGTCACTGCTGCAACAAAATGGGCAGCAATCTGCCTGATTCAGGAGAGTGAGGTGCTTCGTGCCCTGAGAGCCCCTGTTGGTGTGGCTCTCCGCCAGTCGTACACAGGCCCTCTGGTCTTCCAGGGAGCCAACCCACCCCAAAAGACCCTCTGACAAAAGGGAAACCTTAGTCCCCTTGCTGGCCTAGACCTTGCATCCAAGGCACTATATGCTCCTGATTGAGGGTGTATTCAGTCCGTCTCCTACCTTATTTTCCCTTCTTTCCCATGAAAAAACCCCAGGAGCACATGCGACTCCCAAGAGCCCCGGCCACCAAGGCTGGCTGGAAGCTTTGGGAGCCGCACGGTGCTGCAGTGACAGAAACCGCCCTGCGGTGCTGCAGTCTGGCAGGAGTTTGCGGCTGGGCTCCCAAAGAGGGGCCAGAAGCCTCCTCCATTGCGAGCTCCGGTGCTGCGCCCAGCGCTGCCCTCCGTGCCACCGGCAAGGCTCCGCAGCCGAGGCGCCGCCGGCGCGGGCGCGCCACCGCGGGGACCGGGGCTCCTCCCGGGATCCCCACGCAGCGGGCGCTTCGCACTGCGAGCCAGAAACACCAGAAACACTGGCTCGAATTGTAGCTCTCGACTCGCCAAAGCCCAGACCAGGGAGAGTAACGGGGACAGAAGCTGGGGGGCGGAGGGGAAAAAATAAAAAACAAACATTTGCCTAAAATAGACTCAGTAACAAGGAAAAGGTAAAGGGGGGAAAAAGAGTCCTAAAAGGCAGAGGGCTTCATTACTCCAGTAAAAATTGCCTTCGCTGACCTCAGGCACCTGACTCAGCATTTTCCAAGTCGATATTTTACAGTAATAAAAGGCAGAGAGCACCAGGTGTGTGGGAAATGATGGCAAATTTGTGTCTAAAACGGCAGGGACATTCCTTCTAATGAAAGACTGTAGAGAATATGTTCCTAATCAAACTGCTAATAATAACCTTGTTTCTATAATCTGCCTTTTTTTTTCCCGTAAAGTGGGGTTACGTGTGACAGAGATTTAGAGACTTTGGAGAGGGACTAGGCAATGCTTTCAGTTTGCTGATTTTATTATTAACATAACATGAAGGAAAAGCTGGTCCTGATCCTCCTTGCCTGGGTGTTTTGTCAGTCTATTCCCAGCAAAGCTGATGCAAAGTAACTACCAGGACAAAACGGAGATGCTTTTTATCTGTTCTGTAAAGATTTAAATGGACAAGATTCAATGCAAAGCATTGCTGTTCATGGGTTATTTGGTCTCTTTCCCAAGGGGGAGAGGCACAAGAACAGCCACTGATCAAACATAGGCATAGGGATACCTCTCCTCCCTGGGATGGTCTGGTGCTGTACCCAGAGCTGTCTCTTCAGGTGCACCAGGTAACCCCATGTGTCTGCCTCCCTCCCTAGAACTTCCACTGGGAAATCTGTGTGCACAGGAGGAGCTGGGACCCAGTACAAATATCAGAGCTACCCGGACGTGAAATCAGATCCATGAGGTGGGAGCTAGTTTCTGCATTTTGGCTTTGGTTCAGCAAGGTCAGGAAAGATCTCTACAGCCCCTGCTGAGCTACTTTCTCTGACAGCTGACATGAGGGCAACGTCTCCCTGCACATCTCCTTCCATAGCTCTGAAGGGACAGCTCCAAATGCAGGGTGTGTCTTTGTGATCCACTTTGCCCTGGGGTCCCCAAAACTTTGGAGGATGTAGAAAACCACATTTCAGTTCCTTCAAATGGAAAGTTAATTAAAACTCAAGGACAGAAACCTCCACTGGGAACCAGCAAAACAGCAAAACAGGTAGACACCTCTGACTCTAATTTATGTGAGTTTAAAAGTAGTACCAAGATTGGTTTAATTACCTGGGAACAATGTATATCTCCTGTATTGCAGATCAGCTCGTTAGTGGTACACTTCTTTTTTTTTTTTCCACTTCCAGTTGAAATTGATAATACATCCCTCACTCAAAACATTGTCTCCCAATCACCATGGTTACTGCCAGGTTTTCCACAAGGACCAAGCATATTCATCTGTCAAGTATGCTAATGGAGAACGGACCCTGTCACACAAAGGAGCAGGCTATTCAAACATACACTTGCCAAATAATTGTACATGTCAAAAGAATGATGCTTGTTATTTGCCTAATATTATCCCCCAGAAGTGGGAAATAGTTCAGCTCTCAATGCAAAATGGCTTGCCCTTATCAAATAGGCAATTTGCTGATAATTTAGACTATTAGAGATCTTGGGGTGGGGAGACAAAGAGGGGGGGTGGCAAATGTAAGTGGCCTTTTATAATTGCACTGAAAGCAAAATGGTGCATTAAGTGCCCCAGAGGTGCAGTAACGAGGAGCATTGCAGGAGTGCTGATGGCCAATGAGAGGGGCTGCTCACAGCCTCCCCTCTCACCTCTGTCAGGTAGCTGCTGGTGGGTGGTTAATTATAATTTAGCAGGAACACTTTTCTCAACTGCATTTTTTTATTGCTATTTATCTTCATGATGGGCCAATTTCCCATTTGTCTATTTCGGTAATTAAGGCAAAGAAAAATGTTACTGTAGGATTCCTCTAACTTTCTGAGCTTCCAGCAGCTAGAGTTGTTGAGGCTGTGCTGATATATCTGCAGCCAAGGCAAGGAAGTGGTCTTTTCCCTCACTTTGAGGCACTTAAAGGCTCTCCCCATTCAGAGCAGGTCATGGAAAGGCAGAGACAGCCCAGGGACTGAGTGACCTGCCAGAGGCAGGGGCTGTGGTTGGTATCTGCAGACACTCCTGCTCCACCACAGACAAATGCCTGGCAGACCACAAACCTCACATCACCTGTGCCACACCTCACATCACCTCACATCACCTGTGTGGAGGAGGAAAATCCTGGAGCACTGTCCTCTCAAGGTGAAAAACTAATTAACTTCCCTAAACTGCTTGAGATGTCTAGAATGTGAAAGTGGCAAATATTCAGACATCTCTGTTTCTTTGAATGGGATAGGCAAAACTCCCAGCATCATCTCAGGGCTTTCAAACATTTTTGTTTCTATCTCACATAGTTTTGTAAGGAAACAAGAAAGATCACAGGATTTATTTATTCTTCCCCCAACTCTGCTTTTTCCTTTCTTCTTCCCAGAAGATCAGGTCTGTGCAGTTACAGGGTGCTGGCTGGAGACCCCAGGAGCATTGTTCACTGCAAGAATGCAGCATCAGCCTCCTGCCTGCAGTCTCCTGTGCTGTGTCCAGTCTGTGTATATGGTCCTTGGCCTCACTGGTGTCCTCTGTGCCATGTCCTGTGAAGAGACAGCTGCCTACCAATCCCAGTTGTGCACCATGCACCAGTGACTTTTGCCTGGGTGATATATCATGACCTAGAACCAGAAGGCACTTCAGCATCTTCCCTGAGCTCTGTGGCTCCCCTCCAGCCTGCCTGGTCTGCGAAGAGCAGTGCTGCTGATGGCAGGCTGGGAAGGTGCAGTGCAATCTTGCCCTCAAAATGTGACATTATTTGCTGGATGTGGCTGAATTATGATTCTCCATCCCTGGAATTGTGGCAGCCCGGGCTGGATGGGGCCCTGAGCCACCTGGTCTAGTGGGAGGTGATCCTGACTATGGCGGGGGAGTTGAAGTTAAATAATGTTTGAAGTCCCTTCCAACCCTAACCATTCTGTGATTCTATGATGATTTTCCTTGATTGTGGATTCTGATTGCTGAGCCCCCTTGTGCTTGCTGTAGGAGTGAAACAGGGAGCTGGGAACTGGGGAGGATGGGGGGACTTCCCTCCAGAGAGTAAAATCGGCTTCTGTTTGCACTGGAGTGGTAAACCCTTAAAATGAACACAGGGAAGGCAAGGAAATGTATGATAAGGAAGCTGAGTTTAGGGGGCGACCAGTAAATTTTGTGGGGGATGAAAACAAGGAGGCGTTATGGTTTGCTAGCCTGTGGTGTTTCTTGTAAAAAAGACTATTTTTCTAATGAGCAGAAAGAAGAGAGGAAAAAAGCATCAACTAACAAACAACCTAATTGGCTATTAAAATATTTCCAAGCAGTGAAATTAATACAATTCCCGACTCATAACTTATTTGCCTCTGTACAAAATTAACATAGATAAATAAATTAAAAAAAATAACCTCACTGAAACTGCTTCATAATAAAGTGTGATCATAGCAATAATAAGACGCTTCAGTGCATGAATTTCGTTGTATTAATTCACCTCTGGTGTAATTGACAGCTCTCAGCCTTCAGCTTTCCTCTGAACAGCTCACTACAGCTGAATTATTATACCTGGCACTTCAGACTCTTCCAAATCTCATTGCCTAATTGCGTTCTCTTCTAGTAGGTGAGTGTTAAACTCAGACATTAAAGGATCTCTGCCAATTACCTGAAGCTCAACATTTGATCTGTCTGAAAATCTCACCGATCCGTGGGGGACTGCTCCTCTGCCTGCATCTCGACTGCTGCCTTCTCTCCTTGCTTAGTGCGGTGTAGAATGAGAGTAATTCTACTCCTGGTTTTAAGGGCATAAAAAGAGTGAATAATAGAGGGAATTCACGCAAGAAAAGCAGACCCCCCTCTACCCATTCAGAATTAGAGCTAGCATTAATCCAGCAGCAGCTGCTAATTATGTAGGATTTGTAGAAAAATTTGCTCTCTTTGTCTTCCCGTTGCTGGTTTTACAGATACCATCTGACCAGTGCCTCCGTGAGGTACCCTGTAAAAGAAGCAGCTTTGCTGGCTTTACGTCCCTGTTGCATTGCTTCTCCTGCATGTAGTTCACTGATGTGTTTCATTCCGTGGTCACTGTAAAGTCTGTGTGGCTCAGCAGTGCTTTGAAGACCCTTGTTTGCAAACCAGTCAGTTAAATTAAGAAGCTTGATTCTCATTGCTGTGTGATGACATCTTCAATTTAGCTGGTGCCCCACTGAGGAAGTAAACAAACAATAAAAGTGTCACAATTTCTTCTAGTTCCATTAGACAAACAAGAAGTTTATTCAGTGTTTTGGCAAATGAAAATTTAAGCAAACTGTCAAGGGAGATATTTTCCCCATCAGATGCTTTCTGAGAGGGGATTATACAAGAAAGAGCTATCACCCACCATGTCATTAAAAACAAAGGCTCCTGTGAACCCCTTTTATTAAAGATTAGCAGCACTGATTACAGACTTGTAGGCTGAGCTGAAGACAAATTAGAATATCTTTTGCCATGGGTTAACTTACAGTATCCTCCTGGGCAGCGAGACTATTGCAAACAGCACACTCCTGAGAAGAGACAATTTTCACCTCTGGCCATGCATTCTCTGCCATTTAGAAACAGCCTGGTGATCTGTCTAGACCTATTTGCTGCCAAACACCAACACTGTATGATTCCAGGTGAGACCAGTTGTTCATGCAATCAGAAATACCAGATTTTTAGCTTTTCTCATAGATAGCCCTTAAGTCTACTTAGAAAGTCTTGCCAAGCCAAGTGCCAAGGAGCTCTGTCCCAGCAGGGACAGACAGGGATGCTAAAGCAATTCTTAGCAAGTCATGCAGGTTCAGTCTTCAATGCCATGTGGTGGCCACAGGCTTGGTGCAGCCTTAAAGACCCATCAGATCAGTTGCGAGATGCTGACTTACTGAGTAGTGAACATGGAGTTCCTGCTCGTGCCCGCCTCAGTCCATGTACACATATTTAGATGTGTATGTACACCCTTCCAACCAGCAGAGATGTTCTGGGCAGCCCCAGGGACAAAGCAGAAACTGTTGCAGAAGGGATGTTTGTCCTGCCTAGGACGTCTGTGCAATCTTCCATGTGATGGAGACAGCCTTTCCCAGCTCCCAGGTTGTTGTCCTTACACTCAGCACAGGAAAAGTACGTCTTTGTGGGCAAAGGAGAAAATAGTTCTTGAAATAGTTCCCTGTGAGATACCATGGTACCCAAGGGTACCTGTGGATCATGGATACGATGGTTTGGATCGCTGGATCCAGATCCAGAGATCGATAACTTTGGGGGTGGTGTAGGGATTAATTCTGGTCACTGGGCATGTCCCTGCAACACTCCCTCCTTCATACCTCTACCCCTGCAAGTGTGCACTGAGCCCTGGGACTGAGCTGCCCTCTCCCGTTGTTTGTGCACAGGAGTGGGATAGGCTAAATTTTGCACTGCCTGGGAGAGAAGTGATCTCGTTTCCATCTGTCACAACCATGCAGGAGTTTCAGCTGCCACCATAGGAACAACCACTCCTGAGAGAGTAAGGGATGTTTAAGAAGTGATGCTTCACTTGGTGGTCTGGACTGACCTCTCCTGGATGTGAAGGACCACAGAGCCACTATTCATCTCACAAAAAAATAATAGTGCTTCCCCTTCTCTCCCCTTCCCTTTCCAGGCTCAGAGGGGAATGATGGCAGTGAGGAACCAGAGCAGGAATTGTGGTAACATTTCAAGAGCAATAAGCAGAGTCCTGTGCACACAGGAATGGCAAATGGCATGGAGAAGCAAAATCCAACAAAACAAATCATGATGTCATGTACAGGATTCCTCTCCTCTTTTCAGTGGTCTGTAAATGTGATCTGAGTTCTCAGCTGTCTGTGCTGATGTATTTCCAGGTGACACCTTCAGAGGATTGGGTAGGATGAACTTGTCCTACCTGTCTTCATGTGGGATGGATCTAGATCCCTGTAAGAAAGGAATAACCAAGTCTGCCTGTGGTTAACCTGTCATTTCTGTAACCCCCTCACAATCTGTTTTATTGTCCTCCAACCCTGACCCATCCCACCTGATAAATTCTCTTCTCTCAGATTCCTTCAGACCTGTGCATATTCTTACAGCTCAGCAGAGACACTGCAGTTTGCCTGCAGTCCTCTGGGCATATCCTAACCCCGGGATGCTCCCTGTTCCCAGCCTCAGACTTTGTTCTAATAACTCTGCATCAGCAGTGCCAGTGCTGCCATCCCAGAGCCTGTAGGTGCCTGGTTTTACAAAAGCAAAACTGGCAGAGTTTCAAAACACCAGCCATGAGCTGCAATTACCAAAGATCTGCCTGTAAGCCTTCTTGGGGCTGGAGAAGGGATTGCGTTTAAGATGAGCAGGTACTGCAGTAACCCTGCTCCAGCTCGGCACACCTGGTGACAGGAGAGAGTCATTGGCTGCCTCTCCTGTCTCCTGGTGACAGGAGAGAGTGCAGCCATTGCAGGGTGACAGACCCTGCAGGGTGACAGACCCTCAGCTGCTTAGCTCCAGGGGGGCCACTTGGTTTTGCAGGGAGCTGTTCTCCCACACACTTCCGTCCTGGGCAGGCAGGGGACAGCACACAGGAAGAGCTTTTTTTAGCAGCAAGAAGCTCATGGTAGAATGAGACCTGCCACTTGCACAGTCACAGCATCAGTCTTTGTTTATGTACTGAACTGATGAGCAATTAACTTGGAGACAAGACATTATATGCAGAGCACAGGCCTGTAATGTGCTTTCTATTAGGGCTGCCTCACATTTCCTATTATTAGATGCCACTTTCTGTTGCACCTTTCCCAAATTGTAACCACTCAGGCTGAAATCTTCCCTCCTGGCTGTTGCCCCAGGTTGGACTGATCATATTTTGTGAGGAAAGTTTATATATGCCTTCAGGGGATCCCTGGTAGGGTTGTGCAATCTTTGCTAATGGGTCTGAATGACATACAGGGAGAAGAGGACATGGGAGAGGCAGGAGACAATACTAATGCAAACCAGGGAGTGCAATTATGCTGGGATGGAGCTAAGCTGAAGGCAAAGGGGTCTTGTAGAGAGGCCTCTATGATTTCCTGCTGCATGTTCTTTGTTCATAATAACTGAAAGAGTGATCCTTCATTGTCTGGTCATGTCTGGTTACATTTTCCTGGATGTAAATTACAATACTGCTTGTCTGACCTCAGTGTCATCATCCCCAGAAAATTGCAACTGGTTCTCACACTGTTATTATGGTAAGCACTGCTATCCAGGGGAGTCATTCTCCCTCCACCCTCCATCACCTATGCTGTCCTATGCTCCTGAAAAGGCTGCAAGCTTTCATTACCGTGTGGCTGAAAAAGTGCTGGGGGTTAAAGCAGCAAAAGGTGTGTGCTCCACACAAAAAGGGCAACAAGTGTGGCTCCAAATACCAGTCTTAGGGGCATGGACAGAACTGGTCAGTAGATAAAGATGGAGGAATTTTCTTCACTTTTTTCACTGTTCATCCTATTGGGAAATGCATTGAGGCAAGATTATACAGCAAGGTCCCAGCAACTTTACCTTGGATATTTGGCACAAGGTCTGGAGCAGAATGATCCCCTCTGGCTCCCTCAAGCTGCTTCTCCTCCGTGTCCCAGCCAAGCATCAGTTAGCAGAGGGGATACACAGGCCTGAGGCTGGGCGACACAGAGCTCATAAATGCAGAAGGCATCACAGTGGAAGAGATGCTGGTTTGGCCCACCAGGGCTGTGGGGCTGCTGTGTTGAAATGCATTGCTCTGGGCAATGGACTCGGGCTATGCTAAGGGAGGAGAGGATTCCATGTACTGGGGAGGCTGATCAGGCAGAGCAAAGAGCCTGGTGAATGAGGTACCCATGGCAGACCTTACTTCTGCCCGTCCCTGAGGTATCTGGAGGAAGTGGCCTCCTAAGAGCAGTCTCTGGATTGTTTCTGTTGGGCTGCTGCCATCATGTTTCCATTGCCCCCCTAGCATGGACACTCCCAGAGCCAGTGATCCCATTCCCAGAGGTCACCTCACTCTCTTATTAATCTGAGCTTCCAGTCCTGCAACAGACATGCTTATAGAGAAGCTAATCCCAGGACCCTCTTTTCTTTCTCTTTGTGGGAATAGCTCTGAGCAAGGAGGGTGAGGACAGAGAAACCCACATTGCTTTAAATGAACATGAAGTCAAGTGCACCAGGGAAGAAAAAAAAAGCTAAATTATTCCTGCAGCATCTCTTCTCCCTATGTGAGGCACAGCCTGTTAATGCTTCCCTTACCTCCCACCTCCCTGCCCAAACTAGATGAGAAACAAATCCATTATCTGAAGGACATTTGTCTAAAATTCCTCTTTTGTGCTTTGGCTATCTGGGACCTGCAGCTGTCACTTCCCATTCTTCTTGTAATTGCTCCTACTACAGCTAATAATGCATTTATCAAGCAGAATTTACTTATTTATTTATTTGTTTCCCTTTATTATTTTTATTATTTAGGTATAAAATAGGTCTTTTTCTCCACACTGCTTCATCAAAAATCTATAGTCTTCCGAAGAAGCGGCGGCTGCTCTGTGCTTCTGCCTCAGCTGCAAGGAATTAGTTTATTAATATATATTGTGCCCCTGCAGCAACCTCTGGGATGTGGGGTTTTCACCTGATCATGTCACCCCTTCCCATGATAGCTCCTAAAGTTAAGCTCTCACAAGGGGACAAAAAGCAATCCAAAAAGCAATTTGCTTGGCTGACAATTTCCTCTCTCCCCAGAGGTGTGGTCGAGGAGATTTGTGCATTGGAAGGAGTGAGGAGCCAGCCCCTGCCAAACATTTACTGCAGTGGAGCCAGGATCAAGGGGCTGTGATGCTTCAGCTCTGGGCTCTGGTGGCAGCTACACCTGGAGGCTCACGGTGCAGCATCCCAGGGCAAGCAGGACTTGGGCACCTTGGAGGGGGCAGCACATGACGTGTGGCTCTGCAGGCTCAATTTGGACAAGTCAGTTCCTTGTTCTTGCCTCCCATCTTCCTTCTCCCCTGTTCTGATGGACAGCCTTGGAAATGTTTCTTTTTGGTGGGAACACCAAGCTTCCATGCACATTTTGGAACAACCACTGAGCGTTTGAGGGAAGAGTTTATCAAACACACATGCATCCTGCTTTATCTAATTACCTTCTTCTCTGGGCAAATCATGGCTCTCTTTCACTGCTTTTTCAAGGGTTGATAGGAAAGGAGCTGAATCACTAAATTTCAGGTTTCCTACTGCTTTATTAATCTCCCTCATTCAAGAATTATCTGCAGAGCCTGCCCCCAAAAGCAAAATCTTCAGCTATCTCCTACTTCTATCCCTAGAATATTTACTTTGAAAGTTGTACACCTAATGAGTAATGGGGTAGAGGTGAAAGGCAAAAGATTGCACTCTCATGCAATTTGCTCTTGCAAATTAGGCAACAGAATTGCAGAAAGAAGCATGGGAATGGGTGCTGAAGGGACGAAAAAACCACATTCAGTTGCAGAGTAAAACATCTGGAACACCAACTGCCCTTTTGTTTAAAGGAATGTTGAAGCAGGTGTTTGAGGTCTCAAGGAAAGATGGAGAGAGTTGTTCTGACATCTGTATGGACATTGTTGAATCTTCAGGTCTCTGGGGTGGAGAGGAAATTCATTTCTTTTCTCCCTTGGAGCAGCAGTGTATAAACTTGAAAAACACAGGAGTCCTTCATATATTCCTCTGCTTTTGCCTCCTACTCCAGAGTTGTCAGGATGAAGTGATTTCCCTGACCTTTTCAGGTGTGTGTGCAGGAGGGCAAAGGAGAGCAAAATTCAGCCCATCAGATTTACAGGTACAGGGGCTTGGCCAGTTGCTCAGAGATGCTTCTGACTTCCCAGTCTGGCTGCTTAATTAAAGAATCACTTGGAACAAACAGCTAATCCAGACTTTGAACTCTTCATTAACCAAAATTTTTGTTCAGTTTCCTAGATGAGAACTGGGTGGACTCATAAAAAAACCAGATGTGTGTTTGGACTGCTAAGGGGTCCAGGGCTTGTGAAAAATTTTCTGGGAGATGAAGGAGAACCAATTCGCCCAGGTGGGAAAAGACCTCTAAAGAGGATTTACCTCAGCTGTACCAGCAATGCTCCGCAGTCTAGGTTCCCTCTGCTTGGTGACCTGGGAGTTATGGAGTCACTTTTTCAGAGGGAAAGAGTTAGAAAGACTAACTCATTCTGCTGTAGGTGACAGGCATTGCCTTGTTTACCAAGCTAAGGATTTTATCTTGGCAAGCCATGGGGACATTTACCCCCTTACTGGCTCAGGTGTTTGTGCCTGGCACTGCAGACAGTTTCTGGGACTGAGCTCCCTCTGCTCCTTCCCCTCCACTGCCAACATGCCAACAAGCCTTCCTAGGAGCAGAATTCTGAGAGATGTTCAGATGTGTTATCTTCCACCCTTTAGCACCCTATTCTGTATGCAGTTTAGATTCCGTGAGTAAAAATATGCCTCTTTTCCCTACCAGAGCACAATGGCCACCACAGAGGAAAGAGGAGTTCCTCTGCCCATCCTTCCTCACTTCATCACTTCAGGACTTGAACTTCCAGCCACGCATGAGTCCTGCAAGCATCATCCACACTGTTCAGCAGAGCTGCCACTTGCGTGTACTACATTTGTGCAATGCAGCACTTCACTTGTCCTAGGGAAAGCAAAGTATCAGAGCTTTGAGCTGAAGTAGTGTGTGTGCCCTGGACTGCTAAATGGCTGTGGATCAGTACGAGCTGTGATGGCTGGCACTGCTGAACAACGAGCACTTGGACTGCTGGAGGGAGAGGAGGTGGGCTCCCTGTGCACTGTGGTGTTCAATTTTATCTTTCCCCAAGCACAGGGAAAACATTGGGGAAATGTTGCTGTGTTTGTTGGTTTTGGTTTTAGTTAGTTTAATTTGCTTGTTCCCCCTGCAGCCACCATGGTCCTTATAAAGCTAATTCTTGGATAATTTTAAAAGAAAATTTGAAAAAAAAAGTCTCTTCTAAGCTCTTTAAAATCTCACTGGAAAAAGAAACTTAAATGAGAAGCTTACTTTCCTTTGATAGTAAAGCTGGATGGACTAGCTCATAATCATTTTATGGAATTGCAGGCATGGGTTAGCCAAATAATTTTGCAGCTTTGTCTGTTTTGGTGAATGGGTTCTGTTTTAAACTACTTAAAAAGCTTTCCTCAAAGTAAAAAAAAAGTAACCTAAGTATTTTTTTAATATTAATGTTTCATAGAGCTACAATAAGTTTCCCAAACCCTAAAATTAAATGATTTTTTTCTGGTTGACTAAAATGTTGTGTTTGACCCAGAATGAGTTAAGGCTAAAATTCCAACAACTTTGGACCAGACAGTCCAGAGCCTCCAGCACTGAGAGTGAACAATCAGTCCCCTCTCTTTTCATTTTTATTCAGTTATTTTATTTTCAGGAACACCAATTTCACCCAGAAGTGTAACAAAGCAAAAGAAGTGCTTAATCAGAGGTCTTTTGTCATGGCCCATTTAGATCCTAAAAGGCAGATTACAGGGAGAGTAATCTTTAAAAACCAATACAGAGTGAAGATCTCTGCAGTTGCTCAGGATCCGTTCATGCAGTTTGAGATGTGCTAAGGAACTGCCTTGCTCAATCAGGGTGGGTTTATTTCCCTCCACCCTCCTCTCCTGCCTCATTTTCAACAGCTGTAGAGCAGATAATCTCTCACTTGCCTTCGCATCCACCCTAACTCGACCTGTGCTCCTTTCACACACTGGGTAAAGTGTGATCACAGCTAAGTGATGGCCATTAGACTCTATAAAATTAGGATTAGTCAGGATGACTTCCTACATTAGATCAATTTAAGTCATTGGCTGGTGGAAAAAAAGTGTGATTCTCTCCTCTGTTAGCTGGGATATGGCTTGTTTTTTGTGACAGCATGGGGTGCGATTGTAGTTTTTCTCTTAAAGGCATTGATTCTGCCTTCTACCTGCATCCTCTATTGTACCTGCTGCTTTCCAGTCTGAGCTTCTTGGTTTGCCCTGGGTAGAGATCATCTGAGGTTAATGTCTGATGGGCAGATAGGAGGTTTTGGGAAGGTAATTCTGTGGCAGAAACTTCTGTAAGTAACAGGAGCAGGCTAAGGCTGGGTTCCTGGGGGCTTGATCTGGCAGCAGCCCAAAGGCTGTTTGTGTTCGTGACTGGAGAGAGGACAGCACAAACCTGGTGAGCCCCAGGGATGGGTGGCTGAGCACAGGGAGAGGAATCACGTCCCTCCAATGCCCCCTCTGTCCTGGAGGAGCCTTGTTGCCCCAAACCAAGCCTGGTTTCATTTTGCTTGAATGGACAGGTTCCACAAACCCAAGCACCACCCAGCAGGTGATCCTATTGTGGTCCAAAGGGAAGCAGGTCTTTTCTGAAGGTGGTGCAGACATATTCCAGGTTAGAAATCTCTCCTAAGCAGCTCAAGAAACATCAGCACCCTGCACTCCAAACCTGATCTCCAACTCATGAGGGGCTGAGTGAGGAGTCAGTGTCCAAGCAGCCAGGGACTGGGGGAACAGAGAGGGGTGGCTGGGAAGGGCGTGGGCTGCTCATCATGCCCAGGGCACTGCCAGGCCTGGCCTTATTCAATCATAGATTTACATCAATTTATTTAAATTCATCAGAAACCTGATTAAATCAAATTCCCCATGTCCTCGAGGAAGGTGACCCATGTCCCTGGCTCAGGGCACTTGCAGGGTCCATCTGGGCCTTCCTTGCAGACTGAGAACACTCAGCACCAGGATGGTCTGAGCCACCAGGGACTGGATGGAGGGTTCAGAGTCTGTCCCCAAGGCCTCAAAGGCTGTGACCAAAAGAAAGAGGAGAGATGAACCCCTGGGTCTGCAGAGACCCCTCCTGCATCCTTCCAGCTGCTTCTCCCCACTCACTGCTGTGGATCTGATCCAGTGTCTCCCTGCTCCGGTCCCGCAGGTGCTGCGTGGCCAGTCCTGGGCACAGAGCTCTGTGGGAGGGCTGCAGAGGGTCTGGTGACAGGAGAGAGCAGAGGGAGGACATCTGCCCTCTGCTCATCCCTGTGCCCCCTTCCCTGACCCAGCTGGAGACCGCCTTTGTTGAGGCTGAAGTGGCTGCTCTGTTGTCACATCATGGGGCTCCACTGGTGAGCTGCTCTCTGGGGAACCCCATCCTCCTCCAGCACCACCCTGGCACAGCTGGGGAGTCTCTCTGCCATCCTATGGATGGGGACTGGGGAAGCATCCACAAATGCCTCATGGCTGTGGGGCAAGATGTGGGGTTGGCTGTGCACAGGGGCTTTCACCAGCCCTGTTCTCCTGTCTTGTCTTGGTGGACACTGCAGGCTAGGGACACTGTGGACACTGCCACCACTGCCCTGACCACACACGCTGCAGTGTCAGTCATGAAGGTCCCCCCTGCAATATGCCACCTGCCCCTGGCAACACGTCCCAGGCACTGTTGGCAATGGACCTTGCCCTGGCAGTGGAACCCAGTGGCTCTCTGCCCAGGAGGAAGGGACAGAGTGTTCCTGGGTGGTGTGGGGCTGGCTCAGGCTGCCCTTTGCCCTGATGTCCCTTTGGGATATCCCTGGTGCTTTCTGGTGTGTCCCAGAGCCCCGTGTTCAGATAGCCCAAGACATCCCTTTCATCACTCTGCAGAGCCTGGTCGCTGCCCCTCGCTGACATGAAATGAGCCAGATTCACTCAGTCCTAACAGAAGTCATCAGTTTTTTGCCACCACAGCTCTTCCTCCTGCCAACCAGAAGTCCTCATGCAGAAAAGGGGACAAAGAAAAGGAAATTTCTTACGCTGAGTTTGCCTTTTCTGGGTGTGGAAGATCTCAGCAATGAGGATTCCCCTCTCCTTGTTTTTTGGCTCACTTTGGTCATGAGACATGATGGAGAACACTGTCTTACAGCCACAGCCTCTTCCCCACTCTGCACATTGCCTCAGTGCTGGTCTGCTCAGGACCCCTCCCAAGACCTTCATCACCCCTCAGGTCCCTCTGAGGGGGCATATTCTTCCTCCCTGCTCAGCCACTCCCTCCCAGTGGGGTGAAACATGCTGCAGAGACCAGTCTAGTAAGTCAAACTCATACAAATTTTTTAGGGCTTGAGACATTCACATCCTTATCAGACTCCAGACTCAGCAGCTTGGGTCTATTTCTAACACAAAGCAGAAAATTTTGCCTAAAAGGTATTGCTGTTTCTTGGAGAGGAAAGAAATTTTGTGTCTTGACAGTCCTGGGGCTGAGCTAACACAGTTATACCAGAGATTTCTCCTCCCAAAGTCCTTTTAAACTCAAGAGTCTGTGTTTATACAGCGCTTAGCCCAAAGCGAGCTCATTCTGTGCTGGCCCTTTGGCACTGCAGCAATAAACAGGATTAACAACTGGAGCCAGCAGGGCTTGGTACCTGTTAGAATTTCCCGTGGACTGTGCAGAAGGTGCTGTTCCTACAAGCATCCTGGCAGTGAATTATTTATGGGCAGCATAAGGCTCACAGTGCCTGCCAGTTTATTAGATTTATAACTAGCTGTGCTGGGTCCATTGAGTGTGTCTGTGCATGTATGAGCATGTTCTTGTTCAGCTGCTTCTTGCCAATGCCCTACTAGTTAGGGAAGATCTGCTCAAACACATTTCCAACATAAACACAAAACTTTGTGACTCAGATGTGAGAAAATCTTGGAGAGGCAAAGGATTGTTACTAAGGAAAAGAAAAAGAGCTTGTTAGGATACCTCAGCTGAAGATAGAAACTTTCATTCAAGCACAGGCTGAAAAACAGAGATTATTTGAAGGGTGAAAAAGTTTGGTTTTCTTCCCAGTTCCACAGCTTGTAAGAGACCTACCTGTGTGGGTTTTATCTGGAAACATGGGGACTTCTAACTTCTTTTATGGCTTATGCATCTTTTTGAAACCCAGGGGTGGTCAGTTCACTGTGTGAGTGTTGGAAAGGATTTTAAACACAATTTTCTCTTGAAACCCATGGATGGGAGCACTTGCCTTGCAGCTAATGTCTGCTATTCCAGTTCCAATAGATCTCAGAATAGGTGTTATTAAAGGCTCATCTTTTCCTGTGCTCTCTGTTCTATCGGTGCTCTGATGTTGCCAGTCGAGTCATCGCTGCATGTGAAGGCGCTGGCCTGGGGCCATGAAGCTCTACAACACCTCTCTCTGAAGAAGCACAGGTGACTCTTGCTAGCACCAGAGGTTCTGCTCTGAGGCAGGAAAGGGGTGACAGGAGCAAGGCCTTTATACATGCAAATGATCTAGGCAAGGGAGCAAAACTTGCCATGGCTGGAGCAGAACTAACTGAAAGCAGGATGTTTTGCAAAGTTTTCTGTGAGCCCTTGTCAACTCTGACTGGTGTAGAGAGAACCTGTTTGAGCTGTTCAATAAATTGGATGGTTTAAATAATGTATGGACTGTCATTCTGGATTCATGAAAACAGCTGTGTGAAGCACTGACTTCTTCAGCCTGCAACAGGTTTCTTTCCTTTTCTTTAAGAAGTTCTCTTCACTAGGCATCAAAATCTCAAGAATAACTTTTGGATTCTCCTTTGGAGGGCTTCTAGTTAGACTTGAGCAGACTTGGGCATTTCACAGCTCTGTTTTCATGCTGTCTAGCTTAGTTTGGGTTCTTTTCTTTTCTTTTCTTTTCTTTTCTTTTCTTTTCTTTTCTTTTCTTTTCTTTTCTTTTCTTTTCTTTTCTTTTCTTTTCTTTTCTTTTCTTTTCTTTTCTTTTCTTTTCTTTTCTTTTCTTTTCTTTTCTTTTCTTTTCTTTTCTTTTCTTTTCTTTTCTTTTCTTTTCTTTTCTTTTCTTTTCTTTTCTTTTCTNCTATTTGTCTGGGGTTTTGTTTGTTTGTCTGAGTTTTTTTTTAAGCTAAAGGTCAGTTAAGGAACCTCCTGACAGAGAAAGGAAAAACGCCTTTTCCCCAACAGAATGACCAAGTGAATCCATTTCACATTCCCAAATGAGCTCTCAATTTCTTCCTCCATCTTCAAATACTGATGCTATTGCTATTTGGACTAAAGTTGTGTGTTAAGTCCAGAGACCAACAGCTCGCTGGGCCATGGGTTTACACCTTCATCCTCTGTCACCTAGTAAGATGATAAGAAATTAAAAATCCAAAAGATAAATCCAAGAAGGGGGAAAGAAGAGACATTTATTTTAGTGCCACAGGAGGGAAATGGAGTCACAGAGGCAGTGAATTGCATTCCATAGAAGAGAAAAAGGATTGAGCTCCTATATTCTGGTGCTTCAATCATGTTGTCATCTGCTTTCTATCTCTTGGTTATTCCAGGTATGATGATGACGATGATGATGATGATGATAAGTGAGGACTTCCATAGGTCACCTCTGAGTGCCAAAAGATGCTTTCAGAGGACTGCTGCATAAAGCTGTGCTGCCCTGCACAGGGCTCTCTGGTGTATCCAAGACCAGGATAACAATGTCATTAGGGCACCTTCTTTTCCATATTTCTCTTCCCTGCTCTCAGTGCTCTTCTAGGCTGCCTCAGGGTGCCTCAGTGGGACCTGTGCCTTTATCCCTCTATCTCCATAGCTGGACCTGCCCTACTTTCCAGGAGTAAGTATGGACAGCAGCAAACCCTCAGCATCAGAGATGTCAGGGGAGAAGAGTGGCTCACGTAAGCATTTGAAGGCATGGGGTGGCACTGTGCAAAGGAGAGAAGCCACTCAGTCAAAGCTGGTTTCAGTATCTACAAGTGATTTAGTCACGGTGGGATTCTTCTGCGGTCAATGGGGAGAAGAAAAGCTCTCAAGGGTGTGATTCATGTGACCTACTTTAGGCATCTACTTTGGAATGAGATGAATTACACTTCTGGCTCCATTGACTGTATATTGATGAGATGTCTGCCTACTGTATGAAAGAAGCTTTGGCTGAACTAGCTTAAACTTAGAAGCCTGAATTTAATCAGATTAATTCACCCTATATGTCTACACATGCTCCAGTTCTCTCTCTGGTTGCTGTGTAGACATGAAAGGAAGAGCCTTTTCTTTTTCTTTGTGAGACGCAAATAAATCAGATTCAGAAAGCACTCAAAAAAGAGCAGCAATGTGAGATAGGGCTAGCATGTGCAGGAAACTGGGCAGGGAAAGATATTAGCTTCTCTTGTCTGTCCTTGGAACAAATTCACAGGAATCAAGGGAAATAAATATGATTTTGTGCCTAAAAATAAAAAATATATATATGTATTGGTGAAGTGAGGTTTCCTGGAGTCTTCTGGCCGTTTGCCACAGGAAGGAAAAAGGTCCTCCCCTCCCTACAGAGACATTCTTTCTTGAAGGTTTGGACAATTATGGCATTTTACCTTTTCTACCACAGCGTGGATGCTTTCTTCTTTTTAACAGTTTATCTATGAGCATTTCAGCTTCAGCTTAATAAGAGAGGATTGATGTTTGCACTCTGTGGAAACCTTGTATAGGGTGGTGTTCCTGCTTGTTGCAGTAAGACTATTGAAAAAGATGCCTCAGACAAGTGGGTGGAAGGGATAATAATAAAGAGTAGCATGCCCTCTTCCTCCACTAAAAAAAAAACCCAACCCCCTCCCCTCCCCCAACAACCCCCTTTCTCCCCTTCAAAAAACCCCAAACCCACAACCAGTTGCAAAGAGACGCTAAAAAATATTGGTGGTGTAAAATGATTGTCATCATGAAAATTGAAGTCCTTCCAAAACACAATGATAAAGCTTTGTGTTCAACCCTCCCACTGGGAATAAAAAAGAATTCTCACCTATTTGCACCATGACTCCAACAAAAGTGACTCGAGTGCTTCAATGGAGATCTATAAAAGAGTGCTGCCCACCTCCCCGGGCAGATCTGAACTCCTGGAAGGTTTCATATACCACCTTGAGGAGGTACAGTAACTCCAAAATAATAAAGTAAATTTCAAAGGACACTGTCACAAAACTATTTCTTTTATTTTCACAGTGCTGCTTTGCAACTGCTCAGCAAACACCGTGGGAGCCTGACATCAAGACAGCATTGCCCTGCAGGGCCATGTTCAATGGCTGGCTGAAGAAGGGCAGACAGGGACAGTGGCTGATCAGCTTCCCTTACACTGTAGGTTTCCTTCCAAGCAAAGTGAAAATTGTCTCTTCTTTAGACAAATATTGCCACTTCTAACCTTTCAGACTCAACTATTGATTATCAAGAGATGATTTGCTCTCCTGTTGTCCTGTGGGAATCCATAATGGGGCAGATGAGCTTTTCTCCATCAAAGGGATGGACTTGATTTTGGTCCTGTTCCCTCAGACTTCAGCAGAAGTTGTAAGGGTAGGGTTGGACAGAGCAATAGCCTTGGGCCATGCCAACTCTCTCTTAAACTCTGAATACTATCCCAGGTCTCTTCAAGTTGACAACACAGAGAGGCCTCAGAGTTTAAGGTCAGTGGTTTTGTCCCTGGAGGCAGTGATTCCAGATTGGCTCTCCATTGAATACTGAGAGGATATGCAAGGCAGCCAGGCTCCCAGTCAGGAACATGAGTGTCTCCCCTAATCATCCCTCACCCATGCAAAAGTCACTCCTGGCTGAAATCCACCTGCCATTTCATTTCTCCCTGTCAGGGGATTAAACTGGACCCTCTCTGATTTGTCTTGCTGTGCAGGGTCATAGAAGGCAGGAAGTGAAAATGTAGGGGATTTTTTTAGCAGCACAGTTTTATACCAGAAGAATCCATGTTCTGCAAAAGCATGGGGTCTGCTTTTAAATGGCTTATTTCTTTGTATCTATTTTTATATATTTGATCTCTTTCACTTTGAAAAATATCAGCAGCAAAATACATCAGGGCTGGCTGCATAGTGAAATGGGTGGAGGGCTGCAGAGATTGATTGCTGGTGCCAGATATCTGCCTGATAAAATGGGTAACTGCCAGATAAGACAGAAGGTTTGAACACAGATCTGCAGATCTCAGATGCAGAAATTTAGCTCTTTCACTTTTAGTCATGCCTGTGTAGGTGAACCTGGTCAAAAAAAGGTTGTGTTTCCAAGGACCTTTGTGAGTGTGACTTCCCCTGTCTACATGAATTACTTTGCAACAGTCAGCTTTGATCTTCTAAACGACTCCTCAAGGCCATGGACAGCTCCCTTTAAGGCTTTCTGCAGATTATGAAATGTAATGTACCTATAATTTTAATATCACATCCTGCTCAGAACTCATTAGAGCTCAAAAAGGGCATAAGTAGCAGTGAAACTCTTGTTCTCATCTTAAACCAGCCAGCAGAATTAAATGATTTAGATGTAAGATTACCTTCTAGCAAACCAAAGCAAAAACTGCCAAGAACTGCCCATGCCCATCAGCTGGAGAGGGAAGGGGACTAGAGGGACCCATTGAAGACACTGCCACATCTGCCAAAGGACAAGCCAATGCTCTGGACCAGCCTTCCAGCCTTGCTGTTCCACTGTCAATCCTCAGTGGCTCCATCACTGTGGTGACGTTGCTCCTGATTGATACCCCGTGTCATGGACATGAGAATCTGCTCTCTCTACACTTTATGAGAAGCCAGGTAAAATAATTCCACCATGCCTTCCTTTTTATGAAAATGGAGCAAAGCGTGGCACACAGACATTCAATCTCCCATCGGAGATAAAGTGCCTTCATTTACTAGCTCAGAAAATCAATACCTGTGATTTGATATGAGCATTTATTTCCACTTAACTCCTTTCTATCACTGAGCCATTGGGGGAAGGCAGGAAAGCTTCATTTAGTGCAGCAGGATTTGCAGCGAATGCTGCTGAGTGAATTGCATTTTTCTGTGTGTACACATTCATCTGTCTTTCTGATATTCATCTTACGTGTCTCTGCTGTTCCCAGTAGGATCAGAGAAAGGTTGTGTCCGGAGAAGGGGCAAACCACAGACCAGTCTCCTGTGCTGTGGCACTACTGCCCAGCAGGTCTTTCAGTATGAGCCCGTGTGACCACCCCCTGTGCTGGCAGGGGACAGGAGGGCTCTCAGGGGCTCTCGGGTCATTCCTGGACCCATAGAGCCTGATCCCCAGAGGAGAGACTCACATATTTATTTTAAGAGGAATAGTGTAAGAAATTCTATGTGGGAACTAAATGGGAGAAGGCAGGAAGAATAAGAGAATGTGAATCAAGTCCTTTCCATGCAAGGACAGCAGAAGCCAGGGATTCCTGTCACTGGTGTGTACTGCCTGCTGTAGCCTCTGGCTGTGGCAGGAGGGCTGTAGCAGCTGTGTGCCTCATCAGGGACAGCCCCTTCCAGTCACTTCATGGGAACCAGACTGCTTTCCAAAGCTGTCTGTGGCCATTTTTAAACACCAGAGGAGTAGTGCTGTCCCTACACAGGAGTGATAACTAGCACTGGCTGCTGCTCCTGGTGTCGGTGTGGAGGCATGTAAGTGGGCGAGGAAATAAATAATAAACAAAAAAGTCAGCTTGTCAGTGTGTGAGGATGGAAATGAAGAACACTGACCAGCGATGACCTTTTGTTTACATTTCCCTCCGAAAGGGAGAAATAATTGCAGTTTCTATGTGATGCTGCCTTCAAATTACACCCTCTCTCCCTGCTCTATTCAAGACCAGCCAGTGATGACATTAGAGTCTTGAATCAAACTAAGTGGTTACTATGGTGTCAGGCTGAAATTATGAATCTCAGAGACGGCCAGCTTGGAGAAGGAGCAGTGGCGGACACATAATTAAAACTGGGAGAGAGAATAGAAGCCACATTGTATCTGAATAGTAGCGAGATTGCACTTCCGAGGAGCGGTTGCAAAAAAAAAAAAAAAAAAAAAAAAANAGGATGTGCTTAGTGCTTAGCAATGCAGTTAAATGCATAATCAGGGACCAGGAACAATGCACTCTGCTGGTATTTTACTGCTGCTCTCTCTCCAGTGCCTCCAGTGCCTGCCTAGAGCCACCCCTGGCATCCAGCAGCCCCCTCACAGTGAAAAAAGGCACAATCCCAACAACCTCAACGCTGCATCCAGAAGAACACCTTTGCATGGCAGAGGGACATGGATGTGGAGCCTGACACCATCGTTTCCCCTCGAGCAGGGCCACAGCAGAGCGCTGATTGACGAGGGGCGCGGAGGGAAGGGCAGGGTGCTGGGAAGCAGGACTGATTTGGTAATTTCAGCGGTCATTAGTGGAGCTCATTGTGAGTTTGATAGATCTGCGCTGCTTTGTTACAGTTAAGTGGACTGATTGTGGAACACAGAAACGTTTTTAGTGACATGACAGCTAATTTAGAAAGGGGGGAGTGGTGGGAAAAGAACATGCATTATTCCATAATTATATCTCAGTCCGTCCCAGCCCCATGACTGGCTCCCCTGAGAACATAACTCTGGTTTCTCTAACACAAGAGAGAGATATCAGGCTGCTTCTGTTCGCCTGCTGCACACTGGGTCCCAGCCTGCTTGTGGCCTTTTATGCATTATGCCACTGCTGCACTTGTAAAACACCAGCATTATCCCACTGCCATATTTGTAAAACACTACCAACAGCATGATTCAGCAAAGCCTCGCTCTGCCCAGGCATCAGTGCTATGAATCCTTAACACAGTGCACAGGATCTTGTTCTTGTGTCCCATTTGATGTTGGAGGCTGCCCCTTCATCAACCTTTGTGGTGTCTGATGTGGGTTAGAGGAAGATGTGAGCCAGGAGAGCAACTCACCCCAAAGCTGGTAATGACCCATTTTCTTTGGAGTTGGAGCATTCCGGCCAGAGCTCTGGGAAGGAGCAGGGCACTCCACCTTCTGCTCCAGGCACTCCCTGCTGTGCTGCTTCTAAGAGGAGGTGTACAAATAACAGGTGATAAAAACTGTGAGTGGGGTGCATCATTAAACACAGAGTTGAACCAGCAGAAGTTGGTGCTGAGGTTTATCAGCCCTGTCAAGAACATCATTTACCACATACAGATGCTCTAAAGAAGATTTATGAATTCATCTTTTATGTAAGGTGTGTCCATTGGGCCAAGCTGGGGCCCTTGACCAATGAAGTCTTTATAGATGTGCCTGGCCATTTAGGTCCTCTGGAATTCAGGAGATCAGAGCCTTAATGGTCTTGCAGCAGAGAGCACTGGGGAAAATATTCAAAAGGGGGTTATTTTTTATCACTGAGCTCAAAACACCTGAGCTAAATTCTGTCAGGGACAGATCAGCTGAAAGAATAGATGCTCTTTCCACCCTCTCCTAGTCTTGGCTCCACTGATAGATAATTAAAGGTTTGCAGAGTTGGATCACAACACTGCAAAACAAAAATATCACATTTTTCTAAATTGACTGCCTGTGTAGGTAATATAAAGAAAACAAGACTATGGTCAGGAGGCAGCGCAGAAATTGTCTTCTATCTTTCTTCTTTCAGATCTTTGAGTCTGCATCTAAGGAGAGAGAAGGAAAAATAATTGAAATGCAAAGCTGAGGGTGGGGAGCTGGCAGGAAAGCTGGGGGGGCGGTCCTGAGAGCTCTGCATTGGGAAAAGTCCTCAGATGCAGCTGCTGCTTCATGAGAGCAGTGGGCTATTTTTAATGTGCTGCGGCTGTATTTGCACTTTCAATTGCTGTCATTAAGAAGGCAATACCCACTCTTGTAATTACCACGTCAGTGGGGTTCACTGGAGTCAGCCAACGCCTCCTTTTCAACACCTGCTGGATGTCTTGCTGTGCTGTAGCAGTCAGGTGAGACTGTTCCAGCTATGCCAGTCTGACAGTGTTACTGGGGCTTGCACATGCCTCACCTACCTACAGATGTGCTTTGGATGGAGATCTTCATGGCCCAAGGATGGCAGCAGCTCAGCAAGCCACACTGAACCTCTCCAGGCAAGAGCTAAGCAAAGTTTCTGGGCCATGTGGAGCATCTCTTTGCAAATCTGCCTTTGGTGTGAACATGTCCCTGGCATGAATGTTCCCTCCTCGAAAAACACCGAAATAAAGGAGGAGTCCTACAGGAGCGTCCTTAATCAGGAAACAAAAGGAATTCTGTCTCTGGAATCATTCAGGGTTCACTGGTGAGAGTCTTTTGGGACTCTTAGCTAAGGCAACCCATGGGATGCTATTTGCTCTTCCTGATGTGATGGATGCAGGTTTTAAGCAAGGGAACAGCAAATGATGATCAGGGGTTGCCAACATGAAGGCTTCTGGGCAAACTTCGGAGGAGGTGCAACTTCTTGCAGTTACGGTTTTCATGGCAGCCTTAGATTTTTAAGAAATAGCAGAAATACATCTGTCAGAATAGATGTGAGTTAATCCTGTCTTGAGGCAGAGGGGCATTTTTCCTTGTTCCACCTCATTTTTTCTTCAGGTTAGAAAGATTTTAATAAATTGACTTTTCCTCAGTGTCAGTCTATCTATTCTTCTTTCAAGTTCTCATGGTCAGACAAAATGCTCCAGGCCTTAGTTGCTACCAGAATCCCTGTTTTATCAGAATATGAATTATATGATTAAGAAAAAATATTCAGAAAATAGAAATATTTGGCCAACTCTGTTGAGCTTTAATTAAAATTAATATAATACTTTATTGGAGCTGAAATTCTGAAGCATCACATGTAACTGAATATATTTAACCAATTAACTAAGTCAAACAAGGCTGTCTAAACTTAATCACAGACCTCTCCATTCCCCTATTACGTCAAGTGCTACTAATGCTGTTATACTTTTGACAAGTGGCCCCTGGCAAATGAGCAAATCAATAATGTATTTGAGCTAGGAACTGAGCACATTTGCATTTCTGCAGTGCCTTTTGCTGAGGATCTCAAAGCACTGTGGGAACTTTCAGTTTGTTAAACTTCCAGCAGCGTGGGGATGCAGAACCAGGGGGTTGAAGGAGTCACACATGAGGTGGAGGGACAAAGGTCTAGATCTGAGCAGGGCTTGAGATGCCATGCTAGACCCTTGGACTGGGGCAGACCTCCCTGCCCCTCCCACAAGATAAGGACCTCAGTTCACCCCTTACTGGGGTCTCCCATGGGATGCTGAATTCCATCTACTTCCAGTTTGTGGTTTCCCAAAAGTGCTGAAGTCTGTCTCCAGAACTGCACAGACCAAACTTTGGCTTCCTGAAGACTCAGCTCCACAGTTACTCTGCTACTGCCTGCACTGCCTTGGGATTCATGGTCCCCTTTTACTGGTGACAATCTCCAGAGCTCTCTCCATCACCTGAGCTGCACAGCATGTCCTATAGCCCATTCAGGCTGACATGAAGATGCAACACAGCTTGGTTGGCCATCCCTGTTCTCTTGGAAAATAACAGTGCCTTCCAAAATTTTGGAACTAGTGAAGTTTTAAATGCTCTGGAAGAACCAACATACACTTTTCATTTGGGACCTTTTTGCAGTAACAGTTAATCTTATTGCTAAGAGTCTGCTCTTGATATTCATCCTGCATTTTCCTATTATTAAAACAGAAGTCTAGGGCCATATTTAAAATATCCCTGGTACAATAAGTAAAATAAGTATTTATATAGTCACAACACTTGACTGTTTAGCCTGAAATTTGAAAGACCTTTCCAAACACTAAGGCAATAACCCAGATGTGAAGAGCAAACATTTTTAGACACACTGTACAGGAAGAAATAGAGGCCATGAGAAATCCATGCATGATTTGTGTACTGTTATATATTGGGTCTGTGGCTGAGCTGAGCAGAGAGTTTGTGGGATTCATTCTCCAAGCCCTAGACACTTTTCCTGTAATTTTTTAAAAATAAATGTTACATGTGTATGGGTTTTGTTCTTTTTTTCTCCTGGGAAAAATATATCTACAAAATGGGTTTCCAATAATGGATCATTTATGTTATATCACATTGTGATTACTGGATCTTTGCATCCCCAGAGGGGGACAGGCTAGTGACACTGCTGCCACAGCACCTCTTCTGGAGCCAGGAGCTCAGTTCCAGTTTTGAAAGCTGTGGGATGAACTAGAGCAGTTTCCTTGACTCCAGTGGAGTCTTTTGGGACCAGTCCTGGTCTGGAGCCTGTGATGGTTGATGTCCAGGAGGGCTTAAGTCCAGTAAAGCAGCAACAGGAGGGTAAAGAGCAGCGATTGCACTCAAAGGGAACAGGCACTTAGAGGAATGAAAGGCAAAGATGACTCGTGCCCCGGAAAGCAGCGACGTCAAAGGAAGTTTCAATAATAGTACATAAAGTTGCTACACATGAAAAGAAACTTTTGACTACACAGATGCTGTGAAGTTGTGTTTAGGGGCCCGCAGGCATGGGAAGGGGATAGAAATTAACACTGAGAAAAAGTGGGTGAGGGAATTTCTATTATTAAAGAAGGAAAGAGGCCCTGAATGGAGGCAGAAAGGGTGGTGAAGGCAAACACTCCATGAGTTCCTGAATTTTCAGGGTGGGAAGTTGGAGCAACTTTGTCAAGCTGCTGAAAATCCCAGAGTCCCTTGGGCAACACCTTTTGTGCTCTGCCTCTGCGGGAAGACGGCTTTATGAGATAATGATGTTATTTCAGCACAAACTCTTTCATTCCTGCAGCAAATTAAAAGAGGGAAAAGAAGGGGGGATATCTGGGGGGGAAGAAACCAATGTTATTTACTCCTCTGCAGCTGACATTAAAGGCTTCTTTAAGGGCCAGTGGGTTATTAACTTCCTGTCGCCTGCCACAGTGATATGCTGTGACATATTGTCACCGCATTCCAGCGAAGCCTTAAACATTAATTGGGAAGTAAGATGAGTGAAGCGGCTTTAATGAGATACCTTGTTGTAACTTCCAACTTTACACATTATTTACAGTGATTCCACTAATGGTTCCATCCATCAGAGGCAGGGAGAGGGACTGGGGACGAGAGCAGGGGAAGGAGGGGTGAAAAGAAGGAGATAGATATCGTAAGTTGAGTGAGAGATGCAGGGAGTAGGCTAGGAATAAGCTACAAGGTGCAGGACAGAGAGACAGAAGTTACATTCCACTGGTGTTTCTCACCTTGAATTTCCTTCAGTCATTTTCTACCTACAGAAGTTTTGCGGCAAGAAGGTGGGAAGAGAGTTTATTCCATAACACAGTCCCACTGATTAGCCTGGCTTTGCCATGCCTTTATTGCTCCTCCCTTCTCTCCTGAATCCTTCTCTTGGCTTCCTTCCCTTGGACACTAACTGAAGGTGCACAAAATTCACCTCAGTTTGCCAGGGTGGACAGAAAGCCCTGGCTGGATGGGCAGCTGGAAGCACATTCACGAGGGAGTTGTTAAACACTATGGGATAGGTGTTTAACAAGGTTATAGGGAGCAGAGCAAGCCAGGCAAGTCCAGTGAAGGCAGTGCAAGGATCATCGGAGGGAGTTCGTTTAAAATTTTGCTTGAAAACTAACTTAAGAACCAGATTGTCAGCATCACTTTAATGAAGCCACCCCAGACAGGACGGTGTGGCTGTTAAATGTGGTGGCTGTAATTACTGCTGTCCAACTTAAACCTGCAGAGAGCAGGTAAAATCACAGAGAGACCAAAAGATGTGGCAGATGCAGATTTAAAAGACAAGATGTGGGGAGGCTGCATTGTCCAGCCTGGGCTGCCTGGTGTGATATCCAAACTTGCAGCTGTGTGATAGTACAGAGACACCATGTCAGGACAACCCTTCCCATCAGCAATACAGCTCTGCCCTTTGCAGGACCAGCACCAGCCCTAAGACTGAGAGTGGATCACAGCCTGATACCACGTGTGACCTTCAATTACAGCCCTAAACCAATGACAGGAAAAATGCTGGACTGGCAGCCTCAGAGGCCTGAAATCCTTGGAAGAAGGGTGTGAGGCCAGGCTAGATCCTATTAACATGATATTTGTCCTCCATGCAGCATTGGGGTCAAAGCTGAGCAGGTAGCAGATGAACCCAGTTTCGATGCTCCCTTTACTTCCTAGAAGAGTCAGCTGGTCTTGTGATTCAGGTGGGTCAATATTGTAAGGAGGAAGATTTGACCCTGTTTTAATTAGAAGGAGCAGAACGAGCTAGGGGAAGACCATGATTATAATAACATGGCCTGGCAGGAAAGTGCCCAGGGCACCAGGCATTCATTCTTAGCTAGAAGGCATGTGGATTACATGGTTTCAGGATGCTCTGCACAGCAGCAGGTTTATGCTCCCTGTTCTGTTTTCCATTATATCATTTCTATCCTTGTTAACAGCAAAGTCCCACAGCAGCACATGCAATCACAGCTAATGGATTCCCGTTTTACTCCTGGATTTAAAGAATGTTTCTTCTCGCAATACTGGGCTGGATGGCTGTTGAAATGGAGCAGACAAAGAGACAATTAATTGCAAGTATGGGTGTATAAAAAGCACCTGGGGATAGATCAGCTGGGGGAAACACATGGAGTTTTAGAGCACATGCGCATGCCAACAGCCCCTTTTCCCGTGAAAAGTTGAGATTTCCACTCACAGCTACCTGTCAAGGTTGGCGTGCCTTTAATTATAACGTCTGTGTGCTTCTTTAGGCACCATTTAATTCTCTCTGACAGCCACCGATTTAAAAATAAAGGCAAACACTCAGAACTTCATGGCAGATCGGAGCCAGGCAAGGGATGTGCTAATTGCCAGATGTTGTTCATTTGACTCTGATCCATTACCAAAATTAAAGAAGAAAGAAATGGAAGTAGGAAAAGGGGAAAACCTGCCCGCCTCCCCTCCACTGAGCTGTCTGTAGGTTTGACTTGCTGCTGGTGGTGAACTTCACTGAGCAGAGCACATTGGGGTGTTTGTGCATTAACAGCATCACAGGCCAAGTCACTGCATGCAGCTGACTGTGGAGCATCTCTCCTGGGGTGTGGTGTTCAGTGGCTTCCAGGGGTAGCAGGGAAATATTTCCCCACTGTGCATCCAGCTGTAGCCTCTCTCTGACATTTCCAGCAGCTAATCTGCTTTATCAGAGATGAAAAACTTCCATAGCTGGTGGCTCAGGAGAACAGGAAGAGAAGTCAAAAACTCAGCCTGGATTTAAAGTAACTCTTCACTTGGATGGTTGCTAACTCCTATTCCCAGCACCTCTTGTGCTATTTAGTCTGGGAAAAAGGATTTTTAAGTGCCAAGGGAAAGGTAACAAGGTCAAGGATGAAGACAGCTTAGATTTACTCCTAAAGCAAATCTGAGCTGGATTTGGACTTAGCCCAGTAGGTTCTCCAATGCATTTTGCCTCTGTGAATCCTAAGGGGAGATTTATTTATTCATTTTTTCATGGTTGATTGTTGGGGTGAGACTCAGGTGCCAAAAGTAGACATTTAAAGCCAGTTAAGACAAAGGGTTCTCTCAGAGGGATCCACAGACAGCTTTCAAGACAGAGAAGCTAATGGAAACCTTACCTTCCTGGAGAGTTTATCTCCTTCCAAGAGGTCACTGCATGAAGTGTGGTCCCTGGAGGGCAGGAATTTGATAGTCAGCAAGCAGTAGGGCCATCATTCCTTCCTGGAGCTCTTGGGATGGCATGGGATGTCTTGGTGGGATGTCTGTCCTGCCTGCCACAGCTGCAGGGTGATGAGCTGGAGGGCATTTCTTTGCAACAGAAAATGCTGCAGAAGTCTGGCTGCACAATACTGAGTACTCATGGAGACTTTTCCATCTGGGAATTCTTCAGCATTTGCTGTAGTCCTCAGGCCACCTCACTCTCTTTGGAGTGTCTTTTGCACAGCCTGGCCAGACGGGCAGCTCAGGGAGCAGGGCTGGGTACAGGCACCCAGCATCATCTTGTGGCTGCTTCTAGAGACACAGCCACAGAGGGCTTCAGTTTCGCTTTAAGATGAAAGGGCTTCTCTTTCAACTGCCAGGTAGACAGTTCATTGAATAAAACCCAAAAAATTGCCTATGACTCTTGTTCCTTACAAACTGCTTGGGGTTAGCCATCAGGCTGGGTATTTATTGTGAGCAGAGGTCAGCTGTGAAATACTCCATGTGCAGAGCTTCAATATCCACTTTCAAAATAAAATCAAAGAAAGAATGACTGAAAATTGGGATTTCAGCTTATTACCCTCTGAAAAGCGGCTGACGCGTCATGCAGTCCAAATGGCATCCTCTTGGATGATCTCTACATTTCTTCTTTTCTGTGGTGTATCAGATAATCCACTCAGCCTTCTTTTCCCAGCAGTTCCTGAAGCTCCTGTCAACAGGCCAGGCTTAATGCAGGAGTGAACCAGAAAAGGGCTGTAACTCCTGACAAAAATGTCCCTTCAGAATAGGACATGGCCCACTACAGGAAAGGGCATATAACTTCATTTTTGAGCCATCTTTCTTCCCTCCAAGTCAAGGCTTTCCTGATACATTCAAAGAATTACATATGCACCTAAAATATGTAACTAGGCTCTTGGCTCACATACAGTCAGTGAGCGTAGAAGAACCAGAGCATCCATAAATATTGGAGGGGTTTTTTCTTTAATTACTCATTCCTTTAAAAGTAAAAAGTAGGACAGATGAGCTGTGAAGGAGGGAAACAAGGCAAAATTAGTCTTCTGTCATTTGTGGCTGCTCTAATCCACATGAAAAAGGTTCTGAACAGCAGTGTTTGGGTTTTCCTCCCTCGGTGGGGTAAATGCAGGGAATTCATTAAACAGACAACCTGGCTGTGCCTAAATCCTTCATCTATCATAGGGATTTGTTTTAGAAAGCTCTGCTCTTGCATGAGATATATTTGGATTTGGAGTACAAAGAGTATCTTCATTTAATAGGTCTCCATTCTCATCAGGTTGGCCTTCCTTGGGGCTGTCCTTTCAGTTGTCTGGGAGTTTATTCTCATAACAGGCTCATCTATTCCCTTGTCAGATATTCTCTCAAAATGGCCCCTGTGCAATAACTTGACTGAATTTGGGAAAATTCCTTCTTTTAGCTAGTCCATATGGACAAGCAAAATCCACTATTAACTGTACAGCAATAAAGTTTTACAAGGATATTTCTGGCTTTTTTACCTGCTACAAATTCAGTTTAATTTTGACAATATTTTTAACCATGCTGCAGGATGTCCTGTCCATACTTTGCTAAAGAGGTCAGCTACCTTGTACGTGCCCCCATTTACAGTCCTGCCATGTTTCTGATCTCCAAATACCGTGCACAGACCACCTGGAGTGGGCAGCCTCCTGTTGCCAGGCTGCAGCTGGTGGAAAGTATTTTTTTTTTTTTTTAATATGTGAGCTATCTATATGGGTGAGCTCACTACTGCAGCACCACTCTGCTTTGGGAGCCACAAAATGGAGCATGTGGAGCTGGAGCAGTTTGATCACTTGGACCCAGAGGGTAAGGGCAGCTCTGTGTTTCAAATATCTGAAATCCTGGGTGCTGCAGAGGCAGAGCTCAAGCGTGAGGCAGGTGACAGGCTGCTGCCTGTGCAGCGCAGAAGCGACCCCAGCAGGCTTCCTTCTTCAGCACCTGAGCACTGGTATCTCAGCACCACCTCCATCCACACACCTGATACTGCTTGCTGCACTTGGCACCAGAAGTCGAGACTAATCCTTAGGGCTTTTAGATGTGGTGAGTCCTTCTGCAAGCAGGCTGCAGCAGTCCATTGAAATGCTCCTTCCATGAGCTCTGGATGAAATGCAGGGTGAGTGGAGGGGAGAGAGGGAACTATATTATCTCTTTTCCCTAATAAGAAGTGCTCCCGAAAGAGAATACAGTATACAGTTCACTAAACTAATTTTCTAACCAACAGTCATTGCAATGTTCTCTCTAGGATCAGAAGGAACAAGGCAAGAGGCAGAATAATAAATCCAGGTTGCCTTTTTGCAAGCTACAACCATACCATTACAGGAAGGAGTTTAAAGACATCCACTCTGGGGAGAAAAAATTAAAAACAGAGGCCACTTCAGCCCACCCTTGGCAACATGATTAATTAGAATTTAATTCAATAAAAAATAACTTTCAGATGCCATCAGAATAAAATCTGCCATCTAAATAGTGTTCTCTGCAGACATAAGGCTATCAGCACTGGTGAGCTGATTTGAATGGGAAGATGCATCATCTTGGGATGCAATAAATCCATTTCCTACCTGCCCCTGCTGCCTGCCATGTCAGCCCACACTTGGAGTCAACACACTTCTGTCCTGAGAGACATGGGCTCTGAGGAAACGTGCTGTGCAGGGCAAGGTGGAAAGCAGGGTGAAGGCTGGGCACAGCTGCAGCCAGCCCAGCTCCTGGCACACCCCCCAGCTTTGGCTAATTTTGCTCCTTGCTGAATTAGTGAGGAGTGTCTGTCAGGCCTGGTTTAGCTTGAAGCAAGTGTATGTCACAGCACTGTCTCATTTCTGTGTGACATTGCACCAGGAGCAGCATGTGCACACAATGGCTTGGGAAGGTTGTTTTAACGTGCTGTGCTGGCCATTGCATGGCTGCAGCACAGAGAGGCACCTGCCTGCTGCAAACGTGCTCTCAGCCTGCCCTGCTCATCGCACAGCTGTCACCCCTTCCCTCTGTACCCCTTCCCCAGAGGGCAAGCCTGCCTGCCCTGATGGAAAGGCAGCAGCTTAATCCTCTCACATTTCTACTGGGCAATCTCCCTCCAAAGTGGCACGAGAGCATTGATGGAAAGTCAATCACCATTGAAAAGAAAGCAGAAATATCAGCTGGTTTTTGTTTTATTTATTTTTTTATTTTAGGGGACTTTTAATTCCCTTCTGCAGTGTTCATTTACACACAACTCCCAGAGGATGAGAGGAGAGCCCAGATGATCCAGGCTGTATCACATCCTTATTAGATTAGACAGCATCAACTTCCCCCAGGCCACAACCCAAGGACAGGGAATTACATGAGTTTTCCATCTCTCCCTTCCTGTTATAATCAATAGTAAAAAAGTGAATTGTCAATACGGGAGGAGAGTTATGTCCCTGGAGGCACATCCCCACTCTGGAGCACTTGGTCCTCTTTGGTTGCTTATAGTAACTCAGGCTTTTATCTCTCCTGGTTCCAGTCCCGCAGATGTGTGGTGTCATCTCTCAGAAAAAACATCCCAAGGGAGTAAATCACTATCTCAGAGGTTTGCCTACCATAAATCAGTATTACTCTCCTGTCCATACTGGGCCTGCTTTCCCCATGCTTCAGTTTCCAGTCAGTCAGGGAGAGCTGAGGCAGGATTACTGAATTTAGCCACCCGAACAGACATTTGCCACTTGCATATCTCTCACCACCAGTTTACTGTGTAACTGCATATTTAGTAATGTCAAGTATGCATCTAAGATTAGAGGAGACAAAGCTGTGAATGGCTTTGAAGAGATGCTTAGGAAAGGCTTACTATGGTACAGATACACCTGAAGGCATGGAGAAGAGGAGATGGGGAAGCTTTTCTTTCAGACAGGGTCTCCAGAGGCTCTTTGGTCAAGACAATGCAGTGGCATTATTAAAAATGATAATAGTGCCATGAAAAATTAAACGGCAGGTGGCAAGCAGAGTTTAGGATGGAACAGGGGAGATGTGGATTGCTCTACTGCAGCTTGTGGATATTAAAACAAGGCATTTAGAGACTCATCCAAGAACAGTTAGCTAGCATCTTCTCACTGACTCCAGGGAAAGCTGTATCAAGCCTTAAAAATCAGGAGGATGCTGAGTTCAACCCACTGGAGCTAATCCTCATTTACACTAATATGCAGGAGATCAGCTCAGATCTGTTGCCTGAAAATACCTAGACCTACCTATCTGTATGGTTCTGCAGGACAGAGAAAACTCAACCCTTGCATTAATATTCCTCTACCTGTATTTCAAGGGACCAGAGACATCCCTGGATCTTCAGCTTTGCATGATGCCTCAGGACACAGTCCTCTGAAGGATCTGCCACCTTTGTCCAAACTGGCCTCGAGGCACAGCTGACCCCTCCTTGCACCATTATCCTTCATCTTCCCACTCTGCCAAGGCTCTCCCACACAGTGGACTGTTTGCTTCATCCCCAGTGCCCTCCTGCTCTTTCTCAAGCCCCCATGGATTCATTTTACTCCTGGTGCGAGACAGGCTGGGAGGCAGGGCTGTTGAGGTAAGAGCTGTTGCAGTAAGAGCTGTAGAGGCTAAACTGCTTTTAAAAGCCACTTAATAAAGCTCAGCAGAAAATCTAAAATGAGTTAAAGGAAACTAATGTGAATCTCAATTTTTAAAATTCATAACATTTATCAGTGTCCATGCGAGGCAGCACAACAGAAGTAAACATCGACTCCCATTGACTCTACTGGCTCCCCGCCCACACTGCTGACAGCAGAATCAGTCCCTCTCTCTGTCGCTGGGGCTACTGTCTCAGGGCATGTTAGATGGATGTCTGAGCTACCTCAGCCAGGATCTTTTCTCTTGTAAGAGGCAAAGATCCTCCACAGTGTAAAGGAGGACAGAGGCACGTTCCAGTGCTCTGGGAAAGAGCGTTTGCTGGAGATCTTTTATGTGCTGTACATCTCTGACATTCCCTGCAAGTTTCACGACTCCTGAAGCTGCCAGGAGGGGAGGGATAATCACCTCTGTGCTCCAGTCCTTCCTCCAAAGCAAAACGTTTCTAAAATTGGCAGTGTAGAGGTGCCAATTGCATTTGAGACGTGTCTTGAAATGCTGGTGAGGGTCAGAGAAATGACTCTGGAAATGGCCACCTGCTATTGCACATACTTGGTTTGTAGGCAAATTCCTCCCCGAGCCAAACCTGTGGGGCTGGCTGGGAAATAAAGCAGCCCTGAGTGGTCAGTGTGCTGGGAGTCCCCGTTTGCAGGACTGCCACAGCACTCCAGCCCTGAGGGCCAGCGGTGACCCCAGGGCTTCTGCACCCCCCCAGAGGCACAGACCCTCCACATCTGTGCTGCTCACCCAGGAGAACCCCGTGGCTGCTCCCGAGGGCTTTGCAGCTCCATGCATGGTGCCCAGCACATGGGTGCCCCATTCTCCAGGGACTCTGTGTACCACCAAGCCCAATGCTGGCTTATTCCTGGCAGCGTAAAAATTATGACCCTCTCAGCCTTGGGTAATGACCCTTGTGACTTGCCTCTGACCATCCCCCTAAAAACACACTGCTGAATTTTTGTTTTCTGAGCCCTTTTCCTCTGTAGCATCCATCAGACCACTGTCTTTTTATTCCTTCCTTCTCTTACAAAGTCTCCGCTCCAATTCGCTCCTCCAGACGAGACCCAAAGCAGCTAGCATTTATCACTGTCACCAAAGTATCCCTTTCTTCTGTTTGCTGACACTTCACCCACCGATCCCAATTACTGGCTGTCTTTTCTTCCATTCATACAAATTCCCCATGCAACTTTGGATCATCAATTTTCAGCAAGTGGGCTGTTGGCAAGTGCCAGGCCCTGCCTCATCCCCCTTGGCTGACTGGTTGCTTCTGACACATGGTGTCCCTACTGCTCCCAGGCCAGATGAATGAAACTTTGTCAGGAGAACAGTGAATGAAGAAGAAAGACCTTGTTTCCCTTCCCATGTTCCTCCTATATTCACAGGAATTCAGCTCTTGGTGAAAAGCATCAGGTGGGCAATCACAGAAGTCCCAGATCCAGCACCTGGTGAAGCACTTAGGTGGAGACCACATGTAATGAAGCCCAAACTGACAAAAGAAATGAGAATGGCCCTGTGGACCCTGAGAAGGGATGCAGGATGCACATTTATGTGGCCAGGATGGCAAAGTTCCTGGTCACACAGATCTCATCAGCAGGTCAAAGGGGGATTTCAGTGCAATCCTTCCTGTGCTGGAAGTCAAACATTTATTTAACCCCTTGGGAGACCAGGCTAGTCCTTCTCCTCCCAGCCTGCTGTTGGATTGCTTTGGAGTGTCAGGGAGCACTGTGGAGATGGTCCCAGCTAAACACTTCTCTGTCTGCATGTGTCTGCAGTGTGCTCCTGCCTCAGCACTGTGGCATTTCCAGTTAAGTGCTGAAATCAAATGAATAGCTTCTCCACAGCCCTTTGCACCTTCCAGTGCATCCATGTGTCACTCCTCCACGTCCCTGGCTTATGGAATTGGTCATAGGTG
This sequence comes from Promerops cafer, assembly GCA_013398275.1. Taxonomy (NCBI): domain Eukaryota; kingdom Metazoa; phylum Chordata; class Aves; order Passeriformes; family Nectariniidae; genus Promerops; species Promerops cafer. The sequence continues at coordinate 440,274 of VZSE01013760.1, forward strand.
AGGAGGGAGAAATTTGTACAGGGTTCCCTTGTAAAAACCCTGAAAGCAGGCACGTTGGGATGCTAGTAATAATCCTTCTGTTTCTTAGCATATGATAACTGCCTCCTAAAATATTAATCAAATCATGTCATGTGATCCTAAAAATAGGCTTTCCAATTCCACTCTGTTCTCTCCTTAAGGTTTCTTGTCTGTTGTGGTTTAACCTTTTCTGGCATTTCACTGATTGTAGCAACTGCTTTTCCAGAGTATTGCAAAATCTCGTGCCCTTTCCCAGTGTGTACACACCAATGTACATCCCTCACACACCACTCAGCTTTCCCATAATTTTGGCACAAGAATCTCCTCACCAGTATGTACAAACATTAATCCACCCAAGGACATCACAGAAATTTTTTCTAATACACAGTGCTGCACAATCCCAACATCTTTTTAGCTCAACTACCACCTCAACTATCCTGGGCCCTCCAGGACAAGTCAGAAGATCCACACACCTCTCAAGATTTTGGGGAAGCCGATCAGCATGTGTACCCCTGGCAGGTCTTGGAGCACCCGGACTTCATTGCTTCCTTTCTGCTGCTGCAATGCTAATGGATGAAGTTCTATAAATATTTGATTGACCTGTCACTGCCATGCTGCTCTCATTTATCACTTGCTCAAGTCGGATCCGAATTACTTTGGAATATTTTGTGCTGCCTCTACAGAGTGTTCAATTCTTCTCCTGCCAACCCCACTGCCCCTTTCTCCACGCCACCTCCAACGCAGCACAGCACACAATGGAGCAGCTCCTGAAAACAGCCCCTCCTGGGCCAGGAAATGAAACAGAGCCAAGTGCTTGGGGCAGTGGGACAGAGAAAGTGAATCTAAAAGATGCAGAAATAACCCAGACAGGGCAGGGTGATATATGTAGGGTGAACTCACCCTCAGTATGAGGGAGTACATACCACAGGGTATGAGATCAACGGCCCCTCTCTGCCATTTCCATAGTGCTGTGTCCCAAAAGTGGATCACAGATTTACAAGAAATTCAGGTAATTTGCTCGTCATGTTACCCATAGGAAGTGAGTAATTCTCTCCGCTCACCACTCTAATCAGAGCCTGGGTATTTTACTAGCAAGGGCTCAGGAATAAATTAGGATATATAGTCCATACAATCAAATTCTATTCTGTTCATTTTCACTCCTGTCTTCTTTAGATTTTTACATTTGGGATGAAATCAGCAGATTTTAGGGCTTGTGGAGATTGAAATGACTGTGTTTAGTGATGCAGACCCTGCTCATGCAGAGACCAGTGTTGCTCTGCTCATGGTAATGAGCCCCCCAGGGTGCTCGCAGCTGCCCTGGCCTGACACAAAGGCCTTTGCCTTGATCCCCCTGCAAACCCTCACCACATCTGCTCCAGCACTTCAGAGCCAGTCCAGCCCCAGAGTCCTCCCCACTGATGCCACATAGCTTTTTACCCTGGATCTACCTGCAAAATCCCAGGGCTGAGCCAGCTCTAGATGCTGTCGAGGACTTTTGTTGGAAGTGGTCTATAAATCCCATGGGCTGAGTTGCCTCTGCACAAATAAATCCCTCTCTCAGCCTTCAAAAAACAAAAGCCTGACACATTGAACTACTTCTATCATTAGAATTACCCCTCTCATTAGCTCTCCCCCCCGCCTCCTCCCTTCCACGTGTCAGCAATATGCCGATCCATCCTGCTTACACCAGCTCTCACCTGCACTCCAATTACTTTCCCATCTCCCCCACTGGCTGTTTTCAATACTATTATCTGCTGCATTTGCTGGATCCGGCTTTCAAGCGTTTGACTGATGCCTGATTCCTGTAACCAGAACATGTCTGTTGATTGGACTGTCAATGGATTTCTTGGCAGAAAGGGCACTGGGCCTTGCAAATGTGAAACTGTATTTCAATCTCATTTAGGATGAAAGAGAAAGGAGAAAGAAAAATACCCAAAAGCTACATTTTCACTTGCTCTCTTTGAACAAGTGCTTTAAGTAAACAAGCATTTTACCTTTTTTTAATAAGGTCATTTGTGACATCACTTTCTTATCAGAAAAAGGAACATTTTGTGTTTTGTATTTTCAGCCCATCTTTATTTTTCAGCAAATGACTTCTTACTGATTCTTCTGTGGGGAGGGAAAGAGTGGGAAGTGGGGTGGGACATACACATCCATCCCGGTCTCCTGGCTGCCCGCAGTGACACCTGGCTCTAACAGGAGCAAGCAAAGCCATCTCTGGCCAGCCCTCCCCACACCTGCTTGCAGCCAGAGCCACTCTGGAAGAATGCACCTTTGACTTTCCTAAATAACAATGCAATTACCTTCGAAAGCTGGCAGCCAAAGTACTGCTGAGAGATGGCCACCATTAAGAAGAAATTATCTGCTCCCAGGGAGTGGCCAATTTGTTAACTTGTGAAGAAGGAGAAAGATCCAAGTCACAGACCACAGGGGTGGGAGAACTGCTGCCTCACCTGGGGGAATCTCCTGGGGATTGAAGGATGAGTCCTGGGTGAATTGGATCAGGTGCACTTTGCTCTCTGTGCTGTGCAGGTGCAAATAAGCAGGTCTGCACCATGAGCTCTCCTCCATGCACAGGGCAGGAGTCCCATGGAGTCATTCCATACATGGAAGCCACTCATGTGGAGACAACTAAATGGTCCTGCTGCTGGAGATCTGAGCTCAAACACAACTGACCTGTCACCTGCCTGTGGCTGAAGGAGGCTGCCAGAACTGCTGGTATCACGTGAAGTTCCCAAGGCCCCAGGGTAAGGAGCTGCATTTCCAAAACAAAAGCAGGGGAAAGACAATTTTTGAGACAGGGAAGACTGAGGCATGAATAAATTACTTGATATTTAAATAAAACACTTGAGGTAGGCTTCCATCGAACTGTACATTTAGGGCTGGACAGGTGAGCTCTCACACACTAATTTTTTTTTTTTTTCCACTGCCTTATCAAGGGCTCTTCAATGGATAAAACCAGGATAACTGATCAGTGCAGAAAGACACAGATTCTGCTGAATCTTTGAGGTAACCTTTGATATTGCACCTAACTGCAGAGAGCACCATCTCTGTGTGGCAGTTTCACATTTACATGCAACCCCAAGAAGCCCACCAGTGAGTTAGCTAGGAAAAAAAGCTGAAATCACTGGTGTTGACAGGACTATCTGAAAATATCAGCGTGTTCAAACTCAGAAGCTTGCTTGAGACCTTTCTGGAAGACAAAAACACTCTTTGATTGCTCAGAAATGGATCTGGTGGGCTGGATCTAGTGCTAAATAAAGAACAGCAAAATCAGTGAGCTTTGAAGATGACAAGATTTTCTAGGTCATGTTGTCTTTTTTTTCCCCCTTGGCCAATACAGACTGTTTTGTAGATTATAGCCTTGAGACCTCCTTCCAAACCAACCCTAAATGTTACAAGCAATGCAGTTTGACAACTACTTAGTGGATACGCACAGGCATCAGCTTTGTAGGTGCTGAAGCTGTTAGGGTATGGCTGGTAATCTAAGCAAGTATGTTTTGAATATTAATTACCTTTTTAGAGGAATGAGCTGGGGAAAAAAAAAAGTAGTCTGGAAGAGGTTTGTGCTTAAAACCCCTCCCTGAAAAGGGATGAATAATCACTTCCCTCCCAGCAGACCTGATCTACCACTCCCATCTCTCCCCCGTGCCTTGGGCTCCTGCTAGGCTGAAGCAGCCCAGATGTGGAGGAGGGGATGAACATGAAACTAGTGCCTTTTCAAACCTGGAAAAACAGGTAAAACTGGATTTTGCTGCCTAAAAGCCTAAAAGCCAGAGCAGAGGCAGAGCCAGGCCTGCCATGGGAGATGGAGGAAGGAGAGGGTTGTCAACGGAGGGCAGAGTGTGGTGCTGGGATTTCTGGAGAGTTAGGTCCATTTCTTCTTGTAGAGAGAATGAATATTCTTTTTTATCCCTCTCCTGACTTTTCTAGCAGAGACATTGCACAATCATTGGTGCCTGTACTGAGGAAAATGTAAATATGTCAGGAAACACAGACTAAGTGTAGCATCTGTAATCCCCTCTGGGTCAAGCGGTGGTCTCAGAGGATGGGTCATCATGTCGTGAACTCAAAGAGGGGGAAGCAAGCACATCTGCCAGCAGACAAGTCAACTCCTACAGAGTTGTCTAGGAGACCTGGGCTTTCAGATCAAAAATCCCATTCTAGGGAAGTGAAATAGGCTCAGGAGAAGCTTCTTGGCTTCTCCAGTAAGACTTGAAGGAAAGGCATGGCTTCACCAGAACTGATTTGCAAAAATCCAGACTATTTCAGTCCTGGTACTGGACTTCTGCATTTTACAGATGTTTATGTGCAAGCCAGAACTTTGTTTCTCACAGCCACATTCAAAATGCTCCAGCTTCAGGCAAACCCACACTGAGGCTCTCTCGCTGAGCCCTGAGGAAAAGGAGATGGGATGAGAGGCAGTTCTGGGTGCTGTGGACTTGTTGCTGTGGGACAGGGACTCTGGGGTCAGTGCTGGGAGCCAGGGAAGCTCAGTGCCTGCTCCAATGGTGGCCACAGGTACCACCTCGTTGCACTGCTGGCCTGCCTGTTGCCTGGTGCTGGAGGGAAGCACAATTAGGGAAATGCTGACAGGAAGGAGGGAGAGCGAAGACCACAGCAGCCTGAAAAGCAGCAGCATTAGCAGCAGGCCAAGAGGAGGTTATTCTCCTGATACATCTCCTCTTCCCACTCCCCATCATGCCAGCAGCCTCTTTAGCTTCACAGGGAGGTGGTGAGGATTCATTAGTTAATGTTTGTGAAGCACTGTATAGATGGAGAGAGCTATGTAAGTGCTAAGTATTATTATTATTACAGACAGTCGCTGTTAAGGCAATGGATATGCTCTTAAGTGTCATTTCATATTTAATTAACGTACAATAATTGTCTTCCTAAACCTGCAGGTAAATCTTTATTCCTGACACTTCCTTTAAAGCGACACTGCAGCAGAGCTGCTGCTAATGGGCCTCCTCCCTGCTGGTCTGCTAGGGAGGCGTGGGAATAGCTGGGAGCAGGGGAAGCAGAGCCACCGGGAAAGAAAGGCAGCCAAGGCTTTGTGTTCTCTCCACCACACCTCTGTGCACACACAGCAGCCCCACTGTGAACGGATCTGACCTGAAAGGTTTGCTTGGCCAGCCCCAAGGGAGGTGGATGCTGTCCCCCGGGTGGAGGGCAGAGCTCCTGGGTTTTCCCTGAGGTCAGGCTCCTGGCAGCATCAGCTGAGCACTGCACGTGTCTTCTGAGTAACTAAACACAGCTGCAGCTGTGCACCTTGCCATTATCGGTAGAATTAAAGATATTTTTTAAAAAGAGGCTGGAGAAACTTAAAAGTACAGAACTGGGAATTTCCCTGCTATTTTCCAGGGGCATCTTTGCCAAGAAATGGTATTCTCAGAGCTAGGCTATGTATCTTTTACTGACAGAGGGAAGCAAGGAGAAATCATCTGTGGGGCCATCTGCTGCAAACGGGAAGGGGAAGCCACTTCTCCCACCTCACAGGGATGTTTGCATTTTCAAGAGAGATAGGGGAAGTAAAAAAAGAAGCAGTCCATCATTAGCTCAGAAGTAATACACGTACAGGAGACACAGGAAGATGCCCGGGCCTTCTGTGCCAGTCTTTCTCACCCAAACACCTCTTTTCTCTAAAATTTGTTGACTTATCAGTGCCCTCTACGGGCATATCCCCAAAAAGCCCAGAGGACAATTTTCCTGTGGCTGCTCCTGGGGTGCTCAGGGGGAGTCAGAGATGCTGTAGAGGGACCCCAACCTTTGTGACCCCCTTCCTTGTGACAGGCAGCTGCCCCCCACCCCACATTGCTCTACACTTACTCCCAGCACACACATGACCCTCCAGTTCCCACAACAACCCTAATCTTGTCGTCTGAATGTTCCCCACAACAACACTAATGTGATTGTCTGAGTGCTCCTCATCAGCACTAAGTGCTCTGAGGTCACAGGTGATAAAGCTCCCGCTACTGCCAAGGACCCAGCTTTGCTCCAGCCCCAGCACCACCCTCCCTTTCTCTCCCCATGGCCTTAAAGGCAGCCAAAGTGACAGAGCCCTGCGAGCTCCCTCCTCGACTCCCCCTCCAACCTCTCCCTTCCTTCCTCTGCTCTCTTCTATTGCATTTGCAAGGCTTTCCTCTGTGGCTTTGGACATCAGCTGGGGAGGGGGAGAGGAGAGCAAGGAGGGGAGGGCAGGCAAGAGAAGAGGGATGCTGTCAAGATAGAGAGCCTGGGAAACCCCTGAAAGCAAGGGTGTGTGGGCAAGAGGAGCTGCAAAATGCAGGGGAGACAGTGGCCACGGAACAGCTGTGCAGGAGCTGCAGGGAGAGGGAGGATGTCAGCTGGCAGCTCATGGTGAGATTTAAAAATGTAAACTCAGATGTAAGGTCAGACTGGGGGTTACATGAAAATCAGTCAATTTTTTAGTCTGATTTCGGGTGTAACCTCTTGTGGTTCACAACATAACAGAGGGCAGTGAATTGGCAAAGTGCTGTCAAGCCCTCAGGATGCTCTCGTGGCATCTCAGGCTACCACAATTGACTGTTTAATTGCCAGGTCGGGGAAAAGAGGCCAATGTGTGCTCAGGGAGAGATGGAACTGGAAGGGCTGGGGCAAGGGCCAGACTGCTGCTTGAAAGGGATATTGGTGAAATTCATCCTCAATGCAGGCATCACATTCCTGTGATTTGTGGCTAAAGGAAAAGCACCTCTGTAACAACACTTCTCACTTTCTCTGCAACCCACGCACTTTGCAGGTTTTCCTGGATTCCCAAATGGCTTCACTTGCCAGAAATACCTTTCACCAAGTCTCCATGCTAGCAGACACAAGATCTGCACTCTTCACCTCCTGCTGCCCTTCCTTTGACTGTGTCAGCACCCCTTGCCATGCAGAAGCTTTTGTACAGCTTGTACATTGGGGCAGTCCAGACTGCCACAACCCTGGTGCTTCCCAGAGCACACCACCTCTATGGTCCCTCACAAAGGCAACCTCAAGTACCTTTTAAGACCCTGTAATTCACAGACATGGCTCATGATGTCCATGGCACTACTTTCCTTAAGGAATCAGATGGATGTCTTTTTACTTTCCAAAAGCCTATTTCCGTGACTTCTTGTCCTGTATGTGTCTTCAGCAGATCTTTGGGGAGATGGTTTGCAGGGTCTATCTACTTGTATTTCCTTCACAGTGGCTATAAGGAACCACACAGTTAATCCCACAACTTCTTCTGGGTTGGTTTTATTCTTTCTACTCAGCTGCAGTCTAGAAAGGAGAAGCAGTGGAGATGTACTTGAGGAAGGAGAGACCTAAAGAGACACTTCAAGTTAGCATATAAAATCAAAACCTAAAGCCATTGAAAGTCTCAATAAATAGGTGAAAAATAATGTATTTACTTACTGCTGACATGATCTCCTATCTGACATACTGAATAATGGCACGAATTTTAATCCATCTTTGGGGCAGAGATTGAACTCTCTCTAGAAATATATCTCATACATTTTGGATATTGCTATTAGTTGGTATTATCAATGCTCTGTTTCCCCCAAGAGCTTTCTTCAGTAGTCATCGCCCTGTGTTGCAGGTTATCCAACAGAAAATTGGAACAACGTTAAAGAATAAGAGAAGGAAAGAAAGAAAGAGAAAAAAAAAAGAAAGCTTTACGCACACATCACAGCAGATCTTAAGAGCAGATGGAAGATAATGTCAGAACCAGTTCTAAAGGAGAATACAAAAACATATTAAGGTGCTGTATTTCAACATATTGTCCAGAAAGTGTTCTAGTGTCCAAAAATACAGTAATACTCAGAACAATCTAGCATTTTCAGGATTCAAGTGTGTTTCTACCTGTTAAAGGGAAAGGCAAGAGAAAGAATCCAGTTGCTATGGAAATCAGGCCATCTCCATGGGAATTCAGAAAGCAGAGTATCCTCTTGGCCAGTAATTCAGTCACTGAGCAGCCATTTCTTGGCCATGGCATTGAACAAATCTGAGCTGCTCCCAGGATATACCATTTCCCCACCACTACTTCCCTGTCTCAATGTCAACTAATTTCATGAAGAATTGGGTTCTTACTGGAGTAAAGAACTTGTTTTGTGGGTCGCTTCTATGAAGGTGTGTCTTCAGCTCCGATTATTGGGATACAGATTTATGTGGGGGCAAAAAATAGAAATTCTTGGGTTTGCAGCTCAAGTAAATGGTTTTGCTTTCACATTTGTTGCTGTGGAATAAAAAAGGGTCAGGTAGTTAAGCAGGGAATAAAAGGGAAAAAGGCCACATTAAAGAACAACAATAAGAAGAGCTGACAGTGTTGTACAAATACAAGACTTTTTCAGGGCTCCTCCCTCTGACTAAGGAATATCGATGGTTTAGCTGGGGGATCCCATCCCTTTGTCCTAGGCAGGGGTCACTGGCTCTGCTGCTCCTGGGCACAGGTGACTGCTCAGAGGCTGTGACCCCACTGGGGACCCCATGCACGGGTCTCCCTGAAGACCACAGGTCCCCATCTCTGGTTTTGCTCTGGTGTCACAGTATGGAGGAAGTCAAGGCAAGGAGTGTCACAGGATGCTTTGCTGCAGTGCTCTTCTCTTTATATTGAATCAGTGACATTTGGTGATTTAGCCAGGGCATTTGGTCCCTAGAGCCCAGGAGACTGGGTACTGCCTGCTGAAGTCGAAGGAAGCTGTGGCATGGCTGATGGGAAGCAGGTGATGGATTCTCAGTGCTGAAAGCCCTGCTTTGACTGCTATGCAAACACCATATATTACATTTCTAAGTCCTGTATAAGCCAAGAAGATTAAAAAACACCTTGTCGGAAAGATCCTTGGTTGGATATGCTTTTGTTCAGAGGGATGGCTGCATTATGGTAGAAATGCATGGATGTCATTCAGCACTGGGACGTTAATGGGCCTTTATTTGAATACATCTCAGTGGGTAAGTGAGGCTCACAGACAGAAATGTCTATCTGGTGTACGTGTGTCAGAGAACACCGCCTGACAGTGATGGAAAGCTGTTTGATGCAGTTTCATCTTTCAATACATTTAGATTTTTAGAGCTCAAGCTAAGTTGCCCAACTTAATTTGCAATAATTTAAAGTAAGGGTTAAGTGAAGGTCACAGGCTACTCTCATTTAGAGTGAAACCTCTGCAGTACTTGCATGCTTTGACCTTTTCAGTGTTTGCCGATTCCACTGACCAGCTGCACTCTTTATAGCACTGTTAACCTGTGAGCAGTGTGAGGATTGGCCGTCTCCCATAGTAATGCAGAAAATTTTAAAAGGTTAAAATAGTTGAAAATATTCCTGGCAAGAGCAGGTACTGAATCCCCAGGAACAGATTTTGTATGTGTAGCAAGAGCATCCTGCTCTGCAAGTTTTGCATTAGAAGTAAATTGAAGAGAATGCAAAACAGGATTGTACACAGATGGAACCAGGTCACATAAGTTCAGACAGCTCTGGCTGCAGGTTATCTCAGCAATCAGCTCAGTGGAGAGTGAGATTTAATACAAATAGGGATCCATGCTGTCTCAGGGCTCTAAAAAATAATACTAAAATAAATTCCAGCAATAATGCAAAGCTAAGGACTCGTGTCTTTTCTAAACGTCACCAGCATAACCGCAGGAAATGTGAGGCTTCAACATAACTGGAGTTAATGGCAATGAGCACTGGGTGTGTAGGGGATGGGATGTGTTCTCTCACTGCAGCAATGCTCAAAAAATAAACTCCTGGTGATCCCCCATTTTTTTTTATGCTCTACTTTTTTCTCCCCAGGTTTATGATCCAGTTCCTAGTTTTGCAACTCTCCCCTCTACCTTTCATTAAGAGAAATGAAAAATTTTAAACCCAGACTGCCAGAGTAAGTCAAGTCTCTTGTCTTCCCAGTCTTGTGTTTTCCATGGCAGTGGCTGGTCCCAGATACCTCCTAATCACAAGCTATCTCTCATACACACAGCTTTTCAGGTTTTCCCAATGTCACAAATACCTGGAGAAGGGAAAAGCAGATAGTTTATTCTGAGCACTGAAGGGGCTTTATTTCATTGTGATACACTCCAAGTATACAGAAAGGGTCAAAAGTCTCAGCTTTTGCCCTAGGAGTTCTGACTGCCGCAGGCTAAGCCTCTAACTCTGAGATCTGTGTAAGAGAGCAGTGGGAAATCACTCCTCATTAAAAATTCAAGTTGTCCAATATATTGGTCAAGGTCTAACAGAGTTTTCAGTCTGCAGCTCTGAGAAAAAAAAAGAATGGAGTGGGAGGTAGAGACCCCCTCTCCCCTCCTCCTCCTTCTCCTGATCATGCCCGTGAAGGGACATGGGCTCCTCCAGCTTTCTCCATCCTGACACAGCCAGGAGGAGCACCAAAGTGCCATTTCCCTTCCCAGACCCCCTTCCAGCGTGGCAGGGAAAGGGCTGGAGCTGCAGGCGCTGATAGCCCTGGTACGTGATCCGCAGTCAGCAGTTTGTTGCAATCAGAGCTTCTGCTGAGCACGTCTAAAGCCTGCCCCGTTCCTGTTAATTGAATGTAAGCCCTCTGGTACTTGTGTGTCTTTGATCTCACTTCCAATGAGACGTAAGGCTATTAAGGCAGAGGAATGGGGCGAGCACAATGCTGGCAGTAATCTGTGTCAGGATGAAGGCACGATACGCAAGAGACGAGGAATGAGATGGAGCATAATTTTTCTCCCCCCTTTTTAAGATCCAATACCAGTGGGGGCTTTTTAATATTCACTGGATATCAACTACAAAGTGATACAAGTGATGGACATGAGGGGGAAAAAGTCATGCAACAAACACATGTAAAAAATCACGTTTGCACCAAAACACCCCAGCATCTCTAAAGCAAAGACTACCTGCTCACCAGGGGATATAAATGACTCTTTGAAATAAATGCACATTACTGCATTCATCAGGCAGCGTTACTGCAGGATTTGAACACTCTGAAACAGTGCTACAAAGAATTGCTGATCATATTGAAAGCAAAACAATAAAAACATGCAAAATGAAAATATTTGGAGTTAATTTCTTCAATTCATTTTGTGCCTGGCGCAGTTACTGTTTGGACTAGGGATGACTTGTAGGTCTAATACTTAGGTCTGTGATAGCAAAACCAGACACAATTTTAATAGTTAAAATGTCACTGTTAAGCATCATTAAAATAGAAACTCACCTCCCTATCTTGGTTCTGCATTTTATCCCAGGATTACCAAAGTTGCTGCTCACATAACATGCTACATATTTCAAAGCAAATTTAAAAATTAGCTAGTAAATGCACATAATGCCTATTTGAAGGGCTGGAGGTGAATGTACTGCACCTTTCAGACAGTGTCAGGCTTATTGTAACATCATGCTTTTCAGATTTAGGGATCAAAAATTATGAAGACAAAGTATCTGGGTTTGGGACCTATGAAAATATTTCATTTAAAACTGAAAGGACATCAAAGTTGGTTATTATTTCATGATTAAAGTTCATTGGGATTTTTCTGAAATATTTTCCTAAAAAATGGAAATAAAAAACTTAAGAAAGTAGAAGACAACCTGAAACAACACTTTGGTCTGATTTTTTTTCTGGTTAAAAACCAAACAAGAAAAATTTATGCCAAATAGTTAAAAAACAAATAATCCAAACCTTGAAGTAACAGAAAGACATTTTTAGCAGCTCAGACCAGAGCAGAGGATATACAGACAACAGTGGCAATTCCTATGTGCTACATATCCTCATACTTAATAAAAATCTGGCAATGAATTTTAGCATCTGCAATCACTGGTCCGATGGCCCTTTTTATGCTTGTCCACTCGGTCCACTCAGAGAGGCTGGATGGTCTGTGCTTATGCTACAGTTTATTCCATAGTCAGCAATCTCTGCAGAGACCCAGGTCTCTGGTGGCACTTTTTAGGCAGGAAAATATGTTCCTGAAGGTGCTTTGAGAGGAATGAGCTCTGGCACAAGGCAGCAAACCCTTGTTTATCTGCAGCCCCCTCCTTTTGCAGCTCTGTGGTACAAAGTCTCTCCTTGGCTGTCTGTTGGGAGTCTGGATCCTGGGCCAGTCTCCCTGAGATCTCTGTCATATTTCTGCTGACAGACAACAGCAAAACCTCCCCACCTGAGGCAGGACCATCCACCAAGCTCACACCATCAATGTGTTTGGCTTCACAGACTGCTGTGCCAGCCCAGTCACCCCCTCCTTGCTGACACACGGCAAAACCCACCTACAGCAGCAAGTCCTGAGCCTGCCTTTAGGAGACAAAGGTTCCTGATGGATGGCTTGATTGCCTGTTTTCAAAATATAGTCACAAGCATGTGAAAAATGGGATCAAACTGAGTTGCTTCCTATGAAAACAAATTCCGGTGCTTGGAAACAGAACATAATTTTAAATGTTATCATCCAACTAATCATGTTTTACCTCTGTTGGTATTCCATTTTTCTGGTATGAACTGGGGTCAGTTTTGCATATGTCCAATCTATTTTATATATACATGTTCACTCTATTTGCACACTCAGATGGGAGACATATGCCTCTCCTCATTTGGGCAGGCCATAGTGTTATTAAAATGGAAATGTGCAGGCTTTGGGATCCAACTGCAACATATGTTTAAAAATGAAAGATAATTCTTTACTTGTAACTACCAGAAGAACTCAGAGCTTTTGACTCCATGTATAATTACCATGAGACCTTAACAGTTTAATTCACTAGGTAATTACATGGTTATTTTTTGTTCTATAAAAGGTAAAGAGGTAACATTTAATTTACAGGGTGCTGCATAATCCTGTAATTACTCAGTAATTTCCATGTCGTCATACAATAAAAGCAGGGGCCTTTCCATGGCCCAGATATGACATGAAGGAAAGTCAAACTGAACTCAGCATTGTCAGGAAAATCAGGGGATTTCTTGGCCTCCTTCAGTTACGAAATGGAGAGAATGAGAGGCTGAGAAAGTGAAAGACATGGGCCTTAAGTGCAGTGACAGCCGTTTGCAAATAAGGAATTTCTCTCCCGGGTCAGTGCCATCTCTTGGCCTCTAGGATTTTGGAGAATCAGCATTGCCATGGGTTCAGGCCTTGCACACCCCTCTTTTCCTGCTCCATGCCTTTGCAGCCCATCTATTAGAGCTACTGCCTAGAAGAAGGGGCTGTGATGTGGGTTTTGTTTCTATAACTGGCTGATTATTGTTTCTGTTGCCCAATAACTAGTTTGGCTGTGAGGATAAGCTCTCCAATTCTCCACAGAATGGAGTAACAGTGATTACAAGAAAGATGGCAATTTCTGCCAGAAATAAACTCGGAGCTCTTGTTAAGAGCCCTTCTCTCAGTCCTCTGCATTTCTTGACCTGGGAGTGAGTGCTTTGTTTAAATGACAGGTAGGACATTTCCAACCCTACAATGTCATGCATGCTCTCCTTGCTCCTGCCACACTGCTCTCAGTGCCCCCTTCTTCCCCTGCTCCCCCAGCACAGTAGTCAGGCCTTCATTCAGGGTGTCTGGACGTGTTATGCTGCCCTTCTCACTTCTCTGCAGATTTAACCATGATGTCCTGTCAAACGGGGCTTTGGCAAACACATACATCCTATTTACCTAGAAAAGATCAGCCAAAGTCTTGTTACATCTGCATCACTTTCCTCTGCAAATTGGGATGTGTTCAAAAGGCCCTTGGAAATGACAGGACCTGTGCCTTGATCAGCACTGGGCACCTGCAGCTTCCATCACCTTCAAAGGCTCTGGTGCTAGCCCCCACACTTGTGTTCCAGCCTGTGGTGTGACATTTGCTCTCAGGCAGAGAGGCAGTGTGAGAAAGTTTCCCTCTCCGAAGTCCCACGGGAGGATTCATCCTGGGCTGAGCCCACAGTGAGGAGAGCAGAGCACATTTATATAAATAAAAGCAGCACCTGCAGTTCCTAACAATAAAATAAAGAGCCTATTAATCTTCATGTTTCAGGGTATTGGTGGCTAGTGCCAGGAAATCATCTCCCCACAGCCTGGGATAGCAAAGTACAATTGCCTGGCTACAGGCACCAGGATCTCTTCCTTTCCCTGGACTGTCCCTTTTCCTCTCTGGCAGTCTCATTTTTTCCATGCTGTCCTCTGAGCTGCAGTGAGATCCCACTTGCTGAAAGAAGGTATGCGAGGGCAGTAAACATGATTTCTAAGGTGCAGCACTCACAGTGCACACCACAGCCCTGGTTAAAAAATATCCTTGTTCTGCCAGTGTACTTTAGGCATCCACTCCCCTCCTCTCTTGACACAATAACCCATAAAAGCTGTGGTCTAATGCATTAATAATCTGCGAGTAAAGGTCCCAAAGTGGCCATTGACATTATAGCCATTAAGGTGCAGCGTGTCAATAGTGATGCATAGCATGAGAGCAGTCACTCTGCCTGTGAGTGAGCACACATCCCCGCCGCTGTTTAATCCTACGCAGCGATTTCCAAATCGCACCAGCTTCTCTCTGATCTTGGGGGACTAACATGACAAGAATCCCCTACGACTGCCATCCTGGGCATTTAACAAGAGCTGTTGCAGCACAGGAAGGATGGAGAGATTCTGAACCTGCCTCCTCTCACACGTACAATAATTTATTGGGCTGACAGAGCCTGACCACAACAGTGTTCTTGCACTGTTAATTTCCATGGCATTTTCTGTTAACATGAACAGAGCAGTGCCCTCCTCTGGGATGCCAGCACTCCATAGATCGAGGCGTCTTCCTCAGAGATGGAGATATTCCATGTAGGCCTATAAAAAGGAAAATTAATTGTGTCTACACACCCACGCACTTTCTTAAAATACCACTAATATTTTACATTTCTCCGGTGGCTTTCATCCTAGAAGTTTAGGAAGCACTTTGAAACCTTAAGTCTACAGATACCATCCCTACTCCCTGAGAAAAGAGCCCTCTGTGCTGTGCAAGGCAGCAGCTGCTTGGCAGCATCTCAGAGCCACCAGCAGATCAGGACAGGATGTGAAGATGTCTGTTCATCTCTTAAAGAGCAGCTGATGAGCAGAAGGCAATTTAAAATAAGCGATATAAAGGATGAACTCCTACCATATTATAAGGGCACTTAAAAATAAGGCATTTTGGAAAGGAGCAGCTTTCTGTAATATCTTTAGACTGCCCCAGGGAGCAGAAGATCTGCAGGGTGGCTGCGTTAGCTGTGCCATGTGCCAGGAACTCAGCAGAGCACACTAGACCCCTGGGTCATTAGGGGATCAGGATGCACAAATTCATAATTTGGAGTGTTGTTACTACTCCTCTTACTTTTTCTACCCTTCTACATACCCTTGGCTTTAAGCCCTGGGCTCACCCATTCTCTAAGTGGGCTTGTAGATATTAGCCTAAATACAGTTATAAGTTACAGGATTCTTCTCCTCTTCCTTCCTTGGAGGTGGGGAAATAGCTCCTGTGAGCACTCCTACGAGCTTCTTGGCTAGGGCATGAGGTGTTCAGTGCTGCTTGCCCACACCAGACACCCACACCTTAGGGCACTCCTGCCCTCCCCCTCACCTGGCACTCTGGGCACCTCCTGAAGGTGCAGGGAAGGGCCTGTGAGCCCGGAGCCAGGACACGCCGTGTGGCTGCTCCCCCACTGATGCCAGGGGCTGCAGGATGCAGAGCCATGTGAGCAGTGACCAGAGGCTGCCAGTGACATGCAGGCACCAGCTCATTTATCCAAGCACTGTGTGTGCTCCCACCAAGGCTCCCTTGCTGTACACAGACTTTAAGCAAAATGTAGATGCTGGCTGTGGAAGGCAACAGGCAATGCTGCCCTCCTGCAGGCGACGTCAGCTGGCTTGGGGAATAAATAACAACTTCAAAAGTCGTTCCTAAATCTTGAAGAGAGACTTACACGTTGCTCATTTAAGCATCAGTGAGCACTGCTCCTTACGGAGGATGGGAGCTGACTGTTGGAAGGAATGAGGAGCAGGAATCAGACTGGGGCAGGAGAAATCAGAGCAGCCTAGCAAAGGGGAAAACTGAGCAGCTGCAAGTGAACTCCAGAGACAGAACCGGATAGCCCTGTCAGACATAGTCTAAAACTATCTTTTACAGGGTAATCAATCTTCCCAGAGGGGCTCTCACTCAGGAAAAGAGATAAACATCTCAGACTGGAGGCATCAATGGCACTTGTATATGGCCCATCTCAAGCCTCAGTGACTCTCACAGGAGCCCACTGAAGGTACCATTTGCTCCTTACTGGGCCAGAAACTGCCAGGAGAGCTCTGGCTGCAGAGAGGCAGACTTTGGTCACCACTGAAATGGGGATGGTGCAGAAAGAAACTCTCTTTTGCCCCTCTGAGAAGGCACATACATATATCTGGTTGGCTTCCCCTCACCTGGTGTTGGAGCAGAGGGAAAACCCAGGTGACTTCCTGAAAGGAAGATTGCAAATGGCAGATTTCTGCTCTGCCCTGAAGTAGCAAGGAAGGAGAAGCACATCATGTTGCTGACCCATAGCAGAAGAGACTGACAGTGAAAGAGGGATCTCTCTGGCTGCTCCATGACATTGAATTTAAAAAAAGAAAGATTGCTTAGTCCAACCAAGTGAGAAATCTTCTGCATTTTCCCAGAATATATTTTCATGACTTGGTTAACCCTCTGATTAACCCTAGGCCAGATATCAGAAACTCTGCTCACCAGAGAAGGAGGAATGTGGAATGTTGCTTATTTCAGTCTGATACAGGGAAAAGGCCAAGCTACAGGCATACTGACATGATCAGGCCACTCTTAAATTTTAGAGGAATAATGGTGCACTGCAGAAAGCCTGAATCAGACTTCCAGAAGTTGCAGGAAGGTTAGCAGAAAGCAAGAAAAATGCGTAGCATAAAACATCCCAGTTTCATCCACACAGGCTGCCAAAGGAGAAGAGGAGGAAGAGGCAGAGCAGGGGTTTGAATCATGGGTTGTCTCTGTGCGGGAAGCAGGAATCAGGTGCCATGAACAGCATCTGGCCCACATCCTGCACTCTCAAGGCAGCCAGTGGTATTTTAAGCAGATTGACATAGATGTAATCAGGAGCAGGAGCAGGCAATGTGCATATTTGCTATAGGGAAGGCAGTCAAACACTTGTTCTGCACATCAGGGGAATCAGTGACTCCCACAAGTGGAACATCCTCCACAAAGTATTGCTATTTTGAACGTCGTGGGTCTCATCACTTCTGAACTTTGTGAAGTTTTATAAAAACCCCAAGGATATTGAAAGTATTCTACTCCTGAAAAAAACATTAACAGCAAAAAGCTGAAGGCTTGTGATTCACTCTGAAGAACTAGGAACAGAGATTTCAGCTGGGTCAGTCCCTGGCATGAGATATATAAAGCAGAGCCAAGCTGAGGAGTGGGAGACTGTAGAAGTTGCTGTGTGGAAGCAAATGCAAGTGCTGGAAGTGAAAGGCAGTGTATTTTTGAAGTGTATTTCCAGGCAAGTAGGGCACAAGTAGTAATGCAGCTGTAAAAAATGCTAAACAGGTGTTTCATGGCCTTCAATACCAAGCAAGTTCACTGCGCTGCTTGCTGGGGGTGAGCTGGTTTGCCTTTGCAAGGTTTCTTGTTTTAATTCTTGCATAGATGCCAATGTCAGCATGATGCTTGCTTTGAGATCACACCGCAGGGTAAAATTGCTCCTCATGTTACACGCAGGGGACTTCCAAGGGGGTTTTGGTAAAAATTCTCTAGAGCTGCAATTTTTTTCAAATTGTGGTGACAATCACATTTGACTCACACCTCCTACCCCAATTCTGTGAACAAACCTCATCTGAACTTTGAGTTAATTGCCCAGACACAGCTGGTCTGGCTTGCAGTGCCACTGTGCATACTTCAAATGGCAGTAATTTCTAAAGGAGAAAAGGGAAGCTGGATTTTGCTGAACATGACATTTTTTGCCAGCTCGCTCCATCCCAACGTCACCATTTAGGAGAAGCTCTTGCTAAAAGAGTTTGGCACATTGACACTCATCTGGCCACAATGCCAAAGGACCTTGGACAACCTGTGACTGCTGAAATACTGCCCAAGGACACATCCTCCCTGCTCCCAAGGCTGTTTAGAAAGCATTCACCCACAGAGAGGGTGCAACTGGCTTCAGCTACACTCAGTCTCTGCACACAAGGGCTGCTTTTGTGGTTTGCCTCACACACTGCAAGGCCTGCTCAATATTTCTCTTTCACCTGTTTTCATGGATCCTGGGAAGACCAAAGAGGTCTCTGTGGAGGTGCATCCCTGCTCTCTCAGGAAGCACTGCAGGTGTGCTTTGGTCTGAGTGTCTGTTCACAGAGTTTGAGCCACGTGCTCTGCCTGGTGCCACATGGCAAAGGGTACACCTGCAATCCTAGCATCAGAGCTGCACACAAACTCTGGAGACAGGAAAGGACCTTTAGATGCTTTAATCACCTCTATATTCCATTTCCTAATATGTGCACAAGGTATAGTGACCTCATATGATATGAGACCTCAGCTCTTTGCCACAATCTTTCAGTTTTGGAAGAAATTTGCTGGTCAAACCCCAAATACTAGTCCACAGCTATCCTTACAGAGGCAAAGATAAGACAAGATAGAAGAAAGAATGTGGGATATCACAACCTTTGACCCCAGACTATCCTGCTTAGAGCTATCTAGTTATAGAGGGACAAAGGAGAAGGGAAGCAGCAGCATGGTCAGCCCTGAACAACTTGGCTTCCCCCATCTCTTTTAGAACCCTTCCTCTTATTTATTTTCATGTCAATATTTTTGATTAATTATAAATTATGCAATCAAGGCCCCTTCCATTTATGTCTGTTCCAATAACAGAGGTCACTGGTCACTGCCCAGAGGACCCTGATTTCTGCCAGCCCACCTCTGACAGCTTTCTCCCTTCACCCAAATGATGGGTTGCAGCCACAGGAAGTGCCTTTCCCACCTCTCACCAGCATAACACTTCAGGGAAGGAGGAAAGCACAGTATGAGGCTGCTGAGAAATGACCATGCCAAATGGGATTTCCCAAAGTGAAGTTCCACTGGCAGAGAGCCTTGCATTTGAGAAGTGTCTCCCACGGCTAGGGGTTGTATTCATGAGGATGGAGAGAGCAGCTCAGATGACTGACTCCCTCACCATGGAGAGCTGGCAGACTGCTTAGTTCAACTATTTGCTGTTATTTCTGCATGGCACACGACTGGGCACATGGAAATCTTTCTCCTCTGTGGCTGCCTGACAGACCTTTTAAAATAACAGCACAAGCCAAACAATCACGCGACCAACAAAGCAGGAAAGAAAATGCTTTCCAGAATGAATAGAAGAAACTCTGCCTTTCTTTTTCTTTTTTTTTTCTTTTGTGAATACCAAAGGACCTCTGAAGTTCAGCAAATCAGATTGGAGCAGTTTAATGGCATTTATGCCACTGTGGTGACCTGGGGCTCCAGACAAGAGAAGGGCTAAATGGCGTGTAAAGCACTATTCCCTCCCTGGCCAGCTCCTGGCTCAACATGCAGGTTAAGGCCATGGCATGTGCAGTGGATGCTCCCTCTACCTGCACTCTGTCCTGAATTCTTTCCTGCAGGTCCCATTCTCTGTCCCCCTGCACCGGTGGGGAGGAGGTAGATTAAACCCAGCAAGCAGGGAGGGGTGGGTGAAGGGTGTTTTAAGATTTGGTTTTGTTTCTCATTATCCTACCCTGATTTTATTGGCAATAAGTTACATTAATTTCCCCAAGTTGGGTCTATTGTGCCCCTGGTGGCAGCTGGAGAGTCATCTCTTCCTGTCCTTAACCCAGCCCATGAGCCTTTCATTATATTTTCTCTCCCCTGTTCTGAGGAAGAGACTGACAGAACAACTTTGCTGGGCACTTGGTGTCCAGCCAGAGTCAGCCCACTATAGTCTCCAATTAGCACCAATCAATCATTTTCATGAGCTGTTGGTGCATTGTATGAGCAGATGTGCTCCTGCAGACTCTGACAGGTCCAGCTGTAGGGCAGGTTGTGAAAACCAGGCACCTCTTATCACCAAAACATTTTTATTTGGATGAGGTGGAATGAAGACACTGGACTACTTGGGTTCATGATGAGGTAGACCAGGAGTTGCTTGCAAACTGGGTGCCCTCAGGAAAAGATACCAAAGTGTTTAGAAGGACATGGGGAAAGCCAAGGAAGGAGGCTGGCACACCGGAGCAGAGAGGGCTGATGACAAAATCAAAAACCACAGCTCATAATTGGGGCTGCAGTAGTGCTGGCTTGTGGTGCTGTGGAGATTAGAAACTGAGGCAAACAGGATCAAAGGCAGGGAATTTTATAGGCAACAATCTGATTGGACCTGAGCAGGGATTTATTCATGAGGATCTGGAAATCACAACAAAACTGAACAGCTTTTCCATTACCCTTCTAGCTCCCAGTGGTGACTCGTGGCTCTGCAGAAAGCAAATTTGGAGCACTTTTGCCAGCCTCTGTGAATTAATGGTGCCTGACAAAGGTCAGTGACACAAAAACCAGATGGCTTCACCCAGACTGGGAAAGGAGGCGACCTTAAACCTGAACAGGACTTAATCCTCTGTCCGACAGCAGAAGAAATGCAATCATCATAACAGTGCTCAGGACCTGTGTGGCTTCACATCTCTGATGTGAAGGATGATCAGCTCCAGAGACAAGGTTTGGCCAGAGCTGGTAAACTGGGATCTGGCCCTGCAGTCCCCTGGGATTTTTCTGGGTTTACAGAGCAGGCTTTTGGTGTGCTCATAGCCTGCAAAGGGGATGGTAAATAGATAGAACTACATGGCAACCTGAGCTCTTAGCATATACACATCAAATTTGTTAAAAATCACTTAAAAATTGCCAGCCCTTAAGGAAATAACTTGCTACTCTGCAGAATTTTCAGAGTCTCCAGCACAGCAAAGTCAGAGCTCTGGTCTAAGACCAGATTATAACAAGTGTTGAGCTCGACAGGCAGAGAGGGGCTTCATTTTGGCAGGCAGCCTCTGGCAGAGCTCTCTGTAACAGGCTACCAACCCAGCTGTCTCCCTGCCCCTCTGCCTGGGATAAGCACTCACTGCCTCTGTGTTAACTTATTCTGTCAGTGTGGAGTCTGATGATAAATCACTGTCTGGGGAAGGGAGAGCATCACAGTGCAGACAGAAACACCTTACCCAGATCTCAGCCTCAGAGGTCACATCCTTTGGCAGGGGAGCTGTGGGCACCTCTGGTCACTGCAGCAGGTTGCAGCAGTAAACATAAGGGCCAGAGCTCAGTTCATGCCCTTTTATTTTTCCAGCACAAACCTCCCCCTCTTTGTGCAACATATACCATTAAAGTGAATCACCTGATCTATGTACTTTGTTTTATTGAAAGAAGAGAAAAAAGAAGATGGCTGTGACTTTCTTAGAGGGGGAAGGAAAGGGCTGACTACCCACCTTTCCTTCTGAACAAAACTGCAAAGCAAAAGCATTCACGTTCCCCTTGCTATGAGACCACCCAGCCTGCACTTGCACAGGTATTTTGCAACCTCCAGCCCAGCTGCTGTGCCAGGCCCCTTTGCAGGCAGGCTGGGATCTCAGAGCTCACCTCCCTCCTCCAGACATCTCTCAGCAGTGGGAACAAAAGCCCACAGGTCTAGACAATTAAATCAAAGTGCAGACTGAGGAGGTGAGTGTGCTCCCACATCCCTATTAAAATGTATTAGCATCACCCGAGGGGGCTGGAGGACAATAGGCTTCCTTCCTGATGGGGAAGGAAGATTGTGTCTTATTTGAGAAGGATGGAACTGAGCAGATGTGGTCAGTCAATTCAAAGGGTTTAATTTCAAACAATCATCATCATCATCACTATCAACCCTGAACTTCAGGGTTTTCCTTGCTGAAAAATGATGCAGCTCATTTGGTGTCAATAAACCAAGCTCCTGAGTGGAAAAAAAAAACCTTAAATATTTCAGCACTTTGGGGCTGACTCATGCTGAGCTTGAAATTCAGAGGTTTGCAGCAGGAACTCCAGCTATGCTTGAGCTTAATGAGAAAGTACACAGGCAGTATCCTCAGGAGCTAAACTGGCTTCTGCAGCCAGCAGGTTGGATTTTCAGCATTGGCCCAAACTTTATTTTCTCTGCTACAAACCAGAAAGTACTCCCCACCACCTCTCATGAAGACATGAACTTCTGAGGCTCCCAGGCTTCAGTGCTTTCCTTCAGGGGCTCACTGATCCAGTGCATGAAAGCAGGAGCCTGTACACACTTAAACAGCACCAAAACAACATGCCTGCCACTGAAGGTCCCTTCTGTCTGGGAGGATTGCATTGTGTGTGCCCAACTTCTGCACTGGAGTGTGCTGAGTACTGTGGAAGGCGATCAGAGACTGGGAAGATGAGGCACAGGATCCTGCAGAGTAATGATGAGAAGAGTAAAGAGACTCTCAAATGGTTCATAGGAGGGAAGGACATGGGGGGAGCCCACCATGAAACCCATTGTGAGGGAGATAAAAGGGGAGCAAATCAGCCAGAATGCTGTGGCTGGATCTAAGGACAATGTTCAAAGGAGGGATCCCATATTTGACAATGGGACTGTGCTTAGGAGTGACAGGACATCGTGTGAGCCAGACCCTGCCCGAGAGGTTAGCAGCAAGACAGCAGTTCCCTCAGAAGAAAGCACACTGCAAAGGGAAGGGAGCACCTGCCTCCAAGGCATTTCCCATCTGTAGGAAGTGTCTTTTTCCCATGAAATGTGGGAGCTTTCTCCACCACAAAACTGACATGCTCAAGAGGATGTTCAGCCCTGCCTTAATGGTATCCTGTTGTTCTGCTGGTTAAATGCAGGGGAGAATCATGGATAAGTCTCCTTGGTTTCTATTTGCCCATGATTTTGCAAGCTGGCTTCTCAAATGCAACAGGGGAAAGCAACAGGGATAAGGGTCCAGCAGGTGAATTCAAAGCAGACATAGATTATCTCAAACACATCGAGGTCCCAGGGAGTATTTGGAGCTGTTGTCACTGATCAGGTTTGTGGTAATGAATTTTTTACTCTAGGGATCAGATGTTCCCCTCAGTTATATTAAATTGATTTCTCCTCTTGATAAAGCTGAACTTTCTTTCCCTGCATCAGAAGTTTGGCTAGGGGAGAGACAGAGACAGAGAGAGGGTCTGGTACCTCAGGCCAGACTAGAAAGGAGGCAGTAGGAGTCTGGATGGGGCTGATACCTCAGATGATACTGAGATTAAATGGGACAAAGAAACAGTGGCATCAACAACAATAGGATTTGTAAAACTGCATTTTCCCTACATTTCCTCTCATTTATCCCTTTCCTCCTTGAAAGCTGGGGACAGAATAAAAAATAATAAAGAGAAAAAAAATGTTAGGCCCTTGCAGCAAGAATACAAAAAAAAAGAGAGGGAAGGAGAGAAAGGGAGGGCCTGTTGGAGAGCATCTCTTTCCTTTGGGCACTGAAGTGTTCCGACATCAAACCTTGTGTCCTCATTAAGAAGCCCTGTGTCTACCGTTGTGACATCTTTATTCACACACCCCAAGACTTCAAAGACTTCAGGAGATTTCCTTGGTGGATTTAACAAAAAAATATCAGGAGATGAAACAGAGGAAAAGGCAGCCTGGTGCATTCTTGTTTTAATTAGACCTTGGGTGGAGGAAGGGGGGTGAGGGAGGAACGGAATCGCTGGGATGCACATTAAGGTGTGAATTCAAACACACACACACACACACACACACACACACACACACACACACACACACAAAATCTTGATCGTTGGGACTCAACTTCTCTTCTTTCACAAGATTTTGGAATAGCAAACAGACCCTGAATCTCAGAGTAACGATTTTTTTCCAGCCTCTAAAAGAGATCCACATTCATCTCAGGAATACAGAAGTGCTGCAGGTGAAATACATGTTTCTGTTGCCTAAACAAAAAGCTTCAAGTGTAACTAATGCAAAATTAAGAACAGGGACAATAAAAAAGGCATTGAGCATACAGGAGAGACGATCTAAACATTCATTAACAATGAAACGTGGGTCTAGGGAGAACCATTCCTGTTTTGCTAGTGAGTTGTCTTTTTTTTTTCCCCGTTTATTAAGTATACTATATTCCAGTGAATTTCCAAGCCACTTGTTTGACCTATGAGTCATTGGTGCTACTTGAAATCTGCAGTGTACCCCTTTTGGCTTGAGTATGTAGGTGTTACCACATGTTTCTTGGCCCCAGCAGGATGGCACTAACTCTTCATGCTCTGCTCTGATCACCACTGAAACTGTCTGTGATTTCAATGTGAGAAATTTGGGGGGGAAGGGGGTGGCTTGGCAAATAATCTCAACACTTCTGTGAAATTTTGTCTTTTTTGGTTACTGCCTCACCTAGCAAAACTTCTTCCCTTGAATGTCCGTGGGAAGCAAAAACCACAACGAATTGCTCTGGAATTAATTTAGAGCAGTTTTAAATGCATATTTATGAGTCTTTCTTCTCAGTATCTAACCAGTTCTAGGACCAAGACAGCTTCTTCTAGCAAAAAGAAAATGTCAAATAATAATTAAAAATGTAATTAAAGAAAATAAAAGTCCGCCTCTCTTCAGCTGAGATGGCTCTTGAGCCATCTCTAGTAAAAGGCAGGGAAACTCCCATCTCCTGATCGCTGCTTTTCAAATGTTAGAGCCCAAATTTCACAGGGTGTCTTTAACTGACACCGGCATTGTTTTCAGCCCTCAGGACACAACGTGCCCCCGGGGCCAGGTGGGTAGGAATGGGGACGCTGCTCTCCTCCTAGATACATTCGGGATTTTCCGTGGGTAATGCGTTATGGGAGCACCCACAGAAACCACGACTGCACTGGGGGCTGTCCCCACAGAGGGCACACACAATTCTGGCGAGTGAACAAGATGACTGCCATCTGCAAAATCTAAGCAGCGTTTTATAAACAGCTAAACACAGCTAAAAACAAAGGGAGAAGAAAATCTCTGCACAGCCCTGCTCCTGTGTCAGGGCCCGATAATCTACTCTCAATTACAGCATATTAACTGAGCCCTACACCTGGCCCTACTCGTTTGCAGCTATTCCTGTTGACAATGGCACTGATTAGCTGGTACAGCCCTGCACTGGGTTTATCCCTCCAGTATCCACCACCCTCCCACAGCTCGCATTTCACAGGCAGTGCTGGTTTGGAGGGAGGGAGCAAGGTTTGTGCAGAAGCAAGATGAGATTCAGGAGACACCAGCAGCAGGAGAAAGCTGCCTCCCATGTGCAGACTGAATCTACCCAAGGACAGGGTAATAACTCCCCCAGCAGGTCTGAATTCCAGTTAATTACAGAACCAGCTGATGGCTGATAAAAACAAGGCAGATCCACACCTCTGCTCTCACTTAGTAGCCTGTGGCTGCCAGCCAGTGAGAAAAGTGGGAGTATTGATTTGATTATCTTGTTTGTCCACCTAGACCTGCTAGTTGCATCTGCTCTTCCCAGTTCAAATGAAGTGTTTTCCACTGATTAATTAATTTTAATTTGTTTTTGCTTCAAGTGCAAGATTTGGTTTTCATTGACAAGTGAGTGCCCATATTCCAAAGCTGCCACAGTTAACAGATGCCCCTGTGCTGCTCAGAGCTGAAGTTCTCCCATTTTGCTGAAAAGTACTTTATGTATTGACTGAAACCTCTCCTTTTGCCTGTGTGGTTTCTAGTAAAAACAAAACTGCATAATTTAAGAGCTCATGTCTAGGATGGAGGCTGCCTGGAGTGCTGTGGGAGTCCTTTTGTGCCAGGCCCTGAGGTTTCCTCACCCTCTTCCCCCAGGTTCTCTCTGGTGCAGGTCCAGCTATGCTGCTTTTACAGCCAAGGAGGGGGATATCCCCCAGCATGTGAGCCCTTGGCTCCTGCCACCATTCCCAGTAACACACCCACGGCCACAGCACTGGGGGCTGTGAAAGGGGGCAGGCAGGTGGAGTTTCACGCCTTTCCTTCAGTTAGTGCCACCAACACATTTGCTTCAGCCCAGTTCATTAGCAAGTAGCACTGTGTTCTGTCGTTAAGGCCAGAGAAATAGGAATAATAAAATGCCTGACTATCGGTATTTTGTCTAATGCTCCTAAACCACGCTCTAAATGCCAGCAATGCCAGGACACTAGTAGTGAGAGGGAATTTATGGGGTAGCAACACCCATGTCTGGCTCGCTCCTGCTGAGGGGAACAAGCTGTGTCTGTGCCAGGAGGCAGCTGTAAAAACCTGAGCCCTCCCTGCACATTAGCAGTGTTTTACAGGGGATTTGCAAAGGAAGGAAATAATATTTACCTTTCTGGCAACAGAGGGAAACTGGGGGAGGAGGAGATTTTGGAAATGTCCCAGCGCAGCCCAGGATCAAAGGCAAGACAGGAATGCAGCCCAGCAACCTGCAGCTCTTCTGGGACCCGTGGCACAGTGAGAGCCATCAGTGAGTAATGAACACTCCCTCAATTTTCGTATTTACCCAGAAACATGCAAAAATGGACAACAGTCTGTTTTGACCTGCCACCTTTTCCCCAATGTCTTCCCTGGGGAAAGGGAGCTGTGGTTTGTATCTGGTCTACTCAAACAGCAAAGACAGATGTTGCTGTGATGTTGCCTGAAAACAATGCACTGCCCAAAACTTTTCATCCCACTGATGAATTAACTGCTCAGTGGAAAAGAACTGAGCAAGAAAGAGATCTCAGCCAGCATCGGATGTCATCAGCTACAGATATCATCAGTCAAGCAGGGATTGCTGGCCAGGTATATCTCAGGATTCTCTCTTTACCAGGGATTTTTAAATTGCCCCAGGACATCCATGCAAATAAAGCAATCTGGACTGGATGTCTCTTCAGAGGGATGGTGATTGCTGATGGGCCAGGATGCTGCTGGGGTCTTGTGTGATGCTGTGTTGGGTCATCCCCCGACCTTGGTTTGGTCCATCCAAGGCTCCCACCAGCAGCAAAACTCTCAGATGCGTTTGTGGGTGTGAGGGATGGGCCAAGGGAATTAGAAAGTTAGAAGATGAGGTGAACAGCAGGGCACAGAAAAAGACAGGAAGATTAATGGCAGGGACACAATCAAAAACAAAAGTTAAAATGGAAATGTTAATCATTTAAAAGAGGGCCTCAGTGGAATTACTTGCTTTATGGCTTAGAATAAAAAATAGAAAGGGGAAAAGGAGGAGAAGTCCCACTAAGAATAATTTAGTGCTTTGTGTAATGAGCTGCCTTTCTTTTCGGTAGTTCCCTCTGGTGTCTTATCACTTACCCTGTGATTGACTGAGTCCTCTCTTTGCCTGCTCCTGCTAAATGGTGATTTGCCATCTGGTAGTCATAATTTCTTTTCTTTCTTTTTTTCCCCCCCCATCCTATATTCTTTTGTAATTAGAAAATAAATTACTTTTTTTTTTTTTTTTTAACCGAGAAAGAAACATGTCTAGCATATTACTTACAGATGACAGTTGGTGTGAGCTCAGCAGCGAGGCAGAGGGAAGGGACTCGACTCCTGTCTCATTTGGACAGATCCCAGCTGACACGCCAATGGATGTGTCAGCTTATCTGCTGAGAGCCCTGGGTGCTGAGAGAAAGGCTGGATGAAGCAAGCAGTGGCCAATGGCTTCAGAGAGATGAGAAAGCTCCTATCTGAGGAAGAACGGGACAGATGAAAGCTCTGATGGACTGGTGCAGCACAAGAGCCTGAACCTGCTGCTCCATGCAGCTCTGCACAGGACCCGTGTCAGACTTGAGCTCTGCACCGTAGCTGGCTGCCACCAGCTATGGAGGGAGCCTTGAGTTTGCCAGATGCTGAGCAGCCTGTCTGAAATCAGGGTGCAGGATCTTCCCCTCAGGGCCAGCAGATGAGCACTGCAAATGTCTAATTGCAACCCCATTTCTCTTTATCTTGTTGCCAGCCTCTTCTCTGCAGCCCGTGTGCTCACCCTGACTGCCACACTCCCATTATATCTTTGTACAGCATCAGCTCTCTCTGCTCTCATTTCAGTTGCCTCCTCAAGGTGCTCCAGTAATTCAAGTGATAAATAATAACAATAATAACGCAGAAGTCAGTTGAATTGAGCTTGATTACTCTGTGACTGAGTTTGGGCTTGATTGACTGAAAGCAGCACACATCCCCCCAGTTGTTATCCTGAGAGCCTCATTTTCTCAGTGCGATGTTGCTTCTTGTAGCCTCAAACCCATCGGGCCTTGAGGCCTCTGCCAACATGCAACCCCATCATTTCCAGAAAGACCCCACTCCAAGGCACTATTTGAATTTACATTTTTGGCACATCATATAATGAGGCAAGAAAATGACAGGGAAAACATCCCATTTCTGTACAGTGCCAACAGAGATGCATTTTCCCTTGTTTTCTAGGCAAGCTCAATGTTTTCTGGGAGGGAAGGCATTGGTTTGATGTGGCTTCAAAAGGTAGTTTTTTCCTGGTTAAACTGGATGCATCCACACATTCCTGAGTATTACACCACATGCCTGATGGGTTATGTATTTATGTGCATTAACTTGGAGGGAAAGAAACACAGCCTCTAAAGCAGGAAAAGATGTAGTGGACTCGTGTTCAACTGCTGGATATCAGTCTTTGCCCCAGCCTTATTCCTGCAGGAGCCATGAGTGGTCGGTTGTTGAGCTGCCTGGTCTCCCTCCATCCAAAACTGGAGGTAAAGAGCAGTTCCCCAGGGCCAGCCTTGTTTTTTAGGGACAGCCTGGTTTTTTTCCTTCCCCTTTTACACTAACTACGCTCTGCTCTGGTGCTTGCATCTGTCCCTGGTGTGGGTCTGTGCCGTGTTTTCAAGGGAGATGTTGGTATCAGAAGTGGGAGGGGCATTTGATAAAATCTTTGGTTGAGCCCAAGAAAGATAAGGAAGAAATTACCTCTGTGAAATGGGGGGTGTGGTTTTTTGGCTTAATATGGATGAATGAAGAAAAAGGATGGAAAGAAAACAACTCATTTTTATTCATTCTCTAAGCAGCAGCCACTGTAGTGCTATAGCCAGGAGCACCTGAGAGACAGAAGGAATTTGAGTAACAAGAAAATGCTGTTGTACAGACCTAATTATAGTGATTGCACCTGTTAGAGAAAACAATAAGCAGTAAAACGAATAAACCTTCCTGGGACTCATTTTATCAATGAAGCGTGACCATGTGAAAACTCCACAGAGAAAATCTACAAGGAAGGTGTAGTGTACTCAGTCCTCCTCCTCTCTGATCTCCCATCCTGTAGTCAGATGAACAAGGTAACCAGAGTAAGCCCGGTGTTCATCTGCTGGCTGCATGTGGCTGTGTGCAGATGCAGATGTCCTGTTGAAAGGACACCTTCTCAGTTTCAGTACTATCTTCCCACTCAGGGCATTTACAGACATGTGGCTGCAATCTTCTGATGCTTAGGATAGAACTGTGCACAGGTCCTCAAAAGCCTGCAAAATCTGACAGTTATCCTAAGGGTGGTGGGGAAGTCTGTTGATTCTCCTCAGAGTCAGTAGATTGGTCAGGGATGCTGTTAAAAAACAGTTCCATCTGTGGTGATAACAAGCTCTTGGGTACAATCCCAGAGTCACTAGGAGTGGTGTGGAAAGGACTGTGTTTTACGTGTTTCAAATGTGTTAACAAATCACTCTTTCTGCAACATGGTGAAAAATTGCTCCTGCTCCACTGCCTTCCCACCTCTCGTGGTTCCATAGACCCCTTTACATCCCTCCCTCAGGATCCACAAGATCCTACTTGGTGTCTCCTCCTACTGAAGCACTTCCCTGCTCCTGGCTGTCTTTGCCCCTTCTCCCCCGTATTTTCCGAGCTCCCAATTATAGCTGCTCTGCACTGCAGAGGCACATCTAACACTAAGCTTTGCATGCTTCTGTGGTTAAAGCAGACAAAGAGGATTAGCCTTTTTAAAGAGTTAATGCTGGGTTTTTGCATCCAAAGGTCTCAGAGCAGGGGAAGTGTCATTAGCAGCGTCTTGTGGATGGCAAAATTGAAGCATGAGGAGATGAAATGAATTTGCTTATTGGATGATTATTCCCTTGCCCCATTTGCCTCACATCTCACAGCCCACGTCCTGGGCCAAAGCCCTATTATATGACATACAGCCCAGACAGAGGCAAAGCCAAAGAAACAAGGAATCCTGTGATACTAAATCTCATTTCTTCTTTTCTTTTTCCAAGAACGTTGGCATGTACAAAAGGACAAAGAAACATCCCAATCTTTGTAAAATGTCTGAGTGACAGCCCTGGTGTCTGCAGTCCTTCGGGCACTTTCTGAATGTGCTGAACAATGACGCCTCCAAAATATTGACCCAACAGCATGCCTCGGCCCTGGCTCGGGGGGAAAGAGATGAATACTCTCTTTGATAACTGTCACCATTGAAAATCAGCCTCCATTATTGTCAGCTGGAACAAGAGAGCTTGTAAGAGTCACTTGGTGATGCAAGCTTTGAGTTACCAGCTTCTGGGAGCTGCCTTCAAATCACTGCTGTGGAAAATGCTTTTTTTCTACTTCTCAACCAAGTCTGCCCTAGTAGGTAAAGGTGTCCATAACTAATTAGTAATAACTTAGGCCAGATCTAAAGGAAACTGGACAAATAATTCATGATGAATAATTTATTGGATGAATTTTGCCTCTTTTTCTATTTGTGAATTTTCTATGCTTGCAGTGTTGATTTCTCCAGCTAATTGGTTGTTTGAAATTGTTTGCTGATGCAAATACTTCTTGGTCTGCTCTTTTCTCTAGGAGAAGTTCATTAAGAGTATCCCCAAACCAAAAGGAATTGACTAATTTTAATTGGTCACAGAGGCCACATGGCATAAATGCATTTTGTGGCATGAATATATATTTTTTCAATTCACTGACTGAAAGTATTCTTTCAGACTGTTGATTCCATTCAAATAGGCTGTTTTTGTGAGCATCCCTTCTAGTCAATATGCCTGCTGGTCACTCCTGCTAAGGGAACTCAGATTCCAGAAGATGATCCAAAGGTACTAAAAAAAAAAAAAAAAAAATAGAACCTGGAAAAGATGTTTGAATGGAACTGGATGTGAAGCTTCTTCTCTGTGTGTAGGAATGCTTGTATTTGTGTACCTGCATAAGCACAGATATTGCTCTTTTATTCAAATTAGTTTAAAAGATACTTGCATTTGCTTATAGTAAAAAGATAAACAGACACACAGAATTAAAAACATTTAACTAAACTCTACCTCTCTTCTAGGTGATGCTGTGTTATTATCCCTGCTTTTGGCCCAGGCAGCATCAGTGTGTGCTCCAAGACGTGTACCAGCCACCACAACATGGTTTTGTTGTCCTAAGGACTTCAGAAGGGCTGCCTTAAAGAAAAGCTGAACCTATGGCCTCTTCCACTAGCATGAAGCTCTAAGCTCACATCTTGTATCACAGCATCTATAACATACAGCAAGCAGCAAAGGGGCTCAGACATGGAGCAGGGAGGCTGAAAACAAGCCACTCAACCCGATAATGAAAAGCAAGCACTTGGCCTTGGTGTGGAGCATCTCAGATAAGTAGTTTAATTGGCAAGCTCTGGTGCTGGAGGGAGGGAAATCTAAGCTAAATTAAAAGATTAAAATGATATTTTTTCATCAAGTGGCAAAATGGAAGAAGTGGACAAGTCTGCTCAGGAGAAAATGAGCAGAAAGGAACTGTGAATGTTGTGAAAATATATCCATTAGACCTGCCTTATCGAAACGTGCTTTTGCCAAGCATCCAGCCCTGCATCTCCATGGCAACATGGCCTCGTCAACAGAGAAGAAAGTGTTTTTGTCAGGATGGGCCCAAACACGTAAAAGCCATTTCGATTTGGGGGCAACACGATCTTCTTCAATCAATATTGCACACATAGTAATGACTCCTGCCACTTTTTTCATAAATCTCCACTTTCTGCTTTCATTTCCTGTAGTTTGACATCACTGTGAACTGGAGCTAGGTTTAAATTTCCTACAGTTTTCAGCCCACTCTGCCCTCATCTGCAGCAAACGAAGCCTCATGCAGCAGCTTCCTCCTCTGTGACACACTCGATAGAGGGTACTCACAGGTGGGATTAGCCTGGTCTGAAATATGAGACAGGCTTTAACGAATGCCCCAGTGGCACCATCCATGGATGTAACAGCTGGAATTCTGGTCATGGCTGAGATGAGGGGCCTGGCAGAGGACGGGGACTCTTTCTCTCCAGCACTTACCTCTAATACGATGCAAAATTTAATGCCCTGAGCATCTTGACTCTCCAAGAAATTGTGGTTGCCTCTCTAGGCATGGTTGATAGGTCTTCTCTCCACACCCTATGAGTTAAAATGGGGTTTCTTCTCCATATCCCCGCTTTATTTCCAGTTTGAGACCTCATTCTTCTTGACTGCTAGTTGAATGCATTGGACTTTCCAAGCAATCAGCTCAGCAGTGCAACCACAGAAACCACCACGGGCAAAGGGATTTCCGTGTGCATGCAAGAGTCTGCAAGGGTGTGTGCTGGGAAGGGAGAGATGGAATATGTAGGTGATGTAAATGCCTGTCTCTACTTTTCATTTAAATTAGTGGGTCTTAAGCATATGATCCAACATATTGCAGTAGGCTGCTAAATGCTTTACTGTGGAATTTACTAAAGAAATGTAAAATATCTTTTTTCATAATAACTGCAATCTAGCTAGACTTAAAGCAATGCCCTTTTTGTTGTTTTATATTCTATTTTGCCATTTGTAGAGGGATTTTTGAACGTATTTCCAATTGAGAGAACATATTTAAACCCCATTGAGAACTGTGATTTGGTGAAAACAGAGGCAAAGAGAATTCCACATTTGTGTATTTTAGTAAATGCAGACAGAGGGAAATTCTTTTGACAGACAGGTATTGTTGCTCCTGAATGCTACATGAGGGTCAGTGATTTGGATCCTGCCTGCTCCCTGGAGGTCTCGGGGTTTTGAAGAAGGGCCATTTGGTGACTGACATGTTTGATTCTCAGGTGAATTTCCCAGCCTTGTAAGCACACTCTACATGTTGGTGTGGCACCCTTCAGTGCTGTGGCCAGAGCCTGGAGGAAAAGAACGCAGGGAGGTGTGTTTAAGTTGCATTATTGCTATTAAATGAATGTTGTTAATTTAAGTTACATATATGCTATTAAATTAACGAGTTGAATTAAGAAAGAGGCTGTCATTGCTAAACCACACACTGTTTACAAATGATTTTATAAACTCTGGGCTTGAGTCATCCCCAAGTGAGGCAGGAGATTTCTCTATAAAGGATCTGTCATCAGTGCAGCTCTACACAATCTGTGTGTCTACCACAGCAAGGCCTCAAATGACCTGCACTTGCTTCATGTACCTGGCACAGGGAGTAGAAACCCCTCTGAAATGAGTGATGGCACCTCACTGCAGGCAATGATTCACTGGATGGGGTGCAAACAAGGATCTGTGTGTTCTCTGTTTGCCTGGCCATCTGTCTGTCTAACCACTCATCATGGGCCGAGTGGCTGTGTCACCTGGACGGTGCCAGTGCCTGGCAAGTTGTGTCCTGAGCGAGGAGGACACTTTCACTTACAAAACACATACCAGAACTGCTATTTTGGTTCCTTCATTCCTGAGTAGAAATTTTCACGGTCATTTGATAATCTGGATGACTTTCCTCATTGGTGACTGCAGTAATTGGTAAGAGAATTGAGAAGGGTTTGGGCAAAGACAGTTTTTATGAGCATCTGGTGTTGACATGGGCTTATCCTTTTCAACCACTGACAGAACAGTCCAGAAGATGGTTCATGGACTGGAAATCATGAGCTGATCATATTTTGACAGTGGTTTTTCAGAATTTTTCCAGACTGATTTTTTGGTGAAGGTGAATGTCTTACCATCCTTCTAAAATGAAATTCATCTATTGGAAATGAGTTTGAAATATCACCTGAAGGTAACACCAGGGAAAAAAAAGAGACCATTTTCCTCATGGCTTCTGTTGGAACAGGAAAGATGAAGGTGGTGGCAGCCTTCAGCAAGAGAGCATTTCTTTTCTCACACCTTGTTTTCTGCTCTTTCTTCTTCCAGAGCCAACACCTTTCATGTATTTGGTATCCAGAGGACTGAAGAGGGACTTACTCTTACAAAAGTCAGATTAGGACTAGCAAAATGAAGAAAAAATCCCACTTAACTCCTTTGCCCAGTTTAGTGATTTCTCTCATTCAGCCCTGCTTTTGAATTCTTCTGAAATTGGAGAGTTCAAGAGAGACCAGGAGCTGTCACTTCACAACAGCTCAATTTCAGTCCATCAACTACATAAATCTCTTAAGAGGTGATTTATGCTGTGTCCCCTCCCAATTCTTCTTCATCTGCTCTGGGCAGGGGTAGCCCTTTCCCACTGAGGTTTGGGGTAGGCTTTGGATTATCAAAATCTGAATCTGTTGAATCCTGCAGTAAAAAATGTCATTGCAGCACAGTATGGGGAGGAGGAATTTGGGTTAACGTTTGGGTAAAAGCTGGCTCAAAAGCAGCACACCACAGGGTTTACTCTGTTCGGGGGAAATCCAGGACTTGTGCAGGATGCAGCAGATTGAGTTCAGTCTTTTTGTCTTTGAACTGATTGCTTCCAGCCCCTCCACACAGATGGGCTTCACAGGGCTGGTGGAAAATGCATCCTAAAATCACTGGAATCTGGAGAAAGATTTTTTTCCTGCCTGCAATCAGGTCCAGGTATATTAATTAGATGCTGTGCATATGTTTGGTTCATTGAGAAGAAAGTTAAGGCAGCCTTTTCTCAGCAGTGTGAGCCATCCCACTGGAATACTGATTAAAAAGAAGCAGGGTTGATAGGAGTAGATGAAAAGGAGGTGAGTGTATGAGGTGGACCAGTGAGCTGGGAACCAAGATGGCAGGGCTTATTTCTGCTATTAATTCTTTCTGCAGCCTGCAGAAAATTTGCAAACCTGTCAGTGCCTCCATCTCCAAAATGAGAACCGCTCCAAAGTTGTGGTGGTGTTGTTATATTTTTTTTTCTTTAGTGAGAATTAATTACTGTCTAAAAAGCACTTTGGGATCCCAGAATGAAAGGAGCAAAGCATTCTATTGTTTTAATATCTCTCCTATAGACCAGGATGGAGGCACCTTGCCACTCACACAATTACCTTCCTGCAGCTGCAGCCTCTTAGACAGTTAATATATGCTACATCTCTACATCTAGGTCTGGAGAAAGACCCAGACCCTCCCACCCATCATTTACTCCCCCTCTCCTCATCCTTCCCCTCCCTTGCTCCCTGTTGCATTAAAAGAAGAGATGGCATTAAAGTAACTTTATCTCTTTGGTGCACACATATACAAACTCAATGGCTGGCAGTGTTATGAGGCTTATTGCTGAGTGCGTAATGACTGCTGCTTTTTTGGATGAATGAATTCAGTGGGTGACAGGTATGTAATTCATGGCTTTGTAAAAAGCTTTGAGAGGAAGTGTATGAAATGTACTATATAAATGTCAATACACTGCACACTTTAAAGCCTGTGGGTTGAGTCATAGGGAGGGTAGATTTAAGGGGGAGATCATAAATAGCAGAAGAACAGCTGGTTTCCCTGGGTAATGATGACTGAAGATCTGAGTGGTGACTGCTTAAACATACCTGCTCGGTGGAGGTTCTTGCATAGACCTCCTTCCACAGTTTCCCAGCACCTCACACTCTGCAGTGCATTTATTCTCCAAACAGGGGAGGGTGTTAACGTGTGGAATTTGGGTGCCTCTGTGGGGAGGAAAACAGGACTGGCAGAGAGGGGACCCCTGACCCATCCCCCCAAACCCTAAACATTGTGCCTCCAGACATGGTTCCTGTGGTGCTGGTGCCTGAGCTGAGCACAAATGGGAGCTTTGGTGCCATCCTATGCCCACACCAAACCCTCTCTGCACTCCCAGCACTGGCAGAGTGCTGTGCCTCTCCTTACACAGAGAGGAAGAGCCTGGTCCTCAAGGGATGGGAATGCTGACCCCTCTCCTTCAGAGACAGCAAATATTGACCAGCCTCTGTGCAAGGGAGCTCTACTTATCCTAAACCAGTACATCCACCTTGGAAAATAAGGGCTGGCAAGGAAGCCTTCACTGAACTTCAAAGAATGCCTGTGGGTGACAAGGCCTGATAAGAGGTTCACATTTTTGTGGCCATGAAGTTCCTGCAGCAGCCAGCTCTGCCATTAATTGTTTCCCTGTGGTATTTTTGTTATATATAAGGAGTAATGCCTGAGGGAGCTACATAAAAGAGCCCTTGGGGCTCCTGATTCTCTTGTCCAACTTGGGAAACTTCAGCTCCAGTATTTATCCCCAATTAGTGTCTTTTCAAGGCTGATACTTGTAAAGTGTTTTCTTGGATGAACAAGCACTGCTTTGTCCAGAAACAGGATACAGATACATAAGGAAGTTACCAGCATAGGCAACAAGTTACCATGCATCAGCAGATGATGCAAAAATATGAAGTATCTCAAGTTAGCTTGCTGCTTTTTTACCTCCCTCCCTGCAGATTACACTGCCTAATTACACCGCCTCATGAGAGAGAGATTGCACATCCCTTCCTCAAACACCGTGTGAGAAAAGACACTGAAAACCTCCAGTTTTTCTCATTAAGGTGTGTAAATCCACTTGGGTCTAATCTGGAGAGAGGATTCCTCATCACGCTGGTTTAATTTATCCCCACCCTTTGGTTGTACCTTTGTAGAGAGCTCAGCACAGCGAGTGCCAGCACAGCCCAGGATGCCTGTGGGCTCCTGCAAGGCATCCAGCTGGACTATTAACCCTGCCCATGGCTTCCTGCTCTGCGATCGTGCTCTGCTGTGACCTGAGTGAGGGCCTGCAATTAAACCTGGAGAAACAGTGCACTGCCTTCCATGAACAGCTCCACAAGCAGCAAAGGAACTGATGAAGAGGATTTATTTAGCTTCTTGAGGAGCTGGATATGTTAAATGTTATGACTTTTTAAGACTCGCTGCAACAGAGGCCGTAAACAATGTGTAGTCCTAGAAACGAACAAAACAAAAGTCTCTAAATCCCAGCAATATGAGTGAGAGCTCAGGGCTGCTTCTTGGCAAGTGCATGTGCTCTTTCCAGGGCAAAAGGTGTGAAACACAACTTGTTCTGCCAAAACCTCTGCTCCTCCTGCAGGACAGCAGCTGCTTCAGGCACCATGGTGGGGCGTGGATATGGACTCCCTGCTACAGGTGAGCACCAGGAGACCCTGCGTGTCAGAGCTGTCTGCACCAGAGGGACTGAGGCACAGAAACCCTCTCACTGACTTCTATGGGAGCACTTAGACCTCTGACTCTTGCACCCTGGGCATTGGGCTTGTGAGACCAAACCAAAACTGCATATGATTTTTACTTTCTTTGCACAGTACTCACCTCTAATGTGGAGGTGTCCACCTCCACCTTCACCTTTCTTGAAACCTCCAGTGTGCAGGAGAGATACCATTTCCTTGGGGAGAACCCAGACCAAAGTTTTTTTTTCTGCCATGTTTGCTTTGTGGCCTAGTGACTTATTTACTGCTCTCTGCATCCTGCACTTAATACCAGTTATAAATTTCCTCTTGGACTTTTTCCTACAGTGATCCTCACCTTAGTGCTTCTCAAAGATTAAATTATCTTCCTCTGTTTGCTCAGGTTCGTAGCAGAGCTGCAGGAAGAGGTCCCAGCGTGGCATCCATCTATGGAAAGGCTGAGCAACACTTTCTTCTCCCTTACTTAGAGATGCTGAGTAACGCAGGGAATCAGATTTTAAGAGGCATTGTATTTTCTGCTTTCTCTGTACTCAGCATCCTTCTTGGCAATGAATGAATATATAATTTTGGGGGTAAAAGAGTGCAATCTTATTTCATGAATCTTTATTCTCCTCTATTCTTTATAAATCTTTATTCAGCCCTTTCACTTCCTTTTTCTGCCATTTTTTAAAAAATATGGCTTTCTTTCCTTTCCTCCTGTCTTCCCCCCCACCTTTTTTTGTCTTTATCTTTTCTTCTCCTGCCCTCCCAGCTTTTCATTACTGTCATCTTTTTTCTCAGCCACTGAACCCTTGATGTTGTTCTAATTGACAGACGGGGTTTAAAAGCACATTCGAAAGCGCCTGTCTTTTTAAATAGACTCCTGTCTCATCAAAAGATGTACAGCAACATTCCATTAGAGCACACCATTTGAAAATAGATTGGGCTTTTAGCAACTGCACTCATATTTTTATAGTTAGGCTGTTCTGCTGGGATCGTCCATCCCCCTTGCCAGCCCCCACCATCTCCTCTTACTGGGAGGGAAAGGGGAAAAGATACATTAAAGAGAGATTAATGAATGTTTTGTTTTGTTTGGGTTTTCTCCTCTGTGTGGCTCTCGGGTGCTTTTTCTGCATGTTTATTTCTCATGGCCACGGCATTGAAAGTTTTGGAATGGAAAGGAGGATGCAAAATGCACGGATGCTGATGTACATGGAGACACGGCTAAAGAGCAGCAAAAAATTGGCTCTTGTTGCACTGCATTGTCTGGTATTTCATGAATGGGGATTCAGCCATGGCTTTCTCAACCAGTTTGTGCACAGGGAATTCAGAACCTGCTCTGCAGTAAGGCAGACAAGGAGGTGGTCACTGAGAGACAGCTCTGCTCCACAGCCATGTCCATGTGAGCTTTTAAACAAGGTCTCCTGGATATCAAAACCACGTAACTGCCGGAGCTGAAGAGGCTGTGTGGGGACAGCAGACTTCTGGAAAAAATCCTGCGGTGAAAAAGCCCTGAACACATGTTGACCTTTGTCAGCTGAAAGCCAAGTTGGCCACAGCTGCTGTGGCCTTTGAGCTGTGAGGGGATGGAAAGGGAAGATCAGAACGGCCAGTGAGGCCAGGCTTTGGGCCTTGTCCCACGTGTGACCTTGTTCATTGTCCCTGTCCCTGTGCAGCCACTTCAGCAGCTGCGAGTTGGGTGTGGCAGCAAGTGGGAGGACTTTAGGTGTCCTAACAGAAGAGAATGAAGTATCTGAGGGAATTGGGAGCCAGGGAAGGTGCAGAAACCCTGGGTTTCTCCTGGTGGGACAGAGAACCGAGCCAAGTCTACACTATCCTCCCATTTTCTTCTGGGCAGCTATAAGCATCTGCTACAATGTTCATTTTTCCTTATTGCTTGGAGCGATGGTTCTGCTCAGTTTTTACATTTAGAACAGCAAAGAAGATGAAGATGGAAAAGGCCTTGCAAAGGTCTATTAGATTATGTAGTTCCTTCCGTTACCTCTACGACCCCTCCAAATATTGTGTAATGAAAATTATTGTGTTCCTGAAATGGCTGAAGTTTAATTACCATCTACTTGGTAATCATATTGAGATGCACCAATATACTTTACGAGGTCATCATTTATGAACTACAGTTCCTTGCTGTTCAACATCAGGGCTACTTCTGTCACCACCAGCACAACACAGCAATTGCTCTTGCCTGAGCCTGAAGGCCCCTGTTGTTTTACTTTCAGAAGAAAACTGGTCCAGACTCGGAAGTTGGATCCAATTTTAACTTTAAATCTGCTAGAAGAACTTAGACCTGGGCATCTAGTGGGTGCTGAGAAAAAGAGACAAGATCCCCTTTCTGAAGTCAGAGGTGGTTTTTGTCCACAGGTAGGAGCATTCAGAGGGCGTGGCACCCATCTCTGCACCATGTGCAGCAACTGTTTTCTCCCAGTTATTGGCATTTTCTGTGACATACTCCATCCTCTTAAAACCCTGCTGAGGGAAAGAGGAATGGCCAGTTCTGACTTGCAAAGGAGACGGGTGTGCAGGATATTTACTGATTTTTCCAAGTCCCAAAGATCTGCCTTTATATACACTGTCCCCTCAGTCAGGAGACAGTCTGTTCACAGCTCCTCAATGTTTCACCCAGATGTGTCAGTGGAAAACATCATTTACCTTGGGGGCTAAGCTTTCCTTCCCAAGCACAGGTAGTGAAAAGCTATTCCTGTTCTAAGCCCAGCATTGATCAATGCCTGGGACTTAATGATCCCCTCTCTCCACACCCCTGCCCAAGTTATTTACTCTTGCTATGCCACTATTAAATCTGACAGGTACAGAAGCAGTAGGTACAATTTTCAGTCCCCACAAAGCAGGAGCTCAATGCTTCCCTTTTGCTTTCCCTGTCCCTGTTTCATGTGTAGTAATGATAATCTCTGTGGCTTTGTTGGATCCTCACAATAAACAGCTTCTCAGATTGATTAAAACCTCTACACTTGGCTCTGGCTGTGCATTGATTTTAGCTGCTGCTTGTTGTTTTGTGTACAGCACATCATAGAAATCAGAGGTGGAAAAGAGCTATTAGGTATCAACTTAAATGTCTGAGTCTCCCCACCCCCCTCAGTCACCTGTGATCTAGCAGGGGATTATTCATTGCAATGTATTTGTGGCAACTTTTCCCAATCCCCTCGCAAATGGCCCAGGAACCATCCTTCCCATGCAAGAGCCAGCCTCCCCTACCTGCAGAGCTGGCAAGAGCAGGGAAGCTGGTTCCTGGCCTGTTGCTCCTCTGTATTCAGTACAGAATGTCTCTCTGGAGCCTTCTAAATACAAATGCTTCTTGGGGCTCTCTTCTCTCAAAGGAAGACACAAACAACCCAGGCTTTGAAGCTAAAGGGTGTTTCTGTTACTCTCAAGCAGGATGCTTAGGTTCATACAAAGAGCATCCCCACCCTCCCTATCGTTTTACACCAGCTTTTTGAGAACCAGTTTTCCTGCACAGGTGAATAAGTTGGTTCAGAGGATTTATCCTTGTTGAAGATGGGAGCTCTTGCCATCGATCCACGTTCCAAGTTTTGATTTCTCCAGAGCAATTCCTCTCTGATGCTGTCTGATTGCCAGTATTAAAAAAATCCGAATATTTGGTCAAAAGTTGGACTCAATGACCCTGGACGCCTTTCCCAACCTTAAAGATTCTATACTTGGGAGCCTGAAAACTTTTAAGCCACTGGCTTAAATGTTGTTCTACTTTCTGCCTTCCAACACGACTCTCAGCCACTTCAGTAGGATGGATGTCTCAGAGGAGCCGTGGAGGGGAGCAGGATGGGTGGTGCTTCTGTGCTGACCACTTCTTATCACACACACGCAGATCAGAGCCCTCCTGCAGCCTATTGATTTATGGGGGGAAACCTTCCAGCACAGTGCTGTAGAAGCAACCCTGCAGAAGTGAATAATTCTTCTTGTTTAGCTCCCCAAGGCAGCTTATGGGAGAGTCAGTGCTGTGCAGAGGAGAGGGTTTGCTGCATGGCTGAGAGCAGATGCAGGTGAGGCAACAAGTTGTTGGCTGCACAATGAATCCCATCCTTTGACTAAAAAGCAGGAAGAGGGGATAAGGCAGCTGGCAGACAACTTTCACACCTCCCTATTCCCAAAAGGGTTGAGCAGCTCTTGGCTTGGATGAGAATATTTTCCATTTCTATTGCCAGTAAAGTGCAGAACAATGGAGAATCATCCCTTGTTTTCTGCATCTCTTCTGAAAAAATAAAGAGCTTCTGTGGATGCATTAAATGGGCTGGATGCAGCCAGGAGAAATTCCACCCAAGTGCTCATTATCTCATGTTTCTCAGTGTTTGGCCCTAAGCCTGCAGAGGCACCCAGCCAAGAGGAAACAGGCCCTGGATGTGTTCACACCAGGAGGGACAGGTATCTCCTACAGTGAGATCTACATCCCTGACTGTCCACCTTGGAGACCTAGAGAAGAAACTGTGGCTCCTGCACAGCCTGTGGCCCTGTTTCCTTCTTAAGAACCTGGTGCAGGGATGAGGGAAGCACCAGGTTGGCTCTGGATGGGGATTCAGGAGGTGTCTGAGGTCAGCCCCGGACATCAGGCCCCTGAAGAGCACTGCAGCACCACAGAGACTGGGATGGACATGAGCTAGAGAGGGAGAACAAGTTCAGTGGTGTGACCAATCTGTAGGAGGAGCACCAATTCCCGAGAGAACCAAGGGGCTGTGGTTGGAGAGATAGCAGGCAAGCAGTTTCCCATGGCTATTTGTTCCTCTTATTTCCAGGCTAATACCCAGACCTTCATGCTTGCTGTGATTGCTGCCTTTCTGAAGTGAGCTCTATTAACATCAGTGCTTGTGTGTACTGAAATAGAAAAGGCAGAGAGCTTGGGGAGGGGAATGGTCACATTTATTTGTGGACACGTCATGTTTCACCATCACTCACTGTCCTTCCTAATGCAACCCTTCCCTATCAAATCCTGTCACTAAACTGCTCAAAGCCCTCGGCACCAGCACCAAGCCATCCACATGAAAATTATACTGGCCCCCACAAAGGTGGGAGACCTGAATGAAGGCAGAAATGAACCGGAACTATTCTCCCCTTTACCAGGGCCAACTGCCAAACCCACTTCAGCCACTTTTAAAGCCCCTTTGGAGGCTTTGAGAAGGGAGTTTTCAGTGCTTTGGTGGAAGGGCCAGTAATGCTTCTCTCCTTCAGCTCCCCTGTGCTGATGAACTGTGCACAAAACCAACCTGAACCAAGGTAAAAGTGTGGGTTTAGCAAGAGACTTCAGAAGAATTCCCAGCCATTTGCTCTGGTATGCCAATGTGAGAGCAAAACTTTTATCTCACTGTGTGTGGGTTTACGTGCGTGCTGTAAAACCACTGTGTTATCGTTTAAAAAGTTTGAAGAAGCTTGGTAAAATTTCCTCAAGCCTTTCTTTCAGGCCATGTCTTTCTTTCGACATGGCTTAACTAGAAATTGGAAACTCTTGGCTGGTAACTTGTTTACTGATGATAATTTCCACAAATAACTATGTATTTTACAAGTTTTCTTATCATTTCAGAAACACCATGTTACCCAATAAATATTTCAACCTCTAGATACAGAAAGGGCTGATATTATCCTCAGCACAATGTAGGGCAGTGAAATCACTGGTGAGGAGAGAGGATTGAGCCAACCAGGGTATGCAAGGTGGAAATGAGAGAGACTCTGGGGAAAATCAGCCATTGACAAAATTGGTTGGATATTTCTGGTAGGTGGTAGGAGCTGGGAATCATTTCTGTTCACCGTTCTTTCTTCTCATTAGCAGCAGTCTACACCCACATGAGGAAAATCAATAAATTAGACTGCTTCTGGGAGGCAGCAGACTTGGTATCTGTGCCAGTCACTGGCTGGCTGTGTGACCTGAGGCACTCAGCCATAACAAATTTCTCTTCTGCTTTCCTATAAGAAAGGAGGCAGAGGTAAGCTATAAAGCATGCTGGAAACTGCAGATGAAAAACACTAGCAGATCAGAGCTGGACTTGGTCTCTCTGATAATACATCAAGAATGATTATAGTTACTTCAAAAGGTTTTGCACTGGTTCACAGACAGTCTTAATTTTTGTTTGCCTCTCTTTTTTGGCATTTGTCCAAAGTAACTTTCTTTTAGATAGTGATGTTTCCACTCAAGTAATTTTCTAGCTTTGCGTTTTCTTAAGCAGCCTCAAAAAAAAAAAAAAAAGTTCATAGCCTACCTGGCTAATTGGGAGAGTTGAAAAGTTTAGATTGCCTCCACAGGTGTCATATCCTAGCTATTGACAGCAGCAGGGTTATCATCTTTACTGGGAGCCTCTGCTGTTACTTCTGTCCCGTTTCTATCAAAGTTTCCTTGGATGGTTTTAGGCTCCTTTTCTGCCTCCCAGATCCTCAGTGGCTCTGCTATCCTTTCCCCCATCCTTGTCCTCCTTTTTGTAGTCTCAGGGTCAAGGTACTAAGGCATGCTCAAACCCAAACTTTTGCTATTTTAGCAGCTGAGCTACAAGGTATTCTCACCAAAGCTTTGCACACTGAGGCTTCTCTGAGATTTTTTCCCCATGTGTGTGAACTTGCATCAGGCCATAACCTCCTGTCAAAATTTGAGACTTACCCTCCAATAGGGTGAGGGATGAGAGCCTGGGTTTAGGTTTGCACCAAAAGCCACACACAGGGCCCAGTTTTCTCTGTGCCAGCAGTGGTTATCATCCTATGGTGGACAGCATGTATGTGCTGGTGAGGTGAGGCCCCTTCCTAGGACAGAAGAGCATTAATAAACCTTTACGTCTCTGAGACCTTCAGATGGGCCACAATATAGATGAAGTGAGAAGCCTTGTCCCAACAGATAGTGCAGACACTTCAAGTAAGAGAAAATTAAGGTCTGTGTTTGATCTTCAGTAATAACAACAGAAAAGGACTTTGTCCCTTGCTGGACCTTGTGCTACTTTAATGAAATTCATTTCATTACAGTTTAAATATGAAGACCTACTGGAAGATCAAATTTTGCACATAATGACCTAGACTGACAGCAATGTGTTTGCCATATAGTTAAACCAAAAGATTAAAGAAAAGCTCCAATTTTCAGGTAACTATACAAGCATAAAAATAACAATTTAGTGGGTTTGGACAGGGTATTTTTTCCTTTTCATTCACTTGACTCTAAAGCAACCTCATCTTAAGAAATTAAATTTGACAGGCGATTAGTCCATAATGTGGTGCAATCACTTCTGGTATTTGAAGGAAAAATTGAAAACAGACTAGATGTTGAACTTTGAAATGTCTGCTTCAGATGTTATGGGCAGGAACTTTAGGGGTTTTTTTGCCTCAAGTCCAGGTGACTTGCAGAAGCAGCTGATCTCAGGCCCCGAGGCAAGACAGGCGAGGTGAGGCTAGCTGTGATATACAGTGGTAACCAGCATGGGTTTGCTCTTACCTACTGGGAAGTTTATTGCTGCTTCACTGTGTGGTAAGTGAACCCACATTCTTCAGAACAGATTATAAAGTCCAAGTCTCCTGCTTTTATTATTCTGCAGTAAGTTGTTTTCTGCCCCAAATGATTCTTTTACAGCAACAGAGTCTGAAATGCGCAGCTGGGGAACTAGGTCCTGAATTGCAGCTTATGTAGGTGTTCCCAAACTGCTCCATTACCAGTCTGAAGTTTGCATCTGCACTCTTGTGCCTGTGAACTAAAAAGGGAAGTGAT
Source organism: Promerops cafer (assembly GCA_013398275.1). Taxonomy (NCBI): domain Eukaryota; kingdom Metazoa; phylum Chordata; class Aves; order Passeriformes; family Nectariniidae; genus Promerops; species Promerops cafer. The sequence goes on from VZSE01013760.1 coordinate 485,107, forward strand.
GGAGGTAGCTATGAAATTATTTCAGACTCTCTTTCCAAGCAACAGTCCTGCTGCTTTGGGGTATTGCTCCTCTGGCTGTGAAATGTCCTCACTGCAATGCAGAATTGTCACCACAGGCTGCACAGAGCCATCCCTAGCACAGACCAGTCCCTTTTCCCACTGTGACTTGCCTTCATGGGCAAATGGCTTATGCACACTTATGTTCTTGATGAGTGTAATTTACAGAGAAATTCCTCGGCACTACGCGTGTTTGTGAACTGGAAAACAAGGTGTGCTGTGATGAGGAAGAAGCTGTGATGAAGTAAACAGGATGTTTTCTGGCACAGGGACTGAACAAGGTGCAGTGAAATGTTCACCCACAGTAAGGACTGTTCACAGAGTAGGGGCAACAAAGAAACCCCAGAGCACTCTGCTCGCCTGTCACACTCCTGGGCTGTTTTTGAAGGTCTCAACTATGGATATTGATCCTCAGACTAGGAATTCATAGTTCAGATGTCAGATAAATCTTCCCAGCCAAAGTGGACAAATGTATAGTCATGGATAGGGCCCAGTTATCTTCATGAAGCTTCAGTTGGCTGGTTGGGAAGAGAGGTCAGCACTTTCCCCTGCAAAGATTTTCCGTGAAGAATTATGGAGCTGCTTCAATGTAAAGTCATCCCTCAGCAGCAACTCCAGGACAGTTTGGGATAGGGAAGCATTAAATGTCAACCAGCACCTGTGACACTCTTCACCAAAAGGATGAAGAGAGCTCAACACCATCAACACCCCTTATCTTTTAAATGAGTACAGCTCTTCTGTCTTTGGACATTCAGACCAAGTAGAAGATGGACCATGTCTTCACTTTTCCGTTTTCCAAGTTTCTTCTCTTTTTGCATGAAAACACCAAGGAAAGGAGACAAGAGTTTTTCACTGTACTGACACCAAATCCAGCTACCAGTAACAGGGACTATTTTATTACTTTCAGTCAAAAATCCTCCCTCCCTTTCTCTGCAACAGCCTGAAAACAGCCTGCAGCCTCCAGTGCCCTCCTGGAGTGACTGCATGGCTGTGCATGGAAATATTCTCCATCTACAGCCTGAATTCCTTGCTGTATAGGAAAGAGAATTTTTAATGTCTGCTATAAATTGTTAACTTAGTGACAATCTGGATGTAGTTAACATCCTGGGGTAAGTCAGGGTTTTTTTCCTCCCATGCCAGCTTTCCCTAGTAAACACTGATAATACTAAGGGCCTTTCTTATCATTCATATTTTGACAAAACCATTTTTTGTGCTCCTCAAATGCCACTGCTGAGTTGCTAACTCATCTCAGGCAGCTGATGCAACAACAGGAGAGAAAGATAAATATACTGATACTCACTGCAGAGATAAATCCCTTCTTGTCCCCTCACATCCTGTCCTCTCCAGGCACCAGTTCTTACCTCCAGCCACCTTTTCTCTGATGGTGCAGAGCTAACCCAGCTGCAGAGCATGCAAGAACTCATGCAGGATGCAAACTTAGAGGTCTTCTTCTGAGGAGCAGCTCCAAGAGAGATGAAACCTTTGCCCTCATCAGTCATAGTGGGATGAGACAGTCAAAGCCTTACTCCTACTTAGGAAGAAAGAAGGAGGTGCAGGCTGGGCTTCTCTTGATCATGGTTACAAAGACCAGCTCTAAACTCTCTCCATACCTCAGCTCTGAGGGAGGAGGCTCCAGACAGAGGCAGGAGCTGATGGAGTTCATCTGTAGATCCCAAGGTGGCCACCCAACACCTGAGCCCCAACCATCTCAACCAGAAAGCATAAATTAACCTCACATGGCAGCTGGGGCTGGCCTAAGGTGCCCTTGAAGGGGATATTCCACCTTGAGCAGATTGATGCTCCTATTAGACAGATGGGAAGTGAGAGGGCAGCCTGATGAGATCTTTAACTTTCACTGGCTTCCCACTTTCAAGCTCTTAGGTATTTTAATTCCCCTTTGAAGGCAATAAGGGGAGGGCTTTTAGTTCAGCAGGCTCATCTGAAATCCCAGTGAAGTGACTGAAAATCTCGTTATTCTCTGTGATTGCTGATTCTGGTGGTAGTTTCTGACTTTCATGGCTTTTGGGTTTCTTTCTTGTTAGTAAACATGTGTGCTTGTTTCTCCTCCAGCACAACAGACAGATGGTTGTGATGATTTTGCTAGGCCAGAGTACTCTTGGTTGGATTCACCCAGTGAGTAGTGTGGTGGTAACTTTGTAGTGTTTCCTCTCTACTCCAGTGCTAAGTAGGGAGGAAAAATGAGAGGGATTTATCATCGGGTAGAGGAAGGGGAAAGTCAGATAATGACAAAGCTGGGGAAATAATAACAGTATGGAAGATTTTTGACAGGGTTTTTCCTTGACTAATCTCAGCTGGGCTCATCCTAACTTCTGGAAAATTGTAAAACAATGCGAGGTGGGGGCAAACAACAGCTTGGTAGATAAACATGTCCAAAATTTTTCTTTCATTTTACAAATGCCATTAAAAATTGGGACTGAAATGCAGCTTAGAGATGACATTTCAAAGGGGGATGGGGGTGGAGAGAATTTGTAAGGTAAACAGGACATTTTCTATCTTTCCCCTACCTCCAGCCTGTGTGCAAGGAAAGATAACAGCAGCAGGAGGAAGCAAAGTCTGCCATGGAATTTAGCTCTTCTTTTTTCTCTTGTAACAGGGAGAGAGGGAGAGACCACATGTGCTTCTGAGGCATCTCTGTCTGCTTTGAACCTTATCAACAGGGACTGTGCAATGCAGCTTCTCTTTCTCCCTCTCTTCTAACTTTTGAAGCAAAACACTTACGTGCAAGGAATGTCAGAGCATCTGACAGCCAGGAAGATAGGGGAGAAAGCCAAGGAGTAGGGAGGAGGGGGCTACTGGTTCCCCTCCTCCTCCTTGCTCTTTTTTTTCTTTCTTTCCCCCCCTGTTTTCTTTCTTTGATTAAAGAAAGGAGGAAAGAAGAGAACAGTGTAGAGATGTCTTTCCCACCCCTCCCTTAACAAGTCTCAAGAGCATGGCCTGTGTTGAGTCAAGCAGATTGTTAAGGGAGAATGGCTGTCAATGGGATCTCAAAGATGCAATTCTTTTTTCAGGAATAAAGGAAAGAGAAAAGGTCTCTTGTCACAGCTGCTCACTGTTTATGAAATGTTTTGCCTCTGTGAGACCTACAGGGAATCTAGGAGTGTGCTGAATCTGTTGATCTTCCACATTTGCTTTGGAAGGGATCCCTTGCTGCATACCTTTGCAAGCAGAGACAGTTTGTGTATGCATCACTACTCACTGTTTTTCAGGTTTATGTACTCTATTAACAGGCATTCAGAGAGGCTCCTTAGTGTGGCAGATAGGTGTAAAATAGGCAAGGAGGGAGAGGCTGTGGTTTTCAGGGGAGCCATGGGATGGTGGGCACACCTGAAAGACAGCCTAGAATTAGGGATTTAGAGTAGGAGCTGAGCTCAGCTGAGATCCAAGAAAGGATTCTTGGTATCTTGCACCATGCTTTCATTGTGCCCTGGCAGAATTTAAATGAGTTAGGCAGAGGTTCAAACCAAAATCCTAAACCTGGACTTGGAAGAAGCTTGGAGCCAGATCAGATCTTTTGCAGATGGTCCCTTTATATATAATGAGGTCAATCAAAACATCTGATCTCAATACCCTTGAACTTTTGGAGCAGGGCATGAATTTGAGCCCAGGCATATGGGATCATCTGGACTGTGCAGTGGTGTCTGCCAAGTGCTTTTCTTTCCTGGCAGGCTGGCTCGCTCCTGGTACTGGTGAGTTTCTTTAGATGTTTCAGGTATAAACCTGAAGAAAAGGAGCTTTCCTGGGCAGCTTTTTCCCCCAGCTACTTTGTAATTCATGTCTCCTTTCAGGAGAGGAGCTAAAGATGAAAGGAGTCGATGACTTGTTAGGCATCTCTTGTTTTAAGATAAAAGATTGTCCTTTCTTCAAGTCCAGTTTCCAAATGTGTGACACTGGGCACTGGAAAGGGCAACTCTTCTAAGTTTAGCCAGGCTCAGGGTAACCAAAACTGCCAAACACCTCTTCTTTTTGCCATTTTAACTGGACAGCTTACTCTGCTCAGGAATTGCTACCCAGTAATAGTGAGGAAGATATAAAAAGTCTCAGAGTTAAATGAGGACTGTGCCTGTGTGCCCAGGGTCCTGCAGGTCTGCTGCTCCATGATGGGACTGAACATCCAATCTAATTTATCAGCTACCTCCTGAAAGATCCAGACAAAATCTGCTACTGGGCTTGCACTACTGTTATTAGAGAGCAGCATGTGTGTGGAGTAGATAAACCAAGCTAAGAGGAGTTTGGAAGATGGGGAGTATTACTGCCAGTAAAACAAAGCAACCCTGGGAAATTACAGCCCCCTCCAGTGACACAGCAGGGAAGGGAAGTGACTGCACATCCAAGATGCTGGGGGCAGTGCTGTCCAGGCTAGCAGAGAAGATATGGACATGGCACGAGTCTCAAGGGCTTGAAGGTGGGTAGAAGGGAAGCTTTGGAATGGGGAGCTCGTTGCAAAGAACCCTATCAGGAAGTGATTGCTACAGGCATGTGAGAGCAGGAGGCTTCTTTTTTCCTGTGTGAAGAAATGAGAAAAGGGGTTTTGATCTTTCAGGGGTACCAGGCTCCTGTTGGGTCATTTGAAGACTGTTTATGGTATTGTTTATACTGCATCACAGTTTTCAGTCAGTCTGTGTCCTCAACTGCTGCTCATGGAAATAAAGGAATTCAAGAGAAGGGGGTGTTTGGAATAATGGAGGGGGAGGGCATGGGTTGCATGCTGTGTTCAGCTGTGAGACAGCTAAAAATGGAGAAAGGTGGGAACTGGGGAGGGGAGGGACCAAGTCAAGTGAAGGTATGTGTGGAGACCAGCTGTTAGATGCAAATGCAAGGGGGACAACGCTCCAACCCAAGTGCCATCCAGAAGTTCATCTCAGGCCAGGTTTCAAGAGGATCTCATTTCTCCTTTCTGCTTTCTCACTGGGCTCTGCTACCCTGTGCAGGTCTGTGCCTGCTGCTGTTTCCTCCAGCTGTTTGGACTCATGCATCTGGACTTGGCTTTAGCTGATGGTGATTTGCAGTAGCATGGGTGGCTCCCACTTGGACTGGGACCAGTTTAGTTGATGCCTCTCTCAGCTGCTGTCCCAGCATTCCCTGGAACTGCCTTGAGGTGCAGAACTCTTCCCTGCGTCCAAAACATCCTCCTTAGAGCAGCAGCCATCAGAGTGCCAGGGTGATCTGAGCCCCGTGCTCGCTCAGTTTCTCTGGGAAGGCTCTCTTCTCCAGCCAGCACCTCCCTCCCCAGGGCCTGTCTCTCTCCAGCTGAGAAAGAAAGAAGGGTAAAGTCCCTCCCTATTAGTCCCACACTTCCCATTACACTCTGTTTACTGGGCTGCTCTTTTCTTGCAGGAGGGGTGAAAGAGGACTGAGAGATGAACACCAGAATGGGGATCAGCAGACTTGAGTAAAGGAATATGCAGGTGCTAGAAATGTCTTTCAAATAGGAAAAAGGCTACCAAGTCCCCTACAGGTAAATTTAGAGTGGCAATTAAGATGTTCTCATCATTAGATCCACCACGTCATGTCACCACCTCCTCTTCAGAAGGAGCAGTGAGGCCAAAGTCGAGCTGAATGACCTGGTGCTGGCAGTAACAGAGGTCTGGGACTCAACAGTTCAGGAAGCCCTTTCCAACTGAAATCCTCTGAAAATTAGCAGTGTGCTAGAAATGTCTGACAAAGTTAATGGGAATTCCTTTAGATTATGTGAATTCCAGGTGGGCTTAGGATGCAACACACCTTGCAGGGCCTTCCAGGGGGAAAGACCTTGGAAGCAGCCACTGGGCAAATGCTGCACTTTAACACCATTGGAGGAGATCTGGCTGTGGGCCAAGCTGGCTTTTGCCTGGACACAGGTTGGGTGCATAGCAGACCATGCCCATTAAGGTGTGCTTGGTATGTTTGCTAGCACAGCAGCTGTGTCCTGCAGTCACTGTACCTAAAATAGAAGATTTTTTAAGCCAGACATTCTGTGTGTTGTAAATTCAGCAGCACTCCAGGTGCATCTAGGCAGGGTGCATCTGTTAAGCCTAGTGCAGCGATTTTAAAAGATCACTGGATTTTGCTTGTGCTAAACCCCATGTGTTCTTTTGCATTTTCTTTTCCCAGTAAGCCAAGTGTAAACAGAAATAATACTCAGGATCTTCTAATTGCTCTAATGTGTAATCTGTGTGCAAAAGCACCATTTGTGACAGATTTTCTTAGGAAGTGAAAGGTAAAGTATGAAGTCACTCCTGAAATGATTCGGTTCTAGGTGAGAAATTGAAACACTAAATTAACATGACATCAGGCACTCCAGAATGGTTATGGATCTAGTAAAGAAAACAAATAGGGTAAAATTCCTGTAGGACCAATAGAGACCAAACACACCAGATCCAAGTGCTACCCAGGACTGTGGGTAACCTAGCTAATATTTACTTTGCTAGCAGCCATGTGTGAAATCAGATATTTTCACAAGCATTTCAGAATTTGATCCTGACTGATACCTTGGCATTTGCAGTGGAAATCGCTGTTTACTAAGAAAAATGTCCCTAGGACTGCAAGAGAGATACAAGTTTTCTGTCTGCAGAAAGTGTCGAAACAAGATACAGAAGCAAACACCAGGGACACTATTCACTACAGAAACAAGCTCTCCTTCCAACACCTTTGAAAGACGTGTGAGAAGGAACACGTGGCAACATGACTCATAATAATACTGCTTACCATGGTGCTTTTCATTGGGAAAATAAAATGAACATGTTATACGTTTATTTTGCTCTTTATATCAAATTACTTATTGTTACTTGACTGTTCTGAGCTCCACCGAAGACAAAATATTCTTTATACAGTGCAAACAGTGAAGTACCTGCCATAATGAAATGGTTTCTTATCTGCCCATGAAGTCTGGGGTTAGAGTCAGGTGAGGAAAGAAGAAGGGGCTGCCAGAGGAGGGGACCAGGGCACAGTTAGAGCAGTGAGACATGGGATGGCTGTAGAGGCTTAGCCCTGAGTGATGCTGTGAACTACCCTACCTCTTTCTGCTCCTTTCCAGAATTGATAATAAGAAATAGTGCAGTCCTACTGAATGGGTCAAATGAGCTTTTGAGTTCTCCCTTTCCCCTAAATCAGAGAATCTGCTCTGTGGGTAATTAGTCTGCCAGTCTCATGCTGGTAGCACTGCCTTTGGAGTGTGATATATTCAAAGAGGTCATGAGCTCATTGTTTCCCCCACCCTCCCTTTACTCTTTTTTTGTGTCACAAGTGTTCTGGTTTTTAATGATGCCCTCCTCCAGCACAAATTGACTCGGGCAGTAATTTGTCATGTCATCTTCAGTAAAATTTTGAACAAAATTGTGGAAGATTCATGGAAGAGCAAAAGCACCACATCTTTTATGCATTTCAGATGGTAAAGTATAAATCAAAAAGCCCAGGGACCTGTTTGCAGGAAGACAAGAAGAAAAAAAAAAAGTAAACCATAGTGAGTAAAGTTAGACTGTAACTGTGTCTGATCCTGCACTGACTAGTCTGGGATTTAATTTTTAATTGTTCAGGCACCTATTGTCTTTATGTCAGGGTGGATGCAGTGGATAAACCAGATCTGATAGAGACCCAGCCCACACTCTTCCTTGCTTATAAAATCAGGGTGAAAGTTAAACCCCAAGGGACACAGGTAAAAGGCTTCATGATGAGGGAAAGGAGCTCAGGGTTAGGACCTGATGTTATAACTGCTTTAAGGGGTTGGTCATTCTTAACCCTGGAGAAAAATGACCTCTCTCAGATGATTTTGGCCTTGGGTAAGTTTAGCTTCAAAAATCTTCTGCATATCTCTTTAGTGAGAATGAGTCCCGTGCTCTGACTTGAAGGTCTGAAACTATTTTAAAACTGAGTGGTTAAATCCCATCAGAAGTGAATGGGAACAGGCCAAGCAGTTTCCTATAAATTGCCTTTGCAGTCTGAGGGTGAAGCCTCTCCCCCAAACTAGGGCTGATTCCCACTTTCCCAGTGTCACTTGCCCCATTGGTTTTGAAAGCAAAAGCTTTAGGGAGGGGGATTTCCTCATCCCTCGTTCCTGAGCAGCCTCTGGTCCCCGTGGCCTCCATGTGTGGTTACAGCAAGCCCAACATGAGTGAGCTGTGATGGGTGGGCAGGGCTGGCTGCATGCAGCTGCTGGGATGTTCAGCAGGTGGATCTGCATGTATTGCCTGCCTGGATAACCACACCTGCCTTGCCTGCACCACACAGCTCGAGGAATTGATAGCCCAGCTGTGTCTGCCTCTGATCAATCCCCTACTCCACTCCAGCTGATGTCACAGGTACAAACCTCCTCACACAGCCTCCTTTTTCTTTTTGTTATTCTTTTTCTAAATGCACGATCGATCTATTTTAAAAGTACACACAGCTATATGGTAGGAGAGATTAAACAGCAGCATAGAAAAAGATCTCCTGTAGGGAAATCTGATTATACCCTTTTAGAAGGGTTTTCTTGTTGAGAGTCAGCCTGCATATTTCCACACTGTATTTGAAGGTCACTCATTGTCTTATACAGCTTCCTACAACAAAATTGAGAGGAGTATGATGAGATCTCATAGTCACCAGAGAGCTCATTTGCTCAGCAAATCCAGCCATGACCCTTTCTAATGTTTTCTTTCCCTTCTTTCCCTTACTTCTGCTGGCTTGTTTTTAGCTGAATGCTTCCACTAAAACCTCCCTATCAATACTCAGAGATGATTTCTGAAGTTTGGATAAAGTCTGTCAAATCTAGCGAGACCAAAGTGCCAAGCTTATTTGTAGAGTCTGAACAGCTCTCAGGGACTACAGGATCAAAGTCTTCAGGTCACTTCTGCTTCTTCTTTGGTGCGAGAGGTACCATTATGAATTGTTTATTTTACCAAGTACATTTGAATGTGGCAGCTCCTGTGTGAAGCTCACACTGGGTCCAGCTCTGCAAGTACTGGCACTGCAAATTTTTTGCAGGAGTTGGGAGCAGCCTGCAGGGAAAATGAGCATACTGTGCTGTTGCCTGGATTTGGTCCTGGTGTTGGTTCAGATGTTCATGGAGAACAGACCCTGTGGCCAATTAAAAGTGCTCTGTTTCCTTTTGAGTCTCTTCCCCATGTGAAAGGCAGAACTAAAGCTTTTCAGTGTATGAAACATTGAATCTATGGACATGGAATCTGCCTAAGCACAGCCTATGAACACTGAAAAATCGTTAGAAGTTTGGAAAGACTTTAAACTCAGGGATTTGTAATCTTCTGTTGTTGTTCTCCAAGCTATATTTCTGTCTGCCTTCTGCTTAATGAATTAGCAAAGCTAAGAGAGAAGCGTGAACTTTCAGAAGATATCCTTCAGTGCCCCTTATGGCTGATCTGGAAATGATGCTCATTATAGCACTGTGTGAGAAGGATAGGTAACCCAAAGATGTCAGGAAGGGCTGCAGGCTAAAAAGCTAACCAAAGGTTCTCTTTAGACATTTCATTCCTCCCAGGGATGGCATTAATAGCACCATTAACTTTGTAGTTTTATTTAATTTCCAGGGATTGTGCCAAATCAGAGTTTTCTGTGAAAACAGTATCAGCCTGCTCCAAGATCCATCAAGATGCCCAAGAATGACAAATGGGAGCAAAGGCTGGGTCAGGAGTTTTCCCTTTTCCAGTCTGGGAGGAGCAGAGTTCGGGCCCCACTGGTGCCTGAGCTGTAGCAGAGCTCACTCCTGAGAGGCAAGGGAAGCCCCAGCTGGGACAGGAGCTTTCCAGGGAGGGAAATGGACCTTTTCCATTCCCTGGGGTCACCCACACCCATTGCCCAGTGTGCACTTGCCCATGAAGTACATGAAGGGTGGGCACAGACAGCCAAACCAGAGGGTGCTGCACTAGTGGAGAGCTGTTATCAGCTTATATGCAGTGGGTCTAATTACCTAAATATATTTACTGGAGATGAGGGGAATGAGGGTGCCAGGAAGAGGGGGATGGGTGGGAAAAATTCTTTCAGTAATTGCAATGAAGTGATCAAAAAAATTCAGGAAACTGGAACCCTGCTTTGCACTGTCTCCCTGCCTCTCCCCCCACCCAGGTTTCATTAGTTTTTACAAAGGAGCACTGGGGAGATTATTTATCTTTGATCATTCTGGGATCAATCTGCAAATGTACAAGCTCACTTTAAACCTCTGTTTGCCAACTGTTAAGCTCCACATTACACCCTGGTTTTTAAAGGCCTCAGGAAGATGTAAACTGGAGACAAAGAGGAGATGGATGATTTCAAAGAGGCATTTCAGGAACTGTTTGAAGAGAGCAGCTGCCCCCCATCCTGCAGAGGGCCACAGCACTGCCATCTCGATTTCAAAAGCAGTTAAGGAGGCAGAAAAGGGGTAGAGAGAATGACTGGAGAAGGGAGCCAGCCAGCAGCAGCAGCAATGCTGATTTTTCTCATCCTTTTTATTCAGATGGCTTGTTAGGGATTGTTTTATTCCTGATACTATTTCACACCTTATTTAATACTTTTCCGTATTTTTGCACCCTTCCTAATTCCAAGGGTTCAAGATGGCTGTTTTCTGCAGCCAGCTAATACCTTCAGAGTGGATAATCTGGGGATTCTCTATGTTTGATATACTTACCACACTGCTGCTCAACTCCCATGCTGTGCCTCAAATATTTATTAAAAAAAAAAAAGGAAAAAATCCCAAACCTTCTCCAGGCTGTTTCCTCCACAGCCTTTGCTGCTGAAGCTTCCCATGTCACCTTCCATGGGGAGCTTGCAGGATGCTGATATTTTGTTTATTCATTTATTTTTGGAAGCATCACTAGCTGTCTCCAAAGAAGGGGGTGAAGGTATTTGAGAAGCTAATTTGTAAACATTTGTCATGGCTCTGCCCAGGTGGGCAGGCACAGTCCTCACTCTGGAGCTACGTGTGCTGTGTGGGTGATGAACTGCCATGTCCCAGCCCCAGAGCTGGCTGCACACTGGCCATCCAGCTACAATCTGCATTTTACTTGCCTGGGGCTGCTCATGTTTTTGCAGAAGACAGGGCAAAGATCCAGCTTCAACAAAGACTTTTTAAAGTGAGAGTCATAAAAGTGTGCCAGGAACTCAGTTTCCTTATATTCAATGAAGGCAGAGAAAAGTGAGGAAGATGGCTCTGTGTTTGAATTGCTGTTTTTTGTTGTTGTTGTTGGTTTTCTTTTTTTTTTCTTTTTTTTTTTTTTCTGATGAATTACTAAATATTGAGCAACAAAAGTTTATAATTTGAGCAATTTTCTCTTCCAAGATTTGGATTTTTCTTTACTGACTGGCTGTTAGGTGTGCCTAAAAATTAGACATAATACTGTGTCTTCAGTGGCCAGGACAATTCTGGAAAACAGACCTTTTTCCAGAATTAGAAGGAAGTCTCCAGGACACTATGCCATCCCGGATTTTAGGAATGGCATATGAAACAAGGAACTGTGTGTCTCGGGACACTGTATTTTCCCTGTCCCATTCCTTCTAAGGCACAGCCCCTGGTAGAATGCTGGCTCCTGGAGCAGAGGCAGAAAACAGGCTCCTGGCCCCAAACATTGTGGACATTGATGTGTGACCCAGTACAAAATCATGACCCTTGTTCCCTGGAGGGGACGAGGCTGCTTTTTGATTTATTAGCCTGGGTATTTTCTCCTGGCTGGGTTTGCTTGCTCTCCCTCCTGCAGGAGCTGTTGGAAAGCGTGGTTGTCCAGGCAGTGACTCCTAGACCTGCAGAGTTTCTCAAGGCTGGCGTGGGCAGCACACAACCTCTGCTCGGAGAGGCTCCTCTGTGGTGGTTTAAACCTTCCTTGCACTGTTCTGCCAACCCTCGTTTCTTTTTCTTGATGGTCTGCAAGATAAAAAAGCCTCTACAGAACCAGTGCTGTGGGCAACAGGGACCCTGTGGTTTCCATCAGCTGGTGGTGATGTTGATGATATATATATGGAAAAGGAAATTATATTTAACAAAAGAGGAATATTTGTCCTCTGCATGAGACTTTCTCCCTCTCTTCACTCCCTTTCTGTTTACTGCTTCATGGACTGCTGGGCAGTACTGAGCTGTGCTCTGCTGGCTGGCTCCTGCTTGGGACTGGGGTGGCTGGAGCTGCCCTGGGGCTGGAGCTGCTGTGGGATGGAGCTGCTGTGGGATGGAGCTGCTGTGGTATGGAGCTGCAGAGGGGATGGGGCTGCTGTGGGACTGGAGCTGCTGTGGGATGGAGCTGCAGAGGGCTGGAGCTGCCCTGGGGCTGCAGCTGCCCTGGGGTTGGCTCTTTTCCCACTGCAATGAGAGAATGAAAGCTCCACTGAAGGCACCTTTGTGTCAAAGCCCTAAAAGAGGACAACCTCTGCTCCTGAGTGGACGGGTAAATTTTATCTCTACACCCTACAAGAACATCAGGGTGTCTGCCAGAGATTTTCAGCTGCTCTCTGTATTCCTGTTACTATGTTATTACTTTTTTTCTAATTTTTTTCTTTCTTTACCTTAACTCATTTCACTGGCGCTTTTACCAGCATTTCCTACATTTTTTGAGATGTGATAGTCTGGCTTTCTGATGACCTATCGCAAGAGAAAGTTGGGCTACTTATCAGTGAAAGGTACCTTGTCAACCAGCTTGGTAGCAGTGTTATATTTAAACAGAAGCAGATGAAAAGCCATGGGGAATAGAAACCACTGCTGCAAAGGCATTAAAGAAGATGCTGTTGTGTGAACAGGGATATGGGGGGAGGTGAAGTTGGAGGCTTTGGAGTTTGCTGTGGGCTCAGTGAATAACTTATTCTGTCTAACACTTGCCATGAAATATCCTAACAATACTCAGGCACTAGTGGTAGCAGAGATATTATCACTTGGGGAGACAACAGAAATGGCCTTATCATTTTGACAATGGCTTTTTTCCCTTATTATCGCTAAGTAACAATATCTCTATTTCACTGCCACTACAGAGCCATTGTTTTTTTGATAAATAGAGTCCTTTTTGTGATTTCTTTTTCCCCACTTGTATTTTATCCTTTGTGCATGTGTGCATGTGAGCAGATTTTAAACAAAGATGTTCCACCCAACGGTGCAATATTAAAGACTACATCTCTTAAAAACAGAAGAAGCTGTCAGAGGGGATATCTACACAAATGTGTGGCTTACCTGGTGTCTAAGGGACTTGTGGTGCCCCTAGGCTTAAAGAAATTCCATTCTCCCTGGGTCTCCACCCCCCTGGATGAAAAATGGCAGTGTGTAAGAGCTGGAGTACATGAGATGTTAGTACCCACTGGTCAGCAGGGATGTCATATTGCATCCAGAACTGCCTATAACAAAACCTGCATGCTTTGGTGTCTGGTTTGCTCTCAGATGCTCACATAAAGGCACCATCTCCAGCCTGGATACAGCCCATACAAATGCAATGCTCTGTGTTCTCCTCAGTGTTCTCCCAAAATTCTTCAACATTTGAGGCCCCATCCCAGCTTTCCTCCAGCCCTGTCCCAGAGCTGGAAAACCTGGATGGACCAAGCAGAAGTTAAACTGAGTGTACATAGCTCCATTCGGCATGGTATATAGTGACACCTGGGTGAATCCACATTTGAGTCAGCTGAACATTCATCCTCCTTTACCCTCTGTTCCTTTCCATTCCTTTCCCATGCCCATGGTGTCTGAGCACTGCTGCCTGCCTGACTTACCAGCACTGTTATGGATTGCCATCTGCCTGGCCTGTGAGTGTGCTCTGCCCTTATGCACTCATCATCCACAGTGGCCCTGTCTGGATAATCCTCTCTGCTGATACCATCAGTGGCCCCTGTCTGGTCTATGACAACAGAGAACCCTCCACCAGAGCATTGCTATGGTTACAGGCATCCTGTGGGCAGTGGGACCAACAGGAGCTGTAAATGAAGGTACTACTGCAGTGTTTGCATAAAGACTCCCTACCTGCTGTGGAACAGCCACATTCTCCAAAATCACTCCCACGAGTTTCTGTCACTGCCTTTGCAAATCTGCAGAGATGGGACATTGGGACTCAATTTACACTTTCTTGGCGTGGACTCATAGTGAGAACACTTTCCATAGAGGAGCAGAGAAAATTTATCTTAGAAGATGACAGTACTCAGCTCCCGTGAATGTGAAATAATAAGAAGGAAGATCAGTTTTTACCCTCTCCCCACCTTTGCATGCCCTGCTTTGCAGAGAGCCTCAGAGTGCTTGAACCAGCAACGTGGTCAGGTACTTGTTAGCCCCAAAAGCCCAAGCAGCAGGGAAGGGAGTCATCTATCATGCCCATGCTCCATCACTTCCACTGCAGTACTAAATGATGCGCTCAAAACCTGCCACTAAATGGAGGGAAAATGTGACCAGCCTAACTGCTTTCAGAAAGTTAAATGCTTAAAATAATGTCACTGGAGGATTGCAGAGGAAGGACAGGAGGTAAAGTAGGCTATTTTCCTTGTCTGTGTTATTTTTTCCCCCAAACAGAGGAGGTGCATAGTGAAATTAACCTCTACTCCTTTGATATCCTCCCCTCTGCTCTTGTGCACACACATACTCTCTCTCTCTCTCTCTTTTAAGGCTTATATATTAGAATTCGATGCAGAAGGATTTTTCATTAGAAGATATGAATAAGGCTTTAATACAAATCAGTCCAGAGACTCTTTTGACAGGATTTTTATATAGTGCCCCTTGTCTCCCTGATGAAGCCACACACTATCTTGTTCCCAGGCTGACCTCTTTGTCTTTCCTCATTAAAGAACTGGTCCAGGCTGCTGAGCCCTCTCTCTTTTTGGAGATTTTCACTGCTTTGTCTCATGTACAGGCATTCCCGCTGCTGACCGGCAGCTCCTCATCCCCAGTAATTTCTGCACTGCATTAATTTCTCATTAATCTGCATCATGATTTATGAGTCTCAAATGATGGAAGACTTCTAGAGGAGTGCTTCTCATTTGGCCTGCTGGCTTTTCTCCCTTGCTCCTTCACCCTCCTTCTTCAAGAGCCAACAGACCTCTTCTCCTACACAAGCTGTCTGCAGAGCATCATCTCTGTGGATGGTGCAAGTGGGGAGAAACAGGTTAAGCATGGTGCTTTCTGGCTGCTTTTCTTGTAAATTATTTGAGCAAATAAATGCTAGGGAGAAAAGGGACACACTTTGCTTTTCTCAAGAACTTTAGTAGCTGCTCTCCAAGTCTGAGAGTCTGGCTTTGGCAGCCCTGGGAAGTGCTGCCGAAGTCTTTTTGGAGTCTGGAGAGGTTTCGGTAAGGAAATTTTAAACCACCCTGCGAGGATCAATCACATTAGCAAGAAGGATGGTGACTCCTGACTGGGCAGGGAGCTCAATCTTCATGCCAGGGGTGGATGAACTACTGGACCTGGGCACGTTGCTGTTAGGCTGTGTTAGTCCAGCTCAGGGCAGTGGGGAAAAAGAAGATCTCTGCACTCTCTGTACTGATTTCATGGGATTATGCTATAGCCCTGCATCAAAATTATCTTTCCTTCCATTTTCAGGAGTATGTGTAAAAGAGAATGGGAAATTACTCAGCTTCAGTTACCCACCAGCACTTTTTGTGCTTCTCTAGAACTCCTGAATTCATAGAATTTGAGGCTGTAAATAGTGGTGGGATTTTCTCTTCTCTTCTGGTTATTGCTGCATGGCTCTGGTCCTCGGGAGAGTCAGAAAACACAAAGAGGTGGGAAATGTTTTGTTTGGAAGACAACAGAAGAAAATGCTGAATGCACCAGGCAGGACTGACTAAAAGCAGCACAGAGTTATGGCAGCAGTGGGAAAGTGAAAAGCAGAGTCAGGAGGGAAGAAAGAAGCGATGGGTGGAGGTTGATTACAAAATTCTTTGTGCTCTGCCCTGACTCCACTGGTTCACTGCTCAGTGAAGCCAGTGGAAATATTGTTGTTGACTTCCTGTCAATGCATTCAAGTTTCTGACAGTTAATACATGCTAAATTTCAGACAGAAATACTCCTTATGGCTCAATAGCTCATGAATCATGAGCATGATTGTCCCACCAAGAAAAAAAGAAGGAAAACGACCTGAACTTTTCCTTTGCAGGACGAGATTTGATTCCAGGTGAGTTTAGGAAAAGAGGGTTTGTCTCAAATCTTTATTTTCCTGTTTTCTTTGCTATTCGTGATATTCACAAATTGATTCAGATCTTCTCACATGCAGTGTGTGAAGCTGGTTCCAGCTCTCAGGCTGCCAAACTGCCAGAGAGACGGTTTAGAAAAGCAGTGGTGACCAGGACTAGCAATAAAGCTTAGTTGTTACTGCATGAATATGTAGATGAATATGTAGTTACTCCAACAGCAACAGGGGAAAGCTGTTTCTTTTGGGGCTGGAAATAGATGGGGAAAATTGCTCAGCTTTTTAGCCAATGTTTTAAATTGATATTTAGGAGAGCAATTTCTGTGTAGCTTGGAAAAGAGGAGAGTGAGAGAGAAAATTTTCATGTAAAAGTCTTTCTGATTCTACTTCATTAATACTTTAAATCTTTTGAATTTGGGTAGCGTGACTCAAAAGGGAAAATCAGAAATTGTCTCTATGTTAATAGAGCTTTTACAGAGAGCACAAAAGCTTGGGGTGGGAAGAGTGTAAAAATATTTTAATAGGTAACCTTTTATTCGGCAAAATATGTATTACTTCCTATTATGATAAACAGTTTGCATATTTGAGATGAAAATGTTTATACATATACATTACAATTACATATTCATTTGACTTTATATTACATACACAACTCAATTTGAATAAATGTCTGAAGCCAAAGGAATAAATTAGTATTGGTGTTGAGTACTTTCTTTGCCCTTCTCCATTGTGTTGCAAGATTTGCATTTTATAGTTGCACATTAACAAATATGCATATTTCATTATGGTTTTGGATTAAAAGGTTATCATCTCTGTTACCCATTAGTAATAAACAAACACAGACTTTCCATGTGAATTTATCCCTGGCTCAGCTGTTTGCTGATTAGGTTGTTGTCTCTGGGTTTCCTTGTTTTATCCTTGTGGAGAATCCCTAAAGCAGTTTCTAAAGTGCTTATTGTCCTCTGGGGAGCAGTGAATGAGAAATGGAGGCAGGCAAAGAAGGCCCAGAGGCATCCTAACCTGGTGAAAAGATGGGAAGGGAGGGTTGGGTCCAGTCTGCAGCCAGGTTAGGAGTCTTGTTTGGGTAGGTGGCCCCCACAGCCCTGGACCTGTGGCAGAAAAAGATCCTTTGGAAAATCCGTTTGATGGCTGGGCAGGGTCAGAGAGGCAGAAACCTGGTGGTGAGCAGGAAGCAGTGTGATCACCCCAGTGTCCAAAAACATCAGAGTTTCAAATCAGGATGTTCCTCCCATGCCAGGGTGATCCAGACTCCTGAATCTGCACAGGGGGAGACCTTGGATCTGGACAACTCAGAATCTGGCATCAGCTGGGAGAGGGGGAGAAGGCATCACAGTTTTACTGGTACCCACTGGTGTGAGCCCCAGTGGAGCCGTGCACGGGGCACATTCCTGGAGCAAAGTGGACTAAACCAAGCAGCTTGCAGTAACTTCAGCTCTTATTCCTTGATATCATCTGTGTTCAAACTCTTTTGCCAAAAAACCCCCTCCTTGATCAATTCTGTGTCTGCAGGCATTTGTAGGGTGGAGGTAGGGAAGGATCAGGGTTGAAGGACCCCTGACTGCCTGAGCTGGGGCCCAGGCACTTCCTACCACTCTGCAGTGAACAGCACGGGTTCTGGGAGAGATATTTTTGAGTAGCTGAATTTTGAGGAGAGCCAGCATCCAAAAAATAACAAGAACCTGTTTCTCCAGGTAGCACATAGAGGAGGCTGCCCTGTGAAGTCAGCATGGGCAGAGGGCTATCACCTCCCAGAAGGGGGGGACAGGCTCTCTCCTAAAGCCAGGTGTTATTTACCAAGCCAATGTGGGGCTGGATTAGTGTCTTCCTGCAGTAGAGCTGTGCATGCCATAGGATTATAGGCTATGGCTCTAACTGTTCACCTTCTGCAAATAAGCTCCATGTGTAAAAACCAATGGATTTTTATTTTTACTTTATTGAATTTTCCTCTCCTTGCCTTTTAATACAACTCTGCTAAATTCTGTGGGTGTAAATGCCTCAAAAGAAGCCATTTCAACTTATTTTTCCTCTTCTTCACGGGAAAGGAAAATCAAAAGATTCAATGCTTCTTCAGCAGAAGAAATAAAAATAGAGAATCCCAGGGTGAGTATCTACACAGCTCCTAGGATGCAACTTTGGGCTCATCTGATGTGCCAAAAGTTGTCAACTTGCTGCTTCTGCTCTCTGTTTACTCCCTATCCTGCATGCAAGTCCTTTGCTATCCCAGACCATCTTACAGATGACATCACAAGTGTTACTGCCCAAAGTTGTCCCCTGCTTAGGCCAGGTCTGGACACTCCCCACCATTGCCTTTGAGAATCCATTTCAAAGTGCTAAAACAATATTTTCCAAGTTTTCTGCTCTGTTCCCTGAGAAGAGAGAATGATCTCCCCAGAATCAGGGCAACACCCCTGCTCATGTTTTGCCTACTCATTCAACCCCAGCTTGGCTGTTTGCCTGAAATGCAGACTTTCATCTCCTTGAGGCAAAAACTTTAGATCAGTTTTCCTTCCATTCTTCCTGATGCTCCCTGTATCCATCACAAGGATCCATTGCTTCCTCCCAGCTCCCTGTTTAGGTGGCAGCTCCAAATGGGAATAACCTGTGGGAGAGTGAATGTTCCTCTCCTGATGCAGAACCTGCTGATCTTTCTCAGAGGTGATGCTGTGATGAGCTGCCTGCTCCTTCCATCCATCCCTGCCGTCCCACCTGGAAGCAGCTCTGGGGTGGTAAGCCAATCAGGGAAGGAGTACTAAAAGTCAAGGTGATAGTAAGGCATGTTAATAAAATTTACTCACTGAAATGGGGCATTCTAATAATTCTGATGCACAGAACAGAGGCTGCAAGGGAGGTTGGAAATACCACAGTGGGAAACTCAGTTGCCCCAGCCAATTCAAATGGGATAAAGATCTTTTCCTTCAGCTCCCTAAATCGTTTCCAAATTGACAGTAACTGCCATCCATCAACACTGAAGGGTGTTTAAGGTGGCCTGTGGGACCCTGTCAGGGTCCCTCACATTGGGCCCCCACCACAGAATTGTCTCCCACATGCCTTTTGCACATGGAGCTTTAGCAGAGACATCACATGTGAGCTGCCAGTCCTTGCAGGATTTTTTCAGCTGCTACACTGCCAAGCCATTTGTGAAGGTGATGTGATGTCTGTGATAAGTACACAGCAGTCTCCTATAAAAGAGTGTGGAGGTAGCAATTCAGTTCATCTCAACCACCAAACAACCATCAGATAATTGTAAATTTGGAGTGTAACTAAGTAAGCGGTGCATAGCTGCAAGGTTTCATTTCCAGCTACTAATCCTCTTAAATTATTGAGTCACCCTGTAAACTATTAGTAAAGTATTTTGAACAAGAGTCTCTGCTGTGTGTAGCCTCATGTAACTACAGATTTCAGGCAGAATCTAACTCAGTATAGAAATAAATTGATATACTCACATGACATCTAAACTTCAAGTGCATGCTTGAAACTCGGAGACCCTGTGCTGCAGCCCTGCAAAGCCAGGAGCTTTCATGGAACTGAAAAAGTTCAGTGGTTTGCACAAACAGATTATGCCTTTGGACAGGTGTCTTCTACAGATACTGTCTCTACTTTATGAACCTTGAACGCAGCTCTGATCCATAGCCATAAGAAATCTGTATTCATTTTCTGCAGGCCATTGAGAAAAGATTTTCAGAGCTTTTGCACATGAATACCATCATGTTGGAGTTGGTCAGATTATCCACTGAAAATGATTTCTGCAAATGATTTAGCTCCTTTAGCAGTTTTCTCCTTGCCAGACTATCTGCAAGCAAATTATGAGTTTTATTAAAGTGTTGATTACTTACAGTTTCACAACTGTTCAAACTATAGTCAGCACAGCCAAATTCAGACGCTGCTCCATCTATGAATGGCTCTACTTGCAATGAGTAAGACCTGTTTCTGATTTACTGCTCGTACAAGTGGCCATCCATGTTTACAGTCTTGTTTCTACTGCTGGGATGGATGGGAGGGACATATTAAAAGAAAAGGGACCCCTTTATTCAAAAATTGTCTGGAAGCATGTGGAAGTGCTCCACTAATCCATTGTGAGAGTAATAAATAGGAACCATTGAAAAAATCTTGAAGCACACTTCCAGGAGGAATACTCTCAGCTACTTAACAGCACCAATATCTCTGAAGCTCATTTATCCCCACTAATATTCTTGAAATAAACACTCAAGTGTTCATGAATAAACGTATCCTTTCTGACTGATGTGAATCCATTTGTGGCTATACATTATTCCAAGTGAATACTGTAATTCACTCTAATTTATACAAGAAAGGGGAAATTGATGGAGGACATAATGAGGTTTGGGGTAATGTAAGCACATCTCCACAGTCTCATGAAAGACTATTGTAACATCTTCAGGCTGGAAACTGTTTTCTGAAACTGAGTAGCCCCTGGCTGACACAAGGCTGGAGACGTTTGTGTCCATCACAAAGAGGGTTGTTAGTGCTTATAGACATAGATGTTAGTGATGAACCAATCTGGTGGCAGCCAAGCTGGGCAACAGGAGGTGGCATCTCATGGCCATACACTTCTGGGGACACCTTCATATCCCTCTAGGAGCTGTGGATGCCTACAGGTGGGATAATACAGCTTCTTTTGTGGTGCTCAGTAAGCACTGAGTGCCAAGTCTGGCAGTAGCCTGCTGCTTTCCTGTTCCACGTGAGGTGAAGGGAACCCCACTGAGGCAATATGGCAATGTAAAATCACCTGGTTTCTTCTTCTTACAGAGACTGTCACACTAAGAGCTCTTTTTTCTGCCTCTCCATCAGATGCTTTGAATAAATCAGATTTTCAAAAGAGTTAAATGCTTTGATTTAGGAATTACAAGAGGAGGAAGATATGAAACCATCTCAGAAGTGCCAGCTACTGAACAGCCTAAATCTGACCCTTGGGCTTTACTCTAAAGTGAAGCTCACTTCCTTTTGCTGCATGAGCTTCATATGTGGCAAGTGTCAAAAAAGACACTTTCTATCCATCAGAACCAGAAACCTGAAAGTGCAAAATATTATAGCCAGAAAGAATTTCTTCAGAACAACAAACACTTTCCTGCGTGGTCGGAAATGCAGTCAGGCTAGGTAAGATAAAAAGGAAAGCAAAGAGTGGATAAGCATCAGTCTAATGATAACAATACAATGTTCTCAGATAATAGAAAGATATGACAGCAAAGAGTGAAAGGATGAGCGAGATAGTTTGGAGAAGGTACAGTAATATACGGGGGAAAATACGTCAGGAAAACATCTGCAAAGACAGGAGCTATTTCTGGGCCACATAAAGTCAACAGGCTGCTCTCCAACCAGGATTTTCTTTGGGCATTTCAAAATGTTTTGCACTTATTTGTAGTAATTTTGAATGTTTTTTTCTCCCTTGCTCAGTCACAGGAAATCAAGTTGAAAACAGAAGAGATGCACAATTGCCTGGCTTCTGTGCCACAGCTTCCCTGTTACCCTCTTGCCACTGGCAGGGTGTCAGCTGTGGCTCTACGTTTAGCTTTCAGCAGGGCTCCAATCTTGGCAGTGCTGGCCAAAAAACCTGCAGAAGCTGTGAGCTCCACTGGGCAGCTCCCAGTAAATTCACAGTCAAGGATTTACTAGAATTGGCTTTTCCCTTTTTCCCATGCGTGGTTTGTTCATTCAAGGTATTTCTCTTCGGTTTTTGCATTTGTGTGAAACTTTACCAGGAGCTTCAGCTCAGTGAATATTCTGGTGGTACTGTGCAAATGTCTATGGGGTGAGGAAGCAACAGACAGGGAACATGTAGGAGTTACAAGGTGTTACTAAAAGTGAAGTGGATCATCAGTTCCAGGACCCACTTTGCCAAACTGATCCTTCTTTGGGTTTGAGTTGTTCTCCACTGTGGCTGTTTCTGAGCACTTTTAAATGGAACTTAATAAAAAAAGTACAGAAGTGTTTAGGCTACACGGATTTTTTGCCTCTTCTGGGGCACAAATCTCTGTTGAGGGTAAGGTTTATATGTTTTTAAGGACATATTTAATTTTTTCCACCTTTCAGGTACCCAGGCTGTGGGAATAATACGTGTGTCAGGGAGGAATCAGTACATCAAAAATCACTCTTGTACTGGAAAAACATTTTTCTTCCCTTCCAATCTCCATTTTTTTTCCATCTTCCAATCTCCAATCAACCATTTATAAAAACAACATTGAATTATAACATGAACTTGTACAAGCTGTGATGGGGCAATGCTAATTTCCCAATTTCCACCATGTAGGGATAGACAGGGGGGATTGCAATTTCACGCACAGGTTAAAATGCTAAGGCATAGGCCTGGCAGCTAGACCTGAAAACCACATGGGGAAGGGGCAGGGAAGAAAAGAAGCAGCTGTCGACAGGCTCATGTCCTGCTTTCTCTGCTTTTTATTTTTGGAGTACATTGGGATAGCCTTCGATGTTTGCTCTGCTGACACATGTTGGCTGCCCAGGGTAGCTGTAATAGGCCCCTGTGGGAGGTGTATAATTGAGACATACAGACATTCTGCATATTAACACTGAGCACTTGTCCTGCTTTGAAAAAAGGCCAAAACAATCCCTCTCCCCTTGCTCTTCCTTTTCTGCCTCTTGCCTCTGGGCTGCTGCTGGGACTGATTTGCTGGAAGGCAGCTGGAGGTTGGGGCAGGGGGTGCAGAGCTGCTGGGGTGACACAGTCAGGTGCCTGAAGGGGCAGTAGGCTACTGGAGGGAACTAAGAGAATGATAAAAGCATCCAGTGGCTGGAATGACAGTTTAGTATCATATGCCAGTTAATGCCATACTTACAGGAATTTTACAGTTTAATGGAAGAAGATCCCAAATCCTGAAGCTGGCTTTCCTTCCCTCTTTTTCACTAACCTGCTTTTTCTACTGACCAAAGACAGGTGCCATCTTTCCCCATCACCCAGTGAAGCCCCTCCTTTTTTATCCACTCACTTCCTAACTTGTTTTTCTTCCCTGCTCTCACCTCACTCCTGACACATGGGCTTTGCTTCTGGGGCGGTGTCATAATTTTCCCGAGCTTTGACCCATTTATGCTGTCCAGGGTCCTCACTTCTACAAGTGCTAATTCTTCTGGACAAGAAAACCTCATATTAGCTAGACAATATTGCTGTTGCAAGCCCAGCTGGGAGATGGAGAGGAGCAGAAAATGCAGAACAGCTGCATGGAGACAGGGCAGTGAGGAGGAATTTATGCCATAAACAGATGCCTTGGAATCAGCATTTTGAGTTGAAGCTTGAAGTTTAGGTGGAGGTTTGGGAAACTTTAGTCAACATCAGCTTATCCATGGTTTTGTCAAAAGCTGCATCCTGCCTTGCCAGTGCCTGTCTCCCATCCAGTACTATTTTAGTAATCTTTTGATCAAGTAATCTGCTCTAGGGCATCACAGCTTGTCTGGGCACAGGTCTTTGCTGAGGATTGGTATTCTCACAGTGGTATTCTCAAATGATGGGATCCAGGAGTCCCCCTGGTTCCCTGGGAAGCTCAGTCTGTAGAGGTGTATGGACGAGGAGGAAACAAGCACTGTGTGCCCTAAACAGTCCCCTGTTCTGCATGAGTGGGAAGTGAGGACTGGAGGGACACGGAGCTCAGTGCCCATCCCCATGGCATGAGCACAGTCACTGCTTGCTGTTATAAGACTCAAATATTCAGTTCTTTGTCCTCCAAATTATCTTTCTCTCTGGTTTCTAGAGAACTGGCTTCCAGTTCCAATTTGCTTTTGGCATTTCCTTCACCATTTCCATCTTCTGTCAAGCAAGACTAGAGTTGTTTTACACACTGTTTTCAATGTCTCAGAGTCCAAGACAAGATTAAATCTGTAGCTGTATTAAGCTGATGTCTTTGTGGGGTTTTTTGACTGTATTTTCCAACCTCCATGCTTCCCTCTGTGTAGGGGCTGGCACCAAGCCAAACCTCCTTCCAAACCCACTCTGAGCTCATATCTGAGCAAGGAGGTTCAAATCAGGATCCAGTCCTCAACACCTGTAGAATTTTGAGAATAGATTGCCCAGAATGCCAGGCTGGGTGAAATCCGTATTCCAGCATTGCATCTGAATCCCATCTCAAGGGAGAACAAAACAAAGCAAAGCAACATGTTGTTTCTTGTAAAAACCACTTGCAAGGATTAAAAACAGTGATGCCTTGCAGGTACCCTAAAACTATTTCTGCTCAGTGATGGTTCTCTGTGCAGCCTTTCATTTAATATCACAGCTCCTGCCTTCCTTCCTTCAGCAGCCTCATTCAGAACTGTAATCATCTATGAAATCACAGTGTGTGTTTTTATGCCCACCTTGTGTTTTCTAAGATCTGCCCAGGGTGCTTGAAAAACAGTCCTTGCTCCTGTGCTCAGCCTCCTCTCCCAGTTCTAATGAGCAGCTGCAGTGGCGGTGGGTTCCTCCTGTGGGCTGGATGCTCCTGCCTGGCCTGTTCAGAGAACTCTCTGGCTTGGCAGGGCTTTTGCCAGGAATGAAAATGCACAAAGAAAATGAGCAGCTTGGTGAGGTCATTTCTGATTGGGTTCTGCCTGCTGCTACAGCGGCTGCTGCTGCTTTCAACGCAGCCTGACAGAATCCTTTGGCTCCTGTACTCCTTCCTGCTCCTGTAATCTGCAAATTAAAAGAGGAAAGTGGTGCAAGAGGGTGAGCAAGGGCCTTCAAAGAAATTGAGGGAGCTTTGGATATGCTTGGCTATGCAGAGTATTTTGTCCCCATCCAAGGGGCTGAAGGGTGTCCCTTTGCTGTTGGCACTTCACTCCTGTCATGGTGTTTGATGTTTTTAAGAGCTACAGAAGCTTCAAGGCAGTGCTGGCTATTTGTTCTGTGGGGCTGCTAGGTCTCCCTGGGCATGTGGTGGTGACACAGTAGGGCTGTTTAAATGCAGTCTTGTCTCTTCCCACACACCTAGCATGATACCTTTGCCCAGCCTTGGATCAAGCCATCCTTTATATTCACCCTTCTGATGTCTGGAGATGTGTTTTGTCACACTCTTCCCAAAGCCTCTCTCTCCTCTTCTAAATCCTTGCTTCTGCTTTCTAGATTTCTGAGCACAGCAGCATCTCCTGGGGTGCTGCTCCCACGGCCCTCGAGCAGACATCCAGGAAGCTCAGGGCAACACCCAGGTTTCACTCACCTTGCCAGAAGTGCCCAGCAAAGGCCCGCAAATAGCTTCTTCCAGAGCAATTCCCCTTGGGAGACAAAGGATCAGTTAGCAGCCTTATCCGTCAGGACACCACAGCCTGTGGGAGATGGGCTCTATTAGAATTTTGCTTTAGGCACAAGGACCTTACTGTGAGACTGGGTACTGTGAACCCACATATCACATCACAGTGCTGCAACAGCCTTGCTGAAAAGCTCTGTGTGTTGTGTCTGCAGCCTCCTGACTCTCCCTAACCACCTGCACTAGCTCTCAGAGAGCAGCTGGCTTTCCCTGCTCTCCGGGGCGAAAGCAACTCCTTGACCATAAAGTGGAAAGAACACAAATTTTATTGAGAGACTGAGGCTTCCTTCCAAATGCACTGTCTTTGCTGCTTTGGAGTGTTCCTGCTCCTCAAGGGCTCTCGGTGCTCACTGATAGCTACTTACCAACTTCCTTGGACTCTGACAGCTCCCAGCTCAGCCTTAGATAAGCAGCTGCTTCTTCTGATTCCAGCCCCAGTCTGGGGTTTGCCAGAGCAGGTATTCCTCCAGGGTCTTCCCATTCAAATTAAGCCTAAATGTGCTTAAGTCTCTCCTGTGGTATTGCTGTTCTTCTTTGCTCTCAGTCTTTACCTCCTTAGAATGCTTGCCAATGTCTTCAGGCACCTCCTCATGTTCCGAGCAGTTCTGGCTCTAAGCCATGCTGTAGGCTAGCCCGGCTACCCTTCCAGCAAAGTGGCTCCTTATCCTCCCTTAGGGATTAGGATGAGCAGCCCCTTCTTGCCCAGGCCCATCCCCTGCCTCCCTGTCCACCCCATCATTGTTGGGATAGGACAGAACCTGCCTACAGGTGTGGCATAGAGAGCTGAGACCATCTCACAGTCCCTGCCTCGTGCTGCTTGTCTTGCTGTCTGAGCTCGTCCTTGCTTCTCACCCCTCTCTCCTCCATGTGTTCTGGCTTCTGTAGCTACTGATGGGGAGTGACAAGGGGCTACAAAGCTGTCAGTGGCATGAAGAAAGTGGGAGGGATCACTCCCTTCCTTGAACGCTGAATATCCTCCAGACCATCAAATGGAACTAACAGGAGCCAGGCTCAAAGCCAGCAAAGAAAGGGTGTATTCTTTGTACAACAGGTTGTTTGACAGTGAAGCTCCTTGTTAAGGGATGCTGTGGATGCTATCAGCAAGGTGGGCTTCAGGAGAACAAGGGCAGAGAAGAGATATTGCATCCAGCTCAGGTTAAGCCCAGGGTGAAAATGGCTGGGTCACTCTTAAGGGGACAGCTCACCTGTACTTGTTGCTCCTTAATCATCCCCTCATTGCCACTGCTGGAAGATCAGATGTTGGTCTAGGGGAATTGAGCCACCACAGCCCTTCCTAGGCATCATCTCAGCACCCTGAAATGGTGAAGATACCGCCACTGTTACAGCACACCTTTATTAAGTGGTAATTCTGAAAAAGAAACTGTCACTGTAGAAACTGAGTATAATCTAAGAATAATAGTCTTCCTACTTGCCCTGGAACAGCCTTGTCCAAATCCGACCTGCAGAGAGTCCCCAGTTCCGACCTGTCCCAGCATCACCCAGTTTCCAGCAGCAGCTTGTGCTCAGGGGGCTGTGAGCAGCGTGGGGACCACTGGACTTTGAGCAGTCAAACAGCAATGAGAAGGCAGTACAGCAATGCAGCATTTCTCCTAGAAAAAGACACATTTGCACGTTAAGAAGAAAAAAAACCCTGTAAGTCTAAATGTAGCAGTGCCATCTGCTGACCTATGCAATAGCAGGAACACAAGCCTCGACAAGTCAGTATCTAGGAAAGGAGTGTATCCATCCTTTCCTTTGTAGCTAGTGTGAAGAGCCTAATCCTTGCAAAATATCCATGGATTTAGGGTTGTGGCTCCAGGAGCTCTCTCATCAGGGCATAAGAAGGGTCACATCAGCTGGTGGAGAATCCAGGGGTCTCTTGAAAGAGCATGTAATTTATGGCAGACAGTGCTGTGCTCCCCTGAACACCTAGCTGTAGCCCTACATGCTGCAGCACTAAGAAAATCCCTGTCAGCTCTGTGATCTCAAAAAGTGAAGGGATTTACATCCTGAGACCTGTCCTGAGAGCCTTGTGCTGTTTAATTTAGGGATTGCATTTTCTTGGTGTTTTTCTTTGGATAGACCAAGGTTTTCTTTCTCTGTTGCTGCTGCAGGTCAGTGTTTTAAGACTGATGCTGAGAGGAGGTGCCAGCAAGATCTGGCTTGTGAGCACAGAGCAGCTTCTGACACTGGCCGTCACACATTAAGCAGTGTGGGGTAGAAACACAACCTGCAGCATCCCTCTACCCATCTTCAAAGGAGGGAAAAAGCCTCCCTTCAGCTGGAGATGGATGAGGGATCTGTCAGCTGGCAGTGAGGGCTGGTATTTGCCATCTCTCCAATGGCCCAGGGTAATCCCCAATTTCTCAGGACCCTGCAAATCCTCTAACTGGTGCAAAACCTGAGCAAGACCTTTGCCCTCTCTTCAATTCCATCAGATGAGCAGATCTTTCCATGCTATCACACCTTTCCAGGATAATTTTCCCCCTGCTTGAATGATTGTTTTGCTTTGTTTTTCAGAAGAGGTTCCCTTTTGTGGGCAGAAGTTGAGATGATAACTCTGAATCAGGGAGAAGGATCTGCTCTCCTGCTCCCAAACCCTGAGTGTTTTATTGCTTTGAGTCATTGTTGTGGATAACAGGAGTGGAAGACAGCTGGCTTACTTCCATTTCTGCTCATCATTTTAGGTCCATCAGGACATGAGAGGCAGGTGGAGACAAAACTGACACCTGTCAATCATTTGCTCTTTCTTTAATGGAACGTGCACAGGCTGTCACTGAGTGTGCTCCTGCTGGTTTACGGGTTCTTTGCTCCCAGAGTCTCTGGCTGTGCAGGAGAACTGCGGTAGCACAGGAGACAGCACCATGGCTAGGTGTCTTGCTGGAACAAGGAAACACCAAACAACTCTGAAAGAAGCACTTTTTAGGGTTTCCCAGGCCAAACCTCTTGTTCTGGGTAAACTCACCTAAAGCAGAGGCCAAGATTGGTGTGCAGATATCCTTGTTCTGTCTCTTACTGCCATGTTAAAGATGGGCAAATTAAGACTAACTTGTGTTCACAGAATCACAGAATTTACTAGTTGGTAGCTTCCTGACCTTGGACTTCTTCTCTTCAGCCTCCTGTCACCAACCTCTGCCTTTCCTCAGCCCCAGCACTGGCAGACTGTGTTATGTTCAGTGGGGAACACAACCAGTGTAAAGCCCTACAACCTCTGCTGCCCATTTGCACCCCTGGGTTGATGTTGACACCCCCTCCTTTCCCCCTGCCCATGGGCACAACACTATTTGCCCGAGTCTCACTTCCCTGAGATGGTGGCTTTGTCCTGCTGGCCTTTCCATTAAAAAAGACATTTGGACCGGTCTTCATGAAAAGCCCTTTATAAATTATCACAGAGGTGCCCACATCAGACTGGCCACATCAATGCTCTTCCCTACACTAACCTAGCCATAAAAGAAATCCCTGAAGGGTATTCTCTAATCCACTCCAATCAGAGACTCCACTAGAGGTGATAAAGCTTTCTTCACTTGCTCTCACAAAAGAGGCCCACGACCTCCTCATTAGACATAGGAATGAGTAAATTTTCCTCCTGGGTCTGAGGACTGCAGACAAGGCAGGAGAGAACCTCCCCCCACACGCCTCCCCACGGCCCCCAGCTCTGTTCATGCTGCCTGCCTGCTTTGATGGAGGATGCTGATGCTTCTTCTGCTGGAATGGTGGCCCTTCTTCCCAGGAACTGGGAACAGCACTGCTGGAGCGTCAGCTCTGATTTTCACTGCCTCTCTGGTTCATTACTGATCGGGTAATGACTGACAATAGACCAATCAGATCTCCAATATCACTATGTCAGCTTCATAATTAATAGTACTGCAAACTAAGCTTATTGTGATTTAATTAGTAATGCTGTAATAATGCTACCGCCTGGGCTTAAGGTTACTAATTTATATAAATAGCTGTGTTAATGTTTTGAAGCACCAAGTATTAATTGCATCAGTCTCGGTGTTAGACTTCGGTTGCCTAATGGCATCTGCAAAACTCAACAACTCTTAGTGTTGTGGGGGGAAAATAACTGTTTTTGATCTTTTGCCTGTTGTTTTTAACTAGGCAAGAGGCAGCCATGGACAAGACTGGAGGGATTTGGGTAATATGGGCCAGGGAGCAGTATTTGAGATTCAAATCCCTTTTTGCTTGTATCTGTTATTTTTCTTTTTCCTTTCCACCACGAGTATCTCCCCCTCCCTTTCCCTCTCCTCCCTCCATCCTCTTAAATATATAAATAAATCTGAGCTGCTTGCATCGACAGTTCCAATTTGCCACAATTGGAAGTTGCACACATGAGAGATCTCTGTGCAGCCAGCTCGCATTTTATTTTCAAATCTAGAATTAAAAGGAAAGAAGGGGGAAAAAAAAGGGCCATGGGAGCACAAGGAGGATTTGCATACATCAGAGCTCTACATGAGCTAGGGACGAAGCTCTTTCTCTGGGCTTAAATAAACTACTAGAGGGAAAAGGGAACAAGAAAAAAGGAAAATTGAGTGACAAAAAATCCTGACCCTTTCTATGGCTTGATGGAGGCTCATCTGTCTGCAGTGGGACTAGTGACAGGTCCCTCTGATGGACTAGCAAGAAAAATCTGAGGTGGAGGGAAGATGTGGGGGTTTATCCAAACACAGGCTCCCAGGCCAGCATGATCACCTCCAAAGGTGGTGACTATTTCCTCCCATTTGCAAAACAAGTGACAGAGATCCTGAAAAATCCTGGAACTGGCAGATGAGCAAAATCTACAGCAAATACAACTGCTAAGTAGTCTGAGGTAACTGAAATGAACTGCACTTCTAATCGTGCTCCAGCTATGACTGTACTCTAAGAAGCAGAGTCTGTGATAAATATAACTTGGCTGAATGCAAGAATTTAGATCTTGCATTAGATATTGAATTCATTACCTCTGTATGTGTCTATATCCAGAGGCTGTATGTGCCCTTATCTCATCTGTATCCAAAATGCTCTTAATTTCATTGATGCTGACACTTAACTCTTGAAGTACTTCTTCTCTTTCTGAAGGAGATCCACGAGCAAGCCAAGCCACGCAGGAACATCACAAAGATGTGATGATGTTAGGAATAGGACCCCCTTTGGGGAAAATCAGTTTGCATAAGTCATGAAATATAGATTTATTCATTTTTAATGCATTTTTCTTGCTTTTTTCTCCTTGCAAAATTCAGGCCAGCTGGTGGGATTGACAGTAATGACTCCCAGTGAGCTGGACTCTAATCAGCTCGGCTGGAATAGACTGAAGGACTTTTGGAAATCTAAACCACTCCAGCAAAATGGATTTATCTTCTCAATTAGTCACAGATGGTAGTGGGATCCACCAGGTGCACTACTGAACAGCCCCATGTGGCATAGCCTGTAGAAATCTTCCATTGCTGCAGCCCAGTCATGACTTTTGTCTTCTCCAGAAAAACGTATTCAGAAATGAGGAGGAAAATACATATTTCCAGGTTTTCAAAGTAGTGAGTGATTAGATTTCCTTTTGCTAGTTCACATTGGTCAGGGTTTGGAATCCCCACCTGTGTGAGCAGGTCGTCAAATGCCTTGGCCAACACAACCAACTCAGCACTTCCTTCTGACCTTCATTACCCAGATTAGAAAGGAAACTAGCACACCATATGCCAGACATAAAAGTCTCCAGCAATTCTCTTTTCAGCACTACACTCCTGTGTTTGGATCCCAGCCAGAGTGCTCTTTGAAACTTATAAATTGCTTTCATCTCCCGGACAAGGTAAAATCAAATTGGTGTAAGCGATGTCGCATTGTTGATGAAGATGCAGACGCAGAGTTAACTCCAGCACAGACTTAGCACACCAGATGAGAAACATCTTAATAGGCACAGATGCTTTTTTTTTTTCTCTTTTTTTTTTGTTGGCCTTGGGAAAAAAACAACCCAAACAAAAAACCACAGCAGTTTCTGAAAGCTGCAGTAAAGGAAAAGGGTCTTTCTTCATGAAGAGTCTGTGCCTGAGTTGTGCAGCCTTCCCAGCATGCCCGTGAATGGTGAGGTATGAAATGGGACACATGGCAGTTTATAAATGGTGGTGCTATGCATGTGTCTTAAAGTCCTTTGCTTTTGATGTATTTATGGCCACTAATCTCTGGCTGCAATCCCTGCCCAAGCTCTATTTCAATCCCCTGTCCATACAGGACTCATTTTATCAGGTTTTCCCATCTGTAGTTGAAACCATAATTGACTGTTACAAGTCTGTTGGCTCTGGAATTCAGTCCTTGAAGGGAGTGTTCCTCACCCAGAGACTGGGATGGGTTAGCTGAAAGCAGTTGGACTTGCTTTCCTCATTACACTTTTAGTAGACTGAATGGCAGTGTTTCCTTCCTTCCTGGTTTTTGTGATGCTGTGCCTGTAGGGTTTGTTTTCCCCTGCTTTTTCAGGCTTTTCTGAAGAGCCTGGGGTGTTTCCTGGAGTTCTTTATTCTGCACAGCAATGCATCTGTCCCAAAGGACACCTGGCAAACCCTCTCCCTCCCATTCCCCCGCCCTACCCTCTCCTCTTTCTGGAGACCCCGAGTTCACTTGGGGTTCAGAAATGTTTCTATGCAGCCTCCATACCTGGGGTGGTCCCAGGTGCTGACACCATGCAGGGTGATCCTGCCCTGCACAGAGGGCTTCTGTGCAGCCCTCATGGGCTGCTCCCTGCAGTGGGGAGCTGTGCTCTCTGCGCTCAGCATGGCACCAACACTGTAAATCCAGCAAGAACCTGGTACCACTCAAAATTCCATCTGTCTGTCAAATCTGATTGAAATTGGCCGACTGGTTCAAAAGTTATTAAAGGAGAACTGACAGACAGAATGACTGCTGAGGAAATCAGGCTGAAAATACTAACTAACTTCCTGAGATGGTAACTTTGTTTTTTCATCATTATCAGCATAAAATACATGTATATTGCATACCACAGTCTTTCTCCCACTTTTTCGCTGCTGCTTTTCCTTCCCTTGTGCTGCTGTCTTTCTAGAGGGCTGGAGATAGGAAACCACCCCTCTCTTTGCTGAGCTCCAGAAATTCAGCAGTCTTTGCAGGCTGGAGGGAGGGATCTGTGTTTTGTATCTCAAAAAGAAGGGGAAATTACCAGGCTATCCCAGCACTTGTACCAAGGATATTTGTTCATCCATTCCCTGTGGGGAATGGGAATTTGTATTGCCCAGTGAAACAGAAGAACAATATCCCTCCCTCCCCCCGCGCTCCATAGCTCACATTCTCACACTAGATGGGAAAAGACCCAAAGTGCACCTGGCCTTGCTGCTGTGGGAAATAACCTGAACTAATGACTAAGGGACACGTGTGTCCCAGCTGGAGGCAGTTTGTGGCGCAGCATGAGTTTCACCGAGGAGGATGAGGAACCAAGAGGCCAGGACTGTGCCCTACCACGTGTCCATTGCATTGATCAGTGTAGTTTGGGGCACAAGGGACACCAGGAGAGGAGGGGACAGGCCATGCATTGCCCTCCTTCCCTCCATCAGCACCAATCCCATATGTTTTTCAAATCTATTTTTCCACCAGAATCATTCTGTGGACAATAGAAGTGCCATCTGTGGGAGAGGGCATGTGGAGGGGCTGGTGGGGCAGGGGAACATGGGGACAGCAGGAAGAGGAGGAAAGAGGGAGGGATGGAGAGAGAGCACATGCAGAGAAAGAAACACTGTAAAAAGCAGTAAGTTCCTCTTCATATTGGCACAGCAATGTTTGCAGCATGGCTTAGCATGCCTCCTCCTGTTAAATAAATATTGTGACAGTTCTAATCCTAGTGAGCAGGGACGTAACCAGAACTTGGATTTTCACTGAGGGCAAACAGTAATGGGTAAACTTTAAGTATTTCAAATAAGGCTCTAATTTAGATCTACGAAGACAGCACTGTTTGTTAAATAAATATCAAGCTCATCTGGTACCAGGCCAGTTGTTGTGCTTAAGCAAGATATATCTAGCTAGTGGTTATTTAACTGAACGATGGGTGAATAAGCCCATTCAGGATGCAGAATGTTTTCTAATTGGCAGACAGAAAGAGTGAGAGGAGAAAAAAAGGAAAGGGGGGAAGAAAAAGAAAAAGAAAAAGAAAAAGAAAAAGAAAAAGAAAAAGAAGCAAAACAGGAACCTCTTTACCTTTTGTATGTTTGTCTCTAGAAACTTTGAAAGCTATCAAAGGAGACAGCTCCAGCCTGCCAAGGGAATTGGATATCATTTAATTGCTCTAAAAAGAAAATGACAAATGTTGGTTCATAACTAACAAGCTACAACCATCTTATGAAATGTTAATTGGAATACGTTACACTTCCCATATACCTTTAATGAATTAATGGGGATGCCACTCTCTATTTATAGGCGAGTTAAATTCCTCAGCAGCTCCATTTACTTCTTCTATATATTATTAAACTTCAGATGGCAGTTACATAATCAATATGCTGGTCCTTTCATAAATCTAAATGAAGAAAATCCTGGGGGTCCTCTGGAAAAGCACAGAACAGCTGATACAGAGTTTTCCCTGTGAAACTTTCCAAGTCCTTCCTGTGTGTAATCTCAGTACTTTGGATTTTGAGATATGGTGATTTTTTTTTTTTTTTAAATAAGAAAAACATATGAAGGGATGAGATCTGTTATGGGGAAATGTCTGAAAAAAACCAAACAACCAGATGGCTTGACTCCATAAAAATAAGTAATTGTATCACGTGGCATGTAGTATTAATTCCTTGCTGGGTCGGTTCCATGGGATTTTTTTACTGGTGACAGAGTTGGGCAAGTTTTTTTCTAAGCAGGTTTTGTGTTTCTGGGGAGATCTCTGGAGTCATGTTGGGATCCACCTGGAAAGTAACAACACCTGTATTAGACCTGTCACCTGAAAAATACAGTGGTGCCTTTAGGGTCAAGAAAAACTATAAGAGACTCTATTAATATATACTAGAGGATTAAAGTCTGCAGCTTCTTATGTGAAGAAACAAGGGCGTTGGGGTACTAGGTATGGTATGGCTTCACAGGACAAGAATTTGGTTGGACTGTGGGGCTTTTACCCTCTGTGTATCTTATTAAATCAATCAGCAGTGGCTTTTGCTTAGAGGCCAAGCAGAACTAAGTCCTGTTGCAGGTGCTCAGCATAAGTCCTGCAGCATAAGTCCTGTTGCAGGTGCTCTTTGGCCTGTGTCTAAGGAACTGCTGGCCTTTGCTGAGCTTCCAGCACGGAGCTGCCCCTTCCATCGAAGGCAGCAGCTCTCGCCCTGCCTGGCAGCAGAGCTGGAAGCCTGCAGAGGCCAAGGACTGCATGGGAGGCAGAAGGTGAACTCTTCTCAAATGCTGGAGTGAGCCAGGAAACTCACCTCACACCTGCACCTCTCCTTCACAGATGGCTCTACTTCTGGACTTCCAGCTGAACACTCCTGTGTGTCTGGCTGGAGATTTAACTAAAATTCCCCCCGCTTCTGGTCCTGTAAAGTTTGGGATCAAGTTACTGCCCTGCAAGCCAGCTCCTGCCTCCAGTGGATTGTCCAGCAGCTCTTCCATGTGGGTAGCCCACATTCACATACTGCCTGTGCTTCACACCCCTTCCCCACCCCACATCCCATCCTTACAAGCAGCAGAATATTCTTCCAGCAGTGAGGGTCCTAAGGAGAATATCCTTCATTCATCTCTGCTTTCAAGGCCTCCAGATAACACAGGCCTCAAAGATGGTGGTGACTCAGTGTATGTGGGGACAACCCAAACATCTGTCTGATTTTTAAAGAAAGAGATATGGCCCATCCTTCTTTCCAGCTCTTGCACTTTGCCTGCTCCTGTTCAGAGAAATTCCTAGCTGCATGTTCCTCCATCGATCTCTCCAAGAGATTGTCTTGACAGCAGCCAAAAAGTCACTTGGTCACCCTGGAAAAATGAATATTCCCTAACCATCTCCCACACCTAGGCACTATAAATCTCTCCCTTCAATACCTCGAGACACTGACCAGGAGGCCACGTTTAGTTGCACCATGTGCTCTCCTGTTCATCCACTGACCTTCCCATGTGATTTCTGTAACATGTGCTGCCCCAATATCTGTTTTCTCTCTTTTTGAGGACAATTGACTTCTAACCTGAGAATTTCTGCTTCTTGTGCCCATAGCTTTTAAACAGACTGGCACCACTGCTGGGGATGATCTTCAGCTTTCCTTCAATCCTTCTTCTTCTTCCCCTCTTCAGTGAAGGATAAGAATTAAACCTGCATCTGCTAAACTGACCAGCAGCACATGTCAAAAATATAAATGCCCTAATCCTTTGCAGGTAATGAAGAAAGAGATAATGATGCAAATAATTCTCCTGTGACTGTTGCTGGGAGTTTGTTTACGTCCATCTATCTCCAGCTTGTCATGTTGCCATTAGTGTTGCTCATAATACAGATGTTAACAAGGGCAAAAGGGCAACCTGTGGGTCTCCTGGAGTCCCCTGTGAAGCCGTTAGCCTGCAAGGTAGCTGTCAGATGGATTTTACTCCAGGGACAGTGACCAGTCTGGCATGTTGAGTAGGGGCTGAGGAGGAAAAGCGTGAGGAGACAAGCTCAAGGGAGTGAGATTTTACCATGCCTGGACCAGGGTGTTCTGTGCTTTCTTTTGCCTGTCGTGTATTTGCTTCGGTGGGGGGCTCATGCTGGATGATTCAGACTCCAACACAACCAAACAGTGCTGAGCCAAACTTCACATGGCAGCTTGGGATGGGAGACGGTGCTATCTAAACCCCAGGATGATTTTGGCAGGGCAAAAATCCCCACTTAGCTCTTTCAGAAGTGAGGAGAAGGGGGCATGGATGGCAGGGTTGTCCCAGAACCCCCAACACAGTCCACAGTTGATGGTATAGAGGCAGTGCATGTGGTAACCTCAGCGACACCTCCATAAGTCAGTGGCACAGCACTGTCTGATGGTACCACTGCCACCAGTTTGCCCAGGAAGTCTGCAAAGCTCAGTCCAGCTCGGGCACCTCTCCACAACAGGGAGCATTATGGATGTGTTGTCATCTCCTGGACATGAACCCTCTCAGACTCTCTTTTCCTTGCTTTTTCAGTGTGCATGGTGTCTGTGTTGCATGCCTGTGCTAGCTGGACACTTGGGACATGACATAGAGGGTTGACATTCTACATCTTAAAATGAACCATTATCAAATCTCTCATTTGGAGCTGGAACTGAAAAAAAGGACAATTGGGACATGGCCTAGAATTTCCCAAAAGTGTTTGTATCCTGGCTTTTTGTTTAACAAGTTAAAAGGAAGCCCAGATTTTTGTTTTGAACACTTTATGCTGTAGTCAATTTTATTTTTGTTTTGCCTCTGTCAACAAAGCTTAGTACAAATGATCCCAGTTGCCTGCTGGAAATGACAGGAAAGGAAAGGGGTGTGGGAACACACAAAGATATGGACATAATGGAGCAGAGCATGGTGCTGAGTGAGAAATTTCACCTTTCACTGTAGGGAGAGGGGAGGAGGGGAACTCTGCTCCATAAGCAGAGGATGTGCCTGTTTTCACTATGTAAATACATAACTCACTTTTGGTGAGAGGAAAATAAAACATTTCCCCCAAGTTTGGATTGTGCTGGAAGTACACATCACACTTTCCTAGAAATGGGTGCACTGATGTGTTCGACAGACACACTTGGACAGTCCTTTGATAATCGTTTCGTGTACTAGACCTTGCATTAAAATCCTGGCAGAGGTCACAGGCAAAAATGCATTTGCTCAACTTGCCATAGTCGTTAGTCCATGCCAATTCTGGCTGCGAGTACAAGTGAAAATGAATCTACAGTTGTCCTGCTCATCATTTCTCCATTTCACCAGCAAACTGCTGAGCCATTTGGAGCAATTTATTGTGATTGGTATCCATTGCTTCAAAACTACTCAGGAGAGAAGCAGCAAAGGATATTGTGGATCATGGTTCTGAGGGATTCTGTTCCTGAGTGGGCTGAGATACCTACACATGTTCTTGAAGTGGGACACAGCCACGAGTGACTCAATGAAAAAGACAAGCTGGTCAAAGCAAGGTGGAGGTTTACTAAGAATGATGCCAAAAGAACAAAATAGTGTTGCAGAAGATGCCAGGTGTACGAGAGAGCTCTGCTTTGGTCAGCACCTTCGGGAAAAGCATTTGCAGCATCTGGCTTTGCTCTGCATGTTCTGGGGTTGCACATTCTTTGATTTTAATGAGCCTCTTACCTACCTACTGAACAGTCACCTGATGTCACCTGAACCTGTCAGGAGTGTCACTGGACTGTGTTCAAGCAGAGCACTGAGGCAGCACATCCACGGTGAGGCAGAGGCCAGAATCATATGGCCTGGCTGCAGGATGCCCTTTTGCAAATGGCAGAGGAAATCAGCCCTCGCAAACAACCCCCTTCCAAGCCTGCTGTTCACTTGGCTCCAGCGTTTGCTATTGCTTGGCTGTAGATTACAGGTTCAGCAGCATGCTAAACAGCCAACATTATGTTTCTGCCAAGGAACAAGGCTCCCAACTACTGAAAACTCCCAGGGGCCCACTGGAGCTGTTGCTAAGCACAAGGGAAACCTGGTTAGCAAAGTCAACTCCATGCTTTTCCGAGTGTGCCTCAAATTTTCTGCTCCAACAGTCCCTCTGCTTTTGGACACTGGCCTTACAATGCAGAAGGCACTTTCTAACAGGCACAAGGATGCCAGGCCAAGTCTATCTCAGCAAACAATGGCCTTTATGAAGTGCTGCTGCTTTTGGATGCTGTTGGAGCACGTCTCTGCAAGGATTTTAAGAAACTGGGTCAAAGTTTCTCCTATTTCCCTGCCAACCAGACCCAGGGAAATATTGGACAATGGAGTCTCATCTGATGCACGGTCTGAATCAGCCCCTGCTGACTGAAGAACCCCGGATATGTTGTAAGTAAGGTCTCCTCCCTTTCTCCCAGACCACACAACAACATGTTGGGGAAAGACACGTCCTGGACAAAAAAGACTGGGATCTGTGTTGACGTTCTTCATGACTTGCAATTTCACACAGTGCAGAAGAGGCATCAGAGGCAGCCTCTGAAGGGATGACTGTGCATAAACCTGTCAGGAAAATTAAAGGGCTGTAGACCCCTGCACCAATATATAAGCCATGGTAGTTGTATTATGGAAAGCCCTAAATAATGGCATTCTTTTTAGCTACTTTCTTTTCTGAACTGCATCTGGCCCTGCTTTATTTAAACCATTATATATGGATGTGTTGTTTAAGGAACAGGATTTATGGCAGAAAACTGCCAGTGTTTTGAGCCTTGCTTTCCAGGCAATGTTCTGGTTTCCTTAATCACTGAGGGCTGATCTGACTGTCCATAAAAGAGAAGGTTTGGGATTTTTTTCTGGTTTAGCTTTGCTGCTAAAAAGCTAACAAAAAATGTGTTCAGACTGCAATCCAAGGCCATAGTGAGCTCTCTCAGACAGAAATATACAGTGAATTAGAGTATCCCTTTTGTGTCTTTGGTGACATCTCCAGAAGATATGAAATCCTTAGAGAGCAGCAGACTCATGATCACCATTAATTAAAGCTCATTGGAAAAAAGCCTTGATTTTCTAGAGCAGAGTCTTGAAAATTTTCCAGATAAATGTGACCAGGAGCAATTTCAACTTCATTCTCATGCAAACTCAACTGGAAATGATTACAGCCAAATAATAGCATTAAAGTGGAAGGAAATTACTGCATTGATTGCTTGACCTGAAGAACAATAATGGTCCTCGTCTATTACAACTGATTTTCCATAACATTAGTGTTACACAGAAAAGTTCAGATTAAATTCAGGAAGCTGAAAGTAAGACTGAGAATTAGCACACTGCCATGGTGTGAGGGCTCCAATCCCTTTGCATAAGAGCAATCCATGTGAGCAGGGGTGGCCATGTCTTTGCAAGAAGCAGGAATGTTATCTACATTGTCCCAAACAAATGTCTGTGTTCGTGGGAGTTGAACAGATAAAATCTTGGGTCTCTTGCCAGGAGAGGAGGGAGCACAAGGTCCCCTGCAAGGAAGCCAACCATCAACTGTGAAAGATGCTGCAGAAAAGAATCAAAATCTTCTGTCCCTCCAGAACAAGAGCACTAATCAGCTCAAGTTTTGTTCCTGGAAGGCAGGCATTTTTGAAGGAATTGCTCTGCATAGGAACTGCTCTGTGCAAGATCTTGGTTTGCATTTTCTTG
The DNA here is from genome assembly GCA_013398275.1 of Promerops cafer. Classification (NCBI taxonomy): domain Eukaryota; kingdom Metazoa; phylum Chordata; class Aves; order Passeriformes; family Nectariniidae; genus Promerops; species Promerops cafer. The sequence continues at coordinate 524,651 of VZSE01013760.1, forward strand.
TGATTTGCATTAGATGTAATCCCCTGTGATATGTCCCATGGTGGTGTTATTCCTAGATTAGTCCAGACCCACTTTCAGGGAAATGTGTCCCAACTGGAATGGGTCTAAAGAAAGTTAGGAGCGAGAGAACTCAACTCCCAGCTGAAATATAAATATTGCCACTTTCCCCCCAATATTTTCTAGTGAGTACTGATAATTCAAACACCCCATGTCCCAACAGCTGGCACAGAGATATACAACTTCAGTCCCTGCCTCCCCTAATACTGTCATTGCTTTCCCCTCCTGTCTCCTCAGAGAAAATTGTGCAAAAGGCCAGTTTTAGCCTCATAACTACTTAAAAATCACTACTAAGCAACAGCACTGCTCATTTGTATTAATGAAGGGTAGGGGAGTGTTGGTCATATCCCAAAGTCTAAGCAGAACTGCTTGGTGCCCTGAAGGGAAACAAATTGTTGATTAAAATCCAGTTCCTGTTTGGCAGGCAGGAACTACAAACACGGTGATAAGAACAACTCCTGGGTGACAGTCTCAGCCAAGGAAAGATTACTCCAAATAAGACTTTTTATTCCTGGTAGAAATATTGGCATACCACTGGCTTGATGTCTTTGCTATGTGTATTGAATGTAAGATTTTTAGCCTCAGAAGACCTGCCCCACAGTGAAGATGATGCTGGGCTTGCTGGGCGGCCAACTCCTCAGTTTAATCTTACGGTGTACAGCTCTTTCCCTGCTCAGACTCTCCTCTCCAATTCATCATCTATAATGTTCCTTATCTAATGAGGAGTTAGAGGATAAATACACTGAAGGAGTTCATCAGTGCCCGGCTGTCTGAGCGTGTCTGCTGCAGATGCCCCACAGTCCCATTGGAGCATGCCTTGTCAGGGAATTAACCTCCAGCTTGCCCACTGTACCCACAAGCGTGGGTTGACCACAGCTAGCACCAAACTGCAGTGCAGCACCAGCAAATGCTCTGTGGGACAGTCCTCTGCTGTGCCCCACAGCTGCTGTTATTTGAGACTGCTTTTCAACTGTGGGCTGTGGCTCTGCAGAGAGAACACACTCTGTCTACAGGCTTGTACATCATCTGGGAGTCTGCAGGGAGATGTTTGAATCGGAAAGTGTTCAAGGAGCAATAAGGTATGCAGGTTTCCAGTCCCTGCTTGGGAGGGCAGTGGGGGCAGGCAGTTTCTGTGGTGCTCAGAAGCTGTTTGTGATGTGCTGCTTCCCTCCGTATTTGCTCTTGCCTTGCAGCAAATAAAGGGTGGGCACTCAGAACTGCGCTGGCACACGGGGCTTGGAGAAACCATTAATAACAAGCTCGTGAACTTTGGGTAAATAATTTTTGCTGCATCCATGGGTTTCATTCCTCCCTTTGCAAAGCCCTTGTCTGCGGCGCTGCGTGCACCGGCAGATTGCAGGGGTGGGTCCCGGCAGCTGGCGAGCTTCAGATCTCCCGTGCCAGCTGCACGCCCCGAGTCCCCACGTGCCACCAGGCACCTCCTTCCTGGCGTCTCTGCTGCTGACCCGCGCTTGAGCTGTTGTTTGTGTCTTCAGTGCACAGCTGGTCGGGTTTGAACAGAGGGGTGGGAGGGGAGGATGGAAGGGGCAGTGTAGCTGCAGAGCAGGCAGTCCATCACTCCTCCAGAATGCACTGCCTGAGTGAAAATGGGGAAATTAAATAGATATGCAGTGTGGAGAGCTGCTCCTTTTTATCTGGGCACTGTTTCTCACAGGAAGCATCTTCTCCTCAGTCTCTCATGGGGAGCTCATAGCACAAATCCTGCAGTTCAGAAGTTTTATTCTTCAAGCATGCCAGTGTGACAAGGCCACCTGTGTTGGAATGAATGCAATTGGATTTCAGGTCCCTAAAGACAAATTGTGCAACTTCAAGAACTGACTGGAGATTTTGTCAGGCAAATGCAACACATGGTGGGTGGAGATGTTTTGGATTTGCAACAGTGGGTTGACTGACCCATGTCCATGCCTCCCTCATCCTCCTCCTTGAGAAGACCTGTATGAAGGGTGCAGCAGAATGGTACTTGTATCCAAATGTGAGTACCCAGAATCCTCTCTCATGCTGCGACATGTTCAGCTTTTGGAAAATGAAGTTTTGTTTCTACAGATAAAATAAATATCGTGAGACTTCATTGACCAGTAACACACTGTGAATTACAAGACAGCTGTATCCTCAGGGTAGCCCATAAGCTGAAATATGCTTCCATAAAATGCTCATCCTTTACAATTAAAGCACAAAATAGTACAAGCCAAATGACTATCCACAAGCAATTTGTGAACACATATGCACAAATGCTTAATGATTTATTACTGAAACAACTGAAAAACAGAAGAAGCAAGCAAGCCCCCCAGAAAAAGCCAAAATCAACACTTTTTTTTCAGTTTTAAGTTTTCTTGACAGCATGATTTCCCCTTTATAGCACTCTCCCTTTTCCGTGCCGAGCTCCCAGGAATGCTGGCTGATCTGTTTGTGCCACTACCTCTATCTCTCAGAGGTTCTGTAAAACTGCTGCATTTGTGTGGGATCCCAAACTTCTGGTCACAAAACCCAGGGAAAAAACTGGGGCTGGAGGAACAACACATTGAACACTTGAGGGGCTGCTGGATTCTACACCAGAGCACATAAAGAGCAATTTTTGAGTCAACAACTCTGTTCTCCAAGCCCACAGAACTGGAAGTGCTCTCAGTGTCATCTCACGGGTGAGACCTTCAGTGTGGAATGTAACCCAAAGGCAGAAATTTCAGCCCTTACCTGCAGTAACACTTGGGAAGAAAGAAACCACTGGGAGGAAGAGAGAAGCAAGGGAGGATAAACAGGCAAAAAGGTAGAAGTGGAAAGGAAGCAGCCTAGGACTTGCTTAATGGGACTGATCACTGATAATACTGAACCCTCTGGCTGTGAAAGGCTGCCAGCTGACAATCACACAAGTCTATAGTCACTGTCCATGAAGCAGCTACAAACATTCCCACCAGCCCTGGTGCTGAGCCCCTGAAGACACCAAGGAGCAGCTGTACCTCCACACCTGAACTGCTCTCTGTGTCCAACTGCTGCACAGGAAAACACCACCCATCCCTCCAAGGTCCTGCTCTGCTTCAATAATATGTTGGCACACACAGGTCTTGTCTACTTTGAGCCATTTTTCCATGCAAAGGCCTTGGGGCAGGAGACCTTTGGAAAAAGAAAGCAGAAGCCTGTGAAAATTGTCCATCATCTGCATCCTTATGTAATGGTTGCTTGCAATGATGGGTAACAGAGGTCTCTCCTCCACTTGTCACCCCAGGCAGGCAGGAGATTGATGGCTGTGTTTGAGCTTGCTGTTTCTGCCCTATTCCCCCCACACCTCAGTAACTCTCCTTATTTTTATACTAAAATGTTGGCAAATCCATAAATATCTCCTGTCAGCAGGAAGCCATGTCCATTTGGTTCTGTCTGCAGACTCTGCTCTCCCCTCCTCATCCCCTGGCAGGAGTTGCTTTCCTGGGTCCTGGGGGAGGAGCTGGGAATCACAACTCATAAATTTCCATCATGTCAAGCAAATGCTTTCACATCACTCAAAAAGTAAATCTCCTTCCCCAAAATACATAGCTGGATGTAAAGAGTGGATAAGACAACGGGGACAGTGATAAATCATTGTGCATTGGAAATCAGGTTGGGGGATTTGGAAACTCTGGATTGGTTCCTAAAGGAGGCAACACAGAGAAGTTCATGCACAAGGGAACAGCAACACTCTTCTGCCTTTTCCACTCCCAACAGCCAAAATCTTTACTGAAAATGTATGTGTGGCCAGTGAGAAGAGTGATGGCATAAAATACAGGATTCAGTGGGAGGTGAGGAATGAGAGGTTTGGAAGGGACATGGCTTTGGGAAGACACAGAGGGTCTTGATGGAGAGCTGGCATGAACATCTGCTTCCCATGTGCCAAGTTTAGCACATGGACTAGTGAGTGTAAAACCATCATTGTCATGAGTCATTGGGGGGCTTACAGTTTAGAAACAAGCTTTGCCCATCACCATAGGTAGTACATCTCCCAGATTTGGTCATACCTTTCTCATCATCTTTACTACTTCTTCTTACACTCCTGCTCTTATTTCTTCACCTCCAGCCCTTTTTTCTTAGCTGGATGAGCTGATGGTAGAGTTAGAAATATGACTGTTTTCTCACAGTGTGGGGAGACACCATCCAGCCATGTAGGTCTGACCTGACACAGTGACATTGTACAGGAAGGCTGTGGAAAACCCAGTCCCTGAGAGGGAGACAAGGAGTAGGAGGTGGTCTGCCAACTTCAGAGAAGCAGGATGACCATCTGGGCTTGGTAGTTGGGAGCAATGAGAACTGGGAGCTCTGTAAGCCTCAACCATGTCTAGTTATTTTTGACAAGAGGGGGATAAAAGTCTTATAAGGTGGGCTGGGCATTCTCTGTGAAGAGGACTTGAATCCACTTCCATTTTTCTTTCTCCCTCCCTTTCTATTGCAGCACTTAAAAGAGGACCCTGGATAGAAAACTGTGTGTTACAAAGCAACCTCGTGTATTGCCTAAAGCAATCAGCCAGCAGCTTCCCTTTGTGTGGAGAAAAGTGGGCTTTTTCTTTTTCTCCCACATGTAATCATCCCTTTCAGTGCTTTCTTTTCCATTTTGAGCTGTCCCCTTTCTTGCCTCCCAAAGCAGCAGAAGCCACTAGTAATGGAGAGGGAAGGGTGAAAATCCTGTGTTTCCATTTAGGAGCAGGAGAGTGGGGAGGCAGGGCTGGCATTCTCCACTTCATGGTGCTTTACACTGAAGGAGTTAAGGCCCATCCTTAAGTACCCTTTTGCTTTAGCAGGAAAAACAATCTTGGGAATAACCCTCTCATTTTAGCTCCCTATTCTCAGTGGCTCCTCCTTCTCACAGTCTGACTCTGGCTTTGCTCCTTGCAGAGCTGCTGCTTCTCTTGACGTTTGTCCTGTGGTGTACTCTGAGGCTGGAATCAGGATTTAAGGCCCCCAGAACAGGTAGAGCAAAGAAAACTGCCTCTGCCCCAGGGATTTTAGCATTTGGAGCTGAGTTATGGCTGGCAGTGACTCCAGCTGCCCTATCAGCATTACCCCGTGGGAAACCATTCTCCATCACTCAGGTGCTGGAAGATGATGCCTGGGGTGAGTGAAAGGAGAACAGGATTTTTCCTCCCAAGAAACCCTTGCACGTGTCAACCCTTCAGCAAAGCTGGATGGCAGACACGCTTCCCTTCCTCAGGAATTACAGTGCAGCTATCCCTTCTCTCCCTGGGATTTCCAGACCTTGCTCAGCCCACTTCCCACGGCCACAGGCAGCCCCAGGGGGCTTCTTCTGTTGTGTGCAGGGGTCACACATTCCCAGAGACAGGCAGGCCGTAGCTCTTGTTGCATGTGTGATCTTGCACATGGGCACTAACAAAGTGAATGTGAGCATGAGTTTTTTGAGACTTCAGAAAAATAAACCCAGATGGCATTAGATAAACTGTGGAGGGAGGTTAAGCATGACTTTTCTGCGCTCCCTACAGTGAGCAGTGGGAGGACACGAAACAAAGCCCAGGAATCCTGCACCCTCTTCATGTCTCTCATTTTACTAGTAGCATTTCTGCCTTGTTTGTGGATGTTTTTCCTCAGCCCCACCATGGGGAAGCCAGAAGGAAATATATTTGCTATATTAAGAGTCCCTTTGTCTTGAGCAGGAGATTAGAGACAGGAGCATCCCTGAGCAGTGTGTATGCTATTTCACTGTCTGCTTTTGTGGGGGAACTTGGGGGTGGGGAACTGAGAGGAGGAGATGAAAATATTGTTTTATTTTTCAAGCAAGCTTTGAGAGGTGTGGTGAAAAAAGGACTATTCCCTCTTTCATTGAGAAACATGGTCATGGAGGACTGAATGCCCTTGTTTCCTAAATGTATATGGTGCCCTCAGGGAGTGTCTGGTTTTGATTAGATAGTGTCTTGTGGAGGTTCTTGATTTGGGACTACATGACTGTGAAAGCAAAGTGTGTGACTCCTTCCCTCCCCTGTGAACCGTGAATGAATAGCACCTCTGCCCAGGCAGGAAAGAAGGGCCCTCAGGCCAGCTGGGAATGTGCATTTATTATAAAGCAATGAAGTAGCAAAGATGCCAGGAGACAGAAAGGATTTCTCTGTTTTGTTTTGCTTTTTCAATTCTGCCACTCACCCCTTGAACTGGAAGAATATTGCAAGTCCATGGAAGCCTCCCAGAGCAGCAGGTTCTCCAGGAAGAGATCCTTTCTGAAGAGAGTATTGTGCATGAGGGTTCAGTTTGGGACTGCAGGAGACTGCTGGGTCCTAGGGAAGGAAACCTGCCTTTCCCACTCCCATGCATGGCCTCAGATGCAGGGGGAGACCTGCTGCTCTGAGACTGGGGGTCCTGCAAACAACGCCAAGGAAACCAGCAGGGATTCCATCCTCAACCTCATTCCAGCCACTTGCAGAACTGAAAAAGTCAAGCCCCAGGCTGGCAGAGCATCTCCCAGGAGTGGTCATCAGAAACTCTGCTTGGGACTGGTGAAAATCAAGCTCTGCTTTTTCCATGCCTTTCACCATCAGTAGAGGTTGTGCAGCTAGGAAGATAGCAGGATCCCTCGCCTTTGCATTCCGTGCAGCTTAGGTGATGAGTAAACACTTGTTTTTACTGGGAATAGAAAGCAAACACAACTGAGAAATAAGCAGGAATTTGCATGTGCAGTTAGATACCATATTTAACAAGGTCATGTTATTAATTAAGATGGTGTTTCAGTAGTGCCTTAGCTACGTGTTGATAAACAAGCCTCCGTTTGTTGACCTAGAGACACTGTTTCAACACTGCCCCCTTTTAAAGGAATTCAAGCTTGTAAGGAAGATGGGGGAATGAAGGACAAGGAAGGGTGCTTTCCTATACACAGACACATTCACCCTTTCTTTTTTCTTCTCTAGGAAACAAAGATTTCCTCTGTGTGGCTTCATATCTGTGTATGTTCCTATGAGATTCATTCACCTTGAGGAGTTTTTGCACAAAGCAGCACTGACAGTCATTAGACGAGTGGGTGAGTCCAGGAGTTCTCTCTCCAGGGACACCCTGAGGGAGGACAGGCTCTCTCTAAAGTGAAGTTCTGCCCTTTTGGAGGACTTTTGCACGTGCTAGTTAAACACCTGAAGGCCTGGTTGACTCCTGCATAGAGACTGCACAATAGACACTACAGCTGAAGCATTGTTAATTCATCAACAAGGAAGAATCTAATTGTTTGTTGCTCTGGTGACTGTCATGATGACTATGCAAACACATTTTCCCCTCCCTCTCCCCAGGTTCTGTGCCCTTTGATTGTCCCTAAGGACTTTTCTGATTTAAGTTCAGCTGCTATTCATTTGCATGAGTCATCTCACTGGATGACAAGGTGAGAGAAAAGGAGTGTGAGAGCACATCTGTCAGGCAAAACCAGAGGCCTCAGCCCTCTGAACGGGGCTTGTTTCTGAGCCGCTCACCAAGCAAGACCCTTCCTGGGAGATCTACTGCAGATGAGATGCTGCCCAGTAATTTCCCTTGACACGTGTCTCAGCCTGCTGCAGGATGCATGAGGGCTCAGTGGGTCTCCAGGATCCTGCTGCCACATCGATAGGTTTTCCCGGTGAACCCTGCAAACCTGGGGGACCAAGTGCTCCCCGTTTTTCCCAGAAGGAAAAAGGAAGCACCAAATGAGGTGAGCACTCAGCAGAGAGAGAGTGAGCACAAAGGTGCTGTTCTCAGCCCAGTGTGTGAATTATGGAAATCCTTTTTCCATGGGAAATTCTGGATACTTATAGTTTGTGTAGGTTCAGGGAGGAAACGAGCATTCTCACTGGAGAGGAGTCCACCTGTGTTAGTAACTAGCAAGACTTTGCATCTCTGGCTCAATACAACCCTGGATCATGAAGAGATGGAGGATGGGAGATTATTTGGATATGTCTTGTTGTGTCCCTGCCCAACTTTTTATTTATCTCTGCATTTTCCTTGAAGGTTGAGAGCGGTGAACAAGCCCAGCACGACAGAAAAATACTCAGCATTGTCAGGATTGAGCTCAAAACTGAAAATGCCTCGAGCCCGGGCTAGTTAGCCATGGGAATCTTTTGCTGCATGAAATCTGAGTTTTGAGACTTATGAATGGACAGAAGAGGTATTTGCAAATACCCAGAGCCTTTATGTGATAAATATTACCTCAAATTACTTGGCCAGATTAAAGAAGACGTAGATAGATAGCTGATATTACCCCGGAATGTAGCAGGCAGAGCTGGAATCATTAAAATAAATGTCCTCCCAAGATTCCAGCTTTATTTATTATTATCATTATCAGTATTATTATGGGATCTAAATGTATCCTGGGCTCCAGGGCACCACAGAGAATGATAACCTTGGCAAAATGGCCATCCATACTCCTGTCTGGAAACAGATAGGGCAGAGAGGAGTTGCAGTGAGCAGAGAGAGCTGGCTGCAAGGGACCCCCTGATGCCAGTGCTAAAATAAGCACTGCTGTCCCCAGATGGGTGTGAGTCACAGGTTGTACCTGCCAGCATTCCAGGCACAACTCAAAGGCAGCTGCAGTGTCCTCCCCTTGGGAAGGGTGTCCTGGTGTCCTCGGATTCCTACCAGCATGTGCAGCCTCTAACAGCAAGGAAGCAGTAAAGGCTGTGCAGCCCGACGTGCCTTGGTGCACACATGCCTGGGCTAAAAGACATCTCAAACCTATCTCCAAATGAAGGATTTGCCTTCTTTTGTGGGGTGTCCTCTCCTATCAGAGAATTAATGCAAAATAAAAGGGAAAGGGGTAGTATGGAGAGTCTCACAACTTCCATCTGTGTTCTCTGCAACAAAGAGTGAGGCAGGTGTTACAGGAAAAGATGCTTTCCAATTTAGTTATAATAATGTTGTGTCAATCACCAAAATGCTAAGCTGTGTGTAATGATTTCCATATGAAAAACGTATCTTTTATAATGTATACTTGTGTACCTACTTGTTAATATGCATTTCTATTGATCTATATATATAAATATGTTCGTATAAAACCCTTAAACATATGTCTGCAATCTTATTAAAATAACGAAACAGAGTTGGGAACTGAGCTAATTCAACCTGAAACCTGTGAGACAGAAAGAAGAGTTCCCCCCTCCCAGTCCTTTTAATTGTGTTTGAAAGATCAAACATTTCCCAAACTACTAAAAGCTAAGCAGAAAAATGTGGCAAAATGGGAAGAACTGTTTTACAGCAGAATATTTGTTCACTCTTTTTCAGTAAGCATTGGCTGGTATTAAAGCACATCTGATGGTATCTGAAAATTTCTGCAAAGTTTTCTCCTTAATCCCTGAGCTTCTCCTGGATTGTCTGTCTTCTACAGTGCTCCTGCTTTATTAATAAGATTGTCACAATTACAGAGCTGGCTGCACATTTCCCCAGGGTCTTTCTGAGCAGATCTCTCCCAGCAAACCCTGGATGTTTCTGTCTCTCCCTGAGGTGCCACTACCTGGCTCTCAGTCTCTCACTCCTACAGTGCATTCTAATTTTGTCACACTCCTCCATTCACAGTTGATTTTAGCATAGGAGTGAGCCATTGAATGAGAAGAAAAGGAGGTGCAATGAATAAGAAGTTTTAAATATGTGTCTATCTAGTCTAGACTGTGGCCATTTCCATCAGTTATTTGTTGTGCTGAGCTACTCTTGAGGTGCTGTCCTTGGGGCTGGTCTGTCTTTCTTGGACATCCTTTTACCTCACCCTCACTCTGATCTCTTTTAAGACAGCCACCACCCCTGGCTATAGTTGCTGCTGGGTCCAGGCATCTGACCAGCTGAGCAGGGCTGGGTGTAGACATCAAAAGGAATGGGTCCTTCATTATCCCTCGAGCACCTGCAGAGACTTTCTGGATTCATGGCTTGCTCCCTGGGTGAAATTCCAAACAGTCCTTACTGAGCTAACTTAGTGTGTGCATATAACCAATATTACATAGACGAGTACACACCTCACAAATCCTCTCCCTGCAGGAATTTTGTGGAGTGAGAAGTTTCAGTGAACTTCAGGAGGAATTTCTCTTGAACACTGAGATTTTCCCAGCAGGTATTTCAAGGAAAATTGATGGGAGTTTTGCCTTTATAGCCACTGGCCTTTCTTGGAGGAGCCTGTGAGTTTATTACTAATTTAAATGTTGTTCTCCCAGCTTGCAAGAGAGTTAAATATTGAACAACTCTCCCATGCTTTCCAATGCTCCACCTATGGCTTCAGGTCATCAAAGAATTACCTTCATAAGGGACTGTAATTACACATTTTTCAGGTATTTACAGCAGTTTTAAAATTATTTCAAGGCTTGATCCAAAATAGCCATAAACACAATGGGCTTTGAATTAATGCCCTTCTGATGAAGGTGCAGCAATTGGCTGCTCCTGTTCTTTGTAACCAGAAGGAGCAATTAGGAATCCTCCTGTTGCACTACATCTTTCCTTACTGCTGGTTGCTTGCTTGTAGCCATTACCCAGAGAAAAGCAAAGAGGGAAAAAGCTAAATAAGAACCTTCTTTATTTTTTATCTTGATTCATCTTAGCCTTTATAAATTTCACAAGTGCTTTTTATTAAAATAAGAAGGCTAATGAAAGATGTCTGAGTGGGTCAATTAACCCGAGCCTGAGCAGGTCATTAGAAACAATGGAAGATTGTACAGGCAGTCACACCCGACAAGCATGGACACTGGCCAAATGAATCAGATAAAGAGATTGATCATTTTAAAACAAATATAATTTGCTTGATTTGTTTTCTTCTCCCTCTCTAATAGCAAAATTGCTTTGAAGACAAATAGTGGACCCTGTTCATGATCTTACATTTACAATAGTCATTGTCTTATAATCCTTAGGCTGCACTGTGTGCTATCAGTGTGTGTTCAAATAGCATGAGACAACTACATTAGTCTGGGCTGATATTTTGGGGAAAGCTCTGGTCACGTGGAGTGCAGTTAGAGGTATCAATTGTGCCTTGCACTTCTGAGCTATTAATTTGACTGGCTGTGTTCCTCTTCTAATTTAGACCACCATGCTGTCTGCTCTAGGCTGCAAGGTCTTCCCTATGGGTCCTCACACTACCCAGAGACTCAGCAGGATTACAGACTCCTTTCTCTACACCTGTCCTTTTTGATCTCTTTAACCACAGGAGGAAGCTTCTCTGTATTAGAGTTCAGTTTGCAGCTGCCAGCAAATCCCACAGCAATTAAGCCCACTGCAAAGCTTGCTGAGTCCCTCTCCAAGTGCCAGATGGGTCCCTTCTACCCACTTCCTGCCCTATTACCATGAAGGCACTCAAACACAGGAAAAGGACTCCCTCATGAAAGTGCTGGCTCTACGGGGGTTTCTCTCCTTGGAGAGAGGAACCTGTGGCAGATGCTAGTCCTGGCATGGAAGGTGCCAGTGGAAGAAGGTTAGGAGGACAATGGCGTTGTGCAGAGTTTTTTTTGGGCCATTCTGAAGACAGGTGTGCTCATCTACATCCCTGTGAGCCTCTGGGCACCCCGGGCCTGTCCAGTGCCCTCCTCAAATCACCCTGGCTTGTATCAGCATGCCCTGGGGCACATTCTGCCGGCACGATGCCAGCAACATGGCTCTGTGAACAGGGTGCTGGCAGGAGGCAAAATGCACTCTGCTTTCAGCCTTTGTAAAGGCTGCTCTTTCAGAGAGCAACAGACAGCCCGCAAGAACCCTTGGAGAACAGAGTAGAACAGATATGACAACGGGAAAATTTGGGGATGCAAGTCTGAAACAACAATTTCTTTTTTTAATCTACCTTTCATGGCTTACCGGGGGAAAGCAAAGAGCCTATCAAGGACATACAGCCAGCCTCTCTCTCTCTCTCTTTCACTGTCAAATTTGTTGCCTCATTTGGGGTTTAGAAACAAATCATTTTTTTTTTTTTCTTCTAAATGAATTAAGCTATCTGGGGATGGATGATGGATTCAGGAGATACAGGGTAGGTTACGAGCATGCTCTGTTGCTTCCCTGTGGGACACCTGTACTCATGAATCTGCAGACATTGACCCAATTACTAAGCCAGCACCTGGATACAAACTCCCTGTGACCACATCTCCAACTTGCTGCATTCACTGTATTTTGTTCAGGGGCTTTTGCGTTTCAGTGCCTTTTTATGCTAAGCTGGCATATGTAAGTGAACTCCATTTTCTGAGCAGTTCGCTTCATCCTTTGAGATGTCCTTGTTTTTCTTTTAGTCATTTGAAGCAGGTCCCCTCCTCTCCCTCCTCCTCCTCCCCACATCTCCCAGGATGACCTGCTAATTTAAATGAAAAGAGATTGCAGCAACATTCTCTTTGTCACTGTAAACTCAGGAAGGCTTTGTCCCTTCACTGAGGACAAAAATTCAGGGCAAAAAGCTTTATTTACTCATTCTGTCCTCCTCTCTCACCACAGGCTTCTCCCTCCGTGCCATGATGTTTTCTTCAGCCTAGGTTTAAATTTCCTTTTTCACAGAATTGTTACGTAGTGTTTTCAGATATTCAGGCTAAATTTTCCTCTGAGTTAGTGTCCATAGTCTTAAATCAGACTTCTCATTAATTTTCTCTGTGAAATTATACTCATTGTTTAAATTTGATGAAGCTTTTTCACATTTGACCTACTTGACGAGATAAACGTGGAACATAGGGTAACAATCATTTATGGTAGGAGCAAAAGGATTTAGCCCAAGCTCTACAAAGGTATTTATGGTGCTATCTTCTATTTAGATGGCTAATTTGCTATAGATTTTTACTTCTTAATTAGAAATTGAGAGTGCTAATAGCTTTCTGCCTCTAATCTTATATGTCTGTCCTAGCCACTAGGTACATTTTCAGAAATACAAGCTTGTGGCATGGGAAAAGGACACTGTCAGAAACTCTTCAGGTTTTCAGTAAAACCCAGTTTCTGAGTAAATTCTGGGTAAAATTTGCATTGGAGATATTCTCAAGAGGAGGTAACTTTAATCCAAGTAGCTGGGAGTACTTTCTTGGAGCTGCCGAAGTCCTGAATTCCACTGGCTGTACTGGAAGCTAAGGTTTTCAGAGGCCTGAGCCTTCCTGTCTTTTTAAGAAAGCCCTGTTGACCTAAATGTGGTCCCAGCAGATTTGATGGAGACCCAGTAGCTGCAGGTGTACACTAACAAACAGTTGTGCTTCTCTGCAGCCTTGAAGGAAACAGAAGGAAAATATACAAACTGTGGACTCTCTCTGCATGAGAGATCCCCAGATCAGTAATCACATTAGGAAGGATAAAAATTCCTCTAGGAATTGAAACACTTTCAGTATTGGACACAAGGGCAAAAGGTCTTTATTGGAGAAGAAAATACCTCATGCACTTGGGTTGCTGGTTATATGTGATGTCTAGAAAAGACGACAGTAAAACTGGCACCTCCTTGCTCAAGAGGTCCCCAGTGAACATTCGAGACATATCTTGTTTGCAAACACAAATGGATTTTTACTCCTGTTTTCCCTGAGGAGATTGCAGAGCTATGGCAGAGTGAGCTGTGTTCTCTTCTGGCTCGTGCATCATCATCAAATCTGTCGGCTAATTTCCATTTGAAGAATCGTTATTGCCAGCGAGGAGGCAAGAGCCAGACTGAATTCTCCTCCGATCAGGGTAGAGCTGGATGAGTTGGCATTTAGAAAGATCATCTTTCTGAGTGGTGAGCAGAGACCCGTGCAAGTGGAAAAAATATTGGATCCATTGGAGGTCACCACTAGAAAGCTGCCTTCCTGACCGCTGCTGTGCTTTAATCTCTTGTGGGAGGGACTGCTCCATGTTTCCTTTTTTAGTATTTGTGCTGGTTTGCTTCCATCTTGTCATCCAAAAACATGGAAGCTCTCAAATGCTCATTAGTATGTGGCACCTGAGAGTCAATTTGTATAATTTCTTCAGCTGTTCTAAAAGAAGCAGAAAAACAGGAGAAAAAGAGGACTTTCTCCTTTAGGTCTGCCTCTGAGTCTTTGGAAGAAATTTTATTTCCAAGGGCTGCCAGACAGCCTTGCTACCTGAGAAACACCGCCAATGAATTCCTGGGAAGTGAGTAGGATAAGAAATCAGAAGCTATTTGCAATGGCCTGTGAGAACAGACCCAAAATTTGCCTTCAGACCCAAAGGAAAGAAACATTCTCACTCATACTTACCTGGATGATGATGACGATTTTTTAAAATTTTGTTTCTCGGTCTTGTCTTCCCTTCCTGTGCAATACAGGATTTCTCTTCATCTTCCTTGTTTTCGTCCTATTAATTTCTCTTTTTCTCTACTGACCTTACATCCTCCAAAGAGGAAGAGAATCATGAAGCAAGGTCAGCTCAACAAAAGCTTTTGAAACACTCTCTTTCAAGGAGAGGAACAGAAGTAATTTTTAAGGCTATTATAGAGATAGGATTTTTTACAACATGATCTGTTCTATTCCCATTTTCCACTTTTTATTCTAAAGTTTGTAGTGAGAGCAAAGTTGACACCAAATGTTAATGCCTGAGATGGGGAATTGATCTCATACTGGCCACTCAGATGGGCCTTTCATGCATCTTCGCTCCAAATGGCTTGGAGCTCATCTTTTCAGGGGCTTAAAGAGACATTTTGCTACCTGGAGTTACCTTCTCCCTGCTTTGGGTCATATTATACCAGTTTCTGAATGTCTGAAGGCCTAATGCCAGTGGCCTTGACAGGGTTCAGATATTCCCTTGCTGTGCATGTCCTGACTGCACGCACTGGACCTGCCACTCTGCTCTGCATGGGAGATGCACCACACTGAAAACTTCTTGATGGGTGGAGGGTCTGGTTTTGGCTGGCCTTGCTCACCCTTGGCTCAGCTGTGAAGCTCAGGAACAGCCAGAGCATGCCTGAAACCACCCTCTGTAGAGGCTGTAGAGGAGACCCACGGCTCTACCCTGTGGCAAAATGAGCACCACAGCTGCATGAAAAGACTCCTCTGCAAACTCCTCTGTTTCTTCTAAGATCAAGCACAGCTTATCAGTTCAGGATTAGAATCGTTCTCTCCCAGGAGGGCTATGCCCTTCCTCAGCACTGAAAGGGCAACCCCCTATCATCTAACAGGCCATTTTCATCACTGTGTGTGCATTTGACAGATCTGGTTGAATTACGAAGCCCTTTCTTTGTGAGAAAGAGTATAACAATCACAGATAATGGGAATTGTGCACACTTAAATCCCTGCTTATGCTAAAGGATTGCCCCGGGAAGGGAAAACGTCTGACCCACTTTCATTCCAGTCCTCTGAAAGACGCTGCTGTGCCTCCTGCAGCCAGGAACTTTGCAGTGCCAATAATGGGCAGTTTGTGCACAGTACGTGTGAGTAAACAGAGCGACATCTCATCTGCTGTGTGTGTGCTCCAGCAAAGCCTCGCCATGCTCCCGGAGCTTTTGGCCACTGGTGCCGCTGCCAAAAAACGTCACTGGCATGTGGAGCATTGACCTGCCCCCCTGGGAACCTCCCCAGACACAGCCAGGCTCCAGATGAGCTGTCAGGTCCTGTGCACCTACTTGTATCTCAAGCACCACATCAGAACAAGCAGCTCTGAAGATTTTATTTAGCAGCAACTCCGGTTTCATCCTGTGAAAGGAGTGGGGTGAAAAACCCAAAGATCCCCAGCAAAAGTCCCTTGCAAGCATTAAAAGTGCTCTTTAGCAGCATGCAGAAGAGATGCAACTCTTCTGACTGCACTCCAGTGGAGCTGATTGCCACTGGTTCTGAATCTAGTCCTTGTGTTTTGGTTATTTCTAGTAGTTGCAAGGAGGTAGCCAAATCGGCATGGAGGCTATTTAACTGTGTGAATAGAGGAAATACCACAGCACTCATGGAAAATGGGCCAATTCCGTGGTATTTTGTCTCTGAGCAGCACAAGATGGCTCAGGGGAAGGTGTTAGTCAATTAAAGATAACCTAATTAAAAACATAACATAAAATCCAACCCAGCATTTGCTCCTGCCCGCTCTTCCCCCAGAGAAAGGAAGTGCTGAAAGAGGCAAGGATTCTTTTCCTGCTGTCACAATGGATGGAGACAGAGGAGATACTTAAATGAGTATTTCCTCAGTCCCCGTCACTACCACAGTCATTTGTGTTCATTTTTGAGTATGAAAATCTCAGGTTAAAAAGAAATCGCCTCCTCTGCAACCCGTTTGCAACTGGTAATATCCCTTGGGGTCCCTCTGCTCCTCACTGAGGCTTTTAGTACCTCTTGTTACCAGATGGCAGCAGGCTGGCATTTGTCTAGTTAAAATGGATGCTGGAAGCAGCATTGAAAAGCACATTGTTTGAGACTGTCATTGTTTGCATTTCTGGCTTGGCCGGTACCCAGCTGGGCCAATCCGGCACAGGCACCCTGCACTGAGGTACCCACACAGAGGGATCAGTCTTCAGATGAGAGATGAAGAGGAGGTGGCTGATTTTCCAAGCACCCCTCTAGACCATGGCAAAATGTGCTCTGCTTCCCTCTTCCAGGCTGACCTGGTTCCCAAAACCCCTGGAATGCAAGAGTATCCACCAAAGGGAGCCCGGGGGGGGGGTGCTGGGGAGGGGATGCTCCCTGAATGCCCGGGATGGAGCTTGTGAGGCTGCTGGGTGTCAGGGCACTGACACTGTGAGGTGTCAGTGAGCAGGAGATCGCCCTGAA
Organism: Promerops cafer; assembly: GCA_013398275.1. Classification (NCBI taxonomy): domain Eukaryota; kingdom Metazoa; phylum Chordata; class Aves; order Passeriformes; family Nectariniidae; genus Promerops; species Promerops cafer. The sequence goes on from VZSE01013760.1 coordinate 541,300, forward strand.
TGTAGGGGGTAGATGCAAAGCTAAAGCTGGGGTTGTGGTGAGGAATAAATGATAACTTAATATTTGAGAGGTAAGTGTTGGTAATTAGTCTGCAACACTTTGATCATTAATGCATGCAATCAAATTATCATCAAGAACGCTTTCCCAACAGCCACCCCTCCCTTTCCCCCTCTTCTCTCTCTTTATTTTAAGGGCTGGCACACGGCAAAAGTTGACAGCACCAGCCCCATCGTGCAGTCAGGATGCTTTCAAAGGAAGCTGCTGCTCCCTAGTGTTTGCAGGATTCAGAGCTGAAGCCAAAAGCTTGGGAAAGAAAGGGCGAATTCCCAAAGAAAGGCTGGGCAATAAACTAATGGGCCCAGGCAGTTTTCTATCCTGAGCAGCAGTTCTTTGTTATCTGCTTGACTATTGATTGCAATCCCCATGGATACAGCTCAGGTTTTCCTGCTTTGAGTTCTTAAGTGAAATTAAAAGCATGCGGTTCATTACTCAGTGCTCTCCTCTCTTCCTCTGATCTTCTGGCTCCCATCCAGGCACTGCTGGCCAATTACACCGCCGGGAATAACCTGCCTTTTTTTCCATTCACATTTCTACATACTCTGCATCTTCAGGAAATGGGGGAAGAGATCACACCGGGCACTCTGTGAACTCTACCTTTCAGCAATGCTGTGAATAAGAATTGATCAGTGTTCCTGCTCTGCAGCCATGGCTGGAGATTAATACCAGCTTTTTGTGAATCTTGCATGGAGATCTACCCATCTGTGTCCACTGTATGCATGTGTGAACATGTGTGTGCCTGTGTGGCAGCTCTGCAGGGGCTCAGACTTTGGCAGAAATGGTTGGAGGATATTTTTCTTGGGTAAATTCCAGTTCAACAGAATTACCTTTTTTCCCCTGTATTTTTATGGAAGTTCACCAGCTTTGGTACTGTAAGATGGGGAAAGAGAGCTGGTAAGAGGTGGTAAGGCTTTTAAAGGGAAATGTGTTTTTAGTCCAATATTGGGTGTTTTAGCTAAACCAGAAAGTGCCAATGCCCAGTAAATTGAGCAGTGGCTGATACCCCAAACTTCTTCTTGGGTTGCCATGGGGAAGTGTGAGCAGCAAGAGGTCAGCAGCACAATGTACTTTCCCAAAGTCAGAGAAAATCTTCCTCTGGACTGTGCCACCTAAAACATCCCAGGTCAACCTGAATCTCTCCAGCACTGTTGGTGATACAATCTCCTTTGACAGCCATGTCTTAAAGGAAGGGCAAATGAATGCATTAAGATCTCCCTGGATATTTTATCCAGCCATCTATCAGGATCTCCTGAATAGTATTTTGTCTGCAGAGTTTAACATCAAAGACATGGAAAGTCAATGGGTGGACTTCCTTTTTATTCCCAGAATTAGAGGTCAAATCATGCCTGATAACAATATAAATCTATACATACACTGTTGATAGGCATAATAATAACTGGTAGGTGACATGAAATGCTGGTGAAGGGTGCACTGAAATTCAGGCTACTTATCTAGGCTTTCAGCACAGCCTGAAGCAGGACCTACATTTAAGATTTTTGGCAAGCCCAAAATACTTCTTTTCATTACGTAATTGGCCTGTAACTCTAATGATGATAGTGGAGCTGCTCCAGATTTAAACTAATGTAACTGACAGCAGATTTTTGGCTCTGAGTCTGTAAGAAAAAGCTTGCCATAAATTCAGTATTCAGACTGTCCTTTGTAGTTTCTTCCTTTTCTCAGGGAGGAAGCAAGTGATTCTCACTTTTCAAATTTAGTTCCTTTCTGTAATATTTTATTATGGTTACTGGGGGTTTGGTGTCGTTCAGCTGGCCTATTTAAGGTAGGTGAGCATGAGTGGAGACCACATTCATCCCCTATATAACAATGGAGATGTTCCACGTGCACTGTTCCCAGAATAGCTCCCCCCAAAAATTACTACTCTCAGCTTGGTTTATGGGCTATGCTACAGAGGCTAAAATTGACTCAAGTTTGAAGAATGTCTATTTAAGTATCTTTAAATTGTGAATGTTTAAAAGAGGGGATTTTTGAGCGCCAGCCTGGGGATTTTTTTATTTTAACATTACATTTAATGGTGTCTTTGGCATTTAATGTGAGGGGGTGTGTGTGGTATATCTGTGTGCTTATGTTTATATCTAGAGAGAGATAACTCATGTGGAATGAAAATCCATTTAGCAGAAAAATGAGATCTCTTGAGTGTTTGTATTTTCTGCTGCAACTAGAAAACACTAGTACTATAAAAAAATAAAACACAGAATGATCTAAACCAATAAGATATGATTTTATGCCAAGATGTGAGAATGGATCTATATCTTTATCAGGTTCCTCTCACTCGAGAGATTAAAATCACATGGAAGCTTGTTAGAAATTCACTCTATACAGTATATCTTTCAGAAATACATTGTAATGATGTCTGACAGCTTCAAAAATGAATTACAGACTCGGGGGTAACTTCTACCTTTTCCCATGTACAAATCCCACAACCCAGCCAGGTCCACCCACACGTGTGCACAGTCATGCACAGAGCATCCCAACAGGATGCCTCCAGGCCTCTGGGCAAACACAAAATGCAGGATCAGGGTCACACAAGTTTTTCCCTATTTCAGAGCAGAGTTCTGGGAGCCTGTGGTAGCTCAACCTTGTATTGGGCTGTTTTCACTGAATCATAGATCAGTCTGGGTTGGAAGGAACCTTAAAGATTACCCAGCTCCAACCCCCTGCTCCAGGCAGGGACACCTTCCTCTAGACCAGGTTGTTCAGGGCTCCATCCAGCCTGTCCTGGTTTTTCACCTTTTAAACTCAGGCTTGAAGTGGCTGTTGAAGGGGAACCCTACAGAGGGGCTGAGGTCCTGTGCAGACCTGTCCTTTTCCATGTGGTGTGTGTGCTGCTGGCTGCTTGTCCCATGGACAAATGCACATTAGCTAATCCTCCTCTGGATGCCTGCATTCAGCAGGGAGTTAAAAAACCCAGAGCACTTTCAGCTGGTAACATTTATTCCTCCTATACTCCATGCCAAGAAAGCTGCCACCTCTGTTTCTTGATTTTCCTTCTCCTTTTTTTCCCCTCTCACTTACTGTGTCTTGGGTGGATGTGTTTGCTATTATAAAGTCTATTGAAACATAAACATATACTTTTAAAATAGCATTTCACTCTGACAATACTTCTGGAGAGAGCTGAGAATATTATGGTGGAGATAATGTACTCCAGACAATAAGAGAAGACAGGAGCGGGAAGCTTATCTGCTAGAACCCCTATTGCCTATTTCAACAATAATCCCCTTCAAAATGATGTTTTTCTGTGTACGCTTAAAATGCATGATATTCAGCCTGTTCATGTGGCTTTTAATAGCCTGGATAATTTTCCATACAATTAATTCCCTGAATATATTCTCTTTTGCTTCTGCAATTTTTAACGTGGGTTGTTCCTCTACGGGTGCAGGATAACACATCTCAGAGCAGCACTCCACATCCAGGCACCCACCTCTGTGCAGGAGCTCCGTGAGGATGCTCGAGATGGGTGGGTGGCTCTGCACAGCCTGATGCAGCTACAGTTCCTTTTCTGAAGACAGATTTTAAGGTTTTATTTTTCTTGCTTGCTTTGATTTCTGTGGCAGTGGAATCACAAGGATTTTGTCTCTGAAAGCAATGCTAAGCCCAGGTATGGAAATAAAGGGCTAAGTGACAACTGATGAGCAGCTGGGAAAGGTGGGGGGAATGTCCTGCATTGCAGGGCTGTGCTGTGATGCTCTGGAAGCTGTGAAGAACCAGAGTTGCTGCCATGAGCCAGGAGAATGTTCCCCAAGGGAGAAGGGTGTGGGAGCCTGACTCGCTCCTTCTCCCAAAGAGCTCCAGGGCAGGGGGGTTGCCAGGCTGGAAATAAAGGAAGGTATGTACAGATTATTTCCACGGCTGAATTTCAGTGCTTCAAAGCCTAAAATGACCTCTAAAACAAGGACTATGTTCACTCCCACTGATAGGCACAGGGGAAGTGGATTATTTCCCACTTACTCCAGACACATGGACATCCATAGTCATGGAAAAACACTTCTGCCCACTTCCCTACGGGCCACTGGGCCACTGTGGGAGCGGGAGCTCAGCATTACAGGACAGGAAGGGCTGGCAAGACAGATCTTCACCCTGGTGTAAATCAGCTTTATCTCTTCCAGGGAGAACAATGCCAGCTCAGTTTATACCCGCTGAGGATCTAATTGGCATTTGGCTCTGGCTGCAAAATTAGGATTGTTTCATCATTGTGCTTCTGATCCTGTATCATGGGAATCAATGAGGAATTTGATTACAGGCTCCTCTTTGGATTCTCAGCCCCACTTGGGGACGTTAATCATCAAAGTAGGGACTGAGGGGTACAGAGAATTGGCTGGAAAATTTAGATCACTTTTCAAAAGGAAAATGGAAGCCAAATCTATGTGGTCTGAAAGAATTTAATAACAGCTGAAATTTAACTTGGAAAAGAAAATGATCCCAAGGGTTGATGGTGTTTTGTCATTGACTTGTGTTCAAGCTCTCCTCTCTTCAGCTACGATACGGGTACAGTGAACATAACTGGCTCCTGGAAGAGAAGAGAAGAGAAGAGAAGAGAAGAGAAGAGAAGAGAAGAGAAGAGAAGAGAAGAGAAGAGAAGAGAAGAGAAGAGAAGAGAAGAGAAATGCTGGTGTGATTATTCAGCTTCTGGCATGTTGTGGCTTTAGATACAGTGGAATCTCATCTGCCCCTGCCTGAGAAAATGCAGATACATCACATCACCAGCTAATCCCACTTTTCCACCATCTTTCCTCCCATCCTGCCCTGGTCAACCAGCAGAAGGAATACAAACTATATGAACCATTAACTTCAGCCAGGCTTGAGCTGGGCATGGTCCTGCACCCGCTGGTGCTGCCGGGCACGAGAAGGCACTGCCTGCCTTCCACAGCAGCTGGGGCTGGCCTGCTCTCAGTGCAGGAATCTCCTGCAGGGGTGGGGAGTCTGGGACAGGGATTACACCCCACAGCCCTCTTCCAGCTGGCATTTGTGTTTCAACCCACCCATTAGGCTCAGATGAATTACTAAAAGCTCACTTTGCATTGCAGGACCATGACACAGATGAGCAATGACATTGGGTCACGACCCGTTGATGATAGAAGTGAATCAACGCACCACAGACAGACAAAAAGAGATTATTAACTCAGTGCTTAATACAGAGTGCCAAAAATCAGGATTTCCCTCTGGCTCTGTACTGATTAGTGTGTGACCTCAGGAAAGTCTCATGATGTGCCGGAGCCTCAGTTTCCTCACCTGCAATATAGTGATAAGGCCCATCACAACTTTTCACTGCTGATAAAAAACTGATCTTACAGAGCTTGGAGCACACAAGCCAAAACCCTCCCTCAGACCCAGTGGGGATAAGCAGGGTCATATGATCTATGAATGCAAAATCCCTAAGAGCGGGTGGTTTTATTTGTTTTCTTCATTTTAATGAACAACTCTTCCACCTATTTCCAAGCTCACGAGGCACCTTCTACTGCTATGAAAACAAGAAACCTATTTCTCTGTGTCAGCAGCAGACTCATAAGCAGACTAGCAAATAAGGTATGTGCAGCTAAGGACTGTCTCATGGATATACACGAGTTACATCCTTTTCCATCATTTTGCTGATTAATAGGCATAATATCGTGTCTGATCACTGCAGTAAGTATACTGTGAAAGATAACCACTGAAGACATCTAATTGTTTTCCCTTTGGGTGTTTTGGGGGGTAATGCTTTAAAATAATGGCCCTAATCATTATTAATTCCTTTAGTGTTTGCTGGAATAGCATCAATCACAACTAACTCCTTTGCTATTAATGCGGATGTCACAGATACTTCTGTAGGGTTTCTTTCTGCTAGGATTCGGTGTTCATTAGCTGCAGCAGTTTTTTTTCCCCATTATTCCTGAAGGGCTTGAGAAATCTCTTGCTGGGGGGGAGCCAGCAGGCTGTATGCTCAGCTCATCTGGTGTGAGAAAGGGTAGGTCTGCTTTTAAATGCAATGACCCTTGATTTCCCTCTCTGCCACAGAACTGACTCCTCTTACTCATCCACTCTGCATACGCTGCTCCAGTCTTCAAAGATTAAAGACAGATTCCCACACTCTCAGAAACTGTCAGGAGACCCCGTTTTCCTTCACACACTCTCCAACCTGGCATATAGAAGGGAGTAAAAAAACCAAAGTTTTAATTTGCCATGCTGACAAGCCTAGGATTTTAAGATTAAGCTGTGTGTCTAATGATGCTAATTAAGGAAATCTCTGAAGAACTAGCTGTGATCATAATAAATAACAATAAGGTCCTCAATTTTCTTCTGCAAAAGTTATCGTGAAAGGAATGAAATAAATTTCCGGGGCAGTTGCAGCTATTACAAGATTTACAGCAGTGGAGATGCTCTGTTGATTCTCCAGCTCCTATTGTTCACCTTGCCATTGTGGATTTGCTTTTCTGTTAAAATGGTTTTGGTTTTTTTTATGGATGGTACCAGCTGCAGGCTAGACTTTGGCCTGCCTTCTCCTCTCAGGAGTCCTGTTGAAGGGGATGTGTCAGGAGCAAAGCATGTCCTTGCTGGTGCTTTCCAGCAACCCAGAGCACTGCCTGCTGAGAGCATAGAGCTCCCCACGGCATCTTTGAGTTATCTGGTGAGCAATGTAGTGACATTTCAAAGACCTTCAGGCATCCCACCTTGCCTCTGGCTGCCAAGAGCTCCCAGTATCACTTCCACCCACCACTTCCAGACATCTCTGACCCCATGTGTTGTCCATGATGTCTTTGTGTAGGTACCTGAATAGCTCTTGAGCCTGGCAGTGCCCTTGCCAGGTCTACTCTAAAGTCTCTAAGCATAAATTTACTCTTTAACTGTCCTAAACCAGTGCTGACACCACTTTAGTGGCATTTGTCAAGTAAAGGGCTTGTCTCTGTCTGAAAGCTTTGGGAGAGGGTTGGTGAAGTAGCATTTCTGCTAACCACAAATCTTTCTTCACATAGCTTGAAAGGCAGTTTCAAAGCCAAGAAACCTGAGCTGCAATCACTCCTTTGGCTGCGTGTGTTTTCTCATTAGTGGGCTGATTTGCTGCAAAATGCTGAGGATTTCACATGCCTGTTGATACTGTTCTCTGATGAATTCAGGAAAATGCTGGTGGAGTCTCTTGTCCCATCTTTCAATTCCAATCAATTCAGTATTCTGTATTCTTCACTAAAATAAAGCACCTCCCATGGCCATATCCTTGTGAGCAACCCTACAAAGATAAAAGATGTGCTTGTGTGTGCATGTGTCCTCAATCCCAACTCCTCCTTCATGCCTTAGAGCAAGGCTTAAGGAGTGGTGCAAAGCCAAAGGCAGAGGAAGGGACTGGCTTAGCATTCCCCAAGCATCCTTTCTAAATTCATTGCTGTTAGTTTGCCTGTGTTGTTGCAAAACTCAATGAGTTTGTCATAGCTCGCAGTAACATCTCCTTTCAGCAGCAGAGATAACCCTGCTGTTGTAATAGCTGCTGAGAGAGACTTCCAGCTGGGACACACTTCCGCTCAGCTCCTCCTGGCTCATCTGGAATAAGCTGCTTTGTGGTTCATCCAAAAGATCCTCATTTCAGCACTGCCTTGGGAAACGAGTTCTCCCAGCTCTCCTGCAAATGGAGGGCTCCCAAGGGTGAAGAGCACAGCAATGTCTCCTAAATCCAGGGAAAATAGCAGGCACAAGCCTGATAGAAAATTTCCTGTGTTTATCTTAGGAATAAGAGGCAAGATCGAAGTCCTTGGAAAGAAGAAATAAATGGTGATGGAAGGGGAAGTTTACACTGGATATTAGGAAAAAAGGTTGTCAAACGTTGGGAAAACCTGCTCAGGGAAGTGGTGGAGTCACCATCTCTGGGGGGATTTAAAAGCCATGAAGATGTGGCACCAAGGGGCATGGGCAAGTGTTGGATGGGGCAGTGCTGGGTTAATGGTTGGACTCAGTGACCTAAAATGGTCTTTTCCAATCTCAATGATTCTATGATTCTATGAGAACATAAAACTGGGGAGATGTGTTTCTCCCAGTCCTTCCTTGGTTTTGCAATACATGACCCAGGTATCTTTAGCATCTCTCTGTGTTTAGCATCTCATCTAGTTACACTCTTGCCACCCACTGGGGATTACAGTCCAGGATTTTACCTCTTCTGGCATGTGTGAGTGCTGGACTGCTTCTTCATCACACCCTATTCCTTGCCAGGTGATCCCCTGTGAGCACTCACAGCCCTGATATCGCAGTTGCTGGGACACTGGGAATTAGCCCTGGGGCAGGGCAGGCTTGCCCTGCAGTAAGGTTGCCTGCAAGGAGGTGGTTTGCTCCTGCAGATCCTGGTCCTGCTGATCCTGACTGCCTTGACCTTCACGCCGTCTGTTTTCCACAGTTTGAGCCTGGTTGAATACCAAGCCCTGGTGGGAATGCTGGCACTGCTGAGCTGACCCTCCTGAATCCCTGACCTGGTGCTTTCTTTTAACCCATCTGTGCTTGTCGTAGGCAAACAAGGTCACACCAGGCGTTGTGATGCCTTCCCCAACCTTTCTGTAGTTAAACTTCTGGAAAATGTATGTCTTTATTTAAGCCATTGTAGGCTGACTGTCGCTATGGGCTGCAAATGTTAATTTGGGATTGCAGCTGCTTAGAACCCCTATACCAATATTGTTTCCTATTGAAAAACACTATTCAGTCAAAACCAAAATTTCTGTGTCTCTTTGAAATTTCAGCATCTTCTTCCTGGAAAAATCTGAATTGTGGTGAAAGAAAAAAATTTTGCTTGGGAAATTTTTAAGTATTGAATTTTTTGGTCCTTGCAACACATGTGGGAGTTTTTATTTCTACTGGTTTTTTCTGTAAATTTCTTATCTGCATGCCTGCTATATTCCCAGACAGAAATGCATATAGAAAAAGTAGAATAATAACCTATGCCAATAGACTCTGTTTCCACAGATGTGCTGCTGGAAATATTCTGCCATTCTTTTTTGCATCCCATCAGTAAAATCCCAGGAGTAGTTGCTGCTTAGCGCTAATAGAAATATGTCTTTATTTTTTTGGCACAATGCTTCCTCTTAATATTGTAATATAAAATTTAAATTAAAAAAAAATGGCTGGGCATTCTGCTTGGTGGACAGCTAGGAAATCAGATGTTTTCCAGTTCTGCGTTGGATTAAACCCAATTTTTCTAACATCTTCTTTTCCACTATGATGCAAATGTTCTATCTACAGTGTTTCCTAATCTCTGCAGCAGGGATCTATGGGAGTTCATGGACTATTTCTAATGGATCTCCAAGACACAACTCAGAAAAACAGGTTTGTTGCGCAGACAGTTAGATGTGCTGTTCAGGGCTTCCCTCCTCTGCCAGAAAACACTTGAGGCAGAGAATATTTTAAAACTGCTCTTTCACACACTGCATTGGAAAAATATGCCCCATCACCTACTGTAATTATAATCTTCAAATTCCCATAAAAGTGTTGATAAAATTGTTCTTGTTTCATTTATACAAACTTCCCCGTGCTCTGGGCATGTCATTTACCTTTTCCTACGCCTCACTTTCCTTTCTGGAAAAGCAAGATTTTCTGTTGATTCGCAGGAAGATTTTGGAAGAGGCAGTTCATATTTACAAAGTGCACTGAAGGGGAAAATGACTTGCTAGGGGAAATTTCTCATTGCAGTAATTAATCTGATTCATCCAGGGCAAATAAGGGTGTTGCTGCACAACGTTTCCTTGTGGAGCCCGAAGAGAGGACCGTGGAACAGAGAAGGCTGACAGCCTGTCTGCGTGCCCAGAGCCTCCCCCACTCCCTGGGCAAGGGGCTGGCTGAGTCACAGCCAAAGGCTCTTGCAGATGGGGTTTGATGCAGACGGGTGCCCTGCGCTGCTCCCGGTGCCAGGCTGAACGACACCACAGGCATCAGAGCTGGGAAGAAACCCTCTGCAGGGTTTTATGCCTTCCTCTGCTGTACTTTTAGCAGCAGGGAAAGGGCCAAGGAATGCTCATAGTCACTGAGCTGTAGTTAACAGTTTAGTTAGTACTGTCTGCTCACCCATCTACTCGGCTGCCAAGGGCCATACAAATCACACATGTTGAAAGGATTGAGGTGGTGAGAAAAGGGTAGAGAAGCCTCTGCAGTCACCAAGCTTTTCTTTAAGCCTGAAGGACCTGATGTTTTCCCCAGTGCTGGACCCTGAGGTTTGATGGCAGGCATTAGGAAGACTTGCAGGTTCCAGGAAGGCACCAGTGAAGATGCCCGAGACACCCCTGCCTGGCACGTCCCCCAGCCTCTGCTCTCCCTCAGGTCAGAGCTGAGTCTGAAGAGCCTGTTTGAATGCAGAGACCACGCCTCAAACTCTGATCTGGCTTACAAGCCAGTGACCGTTTGCTTCTCTCTTGCCTGACATTTGCATGCATTAAATTAAATCACTTTTTATTTCCAAGGACAGTGATTAATCCACCAAGCCCTTCTGCTATTGCTTGAAATGTATTAGCTGCTTAGCCCAGAAGAGAAGTAAAAGAGTCTGTGCTTTAATGGCAAACAATGAGGTTTAAATACATCCCATCTCCTTTAACATCTCCTGCTAATTAGTGACAAAGGCCCTCCTGCTCAAGTACAGCAAATATTTAACACCCACCTTCATTAGCCTGAAATTTATTTACCACCTTGTCCTCTGGCAGACATGGGAGCCATTGCCACAGTCAGCAAGCCTTCCCTGGGATTTCCAACCCCTCAGACACGAGAGGGCTCCCAGACAGCCCTGGCAAGGGAAACACTCTCCTCATCTCCTATCTCCTGGGGTAAAAGACAGCAAATGTCTGCCAGTGTGAACCACCATTCCAATACACTTGCAGGATTAGTGAGGGTGAAGCATCCTAAGGGACATCTAATGGAAAAAGAAGAAATAAATGCCTAGAAGACAAGAAAAACTGTGCCACTGTCTCAGGGAGCCCCAAGCAACCCAATGGGGAAGACATTCTGCAAAAGTATCCCTCCCGACTTCTCCATTCCTGCCCTCACCAGTGGCAGTTGTTTTGAGCAATCAGCAAAATCACACGTTGCTTTTCCCACTCATGGGTAGAAGTGGCAGAGCTGAATTTTTTCTCTCCTGGGGCACTGGTGCAGGGGTGGGAAGGAGGAATGGCTCTCCTCTAGCACCGAAGCCTGTAAGGCACGTTCAGCCATCCTCATGATGCATGGTGAGAATCATCTTCTCCAGGCAGGCAAGCGATGGAGCCATTAACAAAACAGATGATGGGGCAGCCTGTGAGCACAGTGCTCTGCTCCTCTCCCAGCATTTACTGGAACATGGCAGACACAGATTCTTGCTGATAAAGCACTAACCCCAGCAATGAAAACACTGTGTTTTATTTCAAAATAATTAGTTCCTGGATTTGACAGACCTGTGGCCCAAACACTCCTATTCACTCAGTGCCTGCTGCCTGGACAAGCAGAACACAGCAGGACCTTCATCCATGAACCAGAGGGGGTGTTGGATCATCCTTGCACCAGGGAGGGTTTTGAGGCCCCTCTCACAACCCCTCATCCTATGTTCTCACTGTGGCCTCCCTCAGCAGCTCCAGAGCGAGCGCATCAGTGATCTGGGGTAATCTTTGCCTGATGCTGAGCCCATTGCAAAGTCACAGTCCTCTTTCTGGCATTCCTCCCCGTGTCACAGTGCAGGTGACTTTAGATAAGGAAGAAAATGCCAGGCAGTCTGCAGAGTCCCCATCACCAGGGGTCTTCTAAAAGAAGTATGACAAACACCCATAAAGAGGGATGTAGGCTGAGCCAGCCTGCACCATTCTATGCTTCCTGTGCTGTCACAGCAGTGACAGTGCCATCACACTGTGTACGAACAAAAGGGTGTCCTTTCCACACAGAACCAGGCCAAAGTCTTATTCATCCCCAGACTTTCAATCCAATTGCTCTTCCACACAAATTATTTGCTATCAAATAGTGTTTGAATTTCCAGTCCACACCTCCCTGTGTCCTAGGGTAAACTTATGCTTCAGAGCTTTCCAGCTTGGCTGTCCAAATCAGAGAAGGACCTGAGCTTTTATGTGGAAGACCTGTCCCTACATGATGGTCTGGGTGAAATTGTTTTGGGTTGTTTTTTTTTTTTTTTTTGCACCTTGCAATGAGAGCTAGAACAGAGGTCCTAGGAGCAAGCCCATTGGGATGTCTGCCTGTCACTTCAAGGTGTTTTAATTTGGATTGCTTAAATCACCAAAATACCACAATTCCTGCCCAAGGGCACACAGGAGCTAAGTCTTTTCACTGAAGCAGCATTCAATTCCCTTCCTCCTACAAATGAGCTTGAGCTGTCCTGATAATTAGTACTTTATCTTGGATGGCACAAAAAGGAAAGAAAGGGTGGGGGGAGGAAGCCCTCAGCCTTCACTGCTGGGCAGCCTCACAGTTTCTTCTTATTAGCCGTGATAATGATGGGAGAGAATAAAAGGCCCAGAGCTGCTTCAGTCACCTCATTTCATCTGGTCTGAGATTCAAGTCACTCGAGTGTCAAGAGAGCTTTTTAATTTCCAATATCACTGCTGCCAGAAATTAAAAATAAACTGGGAGCAAAACCATCAGATTAGCCAATCACACTGGAATTGCCTTTATTGTTATTGTTACTGTTGTTATTATTATTTGATCAGCTTTGGGAGAATTAAAGCTATTTCGCAAATCAAAATATGTCTTGGATTTGAATGGACTGATATTAACTATTCTATAGTCTGTATTAGTGATGGCCTAATAGCCTGAAACATCAAGGCATGCTCTGCTGGAATCAAGCTTAAATTAATACTACCAGTTCATAAAAATTGCTTGTGTCTATATAAACTTCATTGTGGCTTCTTAAAACATTTAATTAGCTAAAGAAACTGGGTGAAAAACCCAGATGTGATCCAGTCAGTATCTTGACTGTACTAAAAAAACCCCAAGGAAATAAGATGAAGGCACCAGGACCCATGGGCTTGGAGAATTCACTCCAGGTTTTACTCATGCACATCCTCTCATGTGGTGTCCACTTGCCCCTAAACCTGGTCAGGACTGATGGAGACATTTTGGCTGCACTTACAGGTGAGACCTTTGATGTCAGCTCAGGGGCAAAAGACAAAGAAGCAGAAGAAATAGGATATACTGAAAAGAATGCTTCAGAACAGCTGTTCTAGTCTCATTCCCTCTACTGCCATGAGAAAAATCTTTTAAGAATGGCAAGGGACAAATAGGGATAGGGGCTGCAATCCTTACGTGAATATACATAGCCATGCTCACAGTCCTGGCAGTCTCTGAGACAAGACCACTCAGCCAGACTGAAATCATTCCTTACAGTTTGGCTGCAAATGTGGAGTGAGAAGGGCAGGGCTGAATGCTACAGCAAAGAGGAGGAAAGGGGTGCTATCCAAACTCCAAAATTCAATATCACAGACTCTGTATGTACTTACAGCCATTCTGCTGTGTTAATGTGCTACAAAAGTCAATGCAGAAATGCACTTTTGCAGTAGAAATTAGTCTGCTGTCTGTGAAGAGTATCCTAGGAAAACAGCAGCGATTCTGCTGAGGTTTTCTTGTACAGAGAGGAGCACGGGCTTGCCCTCCTTGCAGTGGACCAAGTCTTACAAACTTTGGATCTTTCAAAAGGAAAATCCTGGTTGTTATTCCTGGCTCCTCATTGCTGGCCTGTACCTCCATCTCCCCAGTCATCAATAATTTTGTTACTTAAACTGGATTTTCCACATCATATTTTTGGCTCTCACAAACTCATCCCATTTTGATAGGGAATGTCAATTTGACATGTTCTTGATCTATTTCCCTTCACTCTCCTGGCACAATCTAGTTCTCATACTTGGGTAGCATGAGTGCTTGGAGGAAGGAAACAGCAGATTACATCAGAGTGAAGGTTCATCAGATCTCTTTGAATAAGGTGGGATAGATACAGCAGTAGTGGCTTTAAGTTTTAGGTCCCCCAACAGGGGAAGGTTCAGGAAGGCTCCAGCACTATCCCCTTCTCCCATCTGGCTGCAGCCACTCCACATGCCGCCCACCCCGGGCACTCTGAGTGGTGTGTGACCACACACTGGTACTGCCTGAACTACATTTTGCCATTTCCTCTCACATTAAGAAAAAGCACTTTCTTCCTTAGATAGAAGGTCTTAATTTTTTTTTACTGAAGAGAAATTTAAAATTAGACATTTGGTTATGAAATATTTGATTCTGAATTCACAGTCGCCCTTGCTGATCTCATGGCTTTTGTAATTAGTCAGGAAACAGCTGTAAACATGCTGGACTCCTCTGTTCTTCCTTCTAGTTGCAAATTTTAAACTATTTGCAAGCAAAGTATTATTGACAAAATTGTGAGTCATTGTGTATTATAAATAGATTTAATGATCTCTGTAGACGATCACAAACAAGAACAAAATTCATTGTATTTCATTTCATTTCATGAAAATTCATTGATTACTTATTAATTATTTGCTCCATTCCAGTGCTTGCTGTTGCCTCATGGGAATTTTGAGGATCAATTAATTAAGGTTCAGATAAGATCTTGAATAATGTTTCAGGGATCTAAGATACCAGGCTGCCTCTGTGAATTTTTCTTATTTAAGTGGACTTTGTTAGATCTTAGCAGTCTATTTCATAACTCACCACTAACTTTGGATTTATAATTATTTGCTATGCAAATCTCCAAATATTTAATGTCACCTTCATTTCACATGCTAATCAGCTGTCTGCTTCACTCTGATTTGTGTGTATAATTTTGACTTTAATGAAGATTTGATTGTTTACATGAATAAACATTTGAGAGAATAAATTTAGTGTCCAGTCTCACATGTAGCATATTTTAAAGCCAGAAGAGACTATTTGTATAAAATATGTGTAAAACAGACCATTTTATGCCTTCCCAGAAGTTCTTGCAGTGACAGGAATGAATTTTTCCCGCCACACAGGTGAGTGCTATTGAGTTCAATAACGTCTTGTTGAGTAAGAGCGTATCTTTTAGAGCACATCCAGCCTCTATGAAAAGACTCCAGGTGATGATAAATGCATCCCTTTCCTTGACAAAGTGTGCTAATGGTTGTTCTCCACTGGTGCAAAGTGAAGGTATAGTTCCTATTGAAAGTGGTTTTCAGTATCATTATTAGTTAGCTTTTCATAGCAAAAGGAAAAAAAAAAAAAGAAAAGAAAAATAAAGAAAACGAAAATCAAAAGAATGCTCCTTTTAGCTCTCCATGACATTCACAGCTCCCACAGCAGACGGTCTAGTGAGTAAATATAAAGTAACAGACTTTCTAACCACACTATTTACTTGGTTCTTTGCAATGGCTCTGAATGAGCCATTAAGGACTGTTGTGTAAATATAGGATTATGGGCTCTTTAAACACATGCTATTCACTTGCTCTGCCATTATGGGGATCTCTCACTCCCAGGCTCTTACTGACAGACTCTTTGTTAATCCTTTCAGAAGAAACACAGCACTGGTCTCTGCTCCTCACTTTGGTATCCACCTGTGTAGCCCGAAGAGAGCCCTGGGAGAGCGCTGCCTCTGCCTGAGCACACAGAATTCCTGGTGCTCCCGGCGTTAAAGTCATCCTGCCATGAGTGTTACACCTTGACGACCCACTAAAGTGACTTCACTAAGCTTAAGCAGGCTCTTCATGTGTCTCTCCAGCCTATTCTGAGGATACTAATGGATTTTTCTATGGGTCTATAGGAGGACAAGTGTCATTGTTTCTGATCACCCTGATACAGTAGTTATCTGGCTTAGGAAGGATGCTTGTTATGTTGAGTTCACATGCCAAAACTCATTACAGGCTCCAAAACAGCTCACACCACCTTTGAGCGAACTCGAGACTGATGGTAAAAGACCAAACAGCTATGGATAGACCCTACCAGTGCAGTGGTCAAAGTTATAACCAGCAGTCCAGACTGAATTTCCTACAATGCTACATTTCTTTAGTCAGTTATATCAAGCCATATCAACAAAAGCTGTTAAAAATAATATCTTGGAAACACATATGAACTCTGTAATCTGCTCTTATTACTATTCATTCTCAAAAGCACTACATTTTAACGAGGTATGCTTCCATTTGGGCTAGGCCTATTGGGTTTTACATCCTACCAGCAGCAGAGGGAAACCACAGAGGTGACAAACTGAGTGGCAATGAAGAACCACTACAAGCATCAACGAGTTCTGGGAGAGCTTCAATCATTAGGTACAGGAAACACCATGTACCCCCAAACAGTGTGAGGCATTCTGGTGTCTGACACAACATTTGTCTTGCCAGTCCCTTTCCCATGGTGGGAGGAGGTGGACACTAAGACAGGAGGTGGCTGAGGAGTCTTATCTGCTTCCTACCCCTTCAGGTAATTCCCTAGGTGAAGCCAAGTTACACACAGTGTAAGAAAGGGATGTAAGAACAGCCTCCACCACCCGACGCCATTGACTCCCTTACGCCTTGTGCAGTCTAAGTGATGAGGCAGAGCAGAGGATGCTCCACCACCACACTTCAGAACAAGTGCAAAGCATCTGAAGGATATGCCCAACATCAGAGTTTATCCCTAACCAAGATCCCAGAAAACAGCAAGTTCCTGTGTGCTGCTTGCACTGGGAACTGCAGGCTACATGATATCATGTTAAAACATCTTCAGGCACTGTAGTACATCACTTCCATATCTCCCCCCCTGTTCCTGGAGCAGTGCTGAGTTTCCTGAGCATAGGGCAAGATGCAGCACAAACAATCCAGTTTTTCTTCCTTTCACTGCTTCAAGTCTCATTTTGACAGGAATCCTAAGGCTTCTGCTTCACAGGAGCCTCTCACATCTTAATAAAAATCAGGTACTGAGCTTCCAAAAAGACATGCTAAGTCTGAGCCTGGGGCTGGCTCCAAATTCTACTGAACTCGAATGAAATATTAACAGTGATTTGGATTAGACTCTTTATGGTTTGACAGGCAAGAGAGAGAGGGGCTGATTGCTCTGTGCACTCCTACGGATGTAAATCATCTGAAAGGAAAGGAGAGGATAAAGCCATGATTTTCCTACTTGCTGCATGAGTCCCTTTTGACCTGGTAACTCACAGCATCACCTGCTCCCTGGGACAGCTGGGGAAGCTTGTGCCTCACATGGGGATGTCTCCTGATCAGCCAAAATGGGGATGGAAGCACAGGCCTCAGGGTTTTTATCTGCAATATGCTGAAGGACAGTGAACTAACTAGTAACCCTTGGTATTACACCTGATTTTACCTGTGTCTAGAGAGGCCAATTTCTTTTATGGCTCTAATTTACCAAGTCTACAAATGTCAAGCCACAAAAGGTCCTAATACTACAGACAGCTTTGCTTAAAAGGTAGCAATTAATAATCCCATTGCTTTTCCAATTTTCTATTTAAGTTTTAATGTCCTTTATTGTGAGTCCTTGGCAGACGTTTTAAGGCTTTTGTCTTACAAGTCTTGAGCTGCTTAGTGGTTTGAGATCTCTGTGGCATGCAAATATTTAAAACCACAAACTCAGAAATGACACATACCTTGTTAGTGAGTGGCTGCATAATTCATGTCATCTGCACTTCTTTCTTTATGGCAAGCATGTGTGGAGGGTGGAGTACTTGAGCAAATGCCTCCAGCCAGCAGAACCTGGAAATATCTATCTTTAGTTGCTTTGGACAACCTATCCAGGACTGTTCATTTGTTCTGTCTGTTTGTTCTGTCCATGGTCTTTTCTAGACCTCTGTAAATAGTTGAGTCTTTCCTTTGGGGAGAAGCAGACATAAAATTATAATTACGAAATTTGAATTCAGATTAGGTGACATAAAATTGTTCCTTTCACGATACCTGCTAGGAGACTTCTAACAGCAATACATGCTCAGGGTGTAAATTCTACATCACAGCCTAAAGTGAGTGAATCCACAGATGTTTTGGACAGCTGCCAGTCTACTGTACCAACCTCAAGCCCAGCAGATTTCCTCACAGGACATGAGAACTGCGGTTGCCTTCAGTGCCAGATGCCTTTTGGAGCTCCATGCAGAACTTGTTGTGAAGATACTGAATTCTCCCACTAATGCACTGGCTTGTTTAAAACGATTTCATCCTGCCCCTGTAAGCTTGTTTGCTAGTGCAAACAAAAGGACTCGGAGTGGATCTTAAGTCAGGATGGACATTTCAGCTCGATGACACCTGGTAAGGGGTAGGGATAAGGTAGTGGTTTGGGGAGTGGTTATGATAGAGTTTAGGGGTAGCGGTTGGGCTTAGGTTTAGGGTTGGGTTTAGGCTTAGGGTTAGGCCTAGGGTTGGGCTCTAGACAGTAAAAGAGCCTACAGCTCCAGGAACACTGTGGCTGGAAAAAGGCATGCCGAAGCCATTCTGACAAGGCCCCAAAATGGCGGCTCCTACATCTTTCTAAGCTGGATAACCCATACTCGTGGTTCTGGGTTAGGGTGAGGCTTAGACTTAGGCTTAGCCTTAGGGTTAGGCCTAGGGTTGGGCTCTAGACAGTCCAGGAGCCTATAGCTAGCTCCAGGGACACTGGGGCTGGAAAAGGCACGCCAAGGCCATTCCTGCAAGGCCCCAGTACGGCTGCTGCTCCTCCTCTGTGAGTGGACCACGGCCATGTGGTTGGGGTGCACTCCAGGAGGATTCTTTCTAATCAGGCCAGTAGCTGCACTCTTTTGTCATGGGGAATCTTTACAACACCACAGCAACCAACAATATCTGCATAGCTACACTGAAGTTCCATCACAGAACTTAATCAAGCTCTTGAAAACAGCTCATGATTTTACAAGGGATGAACAGCTGGAGTTGGCATTGGGGAGTGCTGTTGTTTTGGCTTGCAGATACAATAATTCCCTAGTATTAAAGTACGTAAATAAATAAATAAATAAACAAATCTGCCACGCACATGCTAGTCTCATGAATATATTTCTACTGGCTTTTTTCCCTTTTTTTCTTTCCATATCATTTTTGTGGGTGTTTTGAGTTTGGGTGATAATTTTGGAAGCTAAAACATTTTTAGTGATTTCATTTGAAAAGCAAAAGGGAAGGAAAAGGTGATTTCTTTTTCTCCATTGTGTTCTAAATATTTTCTGACCTAAGAAACAATGCAGAAACAAAAAAATACCACATGAAAGCTTTGATCTATGGAAAAAGAAAACTGACTGATACTTAAAGAAGCAGCAAAATAAGGAAAGCTTTTTCTCTAAACACTTTACTGATCAGAAAATAACATCTTCTGTCATTCTGACTGCTATGTTTGGAGACTTAGGAGCAGAGCTGTCTTTATGAATAGGAAAAGCAAGAACCTACCTTTTTTAGGAAGATGTTAGAAAATAGCCAGTTTGAAGTATCACATACATTATTTGAAGACACTAGATCTTGGACAGTAATTTTGAACTTTACTAAGAAGAAAAGAAACTGAAAAGAATGCATAACAAAATAAATTGATCATGCTCAAGATATAGTTCTGCAGGCCCTATCTGGAGGGTCCTCTTATCCGTGGAAAATTCAGGGAGCCACTACACAGACACAGGGACCTGCCTGCCAGAGGTAGATCTTGCCTCGCATACAGAGTTTCTCCAGTCAAACTGTATGTCCTGAGATGAAGGCTTCAAGTCACTCAGGAGTGGTACAAAGCATGGTACATCTGGGCCACCAAACAACCCTCTTCCCTCCAGGCTGCCTGGCCTGGCACTTGCTGAGAAGCTCTATGAGAGCCCATCATCCCACCTCTGGTGCTGATGCTGAGTGAACCGGATAGAGGACAGAATGACCCTCCTTCAAACACTGCACCACACTGTTTGTTGTTCAGGGAGTTTCTGAGCCCAAGGGGGCATCTCTGTACTTAACAGCTCTTGGGGGGATTTTGCTTCTATGGATTTCTCCAGATGATCTTTTGCATCCATATAAACTTTCAGCACCCTCAGTGTCCATGTTCTGCAGCTCAGCTCCACATGAACTGAAGAACCATTTCACTGTTTTTATGCCAAATATGCAACTTGATAGCCTTGTACTAGACAACAACTATTGACCCCTACGCACCTCCTTCAGGTCACTGGGGTTTGGTCAATCAAATCTGGGATTCTTTGCTTCTAGAGAAACTGAATTTTCACATAAAATGTCAAACCAGGAATCTGTCCCAGGTGATTAAGGAGCAAACTGAGACATTTCAGGAAGTCTTTGTAGGGCTGCTTGGGTTGAGTCACTTTCGTGTCCTGTTGTAGCAAACCCTTCTGAAGCTCTGCCACCCAGCGAGAATGCAGGTCCTGCCCAGAGGAACACACCGTGTGGTTCAGACTGGACAAGGCAGAATGCACTAAGGCAGATCGAGGCTGAAGAGTGATGGACCCTTGACTTTTGTGGGCAAAGTAGATCTGAGAAGGAGATTGGGCTGTTTATCACTCATGGAAAGGCATGAGCAGCTCTTCATATTGAGGGACAGCACAGCCCAATGGAAAGGGCTTCGGTCTGGGGCTCCAGGATGCACGAGGTCTCATCCCTGCAGTTACCCTGTCCAGCTGGATTGTGTTGGCTTTCATATTGTTTCCCTGGGTGAAAAAAAAGGAGGGTAATACTGATTCACCTTCAGAAAGTGCTGGGAAAGCTATAGATGAAAAGTGCAGAGGAAAAGTTAAACAATATTAATGATTATGAAGCCCAACATTCTCCAAATAGAAGATGCTAAAAAATACAAAGAACTATTATATTTTTATTAAAAATGTTATAGCCAGCTACTCTCCTCCCTTTCATTGAATACACCCAACTTCCTTCCTCATTGATGGAAATTGAATTACTTGCAGTGTTTTGTACTGAAATCTTTTATTATATTCAAAAAGAAAAAAAAAAAGATACCAATAATATAGATCCTATAATTAAATTGCCACCAGAAGGTGATAAGTCATGAATAGAAACAAACAAAGAGAATAAAAGGGAAGAGGAATACAAAGAAATGTATTATATGACCAGCATATGGAATATTAAAACGAATAAAGGAAACATAACCCTGACAATAAAGTCTGAGTAATGACTTCGACAGTTTATGTTCAAGGCACCATCTGGGCAAAGAAATGTTTTTTCGAATTGCTGGAGTAACTCTTGCCCTCCTGATCTTCAGGACAGGATTTTCTTCTGATCTGCATTTTCAGAAGTTCCCACTTCACCATGGCAAGCTACTGTTCCTGCAGGTTTGTACCAAAAAGTTCAAGGAATTTTGCTTGGGTGTGTTTTGCTTCATCCTGTTTTTCTTTGGGCTTTGTGGGAGAAGAGCAGAAGAGGAAGGGCTAAGGGCTGGTGGGATGCCCCCAGCTGTATTCAATGAGCTTTCGGGCCCGCTGCAGGTGATAAAAGGGAAAGATAGAAAGGTAGGGTGCTGGCCTGGGTTGATGGTGTGTCCTGCTATTATTCCTTCTGGAAAAGAAGGATGGTTCTATTGGGGCTCATGTTTCAGAGTCAGATCCTTTCCTCTGGGCTACAGTACAGACAGTTGGCTTTGGGGTACTTTGTTGTCTTTCACAGGTCTGCTGGGATGGGGAAAGCAAGGCCTGTGTCCACAGCATATGTTACACCAACTTCAGGGTAGTGCTAATCTCCCTGGCTGAAACTGGGATGGGGTTTTGCCCTACAAGCAGATGCTGCAGGATATGATGGTTTCGCTCCGTCTTGCTGCCTCCTGTCTGGGAGCAATCCCTTTGTGCCTTGAGACACAGCAGCCAATATTGCAAAGCTAATTTTCCAGCTCTCAGTCCTTTGCAGATGTTCCCATTAAGTCTGGATCCTTAGCTGACTGCTTTAGGGCATATTTCTTGCTACTTTAGGCTTCTTAATCTTACTACTTTAGGCTTCTTAAGCACAGCAGAAATCAGGCAGGAAGAGGGAGCTGGTATTAAGGATTACTCAGATAACCACAAGCTGCATAAAACCCCATTCATTGAGATGTTTTCATCGACAGGTTTTCATCTGGGAGCTTATGGAAGTGACTGGGAGTAACCATTCAAATGCTTCCTGTTTCTCAGATAAGCTCTGTAACTCACCCAAGTTTATAAACCACATCAGCAGTGATGAGCAAAGTCTAGACTTCAAGTTTTCTGGACCCATTAGGATATTGTGTCTTTGTTTGACACATGAATGTGAGGGGTGGGCTCCCTTTCAGCTGAGAGAGTGCAAGGCTTAGGAGGCAAGTCAGACCCTGGTTTTCCTGAGGCCTGCTGAAAGCTGCAAGCTGGGAAGCCAGTGTGAAGCAGCAGTGTAGACCAGCCTCATCTCCACGACAGCTGGGATAATGCCACAGTCTGGTATTTGGCTTCAGGGTGAATGTGCCAGCAGTGACACACCAGGGTGTCCTGTGCTCTGCAGTTGGCTCTGTGAAGTGAAGGAGCACTGCCCCCTTGGCCTGGGTGTGACACCTGCCAGCTGTGTCTGATGCAAGTTTTCCTTTCTTTCAACTTCTGCTTGAGATTTGGGGATAAAAGCCAGCAGGAGACTTTTCCATGGGAGAAACCACACGAGAGCCTGCAATGGCAGGTCCTGTTATCTGAACCCAATAGCAAGGTGTTTGGTTATGGGGAACTGATGTAGGTTTTTCTGATGTGACGGACAGTAAGTGCTGCAAGTGGCTGTTTACTGAGGCAGAACTTAAAAATAACAATAATTTCCAAGTGTTTCTCCTTCCACTTCCATTTCCACTTGTGCTAAGATGTTATTCTTCCAGCATATGAGAAAGGAACAAAGTGTTCAGACTAGATGATTTTAGGACCACAGTTTCTCTTGTCCTTTATCCTGACCTGAACAATGAAGAAAACTGTGAAATTCTGGATGGCAAAGGAGACAATAGCAAGGCAAAAAGAGGAAAGAAACCTTCCCTAAAGAGCCTTGTGAGAGATTTGGTCCTTTGAAAATCATCTACGGGGAGGGAGGGGGTGAATCTATTTGTGCTTATACACTGCCAAATATCCTGAAACTTGGACACAGGAGGAGGTGAAATTGTTTATATGTATGTAACAATTGCAAGCCTCAAAACATCATTTGTTTTCCTCATTACTGAGACCTCTGAGAGGAGCAGAGGTCCTGGTACAGGTTTTATAGCACACCGTGTGCTGTCTTGCTCTGTCTCTCAAGCTGGGTCTAGAATCTGAGCGGGGAGCTGGAGGTGGGATGAGTTTGGATCGCCTGGCAGGAGGGGTGATACCAGCTGCTGGGTAACTGCTGCCTTCAGGTGTCCGTGTACTCCTTCCATTGTGCTGCCTGAGGTGCACCGTTCAGCACAGGGTACACAGGTGACCTGGAAACTTCTTGAGAAATCAAGAGAAATCTTCAAAAATCAAGGTTGTGCACCGTCCAAGGAGGGGAAAGCTAAGCCACGAGTCCCCGACAAGTAGGTGCCATCTCAGACTCCATTTGCAAAGAGTGTAGCACAGTAGGAGACCCAGAGAGGGGATCTGGGAGCTGGTGCTGCTGAGGAGCTGGTGCTGCTGAGGAGCTGGGCAGAGGGCACGGTGCCTCTGCAGCTTCCCTCTGCCAGCAGCGCTCTCGGCAGTGGCAAACGCTCTGCTAGGTTATAATACATGCTGCTTTTGATTAAACTCACAGCAATTTCCCTTTAAGAGAATTCCCTTTAAAAAGAATAATAACCCTTTTTTTGAGAGCTGAGTGTCAGCAGAAGAAGCTGGTCTTGTTTTCACGTTCTAGCTGTGAAACAGTATCGGGCAGCACCATCTGATTCCTTTTCTTACAATTCTTTTGTGTCTTTCCTTTTGTAAGCAAAAATGAGCACATTCAGGCATGAGGGAAAGAAGTGAAATCAGATTGTATTGCATTTCTTTGGCATATATGGCGCAATGCAAGACTTTTTTTCTTTTCTTAACTCCTGAAATTTGAGATAGCCTGAGAAAAATACCAGCACGGACAAAAATGAGGAATCAGCTTTCCATCTAAATGCTATTTTAAAAGATCCCATAAATGTAAGTAGCCTTTTTGTGCAGTTAATTTTTTTCTTTTATTATTCCTCAGCTCTGTTTTCAGGTCTTCTCTTCTATGTACTTTCAGATGAGCTCATGTCTTATGAAAGTGATGTTTTGTTAATGGAGACCATCAGCAGTTTTAACAGCAGGAACAAAACTGAGTATTTCCTTCTCCAAAACAGCTCTGCTAATATACTTCAGACTAAAGCAAAAGTGAAAAGATATTCTTTCAGTAAATTGTAAATTCATCCCAAAAAGCAAAACTTCAAGGGAGCTAAAGCTGCTCAGGTTACACTGAGAAAATTATTTAGGTTGAATAAAAAGGTCAGGGCGAAGCTGTAGGTAAGTGTGACACACTGCATTTCAACTGCTTTAAAGGGAAACAAATATTTGGAAATGTTGCAGTGTTCCATTTTGAAGTTATTTTTGAGGGAAACTTTATTGTTTCAAAATGGCATTTTTCATTTAGAAATGAATCAAATTGAAAGAGTTTTAAAGGAATCAGGGCTAAATATTCTGAATTATTTGTTCCATTGCAAATATGGAACTTCAAGTTACCCCCTGAATTATGTTTTTTTTCAGAGATTTGAATCCTTCCTCCTGCAAATGCTCTGGTTTAATTTGACTCATGCATATTTTTCCCTCATGAAATTTTAGGTTTTGCAACACAACAGAAAAGCTCCTTTTTATCCCTCCACCTGCCAAAGCCTCGGTTATCCAGCCCTCACACATGCACACCACTTCTAGCAGATGCTGAAGCCTGGCCAAAATCATTCTCTGCTTCTCCATTCCCCAGCACTCCAGAGAGCTTTGCCAGCATGGCATAATGCCAACCTCTGCTCCACTGTTTTCCCATTTCCCAGTCCCTTGGGAAGCTGTTCCAGGAACCTCCTTCCTGACCTGCAGCCCATTCCCCACTCCCAGTGACCACACCACCTGCAGCACGACTCCCCCATGCAGATGAGGCTCTCCAAGCTCAGTTCTGTGCTCTCCTCACCTTAACAAAAAATGAATGTTGCTCCAGCAACCTCACTGCCACACGGCTGAACTGTGACATGTTTGGGATTTGGTGGTTTTGTGGCACGGGGTTAAGATCAGACCTTTATGAAGACAAGGTCCGTTTGAATTTCAGCTTTAAATGGGATCTCTTTATCACAGTTGTTGGACTCATCTGGCCACTGAAGCACTGCCTTTCCTCTGCTCCAAAGGCACCACGCTGCACCTCTTCACCCCAGCCAAAAGCACCATCCCTGTCCCGGTGTCTGCCAGATCTGGGCACATCTCAGGAGGGGCAAAAGGCAGCTCAGCTGCACCTGCTTAGATCTGGCTCAGAGCTGGCCTGACAAACACGGGCTGGCACACCCATCCTTAGCAGGATGAAGGGTGTGGATGACAAAGTGAGATTAGTCATTCTAATCGTAGGTTAGGAGCTGCTCTTAGGATCTGGGACAACACCAGCATTTTATCCATCCTCAAGGTGAAGTAAAACTGGCCCTTTCTAAAGCATTTCTGTGCAGTGGAGGTGGCTTTTTCTCCCTCTTCCCCCTGTTTGTTCCGAGCAGATATCTGGTATTTTATCCTCTCATCAGTGAAAGTGTGGGGATTTCACAGAGAGCCTGAAGTAATTTTCAAGTTGTAGAAGTTTTGCAGGCAACTTTCTCCTTTCTTAGTAGAAAAACACTGTATTTTTCCAACATAAAAAGAAGTTGCTCTCAGCCCAGGAGGTGCCTCCTAAGAGCCACTTCTCAAGTTTTTCTCATCTCTGATTATACAGTCTTGACAGGAATCAGCCCAGCAGAGCTTTCCACAGCACAGTCTCACTCGAGGTGGCAAAGGGCAGTGCATTAACTTCAGCACTGGTGGAAGTTTAAGGGCAATGGTTTTAAGCAAGCACATTAACGAGTGAGGAGGGCTGCTCTGCCAGGCACCAGGATAAAGGGTTATTTCTGAAGGCTCTGAAGTTAATAGTCATGCTGCAGTTTTTTGCTGTTACCTACCCTCCCTCACCTGCCTGCCTCAAAGCAGCTAAAAACTCCCAAGTTTTAGGTTTTCAGGATTGGGAAAATACGAGAAAATACAACATTTTGTCAGATCACCCCAGCCAGGTCATGTCATTGCTCTGTGACTCAGTTTCTCCAAGGGGAGAAAAGAATATAAAGAGACTAGCACACTCTGATGAAATGTTAAAAACAGCTGTAGAAGTATCCAAATGAAAAGATTAGTAAGAAAACATTAAAAATTATTCTGAAACTCTATTAGTAAGTTCTCTTTCCTTTATGCTGTTTATTGAGTGTGCTGTGCATATGAAATACCAGACTCTGTACACCCCACAGCCCCTCTTCCCCCAGCAGCTATGTGGGTGATTTTGGTGCTCTGAGAGTGTCTGCCCCTCTGATCTAGTTTCTTTAATTTGGTCTTTGACTCCTTCTCACCATGAGAGGACATGCTCCCCAGCCCTCAGCTGTAACACAACTCACATCATTCAGGAGCTGATGCTGTGAGATGCTACCCAAGATGAAAGAAATTTCACAGGAATGCACAAATCTGAGAGACTTTTGCAGCACAAGGCAAAGCCCCAGAAATATTTGGGGGCTGCAGTGAATCAAAGTTGCCCTTCTCGTCCTGCTCCCCCTATCAGTAAAACCCAGCTTTGCTAGCCTGGCTCTGATCCTGGGACGCTTCTGGCTTGACAGTATCTGCACTCACACCACTGCCGTGGAAAGCTTGGATGTGAGTTAACACAGAAGTACAGGGTGTACCTGATGAGCTTAATGGACACTTGCAAAACCTGCCATGTGCTTTCACACCCTCCTTCAGCAAGGCAAGTTTTCTCTGGCTTCGCAGAAGTGGAAAGGACACGGAGGGGAAAATCTTCCACAGCTGTCCCGTGTTCCTTAACAATAAAGTGCTAAAGAGAAGCCTCTCCTTTGTATCACCAGTGAGAGCAAGGCTCGGTCCGGGAGAGAGCGGAGCTGTTCCCACTCCCTCCCGAGCACCGTGGTCCTTATTGCCCATGCAGCGCTCAGTGTCCAAAATACCAAGGGGGCTGGCAAGGGCTGCTGGAGCCACCTTCTGTGCAGGGCTCAGCAGCAGCAGAGCTTGAAGGAAGGGCAGCTTGTGCCAGCCAACGAGGCAGAATGTGCCAAACACCGTGACAGTGCCCTCCCCGGCCACTCCAACAGTGCCCTCCCTACACATCGCAACAGTGCCCTCCCTGCCGTTCTCACCGCGCCAGGGGACGAGGGAATTTTGGCAGGTGCTCAGAGGGGAATGTGAAGGCTGCATCTGCATTCTGTCTCCTTCATCCCTCGGCTGGGGCAGGGGGTGAGAGCACTTTACTGCTGGCAGAGAGGGGCTGATGGCTGCTGCTGATCCCGGAATGCAACTTAGTGATTTTCCTGGGGCGCCTGGGGGAGGATATTGTGCAAGCAATGGTTTAATTGTGTGTGTATGTAGATTCATTGGCCATCCTGGAGAACTGCTAATGAAAAATGTGTTCAGACAGACTGACTGCACGTATGCAGCAGAACTGGAATAAATAAATAAATGATATTGACATGACCAGGAGTTCTAGACATTTTTGGACTCAAAAGACTTCTCCTTAATTTAACCCTGCAGTAAGTCCAGGTCCATGTCCAAATACAGCTGATCAGCCAGTGCAAGCACCAAATAATCTCTGGATTGACAGTGTCTGCTTACAAACGAAGGGTGCAACTGTGCATCTGCTTGGTAGATGGATTTGCACATCTCTGGTGCCATATTTGTGTTTCAGTGATGCACAGCTCCTGAGAACATGTGCAAAGGAAGGTGGTATCTTGTGCCATCACCCACAAGCCCAGTACTCAAACTCCAGGAGCCCCAGGATAGTGAGGCTCTGCTCTAAATTCTGTGTTGCATGTACCACACATATTGGCACCTGTAATTCTGTAGATGTCCATTTCTGCATGTGGATGTCTGTCTCTTGTGCTTTTTAGAGAGCTGAATAAAATGAACGCAGTGAATTGGGGTGGAAATCTGCCAGCTTTGGTCTAATCAATGTCTGTGACTGCATCTGCAAGCAGTACAGGCACAGGGCATCCTTTCACCCATCCTGAAGTGCAGCCACCCAGATCTGGGCTGGAAAAAGGTTTTTCCATGCATTACAGTCCTGCACAAAAGTTAAGAACATGAAATGAAGGATGGACCAAATTATGAACACATTCTGTTACAAGAAGTATAGCAATGGTAGATGCTGAAGTGATGAGCTGGTACATAGCAGGAACTGAATTAATTTCTGGAAACAGCCAAAGGAGGTCAAAAGGAGCAGACTTCACTCAAGCCTTATTTCAAAATATAAACTTGAATCAAATATTCTCCCAGTTATTTTCCACATTCACAAATTTTCATTCCCTGTGTCTTTACTCCAAGTGCCCTCTGAAGCACAAAGAAAAAAGCAGTGAAAGCCAGTGAACACAACTGCCAGGAGCTGTGCCTTTCCAGCTTCCTGATGAAATCTTTTGAAAAACCTCAGCAGAATGGTCCCCAGCAAATCCTTTGCAAATGCTACTGGACTCCAAGCCCGTTGGGGTAGGCTGGAGGAGTTTAGTAAATGCCACAGGGATATGCAGTTTGGGAGGAACCAAACTCCCAGGCTGTGGACATCCTCCTCAGCACTGCAGTGGTTTGATTAAATCCTTCCAAGCAAGGTAATAATATCATGAATAGAGTTTCCTAATTTCATTTCCCAGCACCATGGAGCAGTTATATTTCCATACACAGGTGCAGGACCTTTGCTCACTGGCTTTAATAATCAGTAGAGATAAAGGCAAAGCTTATCCTGCGTGTCACTGAAAATTGAGGAGCTAAATTCAAAGAGACACCAAATCCCTCTTACTGGTGTTTCTGCAGTGGCACAGAGAGCAGGGTGGTGGGCTCTGAGAATGATTGATGGTGGTGTGACCAAATGGAGAATGGTGATTTATGGACAAGCCACGGTCCAAGCCATGCATGCTATTCTGGAGAAAAATAAATGGATTCAGTTTCAGACCTCTCGGAAGGTGCTGGCCAAAGGCTTTCATTAAGTTAGCCTCTTGGATGTGGGCTGTCAAAATATTTTAACATCTGCCTGTGACCTCCAAGCATTTTCCTTTCCCTTCACTGCCTGCTCCAGCCCCAGATCTCCCTTGCAGTCAAAACTGACAGCATTAGCCATTAGAATCACTCTTTGAATTAATTACCCAGAAATACGCTTTCAAATCTTCCACTTCATGTAACAGCAAATTAAAGGGCAGCCTGGGTGGGGTTTTACACATCCTGCTTTGGCTGCCCCTCTCCAGCTAATGTGGCCATTAATACCCTGACCACAATACCAGCCTCTGCTCTCACTTCCCTGCCCCATGCTGGCTAAGGAAAAAAAAAAAAGAAAAAAAGAAAAAAAAAGAAAAAAAAAGTAAAAAACGGCTTTTGTTTACAAAACTTTTAAAGAAAATTCAACACATTGATGGAAAGACTAAAGAGATGGTTCAGGAAACTAAGGTCCCTGAGGAAGCAATGCTTGGCCTTGTGTCTGGGTTGAGACCCTGGGATATTCCTGTAGTGGCTTGGCAATTCAATTCCCTGATTCTCCATTCCTCACTGCCCTGCAACTCTGCTTTTACCAGGAAAAAGCGTGTCAGGCTGGTACTCAGGCTGGGCAAGGGGGATTGCATGGCCAGTGTGAGCGATCCCATAGCAGCACTGAGGCATCTCCCTCTCCTCCTTTTCTGCAAGTTCTCCAAGGGGACACGCAGAACGCAGGGACACCATCGGTACCCCCCATGCTGGTGAGTGATGCTTGTTGCTCAAAGTCTGAGTGACTCTGGACCAATAAACAGTAACACACCAAGCTCTGAACTTCTTCAAATCATTCCTGTCCCTTCAGCAAGCAAATTTTTCTCAGATCATGTCTGGAGGTACTGATGAGATGATCCCCCAAAAATGCACACAGGTAGTGCCTGGGTGTGTGTGTATGCCATTTAATCTACCTTTTCCCCATTCTAAGGCTCAAAGAAGAAGCCTGGAAAATAGCTTTCATCACTTATTCTGAAGCTTTAGGAAGTATTTTTCAGGTATTTAATTTTTTCAAGATAAGTATTTAAAATTCAGACTCAGCTGAATGCCTAATTTGTATAAAGAATTACCACAGAATTACCACAGTTTAATCCATACCCATTTCTGCCCACAAAATTGGCAAATAGCCCTTCTAAGGTGAATAACTGGATGTGTTTTTCCTCTCGGTGAGCTGCTGAGATCGGTTGCACTCTGCTGATGGTTTAGATGCACACAGCCCCTCGCCTGAGAGCAGCAATTTGCTTTTTCTCGGTGGGTAACTCTCCCCGCCCCGCCCTGCCTGGCAGCCCCTATTCCCACACGGACCCAGTGAAGCCAGCAGCCTGTCTCTGTCTCAGCAAGGGGCTCCAGACAGCTGCCCCCAGGGGTGGAGAGGGGCAGACAGGTACCTGCCAGGATGGGGTGGCCTCAGGGAGCTAGAGGAAGCCTGTGGGAATGACACTGGCAGCTGCATCAGCGCCAGAGGAATAAATAAAGGCATCGCTTCTGCCAGTCCCAGGAGGTGATGTGATTGCTAGAAATGGTTAAAATAATTTTCACCCACTTTCCTCTTCCCCACACTCCCTTCACCCTTGATTTTTGTCTTTCCCAGGCAGCCTCTCACAAACACTCCCTCTGCAAACACTCCCTTATGCAGAGCTGACGGAAGGGAGCAGGACCCCCTCAAGCAGGAAAAGAGAAATCAAAGGGCTTGGAGAGAAGGGAAAATAAATAAATAAAAGGGCTTGTTTATCTTCTTATTAATAGCAGAGTAATGTTCCCAAGGGGATAGGCCAACTGTAACTCTAATCCAGCCATGCAAAGCTGCATCTCCGACTGGTTTCTGTTTCTTTTTTTCTCTTCTCTTTTCCAGGGTTAATTACTGGAAAAGAAAAGTGAGACATTTAATTCTCGCCTCCTCAGATCTCCCCCTCCCTCCCCAGCGAACCACACGGAATGTGAGCACTTGCCCTCAGACCACAGAGCCCAGGCTGAGCTGTCCCAGTTGCTGCCACATCCATGTGGCCTCGGCGACACTCCTGGCCTGACGGGGACGAGGAGAGGGACAAATCCTCCACATTGCACAGTGAGTCGGTTACTGACAACAGGGGGTGGTTTTAATTCGTGTTTTTGTGAAGAAACATTCTGCTGGGTCAGTGACACTGCTCTGCCCTTACCCAGGGAAAATGAGCATAAACTACACACTGCCTGGCAGCAGGATGGCCTCCTGACATGTCTTGAAAGGGAAGCAGGAGGAGGTAGCTGTGATGGGCAGATAGGCTTTGAAACACATGCCAGGCAAGGAAACATCAGAGCTATAGATATTCATGTGAGAAGTGGCCCTGTCCTGCTGTATCTGCAATAGCAGGGCAGAAAGCTGGCCAGTTTAATGACACCATCTTCATTCAGGGATGTCCACCAAGGACTTGCTCGCTATTCCCAGAGCCCTGCTACAGCAGAACCCTCCATGCTGAAGTTTCTGAAGTATATTTTGTGCTTGGGCTCTGGCCTGGAAACTGGAGACTTTTATTTTAGGATATGTGAGAGAGGATTTTCAAAGGCATATCTCATCAAAAGTCAAAGGGAATGAAGAACCTGACCTCCTTGTGTGCAGCTTGGCCTCTCTCCCCAAGCTGCTCTGGCTTCCCTTTCAGGACAGCAAAGCCTTATCCATCCTGCTTGGCAATTAATCCAGGTTGTAGCCATCAGGGGTTTCCTTGAAAAAAGCAATCCCCGTGGTCATCTCTGATGTCCAAGTCCACCTTTAACTGTGACACAGCTTGAAGCTGCGGCAAAGGTGGTGTGGGAGAGACAAGGTCAGCACTGGCATGTGTCACAGCAGTTCTACTAATAAAATGAAGTATCAGTAATTTTGCCAGAGTCTTACAGGCTCCTCCAGGCCACCTTTCCACAGGTGACCGGTCTCACCACCAAGCCCCGTGGCTTCCTGAGCAGGTTATCAGCATGTGACCTTCTGTACAGCAGCAGGTGGCAAGTGATTTTGTATGAGTACCCACAAATATGCAGTGTGAAGAACAATTTCCAAGAAATCATGGTGAAGGGAGAGGAAAGGTCTGGTCTGAAGTGGTTTTTTTAAAGCTTCTAATGGGGGGAAGGAGAAAAACAAGAAATGATAAGTGTTTGGGTGGGGGAAGAGGAAGGGAAAACTGCCTCTCAGGGCCTGGGATACAGCACATCTCTGAAACTGCTGAGAGGGATGTAGCCATCTCTGCAAATCAAGATGAGCTGGCTGGCCAATGAAGCATGCCCGGCATTTTATTTCTCATATTGTTTGGAGATAGGGATTCAGCTGAGTGCATTCAGCAAATAAAGATCAAATAACCTGCTGTGAATAATGTTTTAAACCTGGGTTCCTATCAGGATCTAGTTATAAGCCCATATACTCTGTTGGATAAAAAATAAGTTACACATGGCTGGAGGCAGTATTACTTTCTAAGGAAGATGAAATCTGTTTTGAAATAGAAAATGTTTAGTGATTCCCCCTCCTCTTTTTTTTTTTTTCTTTTTTTGGAAGGGCTAAACCATATAAAGCTGCCTGATGGAGAGGGTGGAGGAGGGTCCACCAATATTTCACCCACTGCCTCTGGGTCCAGAGCTGAGGATTTATGCTAGAAGAGGGGGTGATTCCCAGGAGGGGAGGTGAGGGGTAGCCCTCACTGCCGGCAGGCCTGGCTGTTCTGCCTGGAGCCCAGCTAACCTCTGTTGCACTAAGCTCCTTAGCTGTGCAGAGAAACGAGCCCCTGAGGAGCTGATCCTTTCCCTGCGTGATGATAATCAACACCTTGGCTGCCAGCCATGGGGGAACCGCCGGCTGCTGCTGCTCCCGTCTGGGGCGCGCCTGCAGCGGCACCGGGGCCATCCGCGGAGCTGCTCGCGCCAGCGGCGGGCGCTGGGCTTGGCACAGATAGTCCAGCTGAATTTAGCGGAGTGCTGACGGAGAAAGGCACCTTTCCAAAGCAGAGTGGCAATGCAGCCCTTTCTCTTTTCAGGGAGAGTCTGCAATACGCCATCGCTGCACGTGGAAAAACACGCTGGAAATATAGAAAGTGGCTACTGAAAGTTTTCATCGTTATTTCAGAACTACTTTGGCTGTGGCGTTTCACTTGGCCCTGTTTTTTTGCTTTCCCTTCTTTGTCCTTCACCTTTTCTCACATGAGTCAAAGCTTCTAGTTTTTAATGAGTCTCAAAGAGTTGCAAAAAATCTACATAAACCCTTAGTATTCCCTCTTCAGTAGTCCTTCAGCCAGACAGATGGTTGAAAATTTTCCCTCTAATCTGTTTTTCTTTTTTCGAAAAAAAAGACATGTTTATTGTGTGAAGTATCTGCTTCACAGCAAAAACTTCAATTATTCCTCAGAAAAACAAATATTAAAAAATGAAAACATTTTGACGGAAACCCTAAATACTTCAGCCAAAAAAAAAATCCGATCCACAATGTGTGTGTTTTTGTCTCTATTAAAATACTTTGATTTGGAAACGCTGCCACACAGGGGATTTTGTCAGAGCAATTCTCGTTCTCATTCCCCACCATGGGCTGAATGCCCTAAATCTGCTGCCTCCTTGGTGGTGGGTTTGGCAGAGGTCCTGGGGGCACTGCCTCCCCTCTTCAGGGAGGAAATCCTCTGAGAAGGAGTGAGCAGGAGGTCTCACCTACAAAGACAGTGAGAGCCTGGAGTGGTTCAAATCTGACTAGTATGAGATACCACAGGGACATTATTAATATGAAATATCTCTGCTTGTGAATATGATATTTCAGGGTTTGTATTTCCTTTAAAATACTGAATTTATAAAAAAGCCATGCTTTTTGTACTTTTGTTAATGACTTTTGTGGGGAGTTGCACATTGCTCGACCAGCTTTAGTCACCATGAGATGTGGTTAAATCTTTATTAAGCCACCCACCTCAGGTGCCTTTCCAGTGCAGGCCTGGAGATTCACACATGGGCAACCAGGATGTGTTTCCTTTTTTCCATGAGTGGTGAGGGACGCCCGACCTCTAACCCTGCCCCACTGCTCTGCAGCTATTGAGTACTGGCTCCTGGAGCGTTAGGCTGGATGCTGAGGAGATGGGGAGGATATTCCTGCTCATAGCAAAGTGCTCATATTTGCTTATGCATTAAGATCAAACTGTTCTGCAGAGCATAAATGGAAAGATGGACAGTTTTCAAGTCTCCTGGCAAGAGCATGGCGAGGAAAATGAGACACATTTCCTCACTCCCTCTGTACTGAGTGAGTGGTGGGAAGGAGAGAAGGGCTGCAGGTACACCCAGCCCCACTAAGCCAGGTTTGTTCTGCCCACTCTCCAGGCTGACCAGCACACGCTGCAGAGCCATGGCATGGAGCCCAAGCAGCTAAACAAACCCAGGCTGTCAGCATGGTGTATTAGCTCTGGCCCAGCGCCATCCTGATGTGGTCATTCGATTTCTGGTCAGCTCAGCACCTCGTCAGCGCTTGCTCGCGTCTCCTTACTGGACCCAAGGCAGTCATCTTTCATGCCTCTCTCCTCTTCTCTCAGCCCACCAGGGTTTCATCTGCATATTTACAAGACAAACTGACTTTCCTGATTTACCACGAAAATAAATTTCATGATGAATTAAGGGAAGGTGTCTTGAAAATTTAAGAAGCCTCCAAGTATTTCTCCTGATGCAGGCCTAAAATGTTCCTGTTGGGATAAATGGAAATATATCCCCTGCTTCTTTCAGTCTGCGACTTAAAAAGCAGCCCCCAATTTTCCATCAATAGAGAGAGCTATGAGGCCCAGAGAAATATCACACTCTTGATTACAGCTTTGCTGGAAAACATTGTTCTGATGCGTCTGGAGACGAGATAATAGGCAGTGTTTTAGTTTAAAATAAGAGCCATTTCATGAACAAAGATCCCAGTGTGCAGAGACAGGGGAATATTGAAACTGTCTGTTGGTGCTCTCTAGATTTGCCTGTCTGGATTGTACAGCCATTAAGTTTTCCCAGAAGTCCCACTTCTGGAGAAGCTGCACCACCAGCTCCTTGCAGTGGATCCAGAGAGTCAGTAGTGCCAGCTGAGAGAAACTTAAGTACGTGGAGAAATAAAGAGCCTTTGTAGATCTGATCCTTGTGTTACTGGATAGAGTAGCTTTTTCTGCCGCTGTGTTGTGCAGTTAGACATTGTAAATAATAATTTTTATTTGCATTTTATCTTCCCTGAGTTTGAGCTTAGTCTGTTTTCAGCATGGATGGTTTGATATTCAGGCACATTTTACTGCAGTAATATAGTTGTTCTTAAAAGTATGGTAGTGGAATATCTTTAAATACCTAACTTTCTCATGAATTACTGCAGATCACCCACAGCCTTGCAGGAAACATGAGTTTAATGGCATAGTCTGAGATCTGGTGTTCCAGAGAAGATATGTTTCCAAGTGACCACTTAATGAAAGGGAAGGCTTTTCCTGTCATGGAAAGAATGTCTGATTGTACTGAGCTTCCACCCAAGCTCAGGAGAAGAGAACAGGTTAAGAAGCCGCTGTCAGTCTCTGAGGGCAGAAGTTGCCTCTTAGGTGAACCAGCAGCTTTGGAGACAGCAAAAAGCAGATCCAGTGAAAGTTCTGTATCACCAGCCTCCGCCAGGGCTGCTCCATCACCATTTCTATTGCGTTGGTTTTGTTGCATGGGGATCACTGAAACAGACCTTGAAGTCTGCTAGCAACCAAATGCATTTGAACAGTTCAGATTTAATAATGAATATCTTCTGCTTTTCATTAGGGATGTGCAGCTTCCAGGCTTCCTGATATGAATCCAGAGGAGCTGGCAGTAAAGGGAAACCAACAGCCCATGCATAATGGAGCTGGGTTTTATGCCGAAACAGCTCTCTCTTTTGTCTGAAACCTTTGAGAGTGGATATAGAACTCCCAGGGGACTAATTGTGTGGGATGGCAGGTTCTGTGCAAGGTTCAGGCCACTTCCCCTAGCATTTCCCATCTGACCAGTGTCAGCATCTGCAGTTCCCGTTCTTGGTGTTCCACCTCAGGGATCCACTTCAGTGTGTCTCCATCCACCTGAATTGCTCAGCACACTATTTGCTCTCCTCTGACACAAACTTCTGCCCCTCTGGCTTGGACTCTGAACTCCTTTCAGAATGTTCCAGTGTACAGAGCGGCCAAGCTGCTCTTTGACCTCACATCTGAGCTTTCCCCAGGGCTCTTCCATGACATTTCTCCTGCCTCTGCTCTGCCGGTATCTTGCTGTCTTTCAGAGTTGATGATCACTTCGGATTTGGCATGAGGGGCAAGATCTTGACTTACTGACCTGGGCAGAGGTTGAAAAATTCCTCATTCACATTGCCTTCTGAAACAATCCACTTAAACTGACAAGTTTCCCAAGTGTGTGTTTTCCAAGGAAAAGAAAAGCATGTGCTTTGTTTTGAACATGAAGTTTCATGCTCAGTTCAAATGACCGAGGTTTAACACCTCACCCACAGCTCAATGACTGTGATATTGCAGTTTCTTTCCTGTGAGTTTCCCCATAGATTTTACTTGCCAAAGACTTCTGTTCCTCCTCCCATCTCAGCTACAAGCACATAATTCCCTGGTCTGGACAGACATCACAGTGTAAAGGTCAAAAGTTGAGGCCTTTGCCCAGCTCTGCCGCTTACTGGATTGAATGACCATTACCCTTCCATGGGCCATGCCTTCCTCCCTCTCTACAGGAGAGTTCAGATCTTCTTTCCCAAGAGCTGGGGGAGTGACAAAAGGGCACAGCACCCATGCCAGCCCTGAGGAGACCTGTTAGCCCATGGCAGGCCGCCAGACAGGCACAATGAGCATGTGCTTGGAAAGAGAGTTCTGAAACCCCATGGAGAAAAACAAAGACACCTGTCTAGAAGAATGCTGAGCAACTCAGAATAGGAACATCCTAAAAGGATTGTCTATCTTGGATAGGAAAAAAAAGTATAACCCTCTCTTTCTTTATGCAAGGGGTTGGATTCATCCCAATTCTTCGAGGCAGATATTTCCATTTGAGCTGGGCACCCCAGGCTCCAATTATAGCCAAGGACAGACACAGGCAGTCAGCCTAATATCTGTAATAGCATGAGATGAACTGCACTTTAAAAAGCCTATTATTCTTTCTAGCCTGTAAAATAAACCTATGATGAGTGGATTAGTTCTCCGAATAAGAATATGAAATTAATCCCATTCTTGATTTCTGGGTATCTCAGTGCAGAATTCTCCACCCGCCTACAGTTTAATACTGGATTGGTCACAAAAAGACTCCACAAACTGGATTCTTGAGTGCAGCTTCTGGAGTTTTTAACCAGACCAAGCAGCGGGTGGTATAAAATACCTGTGGATTAAGGCTATTTGAACATTTCTAGAACTGTCAATCTTGTTTTCTTGTCTTTCCTGCAATAAACAACTAGCTAAGTTTCCTGTGTCAGGTAATGCTAAATCATACCTCAATTTTATAAACTTCTTTACATCTTGAGATTCTGGTCATTATGGGTGACAGTAATTGAGATGGACTATTGGAGGTTAATTTATTGCAGCCTATTGTACATATCAGACCAAATATACGTTCCTTAGCAGCAGTGAAATGAAGTGTGAGCCACTGAGCACCTATCTCTGACCTTGGTCCATGTGGCAAGCCAGTTCTGGAATTAAATAATGCTTTTGGGGATATTTTTAAGTTCTATGGACTTTCAGACCCCAGGAATCTGCAGATTGGAGGCTGAAGTCCATCATGCCAGACTAACAGACATCTTTTCTCAGTGCCTTTTGTCTTGACAGTGAGTAACCATAAACTGTACAAAATATCCCAAACACAGTCTTACTACTGCCTTGGCATCAGTTCTTCCCTTTTCTCATGAAAACACTTTTCTGATGACATTTTTTCTGTCATGAATGACTAATAAATGAGTCTTTCAACAGAAAGATTTACAAAGGACAGGAGTCCTCCTTTCCCTCCCCGGCTGTGCCGTAAAAATTCTTACTTATGTAGCACCCAGGGGCATGACTTTTCAAACTGTTATGTTTCTTTCACATTTCCATCTCCTTCCAATGGCATTTCCCTTTCTCTGTGTGAAGCTGAGCCCCTGTTCTGCTCCTGCCCCTGTGCTGCCACACAGCTCCCACTCACCAGCCTTCACCACCCTGTCAGTCCTTCCCCACCAAAACCCAGCAGGACCCAGCCTGCAGCCACGGAGTTAATTGGAGGCAGCGACAACGCTGGAGTTAATTAATCCCACCAAGCCAACGGCAGGAACTTCCTGATTTCTCATTGCTGCTCTCAGCATGTCTGATGAGATGCTCCCACCAGGAAAGGACCTCATCCTGGCCAGGGCTGGGGAATTTACCCACCCCAGTGCAGAGCTGACATTTAAGCCCTGCCTCCTCTCTGCTCTCTCGCACAACTCCGAAGACAAAGGGCAAAGGGCTTCATTAAACCTCACCCTGTAACAAACCACACACACCTCTCACAGCTGAGCCCCCATGCCTCAATCTCACTGGCACTGTCAGGCCTCATAACACTTCTCATTCCCAGAGAATTCACTCCTCCCACCTGAAAATCAGTAAGTGCACTGTCTCTGCTGGAGAGCCTAAAGCTGATGCTGTCTGCATCCTCTATGGCCAGCAAGCTGCAAAACTTCGGTGCATTTGGATTTTAGCCACTGTGCATCTGTAAGTCCTGAGCATAAACAGTCCCCGCTGAGCTGCAGAGGCTGGGAGGCTGCTCCTGTTAACAAGCATCTCCTGAAGCTCACCTTGTAAATCTTGTAAACCACCAGGAAAAGGTGCTGTGTTTAAAACTGGGAGCAATGGACCCAGGGCAGGGAACACAGGGAAAGGAAAGTGCAAGAAAATTGTCACAGTGCTGCTCCCTGCTCCATCTGTGCCCCAGCTTTGGGGCAATGGAAATCTAACCTTGCTCTTAATTACCCCTACCTCAGGTTCCTGAATCCAGTTTCATGCCATAAAAACTAGGCTTGTCCCCAGCTGTTTGTTCTAGATTTACAAAGTTTTCTTCACTGCACCTGCTTTCCAGCAGGTTTATTACCAGCAGCTGCTAACAAGCACTGCTGGCTTAGTGGCTCGCCACAATTCCTCTGTTTATTTGCTTGGGATTTTAGTAGGGTTGCCATGTTGTTGGCAGTGAAAAATCTTGGTTCAACTGATTGGTTTGAGTTGCTGGCAAGGAAGATTAGAGCGACGATGCAGAAATTGTCTTGGAAAACAGAAATACCTATGTTGGGAAAAATGAAGTCTTTCAGTTTGTAACCCAGGCACAGCATCACTGTAAGTCGCTGTAATCCAAGAAGAACACTAAAGCCCACTCATACAGCCCTGTTAGTGAATTCAGGCTCTTTGGAAGGAGCCATTAACATTTGTTTAGTTATTTTCAAGCAGAAGTTGGCAATCTTTAATCTGTGAAATTTCCCGTAATTTATTGACACTTACATATCTTTCTTTTCTTCAGAAACGCTGCTGGTTTCAATTAGCGCAAATTAATCAATAGCAGGGGGGCCACGCTGAGTTCCAGTGAAAGGCAGGTGAGGAGTGCTGGCTGCATGATAAACACAGAGATATGTAAAAGTGACAACTGGAGATGTGTTGTGGAGCTGAGCAGCGGGGCAGGGAGCGGGGGGAGCTGCACAGCTCCAGGGCTGCAGCACAGCGTGTGCTGCGTGATGGAAACGCCTGCTTTTAATTATGGTTGCAAAACTTTAATGTGTGTGTGTGTGTGTGTGTGTGTGTGTGTGTGTGTGTGTGTGTGGTGTGTGTGTGTGTGTGTGTGTGTGTGTGCTACAAGCCTCCCCTTGTGCATGCTCCACAGATGATGAGATGTTTCAGCTCCTGCTTGCCACGGTGTGTGATCATTCAGGGTTTTTTTTTATCTCAAGCTGGAAAGCTCAGTTTTGCTGAGTTTGTCAGTCAGAGAGGGACTGTATCAGTTACACCTGCACACAGTTAGTGGTGCATGAATCTGCCTGGGGCTCTGTATGTGTCCCTGGTCTCAGCTTCCTCGCATATCCCTGCTCCTGTGCCCACTTCTGCAGGTACTGCCAGAACCAGATGCCCTGGTCCCTTGGGCATCCTGGTCCCCCAGAAAGCTGTGGAGTTTTGGCCATTTTCAAAGCCCAGCCCTGATGCTCACTGCTGTATGTAAGGTGGTGGTCAGACCACCATCCTAGAGCTGTCAGTGAAGTCAATCAGGGAGAGTGAGAGGAAAACCAGTGAAGAAAGCATTTTTCAATTTAAAAGGCGTAACTTGTTTGAATTAACACAGGGATTGTGTGCTTTTAATTGGATAGTCAGATACAACTCCTGATTTTCTCCTCTGGTCACAGAGCAATCTGACAGCTCTGGGCAGGACCAGCCTATCATAGAATCCCAGAATGGTTTGAGTTGGAAGGGATCTTAAAGATCATCCAGTTCCAACCCTCTTGCTGTGGGTGGGTGAGGTGGGTAGGGACACCTTCCACTTGAGCTTGCTCAAAGCCCATCCAACCTGCCCTTGAACACTTCCAGGCATGGGGCATCCACATCTTTTCTGGGCTACCTGTTCCCTTGCCTCACCACTCCCACAGTAAATAATGTCTGCTTAATATCCAATCTAAATTTACCTTCTTTCAATTTGAAGGCTCAGTTACTCTTTTAGTCCTTTTTTTTCCCTCTCTGTGTCATGTGCAGGCTGGGCTTTCCCTACTGCAGCTCTTCCAGCTCCTCTGTGCTGGTGTGTTTCTGAATGTCCCTACCAAGCCATCACAGCATCTGCAACCTCAGCACAGACACCCTTAGACCTTGTCCACGTGGTGCTCTCACTGGATATGACAAGCCACACTATACCTGCTTTTTTTTCCCAGATCTGCAGGATCAAACCATTGGAAACTCACACGTTCCTCTCTTTGTCTTTCTTCCTGCCATATCCCAGGGAGCAGCAGCAAAAATTATTCCAGGATCAAAACCTACTTTCTAATATCCAGCTTTGGTTGATGATGATGTATGAAGCAGAGAGAAAAGAGACAGCTTGATTTTCATAGGCTAGGTGTTGACCCTGCTGGGCTTAGTGTAGCATGAAACTAGTTTTGACTAGTAAACTGAATAAATATACCAGGGAAGCTGTAGAGGGGCAATATATATGCAACACTAAGGTGCCATTTTTGCAAAATGACTTTGATTCATCAGAGGGCTAAGCTGATGCCCAGTGCATTAGAAATCCTGTGAACAGAAGCTCAGGGAAATATTTAAATTCATAATCTGTTTGCAGGAAACAGCTTCCTCTTTTACTTCTAAATGTGAAGCCATTTGGCAGAGCAGCTCAGGGCAAAGCCCATGGGACATGGTGCTGCCAGGCAGCCCAAGGGATGTGGCAAGGAGGTGAACAAAGGCCTCCCTGCTGCACTGCCAGGTCTGCAGGAGCCAAGAGAGTCCCCTGCACAACAGTGTGGCAGAAAGAGCAAGAGCTGGTTTGTTAGCAGAAAAATTATGTGTCCTGTGAAATTCCATCTAGGTAGAAGCAGTAAAGTAAATGGCTGGGAGGTGGTTTCTTTGCAAGAGGACTTGACAGAAGGGTGATAAAAATAATGGTTATTTCAGTTCACAGAATCTCTTCCCAGGCAGGGCCCCATGGTTCTGGCATGTCCTCCAGTGCTCAGTGCTCTGGCAAGAGCCCTGTCTTTCTGGATCTGCTCCACAGCACCATCTGTGGCAGAGGACTAAAAACTGTCGACAGATTTAAATTTCAGGTATGTCACACAGCAAGAGGTATTTCTGGTTGAATCCAGAGAGATCCAAACCTGATCCTCAGCTTACCTGAACTCAAGGGTGGCTGTGCCCATGACTCCAGTGTGAGTCTACCTCAAAGGGCAAGCCCTGTTCTTTGTTCCCATGGAAGGGGTGCCGAGAAGCATTCCTTACGTTACCAGGATTTTGATGGATGCACTGTGAAAGAAGCACAGACTCAGCAGACATCCTATCAAATACTTTTGAAGCTGTATCTTCCCTGGCAGGAGCCAAGATGGCCAGCTCTGTGTGTGCTCCACACTGGTCAGATGTAATCCCAATCTGGCAAAAGGGCCTTGTGGTCATTTTAGCAGGATGCTGCTCTATCCTCAGTGAAAACATTCCCTAAATGGTTCTAGCACATCTTAACGAATTATGAGACATTTCCCTTTAATTCCTGCAGTAGCAGGCAGGAATAACAAAAAAACTGCATCTGTTGTCTTCATTTACACTCCACTGTCTGATTGTGATTTTTTAGATTGGCCTTGAATACATGAACTGGGACTTCTGCTGTCCACAGCTACAGCCCCTGCATGGTGAGGGTTCCTCTCACCAAGCTGGCTTAGTCTGGGTGTAAAGGAACCACCTTATTCTTGCACAACATGGCACATGCCTGCTCATAATCAAAGAAAACCAGGGCTCTTACCATTGCTGTCCTATGGTAGGACAATAAATAGTAAGATTGAGGTCAGTGGATTTTGTGGACAAGAGGACACTCTATATATATTTTTCCTTCTGGGCAACAATGGCTTCCAGTGAGGAAAGAGCAAATATAATAAAGAAAATCTTCTCATATTGAAATACATTTTTCTATTAAATATAGAGGTCAAAGGAGAAAAAGTGAGAGAAGAAGAGATCCTGGAAAAGGTTTATTTAATATAAGTTGCTTTTTTTTTTTTTTTTTTGAGTTACAGAGGATAAATTCAGCATTTTAATGTATTCCATAATGCTGCAGAAACATGACCTTGAAGTTAGCACAGAAATCTATTTCAGCTTTTATTTAGCATCTGTGTAGCCTTTCAGAATATGAACTTTAATAGGAGTAGAGTTAACAACCAATTGTCTTCACTCAGGCATGATCATAATCTGATTCCTGAACACATACTCTTCTCTATTGCTATTTGTTTAATTTTCCATCCTTTGAAATAAGTGCTCAATTCCCTATTCTGGCTCCTAGATCAAGGCTTAGGGCCCCTGTGTGTTTTATCTGCTTCTGTGAAGGAGAAGCACTTGGGAGAATAGAAGCACACTCCAATCACTCAGAGCTTTTGCTGCCCTGAGAAGGCTTCCACACCACAGTTCTTCCCAAACTGATCTATCTTGCAGTCATTTTCAAGAAAGTAAAATCAGAATTTTCTTCCTCTGGAATTCATTGAAATATGTTTCCAACTTCAAAGAGAGGTTTTCCAAAAACAGTTGTTTCAAGTTGCAAATTTCACTGAAATTAGTTTCTCTCTCTCTGTCTCTCTCCCTTTTTCTTTTTTTTTAAGGGTAGTAAACAGGTATTTGGTAGATGTGTATTTTGGTAGGAAAAAAAATACTGTGATGGGAGAAATCACACTGTGCAGAGTATGTTTTTGCCCAGCCCAACAGCAGCCACCTCTCATTAAAAACACACTTAAGAAAAACAAGAACTTTGTAGCAGTAGATGAACAACTTGCAAAAATACGAAGAATGAAGAACCAGCGACGAGCAAGCCTTGTTCCAGTCTGCTTGCTGGCTTCTTGATTGATAGGCTGGAGGAAAGAAGCAGCATCTCTTGATGAGAAACATTTCACTGCTGGGTTCCTTTTCTGCCTGCCTGTCTGGAGGCAAGTGACGGCTGAGCGCAGAGCCCTGCACCTGCTCCATCAGATGGTGTTTGCTCAGCATCGCCGTCATCACTCTGAGAGCCCCACCCAGAGGTCTCCTGCACTGCCCCATCCCAGTGCCATCCTTTGAGGCTCACGAGATCTGATCAAAGAGGCTGCCCTCTCCTTCACCTTCCAGTCACCTCTGGCGAAGGCGAGGAAAGGGAGAGGAGGCCAAGGGGAGGAAGGAGGTTGTAGCGAGTGGTGTAAATGAACAGAGAAGGAAAAAGTTATCCACCCAGAAAAACGTACGCAGAGCGACTGTGGCTGACAAACTGTCACTGCTGGTGTCCTTCACTTCCCTCGCTGTCATTTGTAATTCATCAGAAGCAGAGAGAGGACTCAGAATCATAACAGGGTGGCATCTTCCATCACAAGAAACTCCGTTCTTCTAATTAACTTTCCCACTGACCCGGAGACAAACGCTCTGTGTGAGTGTGTATGGTGCGCAGGGAGAGTCGGAGAGGGGGATTGCACTCTGATGTCTCCACGTTTACAACACTGCTGTGTGATTGGTTTGTGGGGAGAGGGGGGGATTAATTTGTGCCTCTAAAGCATGCATGGATAGTCTTTAAATTTGCTTGAAACAGAGGTTTCCTTTGCTTGTTGTGATCTGCCCTTGTCTGAAGGGAAACGTGCTTCCTGTGCAGCACAGCAAACAGCATGGAGAGTCCATCCAGATGCTTCTGAAGGAGTTCTCAGAGTCCTTTTGTGTGAAAAACAGGTTTCTGCACCTCACCCCTCTGTCA
This sequence comes from Promerops cafer, assembly GCA_013398275.1. NCBI lineage: Eukaryota > Metazoa > Chordata > Aves > Passeriformes > Nectariniidae > Promerops > Promerops cafer. The sequence goes on from VZSE01013760.1 coordinate 585,710, forward strand.
TGGATGTTGACTCTGCACAACTGTCACCAAACCCACCCCTCATCCCTCTTACAGACAGGCAGATGGAGGACCAAAGCTGTGCTCCAAGGAGGACTGTGACAAATCAGACCAAAGATTCAGCTCATGTCATCTCTTTTCTTAAACACTGGACAATAATAGATGTTTAGGAGTCGTTCTTAAAAACTGGGTGGAAAAATAGGTGTAAACCTCTCAATTTCTTGGCCAGTGGTTTGTGGCTAAAGGACTCCCATAGATTTGGGGAAAGGTGATCTAATGTGCACAGGGATTGAGTTGGGCATGGGTCACAGGAATTCAGGTGAACAAAAGCAAGGTTTCAAAAAGCTTCAAGGTTTCCAAAATAAAGATTGCAAGGCTTTGAAAAAGATGTGCTAAAATATAGTCAGTCAACCATTGCAGAAAACTTGGTGTTGAAGAACTGATTTATTATCGATGCCATGAGATGAAATAATTTTTTAATGTTCCTTTTGTAATTGAGCAGTAAGATCCTAATGGACTATAACCAAGCTGGACCCAAATGTTAGAACAAGCTACCCTGAAAGCAGTAACTGCCTGATGCAACAGCCTGGAAATCTTGGGGTGACTTGACATAAATTAACAAGTAGAGGTTTATAATGCATTAAATATGACAATTAATCTTACAGTCAGTGAAGCAGCTTCTCTGTGAGTTATTTTGATGTCAAATTACATTTTACTTTACTCTCCTTGAATCTCCTGGTCTCAATCAAGATGCAATAATTTTTATATTCACAACACCAATCAGGAGAGTAAAAACTGTTAAAGAGGAAGGTAAAAATGGAGTTGCTTATGTAGAAAATAGCTGGCTACAACAACCTTATATAATCTATGCCTCTCAAAATCACTTATTACTTTAAGGAGGTGGGATTGGTGGCCACACAGTTCATGTGAAGCCTGTCCAGGCTGCAGGCTGTTTCCTAGGGCTGCAAACAACTCTCTGTGGAACCCACATGCCATAGTGCCAGATAAAGCTCAGCCAACAGTGCTGCCTCTGCCATGAAGCACAAAGCATTACCACAGTTATTATGTTCAATTAGTTTTCCTGTCTAGTTTGAGCAATTACATCTGAGGACTTTTTTTTTTTTTTTTATGAAATATACTTACAGTACATCCTCCCTTCCAATTCCTCATTGCATGGATAAGATTATTTCTGTATACCATGTATGAGGAGATCAATGGCAAGCTAAGCACATTGCAGAGCCCTCCATGTGTCTGGTAGGCACTTTAAGAATTTTATGAGGGCAGCAACTTCTCATTTGACTGGTCATTTGCAAAAGATATATGAAACATAGTCAGGGGAGCAGAGGATGAAGTGGTGTTTATTGCTGGGAATTTGATGGGTCCTTCCATGGAGAGAGGTGTCAGAAGCAGGATGACCTTGGGGCTCATCAGTCCTGCTGAAAAAAGGCAGATGAGATTAAAATAGTTGTCAGTATTTGTGCACACGCAGTCAGAAGTACAGAGAAGGGCCAGTAGAACCCAATCAGTGGGAGCTGGGATCAACTATAAAGATGGGTAATGTGGATAGAGTGGGTCGATGAAGAAGGTGTTTACATAAATTTGACTTTGGGGATTGACTGACACATGATCAGTTGATTGGGAGTCCCCTTGACAGCAGAGCCCTCAGTTCCCTGGTATGGAGGGTCATGTCCTCCACCTCAAGCACTGGCCAATATTTCTGGAGGACCAACATTCAGGCTCTATAATCTAAATGCTCTCTTGGGTTTTCCAGGCTCTTTAATTCACTCAGCTAGAAATAATCCTGGTGTTCAGCAGGGCACGGCGGGATGTCTGCTGGGAGGTCATGGATTAATTTATTTAGTCTATAAATTAGGAAAAAATACTGGCCTCAAATGTAAGCAAGACAGATGCTGAGGAGAGGATTGCAAGCCAAAAGCCATTAGCAGGAGCTTGCACACTGTGTGTGTGTATTAGCCCTGGGGTCAGCAGAGTGGGGGCCTGGAGCCTCCTGATTGCTGACGTGAGATGAAAAGCTCTTCAACAAATGGGCCCTGATTTCACCTGCACTCAGCTACCAAGGGGGCTGTTTCTGAATGGCCAGGTGTGGCCTTCTGCCCCAAGCTTTGCCAACTTGCACATGGCTGAATGAATCTGCTAAAATGATCAGCTGGGAAATAGCTAATATCGTTAAATACCATTTAAGCTGTCATTTTTATGTGTAGAGTCAACACCCCTCATGATGAATGGGTCAGCTCTCACCTCAGGGAGAAATCATTGCAGGTGCGTTGCTGCCTTGGAAAAACATCAGGGTCTTGCTTTGCCCTGGCTTATATTTAAGCCTACAGCACAGTTTATGTAAAGGCAAGATTGGGCCCTTAGGAACCATGTCTGTCACGAGGTGCATGAGAAAGAATAAAGGAAGAAGCCTGATGTCAGATTCTTGATTTTGCTGAAGTTCCAACACAGCACAAATTCCCAAAGCCCCAGGAAGGAGTGCTGAAATTTTCTTTAGCAGACTAATGATGTTCGAGGCTATTTTTCTTGTTGCAGACAACTGCACACCAACAGCAACAAAAAAGAGCCTAATGAACCTGCAGAAACGTATGGCCCTAATGAAGATGAAAGCCTCTCTTGCAGCCACCTTGCCTAGAAACACACACAAAAAAAGGAGGAAATTAAAAAAAGAAAAGACAATGTGCCAGCTGCTTGGAGAGATTTCAGATGCACAACTGGGTCTGCAAAAAGGAAGAAAGGAAGGAAAGGAAGAAAAAGCTTTTTCCCTGGGGTTCTTCTACAGGATCATTCTTCATTGCAGCTGATGGCGCATTAAATGGCGCAGCTGGTTGGAGGAGGAAGGCTTCTGGGTGGAGGCAATACAGAGATATATATTTTTAATGGGCTCATAAGTTTCTGGAGAGAGAAATGAAGAGCTGTTAAGCTTCTTGAGCTGAGTAGTTCTTCTGATTCCAAGAGCCCTGAGTGCTGCATTGCCTCTGGTGATTGTCAGCTCTCTGCGATCTTCACTCCATTTGTTATTTTATTTGTGTGAGAACAAACAGCCTATCCCCGATAAGATTTACAACTAACGCTGAGCAGGATTGTACAGAAAATACCAAAACTTGTACTGTAAGGCTTGTTGGTTTTTACTGAGATCTGTTCCAGGATACAAGACATCAGTTTACCAGCTTTCTTCTCTGGAAGCTGCCTTCAAGGCTCAATTTTTAAATATTTTTCCTGGTGAAAGAAGTGCGTCTTTTATCTCCAGCCCCTTGTGATCTCTTGGAGTAGCAGGAAGTGTCAGGCATGGGGCTCACTGACTGAGTTTTGTGGGTAGGCAAGGCTGGACTGGCAGAAGATGCTGCCTGTCAGGTCTGAGGTGGGTTGGTGGAGCTGTGCTGCAGCGCCTGTCCACATCCTCACCAGTGCCACAACACAGAGCTGACATTTCCAAGAGCCAAGACTTTTCATACTCTGGCAAAACATTGATTTGAAGACACATAAAAACCTGTTGCCTAATGAACATTGTTTTCCAATGAAGGGGAATAAAACTTACCAGCAGCAGACTTAAGTTCTGCCTTCAGCCCTTCTGCTAAAAGTCTTTGGGTCACCCTGAATTTAAGAGCTGAGTTTGAGACATTTTGTATGGAGTATGTTTTGGAATAAGAAGGGCACTTAAAAGGGATGATAATTTTTGCTGTGACTGTTCCTTGCATTGCAGTGGTGCCTCCAGATTTAATTTTCAGAGAGGGAGTACTTGTGCCAAGTACTGTCCAGACTCAAAGCAGCACAGCCCAGGAGGATAATGTATACCTTAGGAAAGAGCAGAAATGTCTGACTTGCTAATAACAATGAAAACAGTTTTTCCAGGGACTCTATCTGGAAAATACACAAACAGGAGGAGGAAATGAAAAGGACAAAGCTCCGATGCTTAAAGATGTTTCAAAGGCACAATTTGAGCTGCAAAGGGGAAAACAAAAAAGGGGGAGAGAAAAAGAAATAAATCCCTGTCTCACGGGGCTGCTGCTACAGGGTCATTCTTCATTGCTGCTGCTGCTGATTCTGCATTAGAGGTGTAGCTGATTAAAGATTTGGTTTTGGAGAAGGTTAGGGGTGAGGTAATACATAGATATATATTTTTAATGGGCTTGTAAGTTACTAGAAGGTGAAATGAAGGGCTGTTCAACTTCTATGGATTAAAAGTTCCCAGAATGGGAACTTGAATGCTCCAGACGTTTTACTAATTGCCTTTATGTCCTCAGTCTTTAGACCTGTTCTGATTTTTATTTGTGCACTGACCAACAGGAGCTGTCCTCTGTTAAGATTTGTGACAAGTGTTTGTTGTTTGTCCCCAGCTCAGACTGCACCACTGCTGATGATACCTATAAAACATTCTCTGGTTGGATACAGGTCACTTTGACATGGAACTGAAGACACGTAACCACTCCCCACCACCTCTGGTTTGATGATACAACAAATCCATTTAAGCTTCCAGCACAGGACCAGGTATGTAGTGGCTGCACGAGGCAAAGCACTGATTTGATGGGTGCTTGCTCTGATAGTTCAGATTTGCTCAAAACTTACTGATGGGCTGACTGCGTTAGCTGGCTGCATCTGATCCTGCAGGCATCCTAAAGCCTGGAGAAACTTTACATTGCCCTCTCCAGCTGGTTACAGAGAAGTACAGCTCTGTTTCCAGACCAAACTCAGTCCCTGAGTCTGAGCTTAGTCTGAGGACCAAAGGCTTAAAGCATTGACTTGTGAACTTATCTGTACTTGGAGTACATCACACCAGCATGTTCACTGCAATTCAGGCCTGTACAGCTACTTATCTTAGCTGTGTCATATATTGTTGCTTTTTAAAGTCATATAGTTGGGGTAGAATACATCTTGTAGCTGCATATTTCTTTTTCTCTTAAGCAGTAAGATGTTTCTGACTAGGAGGGCTCATGTGCCAAAAAGCCTTGGCTGCAGGTATATTTCTTCCATTAAATGTAAGAAAAAAAAAGGAAAATAAAAGATGACACCGGTTTCTTCTTCCCACCTCTCCGGCTCGAGTGGTTTACTGAGATTTAAAATAAACAAAAATTGCTACACAGCCACCTCTTGCCCTCTTCCCTGAGAACCAGCCCTGGAGATGTGGAGTGTGGATAGAAGAATCATTAGAGTGTGATAAATAAACCTATCATGGGGATAACAGAAGTCCTGGGCTGCACATATCAGGTAGATGGAAGGAGAAAGAGGTCACCCCAGTGAGGTGAAAGGGCAGTGTAGTGTGCAGGTAGTATTTAAAAAGGAATTCATTAAAGAAAACAAAACAGAAAAAAACCCCAGATTGAAAATAATCCCAAGAGGTGGACAACAGGAGAGACAACAAGAAAGACATTTATTCAAAGCAAACATTATGGGGCTAATTATGGTGAATAAGGGTACGAGGAATGTAGGAGAAAGAAAAAAAATAAAAAGGAAAAACTAAACCACAAACCCAAAACATACTGTTGGTATTTGCAGGGAGAATCTTACCAGAATGGCTTCCTGATGTCTGGCCAGCTCTGGTGAAATCCTGCTTTACTCTTCATTTTGTTAATTGAGATTGGGAAGATATTTGAGTGTAAAACAGAACTTTTTGGCGATTGTTTTCTTTCTAAATTGAATCTTTTTGATGTTTTAATGAACAATGGGGACAGGATCACCTTGTTTTCATTATTTTTCCTTTCTTTTAATATTAGTAATGTACAACAAAGAGAAGGGAGATGAGATAGGATTGCTATTCTTAGTGCCTAATGCAGATGCTTGTGAATGCTGGAATAAAGATATGTGGACTCAGGTTGTCTTTCCCTCATTTACACATTTCTCTTGATAGAAATTATAAATTCATCTATGCCTCTGCCTGGATTCCTCTATTTTTCATTTAATTTTCAATGTGTTGAGGGTTTTTTTACTTCGTGTTTCAGACCCAGCATCTCTCTGTCTCTGAAGACTCTGGCATTGCCTTCCTGCAGTGGGTCAGGATCACCACTGGGACACTGCTCAATGGGTCCTTCAGGCTGTCCCTGCTGTGGCCACTCCTTCTCTTCCAGACACTGGGTGTGAACTCCTGATGCTGTGGCTCACAACATCACCGCCTCAGCAGCAAAAATCTGAAACAATCAGCCTTGTCCACGCCAGGCTGAAGCACGTGATGATTTGTGGAGTCTCAGTATGTCCTGTTGGTCCACTCAAATGGGTCAGCAGCTCCACTTCTGCTGCAAGTGTTCACGTTGCAAGGTCAGGGGATGTGTCATGACTGGCTAGGACAAAATCCAAGCAAAAATTGATTAAACCAATGTCTGAGGCACTAAGTGGGGTTTGGATTAGGTCCATAACAAGACTGTGATGTGGGGGTATTCCTTTGGGGGTAAAGGGGGGGGCTTCCTTCTCCCCACTACATCATGCAAATTCATGGTGCATTGTGAATTTACTTTTATTTGCATCTCTTTGGGTAAAGTGGAGAGCTGAGTTTCAGGAAAATGAAAGTTTTGCTAACCACAAGCTTTCAGAGACCATTTTCACAGCACGTCAGCTGGTCTTTGGGGAAGCCATATTTGTGAAGAGATACCCAGAGCCATTTCAGAAATTAGTGTCTGCTTGGAGAACCTGTTTTTCAATAGGATAGAGAAGCATAAGAAGTCCCCATGGATTTCTCTTGTCAGGTACCTCTGAAATCCACCACACTTTGAATTAATATCACCATCTAGCACTGGTTGCATGTTGTTCCTCCCAAGACGTGACCACTACCCTCTATTGTTACAAAGCCATGGGCAGAACACTGAAGAAAATGTCCTTCAAAGCTTTGTTAATGAGTGGATTTTGAGATTCACAGTATTTTGCTTTGTGGTTGCTGGGTCTCTGTGCTTAGAGGTTGTCATCATCTGCCCTAGATAGAACATGATTAATAAAGAACTGTTTTAATGTAATTTTTGCCGCTGACCTTAATTGCACAGGTCAGAAATGAAAGCAGCTCACCATATGCCAGACATTAAGGTCCTGAGCAATTCCCCAGCAAACGTTACACTCCCTGGATTGGATTGGAGCACAGCCAGTCTGCCCTCATTGAAACTTATAAATTGCCTTTATCTTGCTGGCAATGTAAAATTAAATTGGTATAAGGGATATTGCATTGTTGATGAAGATGTACAAGGCAGAGTTAACTCCAATACAGTGAACTTATCACAAGAGATGAAAAATATCTTAATTGGCTCAGCACCTTCCTTGCATGGCCTTGAAGAAATCCAGTGTTCCTGAAAACTGCAGTAACATTAAAGAAAATAGTCTTTGTTCATTCTCTTTGTGTGTTTGAATTGTACAGCTTTTCCTATACTGCTCATGAATGGTGGAGCACAAAACAGGATGTATAGCAGTTTAGATGGTGCTGTAGCGAGCTATGGTTGTATTTTAAAAGAGTGATATATTTATGGCCTGCAATCCTTCCCTTGCTACAATTCTTCCCCCAGCTCTATTTCTGTCCAGTGTCCATAGAGAACTCCCTTTATCAAGTTTTCTCATCTCCAGCTGCATGATGTAAATGTAGGAGCAGCAGGGATTCATTGGCTAGAGATTAAGTCTGGTGAACATTAACCCTTCTGGGCTCTCTTAACATTTAACCTCAAAATTTAGAAGTAAATGACAAAATCCTTCCAGTAATTTTCTCTTTTCGTGAACCCAATCAAAGAAATTAAAAGCAGCCAAGACCTTTTGGGTCAGTGTGTCCTGCTTCCCTTGAGCCAGAGTCCTTGTGGTCTGTTACTTGTCTTTGAGAGAAGATTGGGAAGTTATTGTATTACTCACTTGTTACACTCCCTCTAGAATTATAACCACATTAGTGTAATTGTGCCAAACTGAGGCAGACATTTTCCAGAGAAGGGGAGTGAGTAAGGCAGGGTTTGTACTCTCAGGGGTTTATACTCCCAAACAGCACAGCTGCAGAGAGACTGCTGAGCCCCAAAGCAGTGGGGCCTGACTGTTCAGCTGGGAGGGACATGGAGCACACTAGAAAAGCCATCAAAAATCCCAAGGGTCCTTCCCACTCCTGTGATGGATGTGCATGTAGTCATGGGATTGTGTTACACACACAGAGGAGACAGCACTGCCAGCAATTCCTTGTGTGCCTGACCCCAAACCCCTATCCTGCTTTGAGCTGTGGGGCCGTGAGCCCTGGCGTCCTGGTGGAAAAGGGCACAGCCTTCTGGCAGCTACACCTGCAAAGGGAAAAACAGGTTGGATGAGTGAGCGAGAGACTGGACAGTGAGCTCTGAAAGTCCATCAGTCAGCTGTCCTTGACCCTGGCAATGTGTGTAACTGGCCAGACCTTCTGGGTGCTTGATGGCAGAATCATTAAAGGATTTATGCTCTCAGCTGCCACACTCAGACTCTTGCCCACTGTCCTTGACATGGGATCCAAGCTCTCATAAGGTGTAAGCGTGGCTGGATATTTCTCCCGTGACCCCAGAGACGGTTTCAGCACTTGAGGACTGATGCTGCCTCCTGCACTCACCCTGGAATGAGGTCAGTGCCCTTTGCACACTCCTTCACTTGCATTTATACCTGTCAGTGTGGACCATATTCAGTTTTGGAGGGTTCCCACTGGAGCCTTCTTGTGATTTTAGGGCTATCTGAAAATTGGCAGTCCTCAAAGTGCCAACAGTAAGATCTGGTGCAGGGTTGGGGGAGGAGGGGGTTCCCCATGAGCCATCCATCTGGACGCAGGAGGAATCAATACCTTGCAGCCCCTAGGTGTTAGGGTGACAAGCTCTAATAAATGCAGCAGATGGGGATCTGGTACAGAGTCTTTAGTAGGCTGGCTGAGTGCCTGACGAACCACAGGGAGAAAATCACAGTATTAAAAGAAGCCCCATGCAGAAATGCACTGAAACACTGCCAGTGAAACATCCGACCAGCTCGCCAAAGGGCTTCCTGCACAGCACAAGTCAAACCTGCTGCCTCCTGGGTCCCCTTCCTCCTTTTTTTCCCAGCCCTGATGCCATGAAAGAGCCTTGGTGAGCATCTCACCAAGCATCCATCTCCCACGCTGCCTCTCCTCATGTTCTCCTAGACCCTGAGGGATGAACAAACAGCATCCAGGTTGTACATGGGCCATGTCTGGAAGTTGTTAAAAAGACGGAGAGAGGGAGAGAAATATTTCAGCAGAACATATCTGTTAACTGGCTTCTTCACCTAATTAGCTGTGGAAAAGTCACCAGATGGACACAGATTTTAATGATGGCTTCATTCAGAGTCTTGGAGGAGTGGGTTGGATATAAGAGATAATTATCTTGACTTTTATATGTAAAAGGATTCTATTTTATTCTGCTTTTTTCCCCCTCTAGTTCATTTTTAATGAAAGAGAGGAACAGTGAAATTCAAAACATCAAATAAAAAAAGGAAAGTTGACAATCCATCGTTTAATCTCTGCTTAGTGCCAGCCTGGAGTGACATTTCTAAGGATTGGTTTGATGGGAAGCTTGTTTGTTCATAAATTGCCACAAAATGGCATTCTGAGTTTAGCCAGGGACTTCCCCCCTCCCCCTGTGTGCTGGGAGCAAAGTTAAAGCCATATGATTAAATGCTACAGGGGATGGAAGTATGTTTTCATGACACAGAAAGGAATATGGATAGGAAATGTCACTCTCACGAGTATTCTCCTTCCTACCCTTCATGCCCCTCGGATCCTACTCTATGGACAATAAGAGACATCAAGAAGAGATCATGAGAGCATATCCACTGGTGTATAGCTGCATCAGAAGGTGATAAAGACCTCAGAGGGGCTACTGGGACCCTCCTTTAGCACAGAGGACAGAGCCTGTGCCTGCAGGGCAGGAGAGCTGCTACTGCTGGTGAGTGGGTGAGGGAGGGTGGAGAAAACGGTGGCAAACAGAAGAGCTGGAAGAAACTGGGAGATGACAGAGGACAACTCCTCGTGGTGCAGGGGACAAAAATTCATTTCTCTACAGGCCTCCTCCAGCCTGCTTCCATCTAGCTGTGGAAGGAAAAAGTCCATGAGCACCCCAGAGCACTGAGCAGCTGCAGGCATGAGGAGCGAGTTTTCAGGAGTTAGGATTAAAGAAAAGTGAGGTTTACCAAACCAGCAGCATCCCAGTGAGAATGTTCTTTAAATGAATGCTGTGCTTATGTCTGGGGTATGCTCTGAGTAACATCCACAGCGTGCCTTTGATCATATTGATCTGGGTCCAGTTGGAGTCTTACAGCTGGTGGCTGGAAGTGGATTTCAATTCAAACCTTATTAGTAGCCTGGACACTTTGACCTGAAAAGGGTGGATGCTCATACACATCTCAGGGACCAGCCTTTTCTGCCCCCTGATCTGATTTTGAGGGGAATCTGTTTTTTTGCCAGCAAGTCCCTCCCATCTCCATCAGTGCTCCCCAAGCATCTGATAGAAAAGGAAGAACACAAACTAGATTCAAAATATAACAAATTGCCACATTTCTTTTGAAACCACTCTGATGGCTGAGGACTTGCAGTACGTGGCTGTAAAATTTGGCCGTTGTCATTCAAATTGAGTGCAGTGTCCAGGGACAAGCTTTGCTTTCCTGTATCATAGTGAGGGGCCTGATAGTAGAGCACACTGAGGGAAATGCAGGATATAGAAAAGAATAGAGAAACAAAAGACAAAAAAGCCTCCAGCTTCTGAGAGCTTATACAGGCATCTGGATAAGTGGATCCTGTTATCCGTGATTGAAATAACTGGGACCTCTGAAGTCCAGAAAATGAAGAAACCACTTGAGAACAACATTGTTGGAGAGGCTTTAGCATTCACTCTGCCAGGGTAGCCCATGAGACCAGTCTTTCACACAGTGCTCCAGCCCTCTCTGTGCAGAAGAAAATTTGCAGAAATAGAAGTTGATGGGAAAATTCAAACTAGGTCATTCAGAGCTCTTGCAATGCCTTTCCAATCACATTTTCAGCAAAGAAGGAAAGGATAAATGGGAAAACATTTATTGTTATTGTTAATATTGTTTTTGCCATTATTTTACCATCATTTTCCCAAACAGTCATGAGTCTTGTGCAGATTATGGCTCTGAGAAATATCCAGGTGTAAAGTGTAAACTCTTTTCCCAAGACTTTGCATTAACTTCAGCTGACAGCCTTCCCAGCCTGAGAAGAAAGGGCTTGGGACAAAGCCCCGTGTCCACAGGAAAAAGTGGCACGACCCCTCAGCACAACATTGTGAATCACAAGAGAGGTCCTGGACCAGCCGTGGCTGTAACTAGAACTATACTGACAGGCAAATGTAGATATGGGCATGTCCATATGCATTTGTATATAAAGCTGTTGGATGGATGCTAGAAGGTATTATTATTGCTTTAGAGTGTACAAGAAAGGTCGGACAAGAATAAAAGCCTACCCTGTAACCAAAATTATGTTAAGGTGTAATTAGGGATAAGAGTAGAATCAGCAAGTCTGGAGCTAAGCAAGGAACCTTGGGCTTGTAGAGTTTATGCAATGAGAAGCACCACGTTGAGCTGGTAGCCTTGGTGTGCCTTCCACAGAACGCCTGGCCCTTTCACCAGAGGCCTCTTTCCTGGTGATTTACTGAGGACCTTGTTTAACATGAGATCAGACATCATTTCCAAACCCATTAAATTGTTTTTGGCTTAGTAATGTGGCTAGATTTTTCATTCTAGTTTTCCTAGGGGCTATATTAAAGTGTGAAGCTGCTTTCTGTGTTTCAGATAGAAGCAAGTGTGGTATTCATCATTTTGAGCTGCTGGTATTGAACAGCTGCCTTTGCTTTTGGTGCACCCTGGAATTTCAGCTTGTTTCTGTATTTAATTAACTGATTAAAAATAGGTAGAAAAGTCTCTGTGTTGCAAAGTCATTCAATATTTGGAGAGAATCTTAACGAGAAAAAAAAGTCCACTACAGAACATATATGGCTTCAAGCTTTAGAAAAGGGAAATGCTGAGAGATTGGTGTGGGGTCTTTTCTGTTAAGCACTGGGGATTCTCTGGATGAATTCCCTGAACTGTCAATACAGCCAGAGGAACTGGATGTGCTGAGACCTTCCCTAGCAGGGCCCAGGCTCTCACAGGATCTGATCACATATTAGAAATGCCATGGTCAGGCCAGGGTGACCAAATCATCATGAGGTTAAAGCTATATAATTACTGATGTCACTCATAGCAGGTGATGACCTGACTTTCTTGTTTTAGCTGTGCTGTAATAATGCTCCTTTCTTTCTCCCATTCCCTATTTATTTACATGGAGTGAGGCCATCAGAGTGACAAGTTAAGTTAATGAGATGGTTCATCATTTCTCTTTTTGTAATTTTAATTCAGCAGATTGTTGCCTCGCATCTGTGTGTGTGTTGGTGTATCTCACACTCCCCTGACACATCACCTTTCCAGGGCTATAATTTTTCATCTAAGATTATGGACAGGCATTTGGAAAGTGGCCTCAACCAGTGAGGCAAGGAGAATTTGGATCATTTTTATGAACCAAGGAGTAGAGTGATGCATAAAATATATGTCAAATTAGAACCATCACTTCACTGTAAGAAAGACACCAATTAATGGGTTCTGTGGGTTTGGTTTAATAGAGAAGATTTACCAGCCTTTAAAAGCTTAATGCCAACACCATTTTTTGGGTGAAATCATTTGATCTTCCTGACTTCTCTGGTCCTCTGCAAAGAGCACAGAGACTGACAGGGCTATGGTGCTCCTTGCTAAAGGTGTTTCTCAGTCTTTTTCATGGATGGAGCTTGAGTGAACAACAGGATGCATTTTATATAGGGAATAAGAAGAAATAAAATCAACACAGATAGGAATCTCTCTCTGCAGCTGTGACTGGCTCTTGCCAGCATCAGTGATGTGATAAATGCCAGGTTATTTGTCTGGCTTGTCAAGTGCCTCCTCCTCTTCCTTTATTCAGAAATCTTTTCTTCCAGGTTTCCTGCCCTTGGTCTTCATAGTTTAAGATGAGACACAACCATCAATCTTAGTGCAGAGGTACCACAGGATCAGAGAACGGTTTGGGAAAGGACCTTAAAGACCATCTAGTTCCTTCCCCCTGCCATGGGCAGGGACACCTTCCACTAGACCAGCTGGCTCAAAGCCCCCTCCAACCTGGCCTTGAACACGTTCATCTCATTTGAGATAGGGAAACTGAACTGATGGTCCAGAACTACTGAGTTTTCTTGTGGGAACCCTATAAAATCTGATAGGATTTGTGTTAGAAACCATCATATCTACAGGTAGTTTCTTGACTTTGACTTGTCAATAGGGAAAGAGGTTATGCCCAGGTGGCACAGGATTTATTCAAATTTATACAAAGAATCTTTTTTCCTTGGGTGTATTCAATGCTGAGAATGACTTACAGTGAGTCCATGAATACGTCTTTAAAATCACCAAGACAATGAGCTTAAAAAATTATCATGTGTTCTTTAATCCTCATAAACAAGGGGATTTGCCATGCAAGATTATTTTAAGAGCATTCTTAAATGACTCCTTATTCCTTAAACACATTGTGTTTGTGAAAAGGCACGATTATGTGGTTTCTCAGATAATATTATTCCAACATAAGAATGCAAAGAACTTTTTTTTTTTAAAAAGCAAACAAGCAAATGGAATGTAAATAAAGGAGAAACGCAAAATATTTGGACTTCTGAAGTTCCTCCAGGGTTATTTTATGTATTTTAGAATGGTTTGCATTTCCCTTGCAAAATTTCCCTTGCATACAGAGAAAAGAGAGAATTTTCAAGGATCTGAGGCTACATAAGAGTTTGAGCAAAGAAAATCATGGTAATGAAAACACTGTGTTTTGCTGTGACATAGCACTTGAGAAGAGCCTTTCTTGGATCCTTCCTTCAAGTGAGTGCTCTCGTTACCGTAACACTTCCACACCAGCTATCACAGAAAAGATCAAATGCTAATTCAGACGACAGGAAAAGGTTATTCAAGTAAATTTCTGAGGTCATTAAAAGTACAAATTTACAACACTAGATCAAGAGATAATGCAGGATGTTTGCTTAGCCAATGAACTTTGTTTACGGCAGATTCTAGAAAACTTACCCAGGCTGTCTTTGCTAGCAAGATGTTTAGGTGCAAAGAGAGAAGAGCTTAAGGTACCTCTGAATCTGCTCTTTTACCCAGGAGAGGCCTTTGGGGAAGATGAATCTTACTGAATTTCATATCTATATTTGTGTAAGCCCCACTGATGGATATGAGAATGATGTCTCCTCTCAAGAGGACTTGAGAGCTGTATATCATGTTCAACATTGTGTTCCTCAAAGAACTGTAGAAAATCAGAGTTATAATCTAATGAATTTGAGAAGATGTCTCCTGAAGGGGCAAATTACCACGCAGAATGTGTTCTTCTATTGTAAAGCAGTAATCTTATTTTACTGTTCTACTAATTGATATACAGTGAGCAGTGACTGGGGGAGCCCCAAGAAACATAATGATTGTTGTTTGTTGCAGCAATATTGAATATATTTCATAAATACAGAGATGTTTTCACTGAGGACAGTGGAAATTCTATTGTAGGGCAGGATAAGAAGACATATCAATGCTATGCTAAAATGTACACCAATTATGTCTTCTTGCTTCTTCAAAATCAGCCTTGATCCCAACAGTTGGTTGATCTCAGTAATCAAAGAGACTCTGAAATGTTCTCTCAAAGGTTTGCTCTTGAGTGGACCAAAATACAGCTTGCTAAAGCAGAAAAGGAATTTTGACTTTTTGAGGAGCTGGTGGCAAGAAGCCTTTCAGTGAGGCTGATGGGCCAGTGGGCAGGGTTTGATGCTGACAGATAAGGATAAGGATGCTTTTGAGAGCTGCCTGGTGGCACAGTACCACCACGTGGTCCTTCCATTTGACTTCATCTCCTGGTGAGTGGATTGCTCTCAGGGAAGCTCACTCTGAGCCATGCTCTGCAGGAACGAGGATGCTCGTGAAGGTTGCTGCACTGCTCTTTGTGCTTTCTTCTAAAGCCCTGCTCAGGCTGAAACTCCCAAGACCAATCCTATTTGCTGGTCACTCAAGTAGAGAAGTGAAATAGAGAGTGGAAAAGCAGCAAGGGATGGGGCCAGCTTGGCCAGGCCATCAATCCCACGGGTCAGCTCTTTCTTCCAGCATTTCCAGCTCTGCTCCAGCAGTTCTGCCATAGAGGAGGTCTTGCTGTAACAGATCTCCTGTGGCTGTGGCACTGTCACTGTCCAGACTTTCCAGCCCTCTCCATCTGTCCACCTGTTCTTTCCCTTCCCCATGGACAGCAGAGTTTAGATTAAGAATTGCTGGGCTGGGATGGTATTCTGCTTGTGGGAAGAGGATTCTGGATGGGTTGAGAGCAGCCTGTTCATTCCCTTTGAAGAAATGGCAGGACTGCTGGAAAGTGGTGGCACTGGCAGTTGTGCTCACAACGATACAGTGGAAGGAGGAAATAGCACTGGCACCTAGCAAGAAGTGGTGATGCTGGAGTGGAGTGAACAGCAAGTGCTCTTAATAATGACAGCCACCTGTTTCATTAGCCAGAGCTTCAAACAGAAAGGACGTGGGTTGCAAATCACCATGCAAAGCAGGCTGGCAAGGACCAGATAGGGGCAGGGAGTTGCCAAAGGCTCTGATAGCAGCTGAAGCAACAGATGTGTTGCACCAAAGAGTGCCAGGAAGAGAACAAATGGCCATGGCTGCACTTTCCCTTGGGCAAAGCAGATCAGTGACACTGCCATTTGGCGATATTTCGGCCTCGTCTTTATGTGGGAAGTTGACCTTGGTTTGCAAGGGTGATACTTTTAGTGTCCTCCAGTTGGTACTTGCTGTATTAGCCACCTAAGGACATGTCAGCATGAAACCCAGACATAAAATTTATCCCAGCCTAATTCATGGAAGGGACAGGAACGTACGGTGCACTAGCATGCAACTTGCATAAATTGCATCCCATTGCTTTTTATAGCTTACATATACACCATAAATTTTGTAAGAAGAGAGAGAAAGGGAACTAAATAAGATTGAATACATGCAGAAAGAGAAGTTCCTTTTCCTTCTAGTTTCCAGAAAAGCAGTTGCTTCCCTTTGTCTGGAGGTGTGAGCTGTAAGGATGAGCAGTGGATGAGTTTCAAAAATTTCAAAGCCTTGGCTTGACTGAGATATGGCACCCTCAGCCGAATTGGCCAGGAACACAGGCAGAAGCCAGGCTGCCTCAATATTGAACGCCCCTGGAGCTCAGCTCTTAGTGAATGTGAGCCGAATGTTGAAGGAATGTAGGATGAGACTTGACTGAACCTCTGCCAAGATCCATCAAAGGCAGAGATTTGAAGAAGGATAGCCCTTTGAGATTAAGAAGAGCTAGGCTGTGTTTCTGGCTCTGTCTCCTACTCCTGGGGTGACCCTGGGCAAGGCGTTTAATCATGCAAAAAGGAATACCAGCTGTATCCTCGCTTTACAGGGCTGCAGGGGTGTTGAAAGGACAGATTAATTAAAGTTTAGGAGAGACTTGAACAGAACAATGACAAGTCCTACATAAATAGCTTGTTGCTAGAGCTAATGGGAAATGCAAGCTGCAACCCCCTGTGAATTTCTGACATTGCAACATTTGGTTACGAGCAGGTTGATGTGAAATAGACAACTTAGGCAAAATAATAAGGTCACTAATTTCTATTAGGAAGTACCAGCATGTTTCATTTTGGCTTATTTCAGGTACTTTCTGGCTTTTGAACTCCTTTTCCCAACACAATCTATCATAGCAGGGCTCTCAGGATGCCTTGTGGCACTGTAGTCAGAGGAGAAATTCTATCTCATCCTGACAGAGGTAATTTGGCTCCGTATCTCTGTAATAATATGCAAATCTCCCTAACACCATCTTTTTCAAATCACTACAGAAGTTCAGGCAAGAATCTGCTGCTTGTGAGATCAATCTAAAATTCAGATTTGATTCAGCAGATCATAATATTTGAGTTGATGTCCACCGCCCTATCTCCTACAGGTTTTTCACTCTGAGTTTCCCATCTCACAAAAATCAATGTATATTTAAGGAAGGATTTTTTTGGAAACCATATGTTGCTGCTCCAAGAACACATTGATATCTTTTTGCTTGTTGGCTATATGTGGTATATAGTGACTACTTCCATTTTCCAATTCAGGCTAAAGCCCTTTGTGCTGCTCTATGAGTATATTAGAGCAGAAAATCATAGAATTCCTTATGAACTTAAGCTGATTTATAATACACATAAAAGGTGAAATGGGGGGGTTTCTGCTTTTTACCATAAAGCAGGAAAAACTGTTAATTCAGCCAAATATTCCACTGTCTCTGTAAATAAATCCAAATCCCTCAATATAAAATGAAATGGATCGGTTGTTAATCCATTGGAAATAAAATAATTGCCTTTTTTTTTTTTTTTTATCCCTGACAGAAGTCTGAGGTTAGAGAGATGCATGTGAATACTATTGTAGGAACTATTTTGCTCATCTGTATGCAAATAGGCTGGGTAAAGTGTGGTTAAAAAAAATGTGCAAAGTAAAATAAAAGAGATTTGTAGGAAGATCCAGAAAGCAATGTTTCACATGGGAAAAAGAAGGGTTTTGTTCTACCTTTGACAGCAACTTACAAATTACTCTTTACTTTGCCATGATAAAATTACTCAATTTCCTACCCCCCCCCCCCCCAAAAAAAACAACCAAATAATTTTTTGAAGGTAATTTACTATCCCATAAAAAAACCCAAAACAACCCCTAACAACATCACATTGCTAGGATTTCCTTGGGGAAAAAATTATTTTTGTTTGGACAAATGCATAATTTCAGGGAAAGTGTAACATGAGAAATCAAAGAACTGGAAGTTTTGAGTAAAAGGAACTTGATGAAATTTTTCATACAGTGTCACTGAGTCCCTGTGAGCTGCCCATTTCCTCATCTGAGGAACTCAGATGAGTTTCCTGTAATGAAGCAGCAGGTTTTGGAGCTGCTGTGTTTATTAAGTTAACCTCTGCTGCATATTCTGGCAGAAAACGTGTTCATTGTGGGAGGAGTGTGGTAAATTTTGTATGTGCTACCTGCATCACCCTTGAGAAGGGTTGGGCAGAGCTGGTAAAATTCCCAGAGCAAAAGCAAATCTGTTTTTGTGATATTCCATGATGTTTGATGATTTAATCTGTGTGTGTATTAAAGGTAGGTTCTCAAGGATCCTCTTTCCCTGGACTCCTCTCTAGGAGCCACCACGGGCACGCCAGGCATGTGAAGGTGTATTTCAGCACTCCTGAGTGGTTCAGGCTCCTGTGTTTTTGGGGAAGCATTTCCTGTGTGGCTGCTGGGGACAGGAGCACAGAACCACACCCAGCTGATCCCTGCCAGACATGCTCTCACTTCAGTGAGGCTTTTAGACCAAAAGGGGCAAACAAGCCTCTTTTTGCTGGAGGTGATGGTGAAATTCATGCTGAGTTTAATAGGACTGAATTTTCACCCTGCAGAAGTTTTAGGGATTACAATCTCTTCCTGCATGTATCATTTTTTTTCCCCACTAAAACTCTTAACCCAGATTTCTCCTGTGAGGTCACTGGCTCCTACATTAGACTCCTTGTGAATCATATTCTCCAAATCCTATTCTGACTCCAGACAGCATCTCATTTTTTGGCTGAGGACTGAGGGAAGCCTCCTTCTCCCCATATGCAGGGACACAGGGATCCTTCCATAGTTTCTGCTAAACTGCGCTGCTCCCAAGGCAAGAGACAACAGCATTCATTATTTACAGGCTCCAAGTGATTAGGTGAGTCAATAGAAATCACAGTGGATTTTTGTTTTCTGAACCAAAAAAGCCAGAACCCAACAAACAGACCCTGGCAACAAACTCCCAGAGTGGTGGGAATAATATTTGGTGTCCCCCCCACGGCCACCTTCATCTGCACATATGGCAATCCTGCCACAAAGGCACAGCACTTGCCACCAGTCTAGAAGACAGAAGTGAGGAGAGAGCCCGTCCTTCCACTGTGCCTGTGCCAGAAGTGATTTTGGTGCTGCTGCTGATCATCACATCTGTGCCTCCACAGCTGATGCTCGACTCCTCCACTTCCACCCAGCTTCCCCCCTTCCCAGCTCAAACTCATCAGGAGAGGATAGGGAAGGTGCTTGAAAATTCTCTTTGAAATCTTGCCTGTGAGGCATGGATTTATCAAAGCAAAGAAGTTGTGTGTGTGAGCACCTGCCCTGCTATCACATCAAAGGGAAGAACAAGAAGGAGTTTCAAAGGGGTGCCCTTGTTCCCCCTTCCCTATTTCTAGGCGCACACACGTGTGCACACAGGCACACACATATTTCCCTGCCTTTAGAAACCATGGAGCTTCTGCTGGGGCTGCTCCTTAAACCCAGCACTGATGGGGAGATTCACAATCCCTCACCACAGACACAGCATTCAGGGATTAACCAGCTAAAGCACTGCATCCGTTCCTGCCCTCAACGCACAGACAGATGCAGCTGAACCAGTGGCTCAGAAATGGCTCCTTAAAAGGTCAGGATTACCCATAAATGCACATCAGCTCCTTTGCCAAAAGACAAGAGGGTGTTGTCTTTAGTACAGGTGACAGCTGATAAAACAGCATTTCCCATGTGTTCAATAAAAGCAGCTGGCTCAGAGCCCCTCTCGACACCTTTATCCTGGCTGTCAGTTATGAAACCTCCTGATACTAATAAGACACAAACCAGGACAAAGATTGCCCTGTTTTCTGAGGGGTGAAGCCGTGGCAGACGCAGTGACGTGACTTGAAGCCGCAGTGATGGAGCAAACACAGGGCAGAGTGAGGAGCAGAGCTCCAGTCTGAGTGTCAGACTCAGACAGACAGAGATGTCTGGCCTAATTTATGGGCTCCAATTCTCTCCATAGTTGGGATGAGGTCAACTCTGGGCTCAGTTCTTCTACAGGGTGATTTGGTCCTCTTGCTTCAGGGGTGGTGACTGGCCTATCTGCAGATGTCTAGACAGAGCAAGGATGAAAAGCAGCAGCCAGCATGGCTACAGCTGCCACTGCCAGAAAACAGTGGCCAGGACCTTCTTTGGCTTTGTGCTGGGGCCTCTTGCTGCTGCTTGCTCTGTTCTGTGACCTTTTCAAAGTTTTACTCTTGGTTCATTAACTAGACATGGTGAAGTGGGTCTGGAACTGGTTTAATGTAGAAAATAATTTTGTGTGTCAATCTGCACACAGAGATCAGGATGAGAGTCTCGGGAAGCAATTTCATAGACATGAGCACATTTTCTTGAGGATGCAATGGTTTCATTCTCTCCAGGGTTCATCATTGCATCTTACTCAGTTTCTACCATGCCCATTATCTTAAAAAGACACATATATCTGTGAATGCCCCTCTTCTCCTCAACCCTCATTTTTCTTCCCAGGCATGGTCATCATCCCTTGAACTTCAAGCACTTCTTCTCAGACCTCAGTTTCCTAACTAAGATTATTTATTGATAGCCTCTTTCTTTTCTTTTTTTCTTTTTTTCTCTTTTGGCTCCATAGCTCATCAATTAACTGGAGAGGGTATTGATCAGTAATTGTGTCAGGTTTCCCAAAGGTTTCTGGGAAATGCAGCTGCTGCTGCTGCTTCAGATGATTGCATATGCTCTGTCTTTGATTCACAGAGCACAGCCAGGGAGTATTCTCACTCAATGTGACTTAAATGAGCAATGAGCTCACAATTTACCCTTAGGAGGGTATTATTTGCAGCTCTTGCTAGATGGGTGTTTGATATTAAAAAGAAAACAGAAGAAGCCAGAACCTAACAATTAATTCCCACTGAGCCAAGTGGAAACTTTAAATTGGGGGTCTGTGGCAGCCTGACATTCATCAACTTACAGCACTAAGCTACCTGGCTGGAAGGATATTTGTGCCTGGCAAACTAAACTTACAGTAGTAACATGATTTGTACCACAGTCCAATTTTACCCTTCTCCTTCCAAAGGATCAGTAAATTAAGTTGATGTTGGTGGCACTCTGTGCTGTAAAACTGCTGCTGTAATCCCTACTGGGTCTCCCACTGCTAGCACAGATCCTAAATTTGGAAATTATTTGCTTAAAGAGATCAGCTATTGATTAATAAGGGATTTTTTTTCTGAGACTTCATCTGCTTCTCTACATGAGGGATAATTCTGCCCTGGCAAGCCTGTAATTCCAAGCCTGGGACTGTGTTGGCATTTTCAATGTGTCCATGTGCAGGTGCTCATCTCTTTTCCGTGCCAAAGCCCTATTGATTTCAGTTGAGGAGAAAACAACATGACATTGCCTTTGATTCTGGGACGATTCATGTGGCCTTACAGACCCCGATATGCCTCTGGCCTCAAAGACTCAGTATCCACCTCCCTGGCAAATGTCAGAGGGTGTTCAAGAGCAGCTAAAGGGGTGGGGGGATAGCAAACTGACCTATCCTCAAATAGCCTGGGAAAGAGCTGCTTTATACATCTGAATATGGCAGATGTTTCAGCAGTGGCTCCTGTGCACTGTGTGGTGATCAGCTGCCTCTTGCTCACTACCATGTCAAGGAGTCCAGCTGGGTGTTGTGCTGAGCCCCTCAGCAGTGCTCCAGGGAGGGCTGGGCCCCCCAGACCATCACAGGAGGTCTGGGACATTGTAGAGTCATGATGGCTCACAGATAAAATAGTCCATCCTCCAGACAGTCTCTAGTTCCTCCTGTCTCTGGCTAGAAGGTGACGTGATGTTGCAGAAGGGGGCTGAGGAGAAGAGGCAATTTTTTGAGTGCCAAAATTTTGGCAGGTAGAAGAAGAATTGCTCTGTGTGTTCCTATGCAGCCTTCTTTCTGCCAATAGGAGAGCTTTTGGAAATGTCTCCTCACTCATGCCCCTCACTAAACATCCCCTGCGTATCCCCAAAGCTGACCACAAATTAGGGGGAGGGACATCATTCCTACTGACAGGATGTGACTGTCACATAGTTCTGTGTCTAAGACCAAGCTTCTTGCTCTTCAAGAAGCCACTTAACAAGAGGGATTATTCAAGCTGCTCAGACCTGGGTCTCGAGCCCCTGACATAAAACTTCAGGGAGCATCTGACTGAAATAAGCTGTTGACAACCCCTTGTGGGATGCTGCCACCCTGAAGGGTAAGAAAGAGGAAAGGCAAAGGACTTCAGGATGGGCTGGTGGGTTTTGAGGGCCTCAGCTACAGTGAAAGCAGAGAGACTGATATTTTGCTCATGCTATCCCAAACCAGCTCTCCATTCATGTGTTTCTGGTATTGCCTCCTAGGGCTGTTAATGGAAAGTGAATAATTTCCTGGGTCCAGGCCTGTTTTCATACTTCAATGGGAGTGATAAAAAGCTTGTCAGACAAAGCTTGTTTTCACAACACCTCCTGCAAGTGCATGTCCAGCCCATGCAGACACACACAAAGGCATTCCCATTATTCCCAGCTTTGGACTATCCAATTCCACCATTGTTTTTTCCTCTGTTTGCACCTTGACCTGTGTTCAGTGCAGCATCCCTGCGTGTGTTGCTCTTCCCACAGTAACCAGTGCACACAGGTTCCCACATGGATTATGCATGCCCCAGATCTTCACAACTCCCTTGTGGCACCTGGCACAAGTTCAGATGAGTTGAATTGGAAAGCAATGGCTTTTTCCCCTCTTATCACTACATGTAGATCTTCGTTGGGTTGGTGACTTTCCAGCATATCACACTCTCTGTTTGTGTTTTGTTTTGTTAATCTATTAGCTCAGCAGATAATAAATCAGTCTTAGAAAGAATTAGCACTTTGATGATGCCTTTCTGCCTCACAGAGGATATTTTTTCTATTGAGGTGAGTGCTAATTCTTTCCATGAAAAGGCAGCATGTGAATTTTCTAGTCATGAGCAGAGCATCTTCTGTAATTCCACACACTGAGCATCTTCACCAGGCTGTCAGCTCCTGCTTCTGACTGCTTCT
This sequence comes from Promerops cafer, assembly GCA_013398275.1. Classification (NCBI taxonomy): domain Eukaryota; kingdom Metazoa; phylum Chordata; class Aves; order Passeriformes; family Nectariniidae; genus Promerops; species Promerops cafer. The sequence continues at coordinate 608,609 of VZSE01013760.1, forward strand.
CTTGTGCTATGGGAAAGCTTCACAGCCCAACGGTGCCACCTGCTTCCTTGTGAGCTGCTGCAAAAATGCTTTGAGCCCACCCCATAGTGGTCGCTGTGGGAGATGAACCAGCAAAGAGGGCTTGAGTTAAGGGTGCCAATGGAATGAGGAGTCTCCTGATGAGGTGGGTTTGATTTGGGCTGTTCCAACCATGAAGTTTAACTCCTGGTTTTCAGCCCTGATGTCGTGTTCAGCTGTTATTTCCCAAAGCTCAGAGCTGCTGTCAGCAAGTTGAAAGGTGATTTGAACAAAGGACTGAGTTCCAGCAAGAAAGGGTCAAACTCAGCCCACATGAAAATTTAGTCCCTAATTTTAAAACAAAAACAGAATCACATTAAGAAGCTAAGTCGAAATAGCAGTTTTATTTCTTCCGAACATTCTCGTATACATGTTGTAATTCATTCCTTCCCCATCAATCATGGTAAAGAGAATATTTTCTTAAAGTAATTGTGAATGAAAGAGATGTGGTGAAATCACTGCCAATGGTCAGGCTGGGAATTCATCAACATCTCTACTGATCTTCTTAAAAAGGTATCATTGCCTGTTGAATTGTGGAGCCTAATGGAAGCAAAATTAGTTGACAAAGTTAGGTTTATTTTTCCAGGGTTATAGACTTGATCGCATTTCCAATTCCCTGCTAAACAAAGCTATGGGACTACCTTTTGTTCAATCTGAAGCATTTAATGACTTCATAAAAAAGGAAAAACCCAGACTGCTGAAATTTATATCCATAAGAAATTGTCATTTTTGCCTTATTTTCAATTTTCCCGTGAAGTTATTAAAACATTATGTGACAGTAATATATTTATGGGGAGGGGGAAATGAGGTGTAACTCTGACTGAGGCACAATGGTTTGCTATGAATTGTAAAGCATCAAGGGCTACAAACTTGTACAGAGGAAGATGTGTATGTGTCTATACAGGGAGTGGAGTTTTGAGTACATATATTCCATACTTGTTGCACGGAGTTTCTATTCTGCCAACCTACATAAATATTAATGAGACTCAGAGGTATCAAACTCTGCTCAACAAGTTGAACTTAGACTCCCTCCTGCCTTTGAATTTCTTTGCCTTTTTCTTTTGTATACTGCATTACAGAGGATAGGAGCAAACTTGATGGTAGTGTTTTGCAGCTAACAAGCACAGAGCCTATTATTATTCCCCATGCCTTTATTCACAGGGGAGAAAAAAGAAAGCTATTAATGAACATAAGTAGCTTTCTAGGTTTCTGTTCTGCTGTGTCTTCTGTTCCTGTACCTTCCCTCTGGTATCTGAACTTCTGGCCTGTTTTGACAGCTGGGTGCAGAGCCAAACTTACCTTTGTGAGTAGGATGCTGAGCACGTTGACTGTAACAGCTCTGGACAAGGATTTTCTTTCTGCTGAATATCTGCCAGTGTTTTGTGAAGGATTAGGACTCCTGTGACTGGCTAGAGCTCCTAGTACAGCACCAAAGACAGACTTACAATTTGGAGAGGCCATCGCTCTCAGTCTCTAGACTGAGACTTTCTCCATGGGAAGAAATCCCTGTAATGTCCAAGCTGAACACAGCAGGTCTAAAAGATGTCTGGATTGAAATGAAAAGACACCCCTGATTTTCTGACCAAAACCACACTCTTGTTTTCCCTCCAGTGTGCCCCTGTTCTGAACATATTCATCATGTGGGGGAAAAGCTGGACTTGATACAAGTAACAGCAACCCATTGTCTTGAGCAGTGCTACTGCAGCCTCCAGCGGTTGAGGAATGGTCCAAGCAAACTGATGGGTGTCAGTGTGAGTGATAGGAGGCGTATGTTTCTGTGTGCTAAAAGCAGCACAACACATTGCAAGGGATGGGAAACTGGAGCGGTTCCGACAGAGCCACATATGGCTTCACATATATAATGTGCAAATTCATCAGGCAAAAAATATCGAAACACTTGATAAGGGTAAAGCACTGCTCCTACAAGGGCTGCAATCCCACAGACTTACGGGGAGCAGAGTGGAACCAGTGCCAAGTGCTTGCAAATCCTCCCACAGTGGTGTTTTCCTGGGTGGTCACATATAAGCAACTTTCATCTTCTGAGACCAGGATTCCTACCTGGCTTTAACCATACCCAGCTGACAGATTTCACCTGCCTTCCTCTGTCCCTTGCACCTCTTCACATATCCTGGGCTGGGGAAGCTGTCCGTGCCCAAGCAGACTGCAATAGCAAAGGAGGCTGCAAGACAAGTGTCTCACCCTCTGTTTGTTGGAAGATGAAGAAGAGGGGGCTTCATCCTCCTAGTGATAAGGGCTGGTGGACTACAGCCTGGTTGGGAGGGAGTACCCTTTTGGCAGGGTACTCCAGAGGGGATGTCAGAGGTTGCTGAAAACAAGCACAGGGACTATAGACAGAGTTAGGCCCCTGTGCTCAGCTCAGGAATGAAGAGCCTTGGCAGAGCTGTGTGGGGAGTCCAGCAAGGTATCTGCCCTCAGGACTCCTGTCTTCAATCTGCACTAATATTTGGCTCTTTCGGGGTTGCTACACCTACTCCTGAGAAAGAAAATGCAAAGAAAATATATGCTGGAATTTTTTACCCCAGCACCAGTAAGTTTCATGTTTTCACATCCAAACTGCTCTCCAGCAGCAAGAAATGAGTGTCTGGGCCCACAAAAAACATTTATTTGTCTTTCTGGGACCAGCACATTCCCCCTGCTTGGTAAGGTTTATTTCCCTGGCTAATTTTGGGCTGACAAGATGCATGGGGCTCCAGATGTAGCTTTCTGTGTAGACTGTGCTGAACTGAGAGGACAGATACACTGGGCCATTTGCTGGCATGTGGAAGAAAAAACAGAAAATACAAACTATATTAGAACTAAATAAGATAACCCAGAGAGTCCTTCTTACAGCCAGCTCTGCTCCTGCTGGCACTAACTGCATAATGCCAGAGCAGAAAGCCAGGCCTATCATGGCTGCTGGGAGAGGGGTTTAATTATTTTCATTCTCCATTTTCATTTCAGCCTTCCTAGTAATTTGTGTTGCCTTTGTTACCAGAACAAGGGAGACAAAAGATATTTGCCTTGTAGATTCCTTCAAGAAGCAGTTCTTTGTGCTGGTGAGAGCAGCCTGCCTGACAAGCTGCTGAGAGTGAAACCACAAATCCACCCAGGTTCAGCCTGGAGCACACTCCCAGGGAGACTCCTCACAGCCACCAATCTCCAGGGGCAGGAGAGGGGCGCAGTCTTCTGGACCAGTCTGTTTGACAGGGTTTCCAACAGGAAGGTCAATGCAAGCCTGGTCTCAGGCATTTATTATTTGTTGTTACAGACTATTCCCTGGCAGGACCTGAGCTGGACCACTAAGCTCTTCCCAAAGATCACCAAAGATGCTTTTGATAGTGTTAGCTCATGGTGACAACCACAGTGGCTGATCTGGAGGCAGGAGTTGAGGAGGGAATAACTTTGTCTTGCTATTGAGCCTAGGTGCTTGATAAAACTGTGTCTGTGTGTTGAAAAAGAAAGAAAATCACTAGCATTAATGGAAGAGTGGATTGTTTGAGACAGTTCCAGACATGCAGGAGACCGTAGTGTTTTCCTGCTGGAGTTAAACTGATGGGTGCTGTTCCAGACTACACACACAGAAATGCTTTTTATTTTCATTTCCAGCTCAGAAAGCTTGCACCCACCATTTTCTCATTGGGAAATCACACTGTTTTCTGTACCTGCTTATCATAAAATAAAGAGCCTGATTGCCCAGCATAGCTTTCATTCCAAATTGCTTGTAAATTTAGGAGTGGCAACAGCAAAACTCTGTGGTATGTCAGTGTCAACACCCAGAAATCTGTGTGTCCTTTCTGCTTGTCCTTCAAGCTGGCCATAAACACGCAGGCTTTTTTTCAGACAACCATATTAAAAACGAATTCTTCCTTCAAAGATACTGGAGTACAACAGTCATCAGGCCTTTCTCAGAGATACAGCTAGGTCTGGAGGGCAAGGAAAATAGATAGGTCTTTGTCATTAGCTGTCCAAACTGGGGCAGAAGAAGCTGAGCAAGAGTAAGAGGTCATATAAGAATCCATGTGCATGTAGGTGAATTTACCTTATTTAAAAACAAACAAGCAAACAAACAAACCAACCCCAAAAAGAGCTCCCTCAGAACTGTACAGAGAGAGATCTCTTTTATTAGAAAATATGAGGGGTTTAATGCAGTGATTACAGCATTAGTCTGGTGCTGGAGACAAAATATGGCTGTATGCATTAAAAGTATTGAAAATGGCTGGCTACTGCACAGATACACACAGCTGATGTAGTCAATACATTCATTATTCTGGAAACACAGGCAGATCTTGTGCTTTGCTGCAATTTGCTGATGCTCTGCTTTTCATTCCATTTGAACCTGTTTCCCTTCATGTTAAATATTTTTTGAGCAGAGTTGGCTCTGGTGTTTCTAATGCCCTTAGCAGATTTTGGAGGTCACTGTAGCAGAGCAACTGGTGAAGATAGCAGAATTCCAGCAGCAATTGAACTGCTTCCATGAACTGCTCTTCATTGTGTCCTCTGGACATCTGCTGTGCTTCCTTAATGGGGAACGTTGGCTTTGCTCTTCAGGAACCAAGTAAAATATTCTCAAGTTCAAAAATACTCTGAAGCGCTGATTAATGCAGATCTAAATTTAGATAGAAACACAAAATAGTTTGTAGTGCTTTTCAGCGCTTAACGTGAGTGTGCACCACCACCATTGAAGAGGAAACTTCACTGATCATTGACTGAAATTCCTTTTGCACTTCTTAAACAGCGTGAGCCATGTCACATGAGGTGAGCCAGGACCTTTGTGTTTCCTGAAATAATGGAAACAGGGCAGGAACACAGCAAGGGGATTTTGCTCAGTGTCTTCTGTACATACCTGGAGCTAGGAAGGAGGTTGTTTCTGGGGAAAGGACAATAAGGAAAGTGCTTTCCAGAAGTTTCCAGCAGCTCTTTAAGAGAGTGAATTGGTCTTTCACAAGAATTTTCTGCTTGAAAATGTTAGATGTTTTTTTCTACACTGTGCTGCAGACTCCTGCACGTTATGTTGTCATACTTGGCAGGAGGGCGAGGGGTAAAGAAGTGTTAAGTTATAATGTAAATTGAGTTTATTGCTGTCTGGCAGAATATTTTGGCAGCCTTTTGTGACAAAGCCTCTGCCACAAACACTTTTTAGCTCTTGGAACCAGGTCAAACCATTAATCTGGGTGTCTGCAGGGACATGTACAATGCTACAGCAGCTCCTACTGTCAGAAGATGGATGCATCCCTGGCTTCCCACTGCACACACTCACTTCTGACAGTGTTAGCCAACAGGTCTTCCTAGCAAGAAGGATTATTTGGGCAGGAGGAAATGACTGATTCAAAAGAGTCTGCATTAAACAGCTGTTCAAACCATAATGTTTCCAGTTTCTCAGTGGCTCAGGACAGGCACCACATCTTTCTTGAGGCCATCAAAACTTAGCACAGGTCAGTACTAATCTGCCAATCTGCCAGCTTCAAAGCAAGGAAGGGAATCTATCCTAGTCTGGCCCTCAGTATTTCATGTTCTACATTCCTGCTGTCAGAAGTCAGGTTTTCCATTACAGACCCTCACAGAACCCTTAATGAGCCCTAATGATGTGATTCCCGCAGAGCACAAGGAGAAGTTGGCCAGTGGGTCTAGCAAGAGGAAGGACTCATCCCACATGTCCTCCTGGAAGGATCTTCCAGTTCACTGTGTCTCTGTAGGAAGATGTGAAAATATCCATTGGGTTATACCAAGTGTTTCTGTCAGGATCCGTTCTCCATCATTTCAGGTGAGGAAGGGAGGGAGACAATGATTGCAGTCAACTGCACTTCTTTACCTTCTCTGGCTTCACTACTCAAATATTTTCTTGGAAAGATTTGAAATGGTATGCCACTGTAGTTTGTTTTTTTTTGCTTTTTTTTTTAATTAACACTGATCATTGGCTGTACCAATTAATGCAAATACGTGGTCCAAAAGAAAACATCCTACCAGATCTGTATCATATGCTAGTCCTCCCAGGAAAACAATTTGGCCACAGCAGAGTGAAGCAGTGGATTAGCCAAAGAAACCATTTCTGTTAAAAGAAATTATCATTTGGGGTCATTTTTTTTAGAAGAAATTATACATTGCCTGCGTGTAGAGTCATAACCCATTTCCCTTTCAATAGGAACTAAGTATGTTTAATTACTGGGCTGTCATATTAACTATCCATTATTTTCATTTAAGAATATGAAATTAACATTAAAATTTAGGAAATTGTCTCAATATTGACATTTTCTCTTGGGATATAGATAGGATTTGAAGTTTCAGTAACTTTGGAAGGTGGGGGCTCAGCCATGCATTCATATCTGATTTTTCCAGTCAATTTCAGTGACCAGAGAAGTTTACAGGAGGTGTTATTTTCCCAGTTCTGCATCCAAGGGATACATAGGAAAACAGAGACATGACCTGACCATAAACTCCCACTGATCTATAAGCTATATTAATATGACTGTGGGTGGTAGGGATTTGTGTACTTGAATCCAACTTTTTCTTTTTTTCCCTCTAAAGTGTTAATCCTTTACTTGGAGCCCACATATAAAAGACTTGGCTTTTCAGGACCAGATCATGTGTTTTCCAGGCTGGTGGGCACCTCACAGACCCACTGGTGGGAATTTGTTATCATCAAACCTGAAATGAGAGCTTAATTCTGGATTTGCCTGAGGGCCAAACCTTTTTCACAGTTACAATCCACATCTAAATACCAGCACTTTGATCTTCCCTGCTTCATGGACTCCACTCTTTTATCCTTAAAAGAGAATCAGCCAGATTTGTAGTGGAGATTACACCTCACCTCTTTGTGCCTCTGCTCGCAGGAACATCAAACCCCACCTTTTCCAATCTGTTCCCTCTCGCTGGGTGGTGGGGTGGGAGGGTGTTCTGGCAGGGTGTTCCTTCCCAGCCATGTGAGACACTGCCCTTCAGACAAACTCAGAGACAGAAACACAAAAAAAAGTGGGCAGAGAGAAGACCTCCAGCTTCATTCTCCACCCAGCAGTTCCCAGGCTCTGGAGGACTCTGATGCCATTTCTCATTCTTTGATGTAGTTACACCTGCACCCGGCTGGGGAAGCTCAGCAACAATTTTCAGACCAGCACAGTGGTTTCCAGCCCAGAGGGGCACATCAGGTCAAGTGAAACACTTTGCAGATAGGTGGGGAGAAATCAATTGATAAATAAAAGTAATTCCTTCTTTCTCACAACACTGACTAAAAAAAGAAAACTTCTGGGGTTGATATGCTTTATATTTTTTTACCAGTTTTAAAGTATTAAATAAAGCTGAAAAACCAAAGTGGAATATCATTTTGCCTGTCAACTTTTCTATTCAGTAAAGCTGCTATGAGAAGGGGGAGGATTGGACTGTATCTCCCACACCTGTTCTGTACATATTTTTTAGTATTGCCAGTGAGCTGAAATATTATTTTTCAGTCATCCTTAAAAAGCACCTGAGTGATCCATGCCCTGAGCTTTGGCATGGGACATAAAGAGGTGGGTCTGAGGGGTTACCTGTGGTCTATTTTCTAGGTCACTCATCTGGGGCATGAGGCACAGAGGAGTTTGACTTCTGTCAAACACACATTTGAATCGAAAGAGAGAGATCACAGAAGGAGCACAGAAAGGAGGTGGACTTTGTGCTCTGGGGCATTTGCAAGAGGAATGGTGCCAGACCTAGAGGACACAAAACCAGGCCATGCACTTGGCAGAGGGACTGCAGCACAGAAAGCAAATGGCACTGGTACAGCTGGAGATCTCTGCGGCCGCGAGCAGTCCCGGGCTGCGGCGTGAGTCCTGTGAATCCTCCGCCTCCAGGGGCTGCGAGCTGGGATCTTCAAGTAGGGGTCAAAATCAGTGGAAATTCATTGTGAAACAGGGTCCTTTAGGGCTGCTTGCAGATAGGTGGGCAGTCCCGGAGCGCTGCCCGGGCAGTGCCGCGGCTGAGGAGCGCTCTCAGCAGCACCGCGCCCAGCGCCTGCGCCGCGCCAGGAGCGGCTCCAGAAGGGGGTCACAGCTCCCTGTGATGCAAACCCTTTCTTCTCAGGGGCGCCAAGGAGTTCTTTCATGTGCTACTGAGGCAGGAGCAGCGATTCCTGAGCACACGGAGCCTCCGTGGTCCATCTCCCGCAGCGTCCGCCCCGGGGACGCTGGAGAGCTGGAGGCTGCTCCCTTCCTTGCGCCCCGCAGGGTCGGGCAGGAGTGCGAGGACAGCAGCAGGTGCCACATGTCACCGCACACAGAGCTTGGGTGATGGCCCGTGGCAGCAGATATCTCAGCTTTCAGGTCGTAGGATGCCTTTCCATGCTCTTATCGCTGCCTGGTGCTGCTGTGATGTCCTGTGGCTCACAGAGCAACCCTGCGCTGTTTTACTTTCCGTGTCCTGGCTGCACTTTTATCTCTCTGCCCTCATCAGGTGCTTCCTGGCCCAAGCACATGTGTTTTCCCGTGGGAAAATACACTTTTTCTTAGTGACAAAGGCAAAGCTTGAGATAAACCATCTCAGTACAGCAAGATTAACAGAGGTTGAGAGAAAATAAATGTGTGGTCATCACCTAGTGTCAGAAGCGTCGAACAGATAGGAAGCTGAATGCCCCATTCACCATTTTTCTAGACAAGAGGCAAAAAAGCCAGAAGAAATTGCAGTTGTGTGTTACTGGAAGAACAGAGTGCCTCACCTCATCCCTTCACACCTGCAGGGAATGGAGCTTCCCCTTCATATTTAGGTTAAAATCCCACCCACTTGTGGGTGGGATATTGTTTTGAATATCACCAGGGCTACTGCTCTTCATGATTCCCAATTTTCTACCCCACGGATATAGGGATCTCACTGTCACCTACGTTGCTTTCCTCTACAGTTATAGCCAAGGGCTGAAACAAGCAGACTGTGAATGAGAGATAGCATCACGAAAGCTCACCAGGAGAGAAGGCAAATTTACTTGTTCTCCACATGATGAAAGAATGGAGCCAGTGTGACAATTTTCCATTGAAACTGGGTTTTGGAAACAAACAGTTAGCACCTAAATAAGTCTATTCACAGGAAACACCCGTGTCTCATGGAAAATGTCAGTTTTTCAGATAGAGAAATGCATTAAAATGTCATATGTCAAAATATATCAAAGATATTTTGTCTGAACTAAAGCTGAGGTGGGGTTGTTTGCAAAAATTCAAGCAGGGAGAAGTTTGACTTCTCTGACTGAATAATTATTACAGCTGGCTTCATACATAGTGCCGTGTAACCGTGTCCTTTCTACATACAGGAAAAAACCTGAGATATCTGAATGATGAAATTAAGGGAGAAACAGGGCATTGAGTGTTCTGGATAAAGTTGTTATCATTCCATCGGCTCTCTGAGAGCCTTCAGCCCCAGTGAGGTCAGCTGGCATTTCTTTCTCACTCTGCAGTCAGCACTGGAGGCATCAGGATTATCTCACGGAAGAGACACTTTTATTGGGCACGCTGCTGAGCGTAAATCCAGCGAGTGTTGCTCTTTTTTTATTCCCAGGTATTGTCACGCGCTGATCGTTCGCCAGCTGCTGGTGCTGAGTGTTGGTGTGGGGGCAGACAGAGGCTGAAGTAGGAGCTCCTGCGGGATGCTGCACCAGAGGCTGCTTCCCTCCCCGGCCCTGGCAGCGCTGCAGGGCGGGGCTGTGCTCACACCACCCCAGCCTCGCCCCCTCCGAGATGGGGACACACCCCAGGGCTGCTCCGGGTCTCCCCGGGAAACCTGCCAAATTGCACAGTACCAATGCAACCTGGAAAAATCTGTTTACCGTGATGTGCTCATACAGCTGGAACGATTTAGCTGCTATTTCAGGCAGACCTTCCTGTAAATGTAAAGGGGCATCTTGAAATGCATTTCAAACACAGAAATGAGGGGCTCTGCTCTAGATCATTTTCACCTGCAATGTGTCATCTCTTAAGTGGCCCCAATTTACCAGACACCAGCAGGGAATTCGGTTTGTGAATGCCACTCCTGCAGTTGCATATTCCAGTTATCCACACCATGGCCAGCAGTCTGCTTTAAATACACCGGGGTGTAACCCTGACCCCAACTTACAGCAATAACTAAAGCTGGATACCATCACAGTGATTGCTGTGCACAGCACTCTCAGTTTGAGGCAGGGTGAGCTGTGACACAGTAGGTTCATCACAGCTGTAGAAATCCTCCCCAAAACAGGGAGTTGTTCACATCCTTTATACACAGAGGAAATCAGCTTACGCTGGCGTCCCAGTAGTTTATCTGGGGTTCCCTTCTGAATATCTCTGCTATAGAACACCTGACAAGAGCTTCCCAAGTGGCTGCCTACCCTAAAAAGAGAGGAGACATCAGCAAGGACATACCAGGAGCTCCACACATGGGTACGTGGATGCAGCCCTGAAGATTAGAGCAATAGTATCATCCACAGTCAACTAGAATTTCTCTTCTACAGGCAATAAATACTGGATTATTTATTTTGCATCAAGACTGCCTTCTCCTCTCCTTTCTATTTTTCCCTCTGTATGGTAAGGAAAGAGCATATGACGAGTGTAGTACATTATAACTGAATATTAATCTCTTCTATTCAGCCAGTGCATGCATTCATTTATATGGATGATTTGCTAGTTTTGTTTGAATACACACACGCATATTTAAAAGCGAGGTTTATTATGAAAAATGCCTTCGAATTAACTCTTCTAAAAGATGCCAATATTATTGGCAAGAATTGCATTTTATTTTCTTTGTAAATGTGCTGCTTCCTTAAACATTCATTTCTTTGGAAATCCAGTACTTTTCCAAATGCAAAGGCAGTGGTGATGAGCAACTGTCATTCCCACATTAAAAAGCAAAACCAAGCCTTGATCTTTCTACAGCAGATTAGGGAAAGAGATAAAAATGAGATGAAAGCCTCAAATGTCTGTTCCACTAGGTTCGAGGCATTCTTTTTGTTTTAGTTCCGCACTCTGCCTCTTTAATTCCCCCTGGCTCAAATGCCAATTTTCTGCTATGTTGGCATGACTGCCGAAGAATTGCTTCTGTTAATAAACTGCACAAAATAGCTGAGCAATTAGGCAATTAAACTGTTTTAAATTTAATTTAAAACCCTGGCATTTTGCTAGGAGTACTTTTTTTTTCTTTAATCCCATCTTTTTTTTGTATGGTGGGAGGTAAAGGGCGAGTTGGAAGGGTGGGAAGGCAGCACAGTGGTGAGGGAAGGGGCTGGTGTGATCGGGGTTGACTCAGGCAGATAAGTATAAGGGCTGCCCACTTTGGGGAGCACATTCCAGCCCTTGTCCCTTATTAGAACAAGTAATTTTTTCCCTAACATTTAACACACAAACAAGCTTAATCTGATTTCCATCCTGATCCCAGATGGGTATCAGGGCTTGTAAGCAAATGATTTCAGGAGCTGCCTACCTGCTCTTGGCTGCTAATTCAAAATAAAGAGGAGCACTGGAGAGAACACAGGAATTACTGTGCCCGGGGGTGAGCAACCTGTTCTGCTGATCACTGCCTGTTCCCACTGCATTCAAGGGCACCTCTCCAAGTTACCTGAACTGTAGGAAAGTTTGTCCCTTGGGCTTATTTGACCTGTACTTACAGAGATTTTTTTTTTGGTACAGATCAAGTTTGCATTTTGCTAAAGGCTCTCTTGCTGACTTGCCATTGGTGGTGGCACTGGGATTCACCCTTCCTGCAAATGGGGCCCAAGGGAATGGTGAGAGAAACATTCCATCATGCCACAGCTGCATCCCCAGGCCCATCATCCCCTGCCTTACCCCACTGCCAGCCAAAGCCCCTCCTGGGCCACTCACACCATGTGGGCCAAGCTCTGGTAGCCCACCTCCATTATGCTACATCCCTTCCCAACCCAGTCATCTTCCCCAGGCCACCATCTAAAACCTGTGCATGGTCTTCTGTTCCAATCCACGCTTCCAATCCATCCCATTCATACAGCTAAGCAACGTTCTCTCAACAGCCACAGACCCTCAGCTGCCCAGTCCCATCCCTGCCCACTGCTCTTCCACCCTCACTGCTTCACACACTGCACCTCAGCTCACCCACAACCTCAGCACTGCCGGGTTTTTCAGAGCAACCTGTCCTCTTTACTTCTCAATGCATTAAATCTCTTTTCTTACCATGATGGCTGGAAGAAATAAAACATTCTCCCTAGTGTCCTGCTAAAATTTTCTGCTAATAGAAACACACCATGTTTTTCCAGCCTTTTTTCACTACCTATATTTGGATGAATGATGCCACAGCTAAGCAAAACACCCTGTTTTATACCCTGCAGTGCTGACTGTCTTCTCAAGAAAAGCTTGTATCTCCATGGTCACATCATGGCTATTTTTAGTGAACCAGTCATTCCTGTTATTCTCCTAGTCTTTGAAATTAAAAATAATGGAAAGAGAATTAAAAGGATTCTTCTAAACGTTACAGTAGTCACAAGCTGTTTGCAAAATTCTAGGTGAAACTCCACCCTCCCCCCCGAGCTAATGGGGATATGAACATTAACAACATTCACGTCATTGTTGCAGTCAGACTCACATTATCATTTCCACTTAATGCACCATTGGGACCAATCCTGTGGCAGCTGGGGAAATGTGTTATAAGTTAATTCGTTATTTCTGATATGATTCTATGCTTAATCGAGATCTCCTGTTCTGCACAATGAACCCACTTCAGAGTCAGTCCCAGGAAGTTCCTCTCTCTGAGGAACCTCTCCAGCCAGGCTGCTGCAGAGGAGCTGTTGGCAATGCAGCCTGTGCTGGGGGCTGACAGAGATCCAAGGGCTGCCAGCGCTGCATGTCCGGGGATGTGACACATGCCAGGGAAACAGGCTGCCCAGGGCAGTGTTTTAGAGTGAGGCACTGAGGCACCAGTGAGACATTAATTTTCTGTATTTTGGACTTCTCAGAGCACCACTGCAGAACCTTTTTTGTCTCTATGTGTTAGCATAGATTACAATATTAATTTCTGTCCTCTCCTCCATCCCGACATTGACTTTCCACCACAAGCCCTTTGGCTGTCCAGTCCATTTTGACAGCAGGGCAGGATCACTGTGTTTATGCAGTTCCCAGCATGAAGGGAAACTGATTTTTGCTGGACCTTTAACTGCTAGTGTAATGTATATAATAATAATATTACATCCTTGAGCTCTCTATTCTGTTTCAATGGATCTGACAACCTTCTTAGAAAAAAAGAGGTGTGTATTATACAGATGTGAACAAGCTCTAACATTAAGTGGACAGCATATAATTCCAGATCATCTTCTGAATGTCACAAAACCCCAAACTGTCACAAGGATGATATAGGGAAGGATAATTAAGATAATGGGTTGGTCTTTATGTTTGTACATTACTTAGCAGCCGTCAACAGAATTACAGCTCCAGGCAGACCTCAGAACACTTCAAGCCTCCTTGGTAGCAACTCTCAGTTCAAACTTCAGAATAGGAAATTCAGGCTTTGCCTTTGTACATTTACAAGATTTTCAGGTGCCATAGCTCTTAGAAGAGAAGCATCAACTTTGCTGATCCTACAGGCAGCAAACTCGAATCTCAGGCCAGCAGCACTGGCAGAGAGTCACGCTCTGGTGGTCACGCACGGGTGGGAGGTGACAGCAGTTCCCCATGGGGTACCAGCTCCTGGCTGGGTTGTGCTGAACACACAGCTACACCCCTGGGCATGCTGGCGATGCCACTTCAGTGACTGCTGCTGCTTTATTTCTACCAGGCCCAGGATTATCCAGCAAAGCCTTCCTTTTGGTCAGGGGGCTCAGTTCAGATGTGCTTCAAGAGCCACACCTTGGTCACGAACCACTCCTTGGACACTTCAGCTTCATTTTGCAAGATGGGGATTAAAGGATGTCCAGGAACTCGTTTGTTTATTGTAGTTCCTCCAAATGCCAGCAGAGGATGTATTGAAATGTGAGATAAACACGTATGCAAATAATACATTGACTCTGATTCAGTCATGATGACTTTGCCAATAAATATACAATCACTTTATAATACATTACATTTGTATATTTTAAACGACCTAATTGATAGGAGCATGAAAGCATTAAATTACCATATAGCAAGACTACTATACCACACTAGACATCTATTAGCATACTACACGTCAATCAGTGTTTTACCAATTAATGGCTATCTAATTATCTTGCTATAATGAGCTTGTTAAATGCCAATTAAATGGCAAGATGTTTGAATGCATTAATAAGAATGTAATTACACAGTTATTGGTGACATAATTTTCACATCATTAACTAGTAACTTATCCTTATTAAGTTTAATAAGTATATTCTTTTAACTTCCCATTGATCCCAAATTAGGATACAATCGCCAGTCGGTTAACACTGAGTGAGATGGCTATAATCATCAGGATCATTATTGGAAAAGTTTAATGTCTCTGATGTTATAAATAAGCAATAACTGAAGAATGCACTGGAGGAACAGCCAACTGAAAGTGCAGCTACACTGTGCACACAGATTCTCACCTGGGATAGAGAGTCTTCCTCCAGACAAGAAAGGTACTTCTCATAAGAGACCAGCTTTTGAACCTGGAAACTGTAGTTGGTTTGCATAGCAGAAGGTGAAATCTCCCCTATCAAACTTTCCTACCAGAGTGCTCTAAATGAAAAGGAGCTGATGAGAAAGGCTGAGTCCTTACCTGGTGTGTCCTCCCCAGGTGAGCACACCCTGGGACATTCCAAGAGCTGATGGTCTGGGGTGATGCTCACCTTGCTTGCTCAGTATTGCTCCTGGGGAAATAATTTCTGCAGGCTTTTTTTTTTTTTTTTTTTTNAGATGGATGAGGTGCAATGATGACAAGTCCACAATGTGCTCCTGCCTGGAGAAGGGCAGTAGAACCTGGTGGGACCAGCACCCTGCTGGGACTGTGGAGACTTTGAGATCATTCTCAGTTACACCTCATACTTACCCTGAAATTTGGACAGGTAACTTAATCCATCTTATCTTTCCATTTACTGGGACTTGTGAGAGTAAAATAATCAGTAATGATGAGGAGGCATCCAAAACCTCCAAGTCAGGGGCTGCAGAAACACTGATGTCGACAGCAGCTCCCCACAGAGCAAGTATCAGAGCGAGTCAAAGCAGTCCACAGGAAGCTGAACTCAGATCTCTGCTTCAACAGTTAGGATGTCATAGTTTGTATAAAAGAAAATAGCCAATCTTCCATCCCAAATCTTTTATTTATGAAAGGGAAATAAATCACCCTGTGCATTTCCACACCAGGAAAAGCTATTTAACCAAGCGAGCATGTGTGAGCCATGGCAAATGCACAAATAGTTCTGCATTAATCTTTTCCTGCACCCTCTCATCCCATTTTTGCAAAATATTGGGTTCATACCATGTCTACTGTATTTAAAATGAAGAAAGTGATTGAAAGCCATTTACTGAATTAGGTACTGTACTGAGATATGTGTGAAACAAAATCAGCCCTCGGCCTCAGTGCCTTAATTAGCCACTCCACCTTAATGAGTGCCATGGATCCCAGTGTGGCCCAGTGTGTATCCTGCATCCCCAGCTGTAGGTGCACTGCACATCTCCAGTGGAGCTTGGCCAGTGCTTCCAGACACCAGGAGACAAGAGGATGCTCAGTGGTCCATCACAGCTCAGCAGAGAACTGCAGCCTGCATGTTAAAGGGTTTTTCTGAACTGTGGCCACTGGAAGTACCTCATCTTTCCCAAGGATATAACCTAGCCCTCTTCTAGCATTTTTTCTTTTTCTTTTCATCTGTCTTACTGACTCTTTCAGAATTTTATTAAGAGGACTGGGGAGGTCTGTTGAATTCCTCTGTCTCCTGAGATGTATTTAACAGGAACGTGTTGTTCCTATCTCGGACACATAAGATGGGCAAATGCGTACACAGACATCACAGTAACATCATCTTCTATTGATCTCTGCTGATACAGGCACATTGTGGATGTGTTTTGCTGCTTTAAAGAATTGTTTTCAGTGGATACTTGTCAGGTTCTTTCTGTCCCTCAATTTCATCTTCTTATGAGAGGGAAAATTTTGTGTGAAAACGCAGAGGTGCTCTCCTTTTTCTCAACAAAACAAAAAAACAAAAAGGGGGGAAGGGGGTGGGGAGAGAAACCCTTTAGCTCTTCACAGCATTTTTGTTTTTCTCCCCAAAAGCGATATGAAATCGCACTGAGCAGGTATGGTAATAATCAGCACTGAGTGCAGTAATGATGTGTCTCCTGCACTGAAGCTCCTGACAGGAAAATCATGACCTGCTCCCCGCAGGTATCAAAGTCACTAATTACCCATCTCGCGCTCCAGACCGGCATTCATTAGAGGAGCCGACACCGTGGTTCTCAGTCACGGGGAGCCTCTTTCAAGTCCGGGCACTTTTCCTTTTGATAGAAAGAGACTGCATCAGCACAGGCAGAACATTTGCCTTCTGTCACTTGCTGGCTGCTGTGCTGCACATGAGACTCGAAGCCGAGGATGCAGCAAGTTCAGCTGAAGGAGCAGCTCGGCGCTGCTTGGAAAACGTTTAATAACAGATCATGGAGGAGCACATTTCTGAGATCTGCTGCTGCTGCTGCCACCCACCTGGCCTAAATCTCTTTTCAGCAAAGCTCCCAGTGCTGCCATCTAGATCCAGGTGTTTCCTGTGCCTCTCAGAAGAACAGATGAGTTAAGGAAAACGGGTTGTTCCTGCTTTTTTTTCAGGGCTAGGCTAATCAAGGTAGTTCTGCTATAATTGTATTCATAGGCTAATGAGATGATGGGTAGAGTCCACCTTACTAAATCCAAACTAAATGTCCTTGGTGTCTGCACAGACCAGATTTGCCTGGAGACCTGTTTTCAGACTCATCTGTAACAGGATTTATACTTCTGCCTCATATCTATTTCCTTGTTAGAGCCTTTCTCCCTCTCTTCCATTTTTTTTCCTAGGCTGCTATTTGCTTTTACCCCATGTCTTTGCAACTGAAAGTGGTACTTAACAATTAAGAATTTTTTTTTTTTTTTTTTGGCATATTATCTCTACAGTGGCACTTACCAGAAGAAAATAATAAGGAGTCAGCACTGGTAATGTTTCACAATTTATAGGTTACCTAGTTCAAAGAGGCACTGGAGCCTTTCTGTGCACTGAAACATCCAGCACCGATCACTGTTATGGCCACAGTACCTTGCTTGGGTGAGCCATTAGTGTATTGTAGCATAGAAATCCCTATAGTGGCTATAAAACATATTTATATATCTATAAAACCAGGATGCTCTGGTCTACTGAAAGCACTTAGATACTTGGATAAAGAACATCATGTGGGAGCTGGATGTACAGGGGAAAGAAAGAAGCCACACTCAGGGTTTGAGATCAGCATTTATTTTCAGGGATCTGCAAGGAAAGCCCATCAGTTCGATGATTATCTGAACATATGTGGAACATTTGTAAAAAGCTGGGAGAATTCCATTATGTATAAGCTGCTTAAAAAGTGGCTCACTTAAGGTTATTACATTGCTGCTTTGGGTTATTTTTGTTTAATTCAAACTCTGCAGTGGGTGAGACTCAATTTCAGTTTAAACAATCATTTCAGTACCTTATCTTTCTCATCATCTTTTGTACCTACAAAATTTGCAGTGTGGGATTCAGATAAATAAATACATGATTACACACACACTTGCTCATCATTTTCTCCATGACATTCCGTTTTCTGTGAATAAAGAAAATGGCTTTCAGGGTGCTTTTTTCCCTTCTCCTTCTAAGTGAATGATTTCCAAAGGGCCTGTCTGTCCAGAAGAGATTAATGCTTTTGCCTTAGAATGAGGCCAAAGCACAATTTTAGTGTCAGAAAATCAGTTTTGAATCCACAAAAGTTTCCATTCAGAAGTCTATTTAAGAATATACTTATAAATTGTCCTCTTTAACCTGCTCCATCTAAGGAAAGAATTAAAATATTTATCCACCGACCCAAGAAAAGGCTTCAAACAAACTGCCCTGATAATGAGTAAGATAATGTGGGCTATGATTTTTCCCCATAAGAAAATGCATATTTGACAGCTTTTGAATTAGCTGTGCCTCAGTCTGGGTCCCCAGTGAAAAGGCTGCATGATGTTTCTGAATGCAAACTTTGAGCATCCAAAGCAAACACTGCAGCAACATCCTCTGGAAAGACCTTTCCTCCACAAAAGGACTCCCAACCACATGACACCAAACCATAGTAATCACAGAGGTGAACAAAGAAAAAAACTTTCACGACCAATACTCTTTTAAAAGTACTGAAAATAGAGCATTAAAAGACATGAAAAAAAACCCAGTCTTCCCCTCAGGAGAGCCTTCATGGCGGAACCCACTTCAGGGAATATCTTTCTTTCACCATTCTACTTTCATATTAATATCCTTAAGATTTCTTAAGTCTCTGTGAGAAGAAAGGGACATTTTCTGTAGATCTCTTTCAAACAGCAGCTCTGCTATCAGTCCTGTGAACTCCTCCTTTCCACAGGGCAAAGCAGACACCTGGTGATTACAATTCAGCCCAAGCCACCCAGATTCAGATCTTTTGCAATGTCATGGCAAAAGTCTCCAGCCACTGTGCACCTTTCCTCTCTCCATGGTACATCTTGGCATATGGGGGTGGCAAATGGCTGAGGTCTGTGAAACAACACAAAATTGTTCTCTCAGGAGTATTCGTTGTTCCCCAAATTAAAGGAAAGCGCAAAACTTCAGCTGTGCTTCCCTCTGCGTCCCTCCTCACGGATTGGTAAATTGGGGTAAATTGTGAATGCACTTGAATTCTGCTTATCACAAGTCTGGTAGCTCGTTACACCCTCTGCTTTTTCCCCTCAGCTGCTATAGAAATACAACAGTGTAACTAACACTTCTCCTCATTTAGAACTGCAGGTGGTGGGAGTACGTGTGATTTTATTGTCTTTACTTGGTAATTACAGGTCTGCTCCTATTCCCACTGTCTCAGTGGGATGCTTGTATAGTACACGTACTTAAGTCCTTTCAGGTGTTCTCAAGGTGGATTAGCATGGAATATTATTGCATCAGTGCAGAATGGTGCCTGGGACCCCTGTCTGTACAAGGGGTGCTGGCACACAGGCTGGTCTGACTGCCTGTATTGACACGAGGGAAGCATAACGCCTGGCTCAGACAAAAGTCATCCCAGGAGGGAGAGGAGAGCTGGGATTTGGGTGGTCCCTTCCCTTCCCCAAAGGTGTCTGAGAATGTGAGATGTGATGGGCCACAGGGCAGTGGCAGCAAGATTGACACAGCCTCTGATTTGATGCACGTGACAGGTCCATTTAAAAACGTAGATATTGTTATCCTTTGATTTCGGCTTCTGATTCCTCCAGATGTTTGTGGTTGATAAGTCAGGCTCCCTTCAGGTTTTGCCACCCTCCATCAGTGCATATTATGCTTATCACAGGAAGAAATCCATGTGTAATAAGAAGGCACATTGCATATACATCCAGTGAATGTGCCTGTATGTTAACTATGTTTTAATGCACCACATTCATGGTATACTTTGAAAAACACAGTAGCTGGAGCCAGAGCTGCTGACAGAGCAGATCCTTTCTGAACTCCTCTTTGAAATCCCTTTTTCTCTTTGAATTGGGATATTTGCATGAAGGCTGGAAGCCCCATCTTTCTTCTGTTAAAGCACTGGTGATCTTTGCCTTTTCTGCATTGAAATAGGCTTGTGGGTTCAAGGGCTGGCTTCGGCAGAGTTCATAAGCACACGCTTAAACCGATAGGATTAAACCTGGGGTAAGGCAGAGAAGCTCGGGGCACACGTTTATCCCTAAGCACAGCCTCAGGTGCTGTGCTGAGAAGGGACTGCAGGACATCTGAAGCAACTCAGAGCCCTTCTTCCCTGGAGCCCTTCTCCTCTGCTGCTGCCTCAGTGAAATGAAGCCAAACCTTCCCGTGCAGCACGCAAAGGAATGTCAGGATGCAGAGGTGCAGACGCCCAGGTGTCTCCAAGGAACTTCTGGAAGAGCACAAAGCTGTTCTGAGCCATCTGGAAATGATGAGAACTTTGTTTTCCATTCTTGTATGGGAAGAGAGAGAAAACCCAGAGCTGTATAGACCAAATTAAGATCCCCAAAATTATATGTTTTCAACAAGTTGCTTACAGAAAAGGCTGGATATGTGGAGTGTCAAGGGGCTGCAATATTTTTATCAGCACATTAAATGTGACAGATGGTCAGAAGGCAGAATCCAAAGCTCAGATACTTCTGTTCTTTGAGAGCACTTGAAATTTGAACCCCTCCATGTGCTTTGGACAACTCTGGTCCCATTTAAACTTCAGGAGCCAAGTAAGAAAGAAAGAACAGCTATGTTTTTACCTGCTGTTCTCTAAATGCCTAAAAAGCAGTTCAAAACCAGAGGTAACTCATGGAAAACTACCACATTAGCAATGGTGGAAGTTTGTCTTTAGTAACTGCTTGCATTTCTCTCTCTAGAAATCCAATTGCCTCAACCATCTTTGGCATCTATTAGCTCAGTGTATTAGCTCAGTTGTACTTCAATGGAGACCTCAAAAGATTTCTGCACCCAAACAGTGGCTTAAAATCCAGTGACAACTGTCCCATCTCTTTCCATCTGAAAGATAACTAGCTAGGAAGATGCCTGGGTGGCAGTCTCACCACAACAGATCCCCAGGAGACCAGGACCAGGAGACTCAGCTCTGCTTTTGCTGCTGGATTTCGTGGCCCCTGGCAGGGCACGATGCTGGTGAGAGCTGCAGCCTGACAGAGCATCACTCTCTGCAGAGCTCCCCAGCGCCTCCTCATGTTTAAAGGTGGCTGAATACCTGAAGAAGAACTTTGGCCCTGCACCTGTCTTCTGTTTGCAGTGCAGGAGACAAATGAAAAGATGCATTTTTTTCCCAGATAAATATAGGAAATGTTGTCTATAATTAAAACTGCACTCCACAGTCCTCTCTCCATCAATAACAAGGTCCAGCAAATTCCAGCTCCCCTCACAGTCCCCTCCTGAGTTTTCATTTTTCTCCTATATTTTCAGTATTTTTACCATATATTTGCTTATAAATATTACCATTTAAGATTGAGGGATATTCACCTGAGGTCTGAAATGATATTTTTTTTATTATGAGTATTGGAGAAGGATGCACAAGGCATCAGCAGAATGTTGCAGCATGGGTTATAGATTGCTGCTCAGCAGTTGGCGGGTTGGCTATTTCTTTTAATTGCTGATACTGTATTTTCAGACAGTGCTGATCTTATGACAAATCTTTTTCCCTACTTTTCTGCAATTAAGCAATTTAGCTGATAGTTGAAAAAGTTTTTTTTTTCCCACAAAAGAAATACTCCATAGTACAAACACACATATGTCTGTGCATGTATTGATGTGCACACGTGTGTGTGCACTTGCACAGAGACATGAAACTCTATTTCACAGCAGTTCTGACAGGGACATTTCCTTTCCCATAATTCTAAATCTTTTCTTGTGCTATCTGAAGAAGTCAGAATTTTGCTTTCCCAGACAATTCTTGTCCTTAATGAGGTATTTTACAGTATTTTCTTTTAGTTCAAAAGCCCAAATATCCAGTGAAAAGCTGTCTCAATGACAACTGTGTGTGTGTTTGTGTCACTTTCAACCTTAATGTGCATGTCCCATTTTCAGCTTCTGAACTCTGAATAAACTGGGCTCACCTCCAAGAGTTATGGATTTAAGGAATATAGGTAATTGCACCATTACCCTTTTTATTTCGGGTTTTTTTTTTTTTCCTTCAGCCTGCTCTGTTAGTTTATCATACATGTGGTCTAATTAAAGTTTCCTGCAGGACATTTCATCCAGAATAAATAATGACATTGCTCAGAAGGGCTTTAGTTACATTTTTTTTCCTCCCAACTGTGCTGAAAGGGAGGTTGCTGTCTAAAAAATCTGTGCCTGGGTGGAAGAGACAGTTTTATAATTGCATTTCCAGTCCTCTTTGTATTCTTTTGTGCTATATGCTTGTACAAGAAGAAACTGGACAGGCCTGTTGGATAGCAGCCAGGCAGAATTGTCAGAGAAAGAGAGACCAGATTGAAAATGAAATAGAAAGGGGGAAGAGAAATAAAAAATATCAGGATGATCTCTCAGAACAATGACTTAAGAAAGTGAAACTGGAGGAGAAAATAGCAATTTTGTTTTGTGTCAGCTTCTGAGGTTTTAAAATTGTCTTTTGCTTTCTGTTTGGTGTTTTTTTTCCTCCAGTTGTGACTGAGAAAAGTCAAAGTATGGGGACGTGTTTCAGAAATGGAACTGGGACAAAACATTTGTTTTCTGACTAAGAGTCGAGCGCTGAGAAATCTGAGTGCACTTTTAAGGAAGTGAAGACTATGTCTTGGAAGTTGAGGCTCTGGCAGTCTCAAGGTTATATTCCTACTCTGGATGAGATCAGCTTTCCTTGGTTTGGCATTTTATAAATTAATTATTTCATTAATTAATCAATCAGTAAATACATATTCTCTATCGCTGTGAAGCAAGCAGAGACAGGATCAGCATCCCAAACCTACAGACTGTGCCTTGACCTTCGTGTGTCTGAGTGAGAAGGGTTCTTCTGAATTTCCTTCCACTTCTCATCTTTCCCAAGTCCCTGCAGGTTTCAGTTTCTCAGGCTGATGTACTAGAGAGTTGGTAGCAAACAGGTTAGCTCTGCTTTGAGGAAAGGTGTTAAAGGTGACCTCCAGAAATCCCATCTAACCTGAATTTTTCTGTGATTCTGTTTGAGTCAGTCACGAAAGCATCCATCTACAAGCACCAGCAGCTGTACTCTTTGTTCCAGAAAGCCCACAAGTCATGGTCAGAGAGACTCTGTGACTAGTAAACAAAGAAAAAAAAGAATAAAAGGGAGACAAAAAACCTCTTTGAGCCTTGGGATGTGATTATTTGTGCAGGGGCAGATTGAGAACAACTGAAATGAAAGGAGAAAAGTGAATGCGGGCCTGTGAGAAGCTGAATGGTGAGCACGTCTCTTCCACACTTTCCTTGAAGGCACAGCGTGTGGATGCACTTTATTCATAATGACAATATGATGTGATTCATAGCAATTGCTTCTTCACAGTAAATTATTCTAAGATGCGTTGTTGTGCCACGTTGCAATGGCACAAATGAATGATGTTAAAATACTGAGCAGACAAAATGATAACACCTGTTACAGAGCCACTTATAAACCGGAGTGCACGGAGGCATTTGTACCTGTCTCTATCACACATTGTGAGCTACACATCTTAGGATGGTTTATGAAGGAGAAGGCAATTTCTGCTATTCTGTATTAAAACATTTCTCAGAATTCCCTTAATTTACAGACATCCTCTCTCTGTTTACTTGACATCAGCTCCTGCTCTCTGCCAGGCAGTGTAGCAGAGAGTTCACAACTGGCTCAGCACTCAGATTTCCTACCCAGATCAGGTCTGGGAGGAACAGGGTAACAGAATCTCCAGGTGTACATTTAATCCTGCCCCGTGGTAGCATACAATTACCCAGATTGAAGAGGAGGAGGGAGCTGTGCCCCCTCCCAAAGCACCATGGGGCCACTGAGGCTATGAACTGGCACAAGCAGTCAGGGCAGTGCCTCGCGACAATGCTGATGTCCTGAATTTCCACGGATTTGCCCAGGTGCTCAGCACCTATGTGGGAGTCAGGCAGGTCAATGCCTTTGTGCATCTGCCCCTAAAAACTTAATGCAATGAGTCGTTGAGCCAGTGGAGGAGTGGGGATGGCTTTTGCCATCCCTGGGTAGGGCCCTGTGCCTTCTGCTAGCTGTCACCAACAGAGTATCAAAACACTGATGTAATTCAGAGCAGAGCAGCCAGGACTCAGCCTGTGATGGCACATGGCTTTCCTTGAGAGATTGACACCAGCTCCCAGGTCCCTGACATCCATGGAGAGCTGTGGGGAGGTTCTCTCTGAACACTGAATTCACAGAGGTGGGCAGGGCACAGAGCTGTCACCAGGGAGGAAATGCAGGATGATCCCCTTATACTCCACTGAGAATGTCTACCTCCAACAACAAAGCCAAGAGCACAGTCAGATTATTTTTTTTTCAGGGTAGGGGAGAGGTAGAACAGCTTTCCTCTGATTTCTACAGAAACTGGTTTCATTGCTGGCCAGACATCTCCTGTCAGGTGTCTCCCATGGAAGTGGAACCCTAGCCCAGGCAGCTCTACTGGTGTTTTTGTTCCTGTTTCTAGCCTTGCAAGTGAGACACTAAGCTTAATTTCTTCTTTTAATTTTCTTCTCCTCCATCTTCTTTTTCTTGATGCAGTGTTTTGTCTTCATTGAGATGCTGCCTATAGGATTCTCTCCTAATGCTCACAAGTGCCTCTTCCATCCAGAGGCAGCTGGAGAAACTGTTCCTCTAAGCACCAGACACGTAATGAACAATGAGATGAACTCTCCAGTTTGCTCTCCTTCTCACTCCTTTGTCCTCTTCCGTGCTGTCTGGTGCAGTGAGAAAGCGTGAACCACGGTCTTGACCAAACACTCTGAACTGCAATCATCTTGGGATACCCAAGTGAGCTAATTACCAGCTTGCTTTCCTCTTCCTTGCCCCTTCTTCCCTCTGATGACAGGGAGATGAAGTGGATACTCAACCCACACAGAAATGCCCACATTTCCCTCTCTCTTTCCCTGCTAAGGGGTCCCCTGTGAGATACTCTGTGCCCTTTGATGACAGTGCTGATGTCTCCCCTCTTAACTAGTCTAGTCCCTCTGGGAAGCACTGGGGAAGTAATTTGGCTCCGACCAAACTTTGCAGTTCAGGTTGTTTCAGGAAGGTTTGTCAGCATGGAGACAAACAGCGGGGGCTCTGGATCAGGTACTTGAAAGGCAAGAAGCTTTTAAAAGCCCAAAATTGCTGTGCTGTGTCCCAGCACTGTCTGCTTCCCACAGCTGGAGCTGCAGCATCCATGTGGAGCCATGCCATGGGAGTGTAGTGGGCCAGTGCAGGAGGGCAAGGGAAATGCATGTACCATCCTGGGAGACAACCACTGCCTCTTCTATTGTGATAGTTTCTGTTTTAAGACATAGACATTGCTGTTTAGCATCAAACCTATCCCACTTTCCCAATTACCAGCAGGCAGTAAGGGGTTCCTCATTCTTATGGAAGGTGAAGGATAATTAATTCCCTGACATTAGCTGGGACAGTTGCTGCCTGAGGGATTCCCATCCTGTTCAGCACCATCCATTGTCAGTTTGATCATGGTGGAGCAGGAGGATGAGGTGTAACTCACACCTGGGCAGGTAACAGCTGAAGGAAGTGCCCAGGGAAGGCAGACTGCTGGGGGGGCAGGCAATAAGTCCCTCATGGGCTCTCCTGTGGGGGCTGAGTAAGGCCTCAAGAGGCTCTTGCCCTAGGAGGAAAGCAGGGAGGAGGGGATCTCCTCAGATCAATGCTGGATGAGGCTGTGGAAGAAGGGAACAAAGAAGGCAGGAGAAACCAGGCTTTCAGTGAGAGCTGAGAAGGTCCAGTCTGGCCAGTACAAGGGTGGTGAACAGCCCTGGAACTTTCTTACGGTTGTTTCTGCATACCTTAAATACCACATAACCCTGAGCAATCACAGCTCCTTCACACCCATGGGACACTGCTGGGTTCCAGTTTGGAACAGCTTGCGTGGGGTTGGCGTTCACATTACAGAGAGTAGAAAGTCCTGGTGCAGCTCCTCCATCACTTCTGAACCAGACTCACTGTGTGCAAGTTCTGCAGCCTCCAAAAAGCTTTGGCTGTTTCCAAAGGTGTAGCAAACCTGCTTTGTGACCTGGACAGTGAGGCCTTTAGCACACATTTCAGCTTAATTGTAAACACTTCCTGCGAGGCTGGATAAGAGGACAGGTCCAGCTCTGTAATCCAGCCAGCTAAGACCCTGTTTGACATCATGTTCTGACTCTTCCTTTTTTTACCTGCACATCCCTGTACAGCAGTGTAAAGCCTAGTTAAACCAAGCCCTTGAGATGTTTAAAGCTCTGTGCAAATATTTGCTAATCAGTCCTCAAAAATCCCTTGTCTGTACTGAACAAGTAAATGTTGCTGGGCCTTATTCAGTCTTAGTGTACCACAGCCTCACTGGTCCCAGGTAGGAGCAGGTCAAACAGGAGCAAGCACACAAAAGCACCAGCTCAGAGAAGAAAGACTTTCCAGCATCCACCTAACCACTTCCACTGCCAAAATAGCTGTTGGCACAGTGTTGCTTTCGACTTATGTGCCCAAGACTGTTTTGCCCTAGGCAAATTACCGTGGAATCCAGCATCCAAGGTCTGCCTTTTCCAGATTTGTTTGACATCTGACTCTTTCCTCTCTTAATTTTGCCACAGCCACCACCTGACTTTACCAGCTGGTTCCTTGGATTCCAGCTATCTCCCTTACTTCTCTGGGTTTTGACTGTGCCCTTACCTTGCCCTTTGGATTTGCACATCTCTGTCTTTCCTTGGATTCTACCCAAAGGAGCTGATTCTTGTCTTAGTCTGCCTCACTCTACTCCTTGGGTCAGTAATTCAGTCCAGCCTAGCCAAGCTCATTTTTGCAAGGCATTTCCCTGTACTTCTTTAGCACCTCAGCCATGCCATGAAGCTGAAGTATTTGGACAGGGCCCTGGGACCCCAGTGATCCCTTCTCAGGAGGTGCCTGATGGCTGTGGTGGAGGAATGGACTCACAGCCTCTCTCCTCGTGCACTACATTCATTGCCCTGAACATGTCTGAGATGTGTCTTCTGAGAAAGCTCAAACCCCTTTTTCACCTTTTGCACTGAAGATTCACATATCCTTAGGTCAGTGCCCTGGACCTGCTCCTGCACTCCTGCCTGTGGTAGTTCTGCTTTTGCCATTGTTGTCTATCCCCGTGTGGCTGCTCCCCTCCACGTGGCTGCAGTCCCACAGCGTTGTCCCTGCTGGAGGGCGTCTCGTGTGTTAACACCTGTGCCTTTGCAGACCCTTCAGTCCCAGTAGGCTGGGCTGTGTGTGCTGCAAGGGGGACTGGGGGACATTTCAATACCAGGCTTAGGTAAACAGCACAGCCCTTGCCTTCTGCATGGTCTCTGCAGCAGTGCACTTTATACACAGATCCTTTTGGACTCTGCGTTAGAAATGCTTATTGATGCCAGCTGTATCAACAGATGGGTTCCTCATCTGCAGTATTTTGTATAGCCTGAAGTCTTTAGGTTTGCCTTCATGGACCAGAGATCATTAGCAGTGAGAATCCTTCAAATGTTGACTTGGCTAATTTGTCTGTCAATGGGGTCTGCGTTGCAATTTAATACGAAGCTGAGAATATAAAAGTGAGTTGCATTATCCCATAGGGATGGCCTTGTAGCTGGTTCTGCAAGAAGGTGTTCTGCTGTTCAGAACAACTGAGCCTCAGCTGGCCACCAAGCTCTGGGTGAAGCCAGGACAGCACCCCACGCTCTCCTCAGAGGATGGCTGTGTTCAAAGTTCAGAAAATCACTTGTTGGTTGGCTGCTCCCTTGTTACACGTAAGCTGGGCTGGGAGAAATTATCAGGATCTGAAGGAAACTCATGGGTTTCTTGTGTCTGGACACCAGACACTCCTTTCTCTGCAGAAAATGAAGGTGGCCATGAGCACTGGCCAAGAACAATTTGCATCAGTGGATGTTGCAGCTTTAGTTCAGCATTTTATCTCATTTACTCAGCCTCCAGCAGAGCAAGGCAAGGACTGCAAAAAAAGAACAGGAAAACAAATCTCCCCTCCAGCATCTGCTCATGTGCAGAAGTAAATTCACTTTATGCTTCTCTGTTGCTGAAAGCTCAGAGTGAAAGAACAGTGGTGCTGCTGGCTTGGCCATCTGTCTGGGGCTGGGAACGGAGGGCGCTCCCCAGTCCTCCCACAGGTTTCTTGCTTTGCCTCAAATTAAAAAAATAAACTATTTTTTATCTCAGCTTTTAACCTGTAAAATGGGGATAACACTTCTCTGTCCCCCAGGAACCCTTTCCTGCAGCCAGCATGGGAGCTGGTTTCCTGGTACTCCCAAATAAATGTTGCTAAATATGCCCAGCCATCCTGGCATGAAGAGAGACCTGCCAAGGTCACCTCACTCAGTGTCTGCTGAGACAAGTGCTAGGATGTGGCTCTGTTGTTTGCAAACTACTTTTCCATGCAGTCCACAGACCTGCTGAAACTGAAGCAATCAAGATGTCCAGCAAAAGCATGACAAGTAATTTACCACCCTGGCTACTTGCATGTTAAAAGAAAACAAGGCTCATTTCTTGGCATTCACTTTAAGGCTTCCTGAACTAAAACTAATTTTTTTGGCCTTTCTTTCTGTATTATTTTCTTCTGCTTCTCCTGACATCATGTATATTATTATATAAAATAAATAAGTGCATGAAATTAAGTAAAGAAATAATGGAAAAGGGTTTGTTGCAGAAGTTCCCCCTTGAAGCCTCCATCTCCTCCTACAGATTCCACATAAAAGCCTCTTGAGGAAGATAATAGAATAACAAGCCAGGCTACTGAAGTGGGGAACAATCAGGAATCAAGTAGGATGGAAAGTGGAAAAAATAGTAATAATAAAAACAAAAATGAAAATGATATTTCAACATTATTGGTGTTGAACAGATCACAGTTTTTAAGCCAGAAGTGTGGTTTTCAAATGATAATAAAAAATAATTAACTTCAAGATTCTTCCTTATTCTTCCTTTGCTCCCACCTACAGAATCTCACAGGATCCTTTGACAAAAGAGCAAATTTTATCATGTTGTTTTTATTCTCAGCAGTTTACAGCAGTTTCAAGGCCTGGGCTGTGGATTTCATGAATGGGTGGTTAGTTTGGCTGAGGACAAGGCTCTATGGGGATCC
Source organism: Promerops cafer (assembly GCA_013398275.1). Classification (NCBI taxonomy): domain Eukaryota; kingdom Metazoa; phylum Chordata; class Aves; order Passeriformes; family Nectariniidae; genus Promerops; species Promerops cafer. The sequence goes on from VZSE01013760.1 coordinate 637,451, forward strand.
TTCTTTCCCTCCATTCTCTTAACAAAGGCTTGTTGAAAAAATCTATATTTTGAAATATGACCCTTTTGCTCATGCAATGCAGCACAGTAATTCCCAGGTTTCTACCTCTAGTTCTTTGATACCAGGGAAGAGGATGGGTTTGGTACAGCTTTGTGCCTGACTAGAAGAAGAGAAGTGCTTTTTTTTATAAGGATTATTCATTTCACATAGATCAGCCTGTTTAATCCTCCCCTTTGTGTCTGCCACAAGTCCTATCCACCAGGGCCAGCTGGGAAACACATTTCACAGGGACTTGCTATCAGCATCTCTCTCATGAGGTGCTGGGAGCCTTGCACATGACCCAGGATTGGTCATGGCAGATGTGAAGGATCAGGGCTCTCAAACACAGTGCAGGAGCAGGATTTTGAGGGAAAAGCTTTAAAGGAGGGCTTTCAGAAATAGCATAGTCCCCTCTTCTCTGCTGTTGGAATGTGTCTCCAAAGCAGGAAGGCTGAAGTCTAAATTTTTGGATGAATCATTGTTTGGGCTTAAAATCGGTGAATTTGAGGGATGGGGAGTGGCTGGCATGGCTTGTTTATATTATTCCTGTGCTTTGGCCCAAGAAGTGAGCCAATAATCCATCTCTTGGGAATGGTTTCTTTTGGAGATTTTGACACTGGAGCCAGGTGTTTCTTTGACAAGTGGTTTTATTTCTTTACAAAGCATGGTTGAAAACATGGCTCCAGAACGTGGCCAGCATTGAGGACCTTCCTCACTTACAGCTCCCCAAACTGCCTTTTCCAGAAAGTCCATTGCCTGAAAAAACCCTTGCTCTTTCATGCCACACATGGCATCCACTCACTTTTTGGTATTCTGCCTAACAGGCCCCACTGTCAAGTCTCTCACCAAGGCTTTGCAAGCTCAATTGGCCTCCCAAGAACTGTCTCAGTCAGCTGTGACTTGTACCAGGCCATACCTTTAGTCAGTGTCCTCTACAGTTTCAGGTCTCTTGCTCCACCTGATTGCTCATAACTACTCTAGAATTTTAGGCAAGATCTCTGGTGACACATCTACTGGCATTCACCTTTGAACACGACATGCAGTGACTCAGCTAAGGGTTGCAGCACAAAGCCAACTTGCTGATTTGAGAAAATAAATTATGAATAGGTTGGTTTTCTTAAAATATCCGTTTTGCTCTTGTTGTTATCCTTAATGCATCACTGCACTGGCGAGCAGCAGCACTGCTGCTGTGTGAGCAGGAGTCTGCGTCTCGCACGTAGCCTTTGGGGTCTGGGGATCGATTCCCTGCCTGGGAAGAAACTGCCTTGTTATAAAGGCCAGGCTCTGAGAGGGACAGGGAGGGGAGGGAGAGCTGGGTGGAAGGGGGATTTATCCACTTCCTTCCTCCTGACTGAACTTGGAAGAGCACGTCCAGGGAGGGGAGCTGGGATTTCCCAGCTCAGGGCAAGCACTGCGCCGGTCTGGCAGCGTTTCTGCTGCCAGGGCACTCAGCAATGCACGCTGCTCTTTGGGACTGCTGATCTTTGAATTCCTCTACCTCAAGTGCTCCCCACACACCCTTTTCCATAACTGAGGTCCTTTCTGCAGAACCTTCAGCCCCACGCAATCGAGGCGAGGTACCTAAGCATGGGACAGAGCAGAGGACTCATCCTCTTGGCTGCCTTAGTGAGTCAAACATGGTGAGACTTAGAGGGACAGGAGATCTCTGTGACCCAGGCATGGGGCTATTTTCCTACCCAGACTTCTCAGGGCTCCCTACCCCTGCAAAAACTAAAAAAAAAGTCCAGTAAAATGTGATAATGCATTTGATTTTCTCACTCAGCTGAGCTCACAATCAGCATAGGCTGCCAGTTCCTTGTTACAGAAAAATACCCAACTGGCTTGGCCCTGTTTAAACCATCATACATGTTTGGCACAGACGGAGGATGGCTGTGTCACCCTCAAAACAAATTTTTTTGGTGTGACCCTTGAATGCTTTTGCTTGGTGTTTTGCCTTTAAAACAGAGAGAGGATTAAAAAAAAAAAGTACTTTTCCCTGGGGTGCCATCAGATGCTAATAAAATCTTTAATTAATTCAGATTCGGATGGGCTCACATTTCTCTCGCTAGCTCACAACTTCAATCAAGTATTTTCTTTTTGTGATGCTGCTTTCATGCCACTTTTCACTGCATTTCTGCTTTATCTGGAATTGTGCTATACAGGCACATTGGCAGGAAAGGCTGGGATAAAAGAGGACTAGGATGAGAGAAATCATTAACACAGGATGTATTTTCTGGGGTTTTTCGGAAGAAACCTTTTTCAGAAGAAAACCCAAAAGGTCCTATTGCTGTTATGAATCCCACAGGAACTCTTTAATACAGACAATTTGCCTGATTGGACTGCACTGGTCTTAAGCATTAGAGAGAGACAAATCACTCTTAAGAAACATTAAATCAAATAAGATAGAGAGAAATCTTGATAATGTGAAATGAATTCTGTAAAATTAAAACATCTGCCGAATGTTCACTTCATAATAAAGCCATAATCTCTCTGAAATGGAGCCTGTCTCATTACCAGTTTAACAACTGGTGTGAATGGTCTGATCTAATACCAGCTAACTGAAAAGAAGTAAGTGATACATATTCTTTTTTGGCCCCAGTAAGAAAGAAAAGCCTCTCTCTGCCGTGCTGTCAGTCCTTCCAGGGTCAATCTCCCCATTCATTTGCCATACTGAGGATAAAAGATTTACTGTACAGGGTTCAGAAACTGTTCCAAGAATGTGAGAGGGAAGATTTCAGACACCTTTCTCCAAAGACAAGCAGAGGAATTTCCCTGGGAGCTAATAGTCTAAAGATGGAGGCAGGGAATAGATGTATTCCAGCCCAAGGAAAGGCTGCACAACCAAAGACCACATTCCCAGTGCTCCCAGCCCCAGCTCTGCTGGCCAGAGGCTCCCTGGGTGCTGGTGAACAGAACAGGCTGATGGCCAGGGTGGGCACTGCATGCAAGGTGAAGGAGGGCACTTAGGAAGGGCTGATTTCATTTATAGACCTTCACGTCACTTCCTGCTTCACCACCTTGCTGGAACAATCTTGGAGGATAACCTGACCTGGAGTCTCTTCTTCGACTCTTAAATGGTTGATCAATAAGCCTAGGAAGGAAATAAAAAGCATGTGGTTGAATTTCCTTAAAATATACATGCAGCCAGGGATTGAATTCAGTGCTCAGGAGACTGAGCAGCATTTCCCGCTGCTTCCCTCCCATGGCGCTGCCTCTGCCCCCTGCCCCAGAGCTGCCCTGCCTCTGGGATGCTGCAGGGAATTGCAGTCTTTCCTCCAGGCTCTGGACACAACTTCTGCATGGAATAGAGTGATTCAGTTGCAGGAGAAATGCCAATCTTCCCTGATGCTTTTGGGACCATGCCTCTGGGTGCACCTTCACCTGATTTGCTGCGGATGGCCACGAGGTGATCTACCCTGCTCATGTCTTGCAGTCTTGCTGCAGAGAACAGAGCATTGCCTGCTGCATAAACCATGTGCCATGGTCTGGGGCAATATTATAATTGAATAGATATAACAGATCATTATCTGTTTGATGTGCAGAGTGGAGCTGCAGCACTCCCGATCCTATTCCAGCAGAGTGAGGCCAGGGACTCTTTCTAAAGCATCCATACAACCAGGAAATGTAAACAAAAGGCTCTCAAAATAGTAATAATAACACAACATATCTCTAGGGCTGACAAGTGTGTTGAGTGCTGCAGTTTCACCCGTAATCTGTCATAAAATCAGACAGTTCTATCAATGGGGAAATAAACAGTCGGGATAATAAAAGGTGAGTGCTGAATAGCAACCCTTCAGCTCCCTCCAGGCTTTATTAGGATAATTGATTTTGGAACATTAATAAGGATATTGATTAGCTTTAAGGAATTGAAACTCAGGGTGAGGGAGGGAGCTGGGGAGGAGGGAGCTGCTGCTCTTGGCCACAGACTCGTGGTGGATCAGGAGCCCTGGCATGAAGGGTCGATCAGTTGTGCCAAGGGATTAACTTTTATCTTCGACATGAATTAGGACAGTGATTTCTGCAAGTGTGCCACCCACATCACGAGGACCTGAGAAATTACAGAGCAAAAGTGCTTCCAACACCACGAGGCTTGTCTTATTAGTGGGACCCTCAGAGGCAATTTCCATCTCAGGATTCAGCACTTCAGCAGAGCGATGGTTCAGCCACAACGGGGCTGGGGGGAAGGAAAGTCAAGCGGGAGGTCTGTGTGGAGGAGGCTTCCATGCAGCAAGGAACTGATTAGATCAGGAGTGTAATCAGCTCCCTGAACTTGCAAAGTGAGGTTTCACTGATCAGTGAATTTCCAGGCTGAAAGAGAACTCTCATAAATATGGAATTTCACTTTCTTTCTTTTCAAGATCAAGTGCTTCACGTGATTATTTTTTTCCTTGCAAAGTTAAAGCCCTGACTTTCTGGTACATTATAGAAGAAGAAGATTGTTTCCAGCCATTGAGTGAACAAACTCATGGGCATCATGTTCACTCTCCCAGTAAAATAATAGCCTTGAGAAATGCTACAGCATGTGGCAAAATCAGAGCGAGCTTGCATTTTACATACTGTTGTGATTTAACAGAAGTGTCAGGTGGCTTCTCAAGCTCTTGTTTGGATTGATTTAAAGATGAACCTGGACCTGAATGTGGCTGCTGGCCAGGTTGCCTGTACCATATCTTTAACTTGCAAGTTGTTACATTAAATACCCTACAAAGACATATAAACCTGTTTAAAGCAGTTTCATATCACTGGAGACAATGTGGAATGAGATAAATTCAGAGGTAGAAGCTGCCAGGACCACCTTTGTGTCTCAAAATCTTCTAAACCTGTGTGCACACCAGAATTTGAACATCTTCTTTGATGGGTCTCCTGAGACTGCAAGATAACAATTTTTGAGCATGAACCTTTCAGTACTTTCTTATTGATCCACAGGTAATTTACATGGTCCCCCTGGAGCAACCAACGACCCTAGCAGAATCCTACTAGAGAAAAAAAGATCTCCTATTAACCTCAGGTATATCTAGACCCAAGAGCTTGTTAGGAAATGCCTAAAAAATTATGAAGTGCAAAGACAGCAAAGAGCTGCAGCCAAAGGTGCCTGTTTCTGAATTAAAATAGGTGTTTTCACCTTTTAGCCAATCTTCTCACCACCTGGGATGAACAGACCAAAGTTAATGGGAGTTATGCTCCAACTTCAGTCTTTTGAGGAGTTATTCAAGGACTTCCAGCATTTTGTCCCATAGCTCCACCTTCAATACCCAGCACAGCTGTGGGTGACCCCTGTGCTCCCTCACCATTCACAAGGAGTGAGATCTGAGGCTTTTTCTTGCTCCACCATTCCCTTTATTCCCCAGGGATGAGGGAGATGCTTTTGTCCTGCTGCTGCATGTGGGCACGGAGAGCATCACTGGGGCAGGAGAGGCTCGTGGCTCGTGGCTGGACTGCTTTGTCTCTGCTTCTGAACGGCAGGCACGTCCAGGCAGCACGCACAATCAGTAACTGATGTCCACACTTTTTTTCCCCCCTCAGCTTGTCTTGTATCTTGGTCCCCAAAAGTAGATAGAGAGTAGAATATTTGGAAGAATGAGGCCATGGATAAAGATTATAATAGACAGGTAATTATAATAAAGAAAGAATTATTAGATAACTGGGTAGATAACCGGATGGATAGCTGTGGAGAGAGATCTGATAGGGTTTTTTCTCTTTTGCAAAAGCCCTAAAATAAAGGAACTCTTGCACATACATAAATCATCTAGCTCTGGGATAGGAGCAAAGACAAGTTCCCATAGCAACAAGATCTATGCTGTAAAGCTGCGCTGCCCTTTGTTATGTATCATTGTGATATTTCTCTCAGACATGTCATTGGCAATTACCCACAGAAGGAGAGCTCAAATTGTGCAGGGGCCCAGCAGATCCACCTTACATTATTTTTCTGTAATTAATGAGATTATTGAATTTCCACACTAATAAAGCATGGCAAGGACTCAGAAAACAACTCCTCTCTGAGCCAATTCCGGGTGATTCCTCAGTGCAGCACCCCCACCCTGCACACACACACCTCTGCACAGACCTTGGTGAGGAAGGGAAAAGGAGAGCAGGAGCCTTCTGTAGAGCTCTCCTGCTCTGCTATGAGTCAGCCTGAGCAGCATTGACGTTTCTGTGTTGCCAGGAGGTGAAACCCTGTGTAAATGTTCCTAAAAGCAGTTTTCAAGCTATTCATCTTTGATAACATTGTTTCTTTATGAATGCTTGAGCTTCACTTAGCTGCCTATGCATCACTTTCTGACAGGTCTCCATCTATTCTGCTGCTGCCTGCATGCAGAAAGCTCCCTTTCACACAAAGAAGAGGCACTCGCTAGAGCCCATCCCTTGGAAGCCTGCTTCCCTGAAGTTTCCTTCCCAAAGGGCCCTATCCTGCCCTGGATGCCAGCAGAGAGTCCCCTCATGCAGCAGGGCAGGGAATGAGCAGGATGTGGCAGCACTGCCTGGCTGTGCTGTGCTGGGAGGGCCAGCTCAGGCCCGGCACAGATCAGGATGTCAGCTGCGCATCGAGCCGCAGTGATTCTGGACTTGCTGTTCAGCTCTGGAGGGACAGGGCTTCCCCATCATCCCTCCTCCTCCCCCAGCCTTTCTCTGCTCTTATCTTTTGCCTTTAATTATTTTTTAATATCTGAGGAGAAAGAAATACGTGGCAGGAGACAATTTTAGAGTAAGTACTCAGGAGGGGACTCTCAGGGCAAAAACCACAGCGAGGTCTGGTTCCTTGTAATTGAGTGCACAGAGAAGGATGACCTTTGCCTTGTCATGCCTCCTCTGGAAAGAGGGGTCAGCATCCCCACGGGGCCAGCAGACCAACCCTGCATCCACTTGTAAACACTTTAAGATCTCCTAATGCTACATTGATAGATGGCGAGATGAAACGCAGAGGACTTGTGCCAGCATATTGGAGAGTATTGAAGAGTCATTACCTCATTTTGCAGCTGGTTTTTCTGCAGTAATGCCGTTGTGGGTCTTTTAGAGATGCTTCCTGCTATTCATCTCCTTCAAAGGTTTCCAACGTGCATCTGCCTTCTCGGCTCCTGGAAGCATTTTGAAATTCTCCCACGACATGTGCTTTTTGGAGGCAGAATGTTGCTAGGATCACTGAAAAGTCTTTTCCCTGCCTGTTCCCTTCCTTGCAATAACAATAATTTATTGGGAAGGTGCTTGCCAGGCCCTCAATCTCATGTGGGAGATGCAGGGAGATGAGGCCCCAAGGACTTGACATTCTCCATAGACGGCAGCAGTTCAGGCAGAAAGTGCAATGGACAGCTGGGGGATGATCTGTCTTGGAGCACAACAACTTATCTTCCCACAGTGAGCCTGCCGTGGCAGTTCCCCACTGCTCTCTCTCCACATGAGTTACTTTACTGTGCTGGGCTCTCAGAGGGCAGTTTCACAAAGAAATATTTTGCCTGTTTGCCTGTGGAGCTCTCCCGTCCCCTAAATGTGCTTGACTTTGTCCTCACAGAGCACTGTGGGGCTGAGCATGTCACACACAGCCAGCATGTCCTGATCCTGCTCCCAATTCCAGCACTGCCCTTTTGGGCAAACATTTTTCTCCTCCTGCCTTTGCAGCTCTTCTTGAAGAGAAAACTCTGATTGTTTTGTTTTTTTTTTTTTAAGTGTTCTGAAGAAAGCCCTGAAATGGCATTTACACCCACCTTTTATTTCACTAGTCTAATTTCTCTCCTGCTTCTGTTCAGGTTCTTTCTATCCCTTTCTTTCTACCTACTCACCTACCCACCAATTGAGACAGTCTAATCTCTCCATGGCAATTCTCTCCATCCTTCCAAGACCAGAGTGGTTATGCTCTCATGTTCAAATGTGTTCTCTCTTCGAACTCAATTGCAAACCTGTCGTTATTTCTCACAAGTTTTCCAGCTACCTGTACTCCTGATAATGATCAGATAAATATCCATCCTCAACATCTCACCTTTCCTCTTGATGCAGTTTGCCAGCTAATTGAAGAGCATCCTGTTTCCATGTGAGTAAATATTGAACATGGAGAGTAACACAGCCCGGAGCAAACTGCTGTATCTATAGTTTGGTTAAGCCTCCTTGTCCTGATTTATTGGCAAGTATCAGGATTAGAAGAACCAATGCTACTTGCTTTAAAGCTAAAAGGAAGTGTCAAACTGTGCCGCTTAAGAGCTGCATAATGTTGAATTTCTGCTGATATGACACAATATCCTGGAAAATTGCATAAAACATCTTAGAAACACGGAGTACAGCTTCTATTCACAGGGAACACCATCATGATGAATTGGCAAGTCATATCCTTAAGTTCACTGAAAGCAGATCTTCTTAAGGCTTCTCTCCAATTTCTAAGATTAATTGTTAACTTGCCCCATGCACATGCCTTTGTCAAACATGAGCACAAACAGCCCTGCTTGCAGACCCTCAGGAAATGCTGCCTGGAAAGGAAAACATTTTCCTGAGCATCTCGCTGCAATTCTAGGCTTAAGACATTTGTGTGAGGAGGAAACTGTATGGCAAGAAGAGTTTAGAGCTTGACTATAGATTTAAGGCAGGTTAAGTATCAAACACATCCCAAAGAGAAAAATGGGAGCACTAGTTTCCCCAGCCTACAATGAAATCTGCTTCATAAACTCTGAGAGAGAGATGTAGCTCAGCACGAAGGATCACTGAGGAATTCTGTTACTTCAGAAATATTTTCTGTGTTCGTTATGTTCCTTGCATTTGAGGCCTGGGAGGGGAGCTCGGAGAGGGCAGCAGCCCTGTGGGCTGTGACACAGCCTCCCTGCCCTCCTCTGCCTCTGCCCCGGGAAGGGGAGAGATGCTGCTGCAGCTCACTATTGCTCCTGCCTTCGTGTTCAGCCTCAGGGATCTGTGTCAGTCTTGGGAATGCTCTGCACACACAGCAGCAGCGTGCTCAGGCTGCCCAAACTGCTCCTCCTCAGCACAGAAATCCTCAGAGCCCAGCAGAACATCTACATTAGCTGATGGCTTTCCATTGCAGCCCAATTTTTAAATAATGTGCAAAACAATGAAACAGGAATCAGAGAACCATAAAATGGTTTGGTCTGGAAGATACCTTAAAAACCATCTCCCTCCAATCCTCCTGCCACGGGCAAGGACACCTTCCACCAGACCAGGTTTCTTGGAGCCCTGTCCAACCTGGCCTTGTAACTCCCAAAGGGCTGATTGCCAGGCTGAGTTGACATGATAGGAAAAATCATTCTCTCCAGAAATTGGTTTTTATCTCCCTACATCCATTCTATTAGCCACTGCTGGGACTGAATGTTATGCTACGAGGACCTCCTGTCTGATCAGTACAACAAACTTTATGTTAAATAAAACAAATCAAAATTAAAACCAGCCCTTTGACATGAGAGTCATTTGCTCTTGAGACTAGACTGGAGGGGAGCTCAGACCCAGCAGCTGCCTCCTCCTGTCTTACTGCACACTGAGACCACCACTGGACAAATGATGGAAATTGAGCTTTGCCCAGCATCATCCTTTTTTAGCTGTGTTTCCAGTCTGGCTTAAAACAAAGCAAGGAAAACTACATCATTCTTTGCAAAAGAAATCATTCCACAGGGATTCCTTTAGGATTAACTTAAACTTTCTAGATCAGCACTGCTTGTTCTGAAAATCACTGTTATTTTATGGACACCCTATTAGGTCATCTCAATTAGAAAACCCGATCTAATTGAAAATTCATTTGGAGAAGAAAAATAAAAATCTGTTATTCCCAATGTTAGCACTCATCCCTTCCTGTATTCTTTGCTCCACAAAATTGGGCAAAAAATCTGCATAATTCAGGAATGTATTTCAGTCTTGACCAATCTGCATTCTCAGTTTTACGTGGTTTTGTCAAAGTTCTTCCAAACTGTTCCACCTTCAATTTACCTCTGGCCTTTACTGTTTTACCTCCTCCCTTGGCTCCTGCAAACTATTACTTCAAAAAGAAAACACAAACAGATGACAATTTTCTATGAACCTTTCAGCTCAGACCTTCGATTAACCTTTCCCTTTGTACATAAAAACACCAATAAAATATAATCTCCCCCTGGGATCCTGCAGAGATTTGTCCTTTTTTGACCTAATACACAGGTTTTAGCCCAAATGTGTTTCACTTACTGTTTACTTTTGTTTTCTTTTTTCTCTTCTCACCAGGCTTGTCAGAAAAACCCTGAAAATTCGTCCAAATTATAAACATTTTGGGGCATATTTTGCCAATTGTCTAGTTAGTGTGTTTAGGCTGTTGTGTGAGGAGAAGGGATCAAGAGCCTGTGAAAGGAAGAGTGCAGTGAAATATTAGGCTGATAAGTGATAATGTTCCCTCCAGGTACTGCAAGTGTAGAGATATTCTGACTCACGGCGCTTCCTGCTCCTTGTTAATAAAGCTGGGCTCCTGCTGAGCCTGGCTGAGTGTCTCTGACCCAGCCTCCCCTCAGCCAGGGGTTTAATGGGGCCGTTTTCATGGGCAATCAGGCAGGCTCCCAAGGCAGGTGGGCTCCTGGCTGGCCAAGCAGGATTTTAAGTGGGAAGGGGACAGAAGCTGTGCTAATGCAGTAGCAGGGATGGACGTGGCTGGGAAGGGGTCCCACAGGCTGGTGTGTGTTTGCTTCAGCACCGTGGAAGACAGGGATGGGATGGGATGGGATGGGATGGGATGGGATGGGATGGGATGGGAAAATCACTCTGCCATCAGAAACCAGCATTTGGGGAAAAGTGAGAAAGCAAACGTACAAAGCCCTGCCCTCCCTCCTGCCCAAAGGGTCCATCCAGCCCTCCTGGGCTGGGGTTGGGCATGCACTAACGAGACCTTATTCCAAAACCTGCCATGTGATGGTGTTTACAGAGTTTACAAGTATTTCCTGGAAAATCTTTCTGGATGTGACATCCAAAACCAGCTCTGACCCTGAAAGCCAAGAAGCACGAACATTTGTTTATTTTTACTGCTTGACACAGCACTGAGCTATGAAGTGAGCAAAGTTCTGCTGCTTAGTGTAAGGGCTCTCTAATCTCTGGGTTTGAAAATTTTGCCATATAGTGAAGATGCAGTTCAAACATTGTTACAGCAATCTGCCCTGATTTTGTATTAATGAAGAAATTCAAAGTGTGCCACCAAGTGTGGCATCGCTCAGCATCCCTGTCCTTATCACACCAGTCTTCTCTTCATGATGACATTGAAACAACACAAAACTTCTCAAACTTTCTGTGTTGCTTTGCAACCCAGAGTACAGGAGGGTAAGAATCTGTTCTTGGATGTGCATTAGAAAATATTCATTGAATTGCAGATGTTTTTCAACAAGGAACCCACAAATTGTATGTTTCTTCATTTATTCTATTTGTAATTTACCTCTTGCAGCTGGCTATCCCCAGCCAGTTGTTTCTGCTCCCTGGCTGAATAAAGGTGTATTGGGAGAGCAGCCAGCTCAGTCCTGCTCTGTATCCCACCTAAACCTGACTGTGAAATGAATGTATGAATTGGGCTAAAATACATGAAGCTTTGGGGAGGATTTGCAAGTAACATCCAGATATTTGCAAATAGCAAATAATCTGATCCTGAGAATTGAAATAAGCCATCTCAGACCTTTCTTTTTCAAACAGAATAATGTTCCATACAGGAGCAGGAGACTATTAATTTAATGATTGATGTTTTTTTCTAACCCAACTGGCTATAATATTTTGCACCCCACAGGCTTCCCCCCCCCCCCCTTTTCCCCCTCTTTCCTGATCCAGCATGTGTCAGAGCATCTTTCTAAAAAGTAAAATGCTTTTTAGCTGTAATTCTTTCCATACAATTTCATATTTTAGAGATTAAGCCAGCATGTCCAATATGATTTCATCCCAAAGTCTGATTGCCACATTTCTATTCCCAGCATGTTGAGAGAGGCCTCATGGTAACTGTGAGCTTTTTATTCTGGACACCTCATCTTTGATCTTCACAGCACAAAGCATGAAGAGCTGCTCAGATAAGTTCATGGAAAAACTGCTGAGCAGGACAGGGTGTGTGGGGAGATGTGAGCCATGGTGGTGCCAGCTCTGCTGTGGGACCACCAGCTGTCCCCTGCTCAGCAGTGACTGGGAGAAGGAACTGGACAATTACTGGGGCAGGCAAGCCCCCACAGTGTCCCTGTTACCTAGAGAACCCTTGGTTTTCCATAGTTTGGAGTCTTGGAGGGGGAAAGAGGACAGATTTTAAAGCCACTGCTTCCAGCAGAAAACTGCATGGCGAGAATCATCTCGGCTCTTTCATGGTCTCTGCTCCCACCCTTCCCCTCCTGGCTGTGCAAGATCTCTGTAGGATTATGACCTTTTAAAAATAGCCCTGAAAGAAGATAATACTCAAGTATTTTGAATACCAGCCTTCAGACAGCAGCCACCTTTCTGCCTGAGCCCGGGAAAGGGGATAAATCTGTGCCTGTGTGCCCAATCCATGCAATGGCTTGGATTTGGGAATGGTATTCCCTCACCTCCCTGGTAGTGACAGTGTCTGTTAATGACCCCTGAGTTCCCAGATTCCATGGTAAGGGAAAGCTTGGCCACTACAAGGCAGAGATAAGGGAGGAGAGTGAATCCTGACAGTTTTATTTCAGTTCAAACACACCATGTTAGACAGAAGGATGGCTGGAGGCACATGGGCAGCAAGTCAGAAATACATTTCAAGTAGGTTGTTTATATGGGTGAGGTGAGACCTCTGATGAAATCACACATTTGGTATTGTCCCTCCACAGTATCAGCACAGGGTTAAGGAGGCAGTGGCCTCTTAGATGACAAAGCAGTGGGAGTAGGAGCTGTGCACAGGGGGCACTTTATGCCCTGAAGTGGTGACATTTTTTTACATGAATTTTCTAGAGGGCCACCAAAGAGCTAAGTCCTTCAGGGCATCTGCAGTTTCCCTTCATGCAAGTCTTCTTTCACAACTTCTATAAGGATAAATTTGACCTTGAGAGAGAGAGTTTTTCTGGGCAAAGCTTGGAAGGTGACAGAGAGGTATATTATGTTTGCATGAGCTTGATTCTGAATAAACAAACTACATGGATTTCCATCCCTTGTTCTGCTTAACCACAGCTGATGACCCTTCAGTGGTGATGTTGGATCACTCCAAGTATTTGGTACCATCTTAGTCTCTCCTGCCTCCCCTTGCACTATGTCACTGTTCAGTCCTAAGAGCAGACAGCACAAATATAAACACTTTTATTGCACCCTTGAATCCCACATTCTCCCTCCTCATATCTCCTTTTACTGCGTGGCACCTGTGTTTTGTTTTCATTTCCTCAGAATAAGCAATAAAGCCTTAACTTCATGCAAGGGAGGGGAGCTCATAACACTGAGCTCCAAGTTTTGTGGCAGAAGCCACAGAGGGAAGGGAGGCAGCCTGGGCGGGTGCAGTGCCTCCACCCCATGCAGGCAGGGGAAGAATCCATATGCAGTTTTATCTGCTGATGTATCCAGTGTGTTTTCCACCCTCAGAAAGGTTGTCATCAGTTTTGGGAGGCTTTTATGGAGTGATCCTTTAGTTCTGGGGTGTTGAGCTGTGTAGTCAGCAAGAGTTACCAAAGTTACAAGTTACCAAAGTAAGAATGGCTGAAAAATCACTGTCTAATTGAATCACAAATTATGATCTTGGCACTGGAAAGAAACCCTTTGGTCATGCCAGTCCCCATCATAAAGCATCTGAATCTCTAAAACAGTGTTATTAGTTAACAATCTGAGGCACTGTAACTAGTCTGAAAAAAATTCTGATCCTCCATGTGGAAACTGTGGGCTTTTATTTCCAGTTGTACTTCTCTCTTGGTTAGCAAAGAAAGGAGCAGCACTTCAGAGCCACCTGGCAGCTTCTGTGAAGAGAAAATCCTGGAGAGTTTGAGGTACTAAAGAAAGGCAAGAAAAAATAGCCATAACCTAAATTCTGGGCAAGGAAGTTTTCCACAGACGTGGAAAAATTGCAATGAAAAGTTCTTTGCTCACTTTGCAGGGAAGCAGCCTGGCACAGAGGACAAAAAGGGCTCTTGCACAAAACCCCAATCAACACCTTGTGGTTCAGGTGGTGTCCAGGGCTTTGTCTCCTCTGCTGCAGCAGCTCCTATGCCAAGGGCTGTGCTGGGCTCAGGGGTGTGGGATCCATGGTGTGCACATCCTCCAGGCTGTCCTGAGGACTCCTGGCTGCAAATGCTGCTTGATGTGCTCACAGTTTCCCCCAATGCCCTCCCAAAGCACATCAAAGTTTTCATCCCCATGTTCTCTCATACTCCCAGTGCCACACCAGAATGTGTCTCTTGACAATTGGAATTACTCTGCAGATTTATACTGTGACTCCAGGAGAGGAGAGCTGCCAAAATAACTTCCCAGCTAGGAACCAAATCCAAACACGATGTGACACGGAGGGGCTGTTGCCAGTATTGCATGGGAGATTTCTACCACCTTGCTGCAAACTCACACCTTGATCAGCCTTGGCTTTTAATGAGCCAGGCCAGCAATGCATATAACCTATTTTGTCTTAATCATTCCTCCAGTGCCTTGTAAATGATCTTATTTACTGGGCTCCTGAGCTCCAAACATGCAAACATGGACCAATTAATTAACTGCATGTTCCCCCAACATCTTGTATGAATGTGATGGCACTGGACTACGTTTCAGTATTTTTAAGGGCTGCAGGCTATCACTGAGGGCAAGTGACACTGATTGCCAGCAATACACTCCACCACATTCAAGCAGCTTTCCAGTAGCTTTTCCAGTTTCCTAGCAACAAGGCCAGACCTAAAAGTCTTTCTTAACAAGCTGTTTGTCCAGAATATGCACTTATTGCTGCATTGCAAACAGAGAATGATCTCCCTGGCCAGCTGATTATTAATAGAGGGAAATGCAATGGAAAAGCATATTTCAGCATGGACTATCCCTGCAAATTAGTTATGTAATCAGATATTTGTCAGTGCAGAGAGGGACATGTGGATTAGAGAGGGACATAGATGTCCTAATTTGGAAGCCTGGTGTTTCTCTATTCTGCTGGGCTTTTCTAACAAGGTTCAGGGTTGTTCCTGTGGAGTTTTCCAGGGCCACTGCATGGTCTTAGGTGAGATGCTGTGTCCTCTGACTCCCCCGGAGTTTGGAGTGTAGCACAAGAACACAGCAAGTGAGGAACTCGTGCATTATTAAACACATACATGTAAGAGCAAGGAAGAAGCCTTGGGATTTGAAGTGCATCCGAGCATTAACTGCTTTATTTCTTTATTTACTTTTTTCAGAGCTGACTTACACAGCTAATTAGCTTCTTTTCCTCCTCCTTTTTTTTTCAGAAGCCCAACTGCCATATTTTTTTTCCTGGCAAATGGATGTGTTGAAAGACAGCCCTCCTCCACACAGATACATTTTTTTCCACTACATCCACCTAACCATGATACACTCTGGATGATATGTGTAGTTCTGCCCCTCAAGCAATCATTTCCCTTTACGGCTCTGGAGGGACAAAACCAGGTGACAGGCTGAGAAAGTTAAATGCTGAAAGTTTCCAGAACATATTCTGGAGAAGTTGTGCCAACACTCAGAAACACACAGGAGTAGAAAAGAGAGGGCTAGAGAGTGACACTTGACCATCTGCTGGTATTGGGAAAGAATAAACACTGAGCAGATATAATAGGAGCCTTTTCAGATGCTCTGAGAGAGCACAAGTGGCATCAGCATGCCAGAGTAAACTGAGGTACACACTGGCTGAGGAGTGGGACATGCTTCTGGCTGGTAGCCCAAATCCTGAATTCCAGTGTACCCCATTCCCCCACTGCTGAAGTGTGCAGTGCTGGAAGCCAGAAAGGATTGAAGCCATTAGGATTCACCCATATAAGAAGATATAATGCCTGGACAGCAGACAGAGATGTATTAGAACGAGTTGGCTTGCACTGCTTTTGCACTGCTTAGCACTGGAATAACTCTTTTCACTTTAATGTACTTATTGCCATTGATTTATTCAGCCTTGAGGGGAGCTGAGCCAACCAAGCTGAAGTAGTTCTTTTAGACTGTATGGTTCTGCCAGGAAAAGTGGTAGAATCTCTCATTTCTACAGATCTACAGGAATATCTATAGCTATATCTATGTGTGTGTGTGTACCTGTCAATGTGCATTTAATTTTCTGTTTAAGGATATCCATGTTGTCCCTCTCAGGTACCCTCTTAGAAAGGAGTAGCACTTTGAGGTGCTCTCTCTTGGCTGAAGGAGTGCAATTGTGCCAAGATTAGGTACAGACAGATAACTTTTAGCTGAATCACATAGAACAAGGCAAAGTCCTCCTGAGGTTGCATGCTTACATTTTGTTTCCTGAAAAACTTACCCAGCTGCCTAGCAGTGGGAAAACAGATAAGAATAGGACTATTCTAAGTGAAGGTGATACAATGCAGAGCCCTTTGTTAGTGACTAAAGCAAGAAGAAGAGAATTCCCTTACTTTCTGGCTTTTCCACTAGTTTTCTGTAATTCTAGGTGTTGACTCTACTCTGCAGGTGCTCATTTCTCTCCCCTGACAGTAAAGGCAGCCAGGCTGAGGAGGCAGTTCTAGGCTGCTTGCACAAAATTTGGGGGATTATGACTTTTAAAATTAAAACAAGAGGCAGAAAAGCACTTAATGAGATTTAATCAGAACAAGCAAGGAGGAGAACGACAAAATCTTTCTTACCTCAGATGTGAATTTCTTTTTCCTTGAAATAAAAGAGCAGGATGTTCTGAGGAAGTTTACATCCCAGAACTGAAGTCTGGACAGTCCTTGAACAGCAAGTGATGGCAGAGTCAAGCTCCAAAGGCAGCTGTGTTTTGAGCTTGTCTCAGTACTTTGGAAACATCTGCATTCTTTATCAACATCCATAACCAGTAAAAAGATGAAGCAGTATTTCTGCAGCTGCAGTAGAGTGATGTAACTAGCATACATTGAATTTCATTTCAAGTTTTGACTACCTCTCATGCAAGGGCAGTGGGGGATATTGTGGATGGCTAACACACAAAAGATACTCAGGGTTTGTGGAGTGGTGACAACTGAGTTTTTCATTTACACTTGTCAGAGACAGTAAAGAGACTGAGAAAAAGAAAGTCCCTCACATAGGTACTCATCTGCAGTGGGAATCCATCCCTGAGGTTCAGTGGTAAAGAGTAAAGAATGAAGTTGTTGGTGTATGTGTGGAACAGAGGAACTCTTAAGCATCCACTCCAGATAAAATTAGAACAAACCCAAATACGGCGTCTAAACTTGATCTAGGACTGATTGCTGTGATCAGAAAAGACATGATTGAGCATTAAGAGTCTGCTTGATTTTCAAACAGTCAGGTGTGGGCTGTCTGTGATGAAATACTAACAGGAGGGTTTGATCCCATGCTATTTCCTGCCTTGAGGCCAGGGAGATAGCCATACCACATGCTATGCTCTTCTAAGCCATTAACCTTTTTGAAGTTTACCCATGCTGATTTATCTCTCCATCACAAAAAAAAAGGCTAGAAACACCCTAGTACCTGGCACTCCAGTGATCCCCTTGATAAAGACAATTTCTCATTTTATGAAGGCATTTATTTAGGTGTCTGCTAATACAAAGATTGGACAATCATCTCTATATTTTGGATTGCTTTGATGAGACTTTAAAGGACTTCTCCAAGCTCTCCAAAGACCAATTGTAATGAATATTACAGTCCAATTCAGTATGAGATTTCTCCACAAGCCAGAAAAATATGGTTTGCCCAGTTTATCAGACAGAAGGCTCATTTCATTAGTCATTAGCCAGCACTGTTCCTCAACTTTTCAGGGCAGGATGGCTAATCTACTACGGGCACGTCCTTGAAGAGGGAGAAACGTAGCACAGGACCACACACACGTGTGGTTCCTGCACCCAGGTGTGCAGGTCAGAGCAGTGGCTCTGCACGCCGCCAGCGAGGCACCTCATCAGCCGCAAGCAGGAGCATTTCCCCGCAGCAGGCGCCGCGCTGCTGGCCATGGCGAGCCAAAGCCCCGCGGCTCTCGGTGAGCTCCGCGCAGACCTGAGACCTTCGTGTGCCCTCGGTGCCAGAGCAGTTTACGTGTCCGAGCAGTCAGCACGGGGGAGCACCAACCTGCAGTGCTGCCTCCTGCACTGCCAGCCTCACACGCCTCGCTGCGGGTGGGAGCACAGCCCTGGGCAGCTCCTCACCGAGGGTGCTGCTCTGCCTCTCCTCCCCTCCCAGGGCTTCCTGTCCTGGGAACACAACTGGGTCGGGAGAGAGAGCTCCTCAGCCTGGCTCTGGTGCTCTGGGAAGATGCATGTGTGCTTGTTTTCAGAGGTTCACTACTCCAATGGCGAATCAGGTCTGGTCTGGACTCTGGTGCACTACAGCCCCTGATAGGACTTGGCAAAGTAATACAGGAGAGCCCACGCTGCCCATTGATTGAATTGCAGTCTGACCTCTCCTGCCTCTTTCCTGGCAAGACTTTTGTTCATCTTTTTGTGTTCAGTATTAGCCTCCTCTGATAGCCCCCGTTCCAGTCTGCCAGCAGTATTTATTACCTTTTCCACAGTATGGCTGTTTTCAGTTTTCTTACATTTCCAATTATACTTCACTGTTTCCATTGATCTGTTTTCTGTTAGCATGAAAATCAGAGCTGTGATCTATATAATTTAAGACTCTGCCTTCATTAACCTTCCTTTTGTTTTTAAGGCAGACTATTTAAATTGATCTTTATTAAATAAAATTACAGGAGCTATCAATCCTCATGTTTCACAGTGTAAGTTGATCAGTGGCTAACTCAGGAAGTAATTGCCAGAGCACCTCTTTGTTAGGATACTGAACAATTAGATGTGTTTCAGCAGTTTTATTCTTTCCAAGGAGTATATAGCCTCCATAAGGGATAGTATTCTGCACTCACAGAATCACTGGTAAATTTTGATGTAGAATAAGAGAGTAACTGGATGGGATGGACTCTTTCTGTAGCAGCTCACATCTCACCTGCCACAGTGGCTAACACCTCTCTGCTGATGCACTTCCAGGGCCAGATCCTTTGCTGATATGCAACAGCACAGATCCACTGACCTTACGTGATACAAAGATCCTCAGCTTGTGTAATTCAGCACAATTTGAGTGGTGACTAGCAATTATTTTGCCCTCTCCTGTGCCAAACAGAGATGGGGCTGTGAATGATGAGCTTATTTATGAAAAGCACAGTTCTCATCCCATTTCTCCAATTGCAAACTGCAGCTTCTGATTGTTGTGGTCATACTTCTGTTTTGCACCAAATCAGGATCCTGTACCATACAGGGAAACGCAAAAGCTTAAGTATGGGATGTCTGCACTCTCTGAGATATCTCCTCCCTCGCTGTGGTTCTATGTATCCTAGCTTCTTAAATTGACTTTTCACATTGTCTAAACATATTTAGACACAAGATTTTACAATTACAGGAAAGTTGCTTTCAACATCCTCCTACTCTCCCTCAGATCCTTTCTCTTTCGCTCTCATGTTCTCAACATATTTAAGAATTCTGCGCAAATGAGCATTAATGAACCAATTTAAAATTATTTTTCTATGAGCAATTTCAGCTGCAAGACGCTTGATTATGTGAATCCAAATGATGTGGGTGGGGGGAGGGAGAGCACAGAACGTGTCTTCGTTGCAGCAGCCCATGACCAGCTTCAGAGCAGGAGCAGGAATGTGCAGCAGGGCTGAGCTGCCACCGGAGTCCCGTCTGCACAGCACTGCGTGGAGGGGACACGGTGCAGGGCTGGCAGGGAAACACAAAATCACATAAAGGCAGGGCAAACAAAACCCCTTCCTGCCTGTGTCTCCCTCCTGAAGCCTACCCTGCTCTGCAGGACCCTGGTGTCTGCGAGCCCATGTCCCTCCTCCGGCAGGGAGAGCAGCGAGCACGGTGACCTGCTGGCAGGGAAAGCAGCACGAGGGGGCCTGTGGGGCAGGGTCCCTGTGCAGGAAAAGGTGGAGGCACAGGAAGGGTGGGTGGATTTGTGTCACCACACACAAGGTGCATCAATCCAGGGTGGGAAGAGATTTAACAGCTGTGTCTGTAAGGCACAGTGGCATGTAGGGACTGATGATATCTTAAAAGCTTGTGTGCAGCAGCTGTGCGCACTAATATATTGGCTTTCAATTCCAGGTACATTCTTATACTTTAGCTCTATAAATTTTAAAGTTAATTCAGAAAGGAGTTATTCAATTTGCAATAAAATGTGACAGCTTTGTTCTTTTCTATCTTCCTGAAGCATGAGCATGGAAGAGAAACTGGTCTGGTGCAGAAACCAGTAACCACAAGTGAAACCACAAGAGTTCCAAGGGCTCAGTCCACCTCCTGTGGAAGTTGGGCACCAAATGGGATCCAACCCACAGCAGCTGAATCATGGCTCCAAACACCTCTGAGAAGGAAAGTTCTTTCCTAGTTTGGGGTGGTTTCCACTTCACCTTCCAGCTCAAGGATAGGTTTTAGTAGAGGGGGCATTACTGGCTTTGGGCTTTGATCACTCTGCAAGCGAGGGATGTCTGGTGGGTGCAGAAAAGGCACTGGTTTCAAAACTCCAGGTTTTTTTCCTCCAGCTCTACTATTGACTTTCTCTCTGACCTTGGGCACATCAATTCTTCCACTGAAGTAAGTGGGAACTCAATTGCATTTTACGTTTCTTTATGAGTCAGATTCTCTTTCTGCAAAATGAGGATCATAACACTCAAATACCTCTCAGAAGTGTTCTGAGGCCTAACAACAAATTAATGTTTAAGATTCTTGGATCTTTTAAAAGAAAATTCCAGTGAAAAATGTCAATTTGTTGAAACTGAAAAGTTCTGCAGATGAGGATTGTTTTCAATGCATTTCTTAGCTTGGGGAAAAAAAAAAAGATTTAAAGCATAGTTTTGAAATGGATGAAATGCCCTGTTTCAGCATTTTGAAAGTGAAATATTTTTGGTTTTCATTTTGAAATTACTTTCCATTTATTTTTTTCATTATATTATGTACTATAAATATGACACAAAATCAAGGAAAATTGAGGCATGACGTCTCTGTTTGTTAAAAGGGAACTGCTTTGAACTACCTGAAAGAGTATTACTTTTTTTATTTCCACTGCAGAGAACTCTGACATCTCCTGGATTTGCTCTATGTGGCACAATTTCAAAATCCACCAGGAAATGGGATTTTTGTCCCACATGAGGGCATGAAGTCTGTGACACTGCTCCCAATGTCACATGGGGCTGCTGTCCTGAGGAACTCTTCTGCTGAAGCGAAACTATCAAATCAGAGAGATGCAAGGCCTGGGCAAGAAGATAAAAGACACGGTCTGAAGATGTCCAGTCATTTGTAGCTGTGCCCACTGGACACCATTTCCATAAACCTGAGGTGTTTAAGCATTGGAGCAGGTGACCTTTAATTCCTGCCGAGTCTCTGTTGTGAGAAAATTTTAAATTCTGTCAGATGTTTGTAGGAAAAGCATGAGTAAAGCTGACCCTGCATTAACAGGGTTAGCAGAGATGAACAACACAAGTTCTCCTGCAGCCCTGCAGCTTGATGCCATTACTTGCTCGGGCAATGTGGTGCTGATACCAGAAGGTCCCTGGGGAGGCAGAGGGACCACAGTAAGGAGAAAGGCAGGAGGAGAGAGGGGAAACTGAGCTTCCAAATGACACATAGGAAAATGAAAGAGAAGCAGAAGGGGAGCTGGCTGAACTCACGAGGCACATCAGCCAAGGGAGAAAGGATGTGACTCCTGAGGGGTCCAAACACAACAGATACTAAAAGCAAAACCAAATTCTGCTGAAACATTTGTCCGTAATGGCCCTTGCACATTGCACGTATAATAAACTCTAAAAGAAATCAGCTACTAAGAGTTATGTTTCTCACAATGAAAGTTTGTTCTCAAGTCCTTTGCTTTCTACCCAAGCTAAAACATCCCAATTCTTACTCGTTCATATCCCAAGCATAGTTTTAATTTGGCCCCCCTTCTGGGCTCATTTGCTTCCCCTCCTGTTGCAGCAGCAGAGCTGCACTGAGCATTCACCAGGCAGGACCAAACTGGGGCTGTGTCTGGGTCCCCGGGATGGGAGCACCCCCAGGCAGGACACAAGGACCTTCACCACTGATCCAGCAGAGCTCAGGGCAGCTCACCAGCTGCCAAACGTCTTAATAGCAAGCAATCCACTTTATCCTCGATTGCAAGGGATCCAAAACGTTTCATGAGAGATGTGGCATGAGGTGGAAAAGGTGCAGCTCCATTTCTCCTGTCCCAGCCTTCCTCTGTGTGTTCAAGCACCTCAGTAATGTACCAAACACTGCATGCAAGTGCTGTGGCCACAGGTGTGCAACAAGGGTCTCCTTGTAGGATAAAGGTCACTGGGCACTTGCAAGCTGATTTCAGCCAGATGAAATGTATCCTGTGTTTGCACTGTGGTGTTTCCAATGCCCACATGGAGCCAGCACTGTAGTCAGCAGGACAGAATGCCTGCGTCACCACTGCCCTCTCACCCCAGAGACAGCATGTCTCCACGCCCTGTGACCTTCCTTGCTATGACTCTCCTGGTGATCAGATTAAAGAGAACAAGGTGATCCGAGTCCTGTCTCTGCTGACACTGAATTCCCATTATTTATCAGCTTCTCTTTAAAAGGATTTCAGATTGCATTTCCGTATCTAGCATATGGAGACTTTCATTTCTGTGACAGGTTGATTCTTTTATCAGGCATTTATAAGGGTTTACAATACCAGTGCACTCCTCATGCAGCACAGGATTTCTCACAGAACAAACACTGGCAGAGGGACAGGATGTTCTCAGAGCAGTTTTTCCTTCTTTTTCCCATCCCACCTTTCCTAGGCTTTGCAGAGGCAGGTCAGTGCAACAAAGGCTGTGAAAATACTGATGCCCTTCCCAAGCATTTTCTGCAGGGATGAGAGATGGTGGATGCAGGCCCATTAAAAGAGCTGAGCACATGAGGCTCTCCTGTCCTTGTGAGATGGGGATACAGGCAGCCAGAAATCCCCTGCCAGCAGGTGAACAGTGATAGGCGAAGGAAGAGGAGAAAGGCGCTGAACCCTGCAGGAGATCTGCAGAGAGGAGACAGATACTGGATTTGCAAAATAAAATCCTCCAGGACAGAGCCTGCAGGGCAGGGATTTCTCCTTTTTGACAGCCTACAGTGAATGAAGCACAAAATAGCCTGCTGTCTCTGCAGACAGCAAGGATATTTGGAGATGTCAAACTGTAGCACAGAGGATGCACAAGAGGAATGGAGACACAGCTAACTACCTCCCAGGCTTCTTATTTCTTGTTCCAAGTGGGAGACCCTGAAATCACGCAAGCTTTTCTTGCATTCCTGCTGGAATCAAAAATATAGCTTTCTTTCTGCTTTGGGATAGCAGATGGAAATAAAGCTTATTTGGTCTTCGTTACCTGTCCTTGGTTCAGAGTCAAAATTGCCTGGATTTAAAGCCCACATATTTTCAGTCCTAGCAAGGGACAGGAGAATATCAATGGACACAGTCAGGCATAAAGTCCAGTTTCCCATTTCTAAACTCCATGTAGAAGCAGTTTCTCAGATTCTTTCAGGGGTGTACAAGGACAGGTTATTTCTGCTGCATAGTTGATAATTTGCCTAATATAGCTCTAGTCTCATACTGAGATTCACTTTCTGATTTGGCTTTGATTTGACAGTTGCATTTGGTAGTCTACAATGATCAATAGCACGTTAGCTTTGGTAATACAGTTTCTTGATTTTTAGTTTGAGTTGGTTAAGTGCCTTGATAGAATTTGTAAAGTGCCCAGAGGCCCATTAGGTCTGCTAGGACCCTGGGAACAGGTCTTCAGGTGGAGGCTGATCTAAAACTGCCCTGCTCCTTGACCAGCTGACCACCTGGGGAGAACAGGGCGCTGCTTCTTGGCAGCAAACCCTGTCACAGTCCTGCCCTTTCCAAGCTCATGAGCCTGTCCTTGTGCAGACACTCAGTGACGTGGTTGAGAAAAGCAAGTCACCAGAAACAAAAATCCAAAGAAATGCTTTTGTGCCAGTTTAGGTCACCAAAGTGGCTGAGAGCATCAGGCACACTGGTTCCAGGGGCAGAGCAGCATCAAAGCTGGGAGGATGCAGAGAACCAGCTGCAGTACTCTACCAGCAGAGAAAGTTCCTCCAGGAAAATTACGATGCTGCACTAACTATCTATTTGGCTTTTCTCATTAAACATTAAAAGTGTCTTCAGCTGTTTTACCATCACCTGATATTGCCACCTGAATTGTGAATGGCCACATCTACTTGGGGCTTAATGAGGTTTAATTAATTTATAGCCACACCTTACTTCCCTGGTATTAATTTGCCTGCAGACGCTTGTGTTGTCTGTAGTCTCTCCTTCAGCTTGAAGGGGCAAAAGGTACTCTGATGTGATAAATAAGTCTCAGGAAAGCTGGGGTTGGGATGAGGGGGAGAGATTATACAGTGAGGGCCTGGTCACAGCACCCACCAGAACTAGCACTAAGACAGAGCAAGCAGTAAAGGGGTTGCAGAGAAGGGTCTCATCCTTGGTGTGCACAGGGCAGAGCAGTGCAGAGAGGGGAGCTGATGCTGCCTGCACAGAGCCCCTTCTGACACTGCAAGCTGAGGAGATTGCTCTGGAGAGAGAATGGTCCAAGCCTCCTGCTCTGCCCACGTACTGCCAAACAGACAGGGGAGGAAGGGGGGAACAGGGCAATGCTCGAGAAGGAGCAGCACAGAAAGGGCTGTGAGGAGTAGGGTTTAAACCCATTAGCACTGAAAAAACTCGCAGCCAAGCGCCAGCCATCCAATACGCAGGCACAGTTGGATAATGCTAAGGGTGATGGCTAGCTGCAAACAGATTCTGTGTGCCTGCTATTTTGCTGAGAATTTCCATGCTTTTTGGAGAGTTTAAATCAGAACTTTAATGGGCTTTTGATGTTGTTTTAGTTTGGTGGATGGTTTCCCGTTGTATCTGCTTATTCAGTGAAATAGCGAGGAAGCGCTGTTACACTGGAAGATGACAAGAGACTATAGAAGCCTATCTCAGCTGCATTTGCACAGCAGAAGCCTTTAAAAATCGCTGTGCTATGAACAAGACATTTCCATATTTCACGGCTATTTTTGCTGGATGCCTGAAGTTGATGATACAGCAAAAAAAATTTGAATGAAGGGAAAAAGGAAAAAAAGTCCTTCTGCTGTTCCTTTCTTTCCCACAATTTGCATCTCAGCCATGTTGCTTGGCAAAGCCAACAAAGCAAAGTATGTTGTGGCTGTAAAATGATAAGCACATGGGCTATGCTGAGGATGATTTCTCCCCAGCATTTGGTTAGGAAAATGGGGATTCATTTTGAAGTTGAACATTAAACTCCTTTTTTTTTGCTGTGCTGCTCCTTTTTTTTCCCACAAAAACTTATAAGGGCAGATGTGTCTTTTGGGAAAACAAGGTCAGAGGGATGCAGGGACATTGATTTTCAATGTGTGCTCCCACTTAAACTTATGGCAACAGAGAAATGAGCCCTCTGTGTGCCTGGATAACCATCACCCCCAACACTCTGCTTACTTATCCAAGCCTGCAGAGATCTACCAGGCTCTGTAGTTTTCATGGTATAAGAAAGCATGCACAGAAAAATCTATAATAGGCAGGGGTAATCCTGCTGAGTGCTGCTTGGTGAGTCTGTAGGACATGGCACTAGAGTGAGGAAGCTAAAAATAAGAAAATGGAACTTCAAGGAAACTTTTCTGCTGTATTAGTCTGTTGTGTTTCCAGAGAGGCTGCTCAGGACTCTGGGATATTATGCCCATGTGTGATGCTGTGCCCAAAATTATTGGTTGCTTTTCAAAGCTCCCAGAGTCTGGGGGTTTTTGGTTCTGTATCATTTATGCTAATTATCATCTGTGACCATTTCTTGGGCACCTTCCATGTGTTTGACAGTCTCTGTCCCACTGTGAAAGACACAGTGTATACTGAAATGCTCTAATAAAATTGCATGTTCCTCTGCAATTAGCTCAGTTCTTATGGCATCAGTAAAAAAGACAGGCTTGGGGGATTTTTTTCCAAAGAAGGATTTGAAAGGACCTTGCGGACTGCAAATAGGAGACCAGCTTGTGAATGATGGAAAAAGATCCCATCCAGGCCCAGGACCTACGGAGCCTCTCACTGTGCTGGGTGTTTGTTGCTGCTGAACTTGCCCTGTGACTACTTGGCCATTTGGCACATAGCCCAATACCCCAAAGGCCTTCCTTGTGCACCACAAAGTGCAAATGCCACATAAAGATCTTTGTAATCCAGATGTAGTGAAGCATCTTGTCCTTGACCTACCTTCTGCAGCCATGAAGGGGATGAGGTTTTTCCTTTAGATCTGCAGACCAAATAGAAGCAGAGACCTGCAGTTTTGTTTCACTAAAGGGTTGAAGTTTCTCTTGTCTGACATTATTACAGTGACCACAGGCAGCCCTGGGCTGCATAAGGGGCTGCCAGTGGGGACACAGGTTTAAACAGCAGATTGAGAGGTCAGAATAAGGAAAGATATTCCATCCAAAACTTTGGACTCTGGGGCTCAGGCATGTCTCACACACCCCATGGAGGAACTGAGGTGGAGACCACAGCTCAGGGCTGGCAGTCAGAAAGTCAGCCAGATTGTCCCAAGTCACTGAACATCTCTATTGCTCACTCTCTCCATCCATAAAACAGGATTATAACACTTGTCTCAGATGGGTGTGTGAGGATCTGTGGCTGCAGTAAACCTTGTGGCTGTTGGCTGGAATACACCATCCCATCACTCACTGTTGTTACTAGGGAATAATTCTTTGCATATGACCCAAAGAAACTGAAAGGGATTTTAGAAGGTGGCTCTGTGCCATAGAAATTACAGTGATGCTGGCTCCAGATAAGCACATGGTTTGAACAAATCTATCCTCTGCTGAAGGCTGAAACACTGAAAAAGCCCATTTGATTGGTTTTTAATAGTGGGAAGATCCACAATTTCTTCATATGCTTTTGGCTCTGGGAGCAGTGAAAAAGCATTAGAAGTACTCAAAACACTGGAAAAGCAAAGAGAACAACTAACATTAATCTGACCCTCAACAGAACGGTGCAAAAGAAGGCTGCTTTCATCAGATTTGTACTATGTTCATAGGAGAACTGGGAGCAATTCTAGAAATAAAATCCTAAATATGGGATCTGTTGCAGATTGCATCTGCTGAAATACCTGCAGGAGTCAGCAACTCCTCCTGCAGACTGGAGTTTGTGGAAACAACTAAAACTTTCCAACAAGTAAAACTTTCCTGGCTTTGACTCTGTTTAGGTCAAAATTGAGGGAATTACTGGAGTTTCCCCAGGCTAATAGCAAAAATCAAGGGATGTAAAACTCATATGAAACATAACTGCAAATAGGGTCATACTCTAACACAGATGTGTCTGACACTAGAAGAGAATCCAAACCCAGCAAAACCACTGAACCTTTCCATTCCCTTCACAATTCCTGTTTTGATTCAAGTCTCTCATGAGGCTAAAAGAGGAGAAATTTAAAAAATTAGGTCAGAGCTCTGGACTCCCGTTAGAGACGCTGATGTTGCTGTGGTTGTTACCAGAATAAAGTCCTGAGCTGCAATCATTGCTTACTCTGAGAAGAACTGGGCCCCTGTGCTCCAGCAAGGATTCACTGCCCCAGCATGGCCGTGCTATAAGGTTTAATCAGGTTAGCTGGGTTTTCTCTCTTCATTTCACAGCCTCCATTCAGCCCAGCAGATTATAAACTTTCCACATGTAATTGAAGCTGACTCAAGGAGCCAATTGTGTTACAGTGAGCTCTAAAAGGGGGAATGGCAAGGGCTAAAGTTTTCATTCAACGAATGCAATTTCTATGCGCAGAAATCAATTCAATTGACATCAGTTGAGCTTTAATGCTGAATTAAAGAGCTGCCAGGTTTCCCCCATGGGGCTTTTACAGTCCGGGTTTTATGAATTCATTAAAATGCACACACAAACTTTTAGGGAAATAGCATTACACTGTAATAAGAGCTACAAATCGACCATATTCCTCTGAGAGAGAAGTCTAATTTGAGTTGCCTACTTGGCAAAATTGTTTTCCTTTGCTTTGCATTTATTAACAGAGGGTGTCATATTTTCCCTTGTTTCCATTTTGGTTTCTAGCTGTTTGCTTAGCAGGGCAAAGCATCATGTTTAGAAATATCAAGGAGAGATGAAGTCTTTCAGAAGCAGGTGTCCACTTGGGAAGCTGTAGTGCAGCTGAGGCAAGCCATGCTTCAGGACAGCCAGGATGGCTGGGCTGGCAGTCTGAATGACTCAGTGGACACTTCTAGATTGATGGTGTCTGCCAATGGGAAGTTGGAGCCCCTCAGTCTAGGATGGAGATCAGCAGGTGTCCACAAAGCCATCTGTGCTGAAGGAGAAACCAGCTTCAATGAGATCTGAAAATCAATCTCAGGCCAGTGGAGAAGAGAGAGACTCAGACATTTTAGAAAAATGTCTGGAGTTTCAGTGACCAGGTGAAGTTCACTGAAATGAATCTCACCAAAAAGAAATAGCCTTGCAGCAGCCCACAGCTCCCATTTTCCCATTAACTGCAGGCACAATTAAACTCACAAATTTCACCTTCCTCTGATTTACTGGCAATGGCTGGGAAGCTGCAGGGGCAGCCACAGAAATCATGCCCATGGAAAAGTCCTCTGAACAGGTCAGCATCACTGGGCTGCCTCTGTGTGTGTGTTGTTGCCCTTCTCCTGTGGCACACATTGCAGCACTTGCTGATAATGAGCATTCACAGGGTTTCGTTAAGTACGCTCTCTAATTGGATTGATGACCCTGGTGATTGGAGGTCTTGACCTATCCATAAAACAAGTGGGACTTAGAAAGCACAATTTCCTCATCCTGCTGTTTTCCTAGCATGACTTGGCTCCAGCTTTTGACGGATGAGTGAGTCTCTAGGGCTAATTCAGCTCCTGCGGGGAAGGCACAATTGATGTCATTTGGGACAGTGAATTTTGCAATAGGGACACACATGCCTGTGGAAGAAGACTCTAGAGACAAATCTGACAGGAAGCCAACCCTCTGTCGAGTGGTAATAGATAACAGCCACTGCCAACTCTCATTTCCAGGCTAACTTAGTGATGTGGAATGACTCCACATGCTCCAAACAGATCTGATCTCCCACTCTGATGGGTCAGGAGTACCTAGAGACCAAAGGGAAAGGGGCACAGAGTCACCAAGGACAGGACGCTTTGCTCCCAAGGTTGAAGATACCTCAGTGCTGGATGCACACATGAGACTCTCCAAGAAAAAAACTAAATGGCACCTCTATCCCTAGTGACAAATCACCCAGAGCTGCTGAAGGAGGCATGGCACAGAACAGACTCATACAAAGTCCATGCATCTGTTGGCTTCCTCTGCTCCACTCCCGAGATGCCAAAGTAGCCAACAGATCAGTGTTACAGTGTGGGGTGTGCAGTGTACAAAGGAATTATTTGTGTCACTTCTTCAGTGTTTTGCAGACTAAGCTTCTTGTCTGTGCATTCATGAAGGGTTGTGAAGAGGAACCTACAAAAAGATTAATTCAAAGGTTGTGTCTTTGAATATCTTTGAATTGCTGGAGAGCTATTACTTTTAAAGAACAGATACTTTCCTTTTCTTCAAATCTATGGGTTTTTTCCCCCAACAGGGACTTGCGTAAGACCAAGAAAAGAAATTCACTGCAAATTTTCTGATGAGCCAGCTAAGATATTAGAGGGGGAGGGAGAGGAGTCCTGTCCACCTCCTTTTATTTCTTTTCAGTGGATCATGCTGAGTCTTTCCAGACTAAAAGAAGGCTCTTTACACTTAGAGAACTCACAGGAGAAAAGGGGGAACAAGAGGTAACTAGGCCAAGCACGCTTACAATGAACCCCGGTGATCTGCATACCAAGAAGGAAATGTCCTTTACTCATATCCCCAAACACTGTGAATATCCATGTGGAAAGTTTCACCCAAGCTGTCTGGAGACCCACCAGCAGCAGGACTGGGACCCTTCTTTTTAACCTGTAAATTGACACAAATGGGCAAATTACAGACCCAGCAGGAGGGATTATGCCTGAGGCAGACAGGATGCGTTTCATGCAGCAAAAGCATCAAGAAAGGGAAAGCTCAGTGCCTCCATTCCTTGCCCAATCCGTTTTCCCAGGTCAAGAAGCAAAGCTTGTTGGAAATCGTTGTTGCCACAGCAGGACAGAAATCCTGCTGCTGGCCAAGCCCTGCAGGCAGTGGCAGAAGCCACGTGCTGAATCAGCTTTCCTGAGGCCACCTGGCTCACATGCCCCAAGCTGCCAACTCCAAATGGAAGGCTTCCTAGCCTGGAAAATCTTAGACACTTGTCAGTGTGATTGTATATGCAGAAAATGTCTGTGACAGATAGACTGCTAGATAGATCTTAATAAGAATTGTTCTTAAAACCAAATGTTCCAAGAACCTGGTCCAAAAGAGAAAAATCCTGTGTGTCTAAGAAAAATAAATCCCATTAAAAGAAATTTGGAAAAAACCCTAAAGACAGTTTGAAATAGGCAAACATTAATAGCGCAGGCTATTGCAAATCTCTATTTATTTTATCCCCCTCTCCCTCAAACTCCCACACATCCCTCTCTAGACATGCTTGTGTCTGCACTGGACCATGGTAATTCATTCCCTGGGAGACTTTTTCTGGAAAGAGAAAGAACGGGCAGATTGGAAACTTCGGCTGCATCTTGGCTATGAAAAGAGATGTGCACATGGATGCGATTCCCGACGAGCAGCACCAAGGTTTCTGTTCTCTTGTTCCGGAGTGTAACTCGGAGCCTTGCGCACGCCCTTTCCCCCGCCGTGTCCCGGGAGGGGCGCGGGGAGCGCCGGGGATGCTTCACTCGTGGGGTGCGAGTGACACCCTGTGGTCACCTCTCCCCGGGCTCCTCCCGGACCGCCAGGGCTCGCCAAGGGCAAGGGCTGGCGGTGGGATGGTTTCAGCCCCCTTCCAGGGCGTTCCTCTCCTCTCGGGATCTGCAAAGCGGCGATTCTTCGAGCCGGGAGGACGGAGAGGAGCCACCCTTTGACTTGAAAGGCAAATGGCTTTCTGAGCCTCCCGGGGCTTCAGCCAAATCTGAGGCTTGGAGTAGAATCAGAGGTTTTCTGTGCCCGTGGGGCTGAGTCCTTTTATCCTTTTACCCCGCTGCTGTCCCGCCCGCGTGTGCCCGGCCCTGCAGAGCCCAGCAGCGGTGGGATCACCCCGTGGCTCTGGCTGGCGGACTCGGCAGTGCGGGGGTAATAGCTGGACATGATGATCTCAGAGGTCTTTTGCAACATAAATGATCCTGTGATTCTAAGGATATCTTTGCCCATGAGATTGCCAGCTGTGCTCAGAAAACTGTGGAGAGTTGAATAATTTGGCCAAAAGCTAGAGGAACACCTAGGGAAATTCAAAGTGCAGCAGAGAATCACTCATCTTTAATCCACATCCAGACTCGCAGAGCTGTTGAGGCACACACAGTGAAAGCATCATGATGGAGATGCAGGACCATAAATCCAAAGTGCTCCCAGGCTCGCCAATGGCCAGACCTGGATACATTCAAGGTTTAAGTAGAGGTTTGCTCAGCTCAGACCCAAGCCCCACCTCTGCAAATGTTTATTTTTATGGTAACTGCGGTATTTGGATTGTTAGGGGTTTTAATTTTTTACGTGGCATGAAGAAATGAAGACATCTTATTTCCAGCACAGAATCACCCAATCCACCACTGAGTGATTATGAAGGTGCAGAACATTCTGGTTTGCTGTTGAGAGAAGAGGGGAAAAGCATCTCTTACAGGAGGAAGAAGAACCCAACACTGCAATCACATAGTTGCTGTATTACTTGTCTGGATCAAGTATTGTTTTGTTCAAAATGTCAAGTTCTGGATGTCTGTGTTTCAGCAATCCAGATAGCAGTTAGCTTGAAAATCATCCTTCTGTCACTGAATTTCCAAATTAGAAGGAAAAAAAAGTGAGTGAAGGGATCTCTGTCTTTAGGTTTGGGAACTCCTTCCAATTCAGCAACAGATCAACAGTTTTCATGTGAATTTACTGCCCCCAGCACATTTAGGTGTTTATGATTTTAGGTTTTCCTGCAGTAGGAGGGAGAAATGATTATTCTCTTTATTAGGGGTGGATGGGAGGACAGAGTTCAGTAAACATCCACATCTACTAAATCACCAAACTTTGGGGTACCCGCCCCTCCTGACTCTTTTACAGCGTTCCTCTCAATTGGATAATTTTAGATCTTTGCATGCCTGCTAATATCGTCTGCAAAAGAAGGTGGGGGGAAAGTAGATTGCAAATTTGTGTATATTTGCATACATTTGCATAAATTTCAGCACATTTCCTCAGAGGTACATGCCCTCCTGCTTGGAAGTGATTGTCCACCAAACTCTAATGTGCAAGAGCTACTACCTTCCTGTGCTCATCCATGAACAGAGGCAAGATGGGAGAGTCACAAATACGGGTTAAACACCCCATTTCCACAGCTCAATATCTCAGAGATGGAGCAGATCAGCCTAGAACACAGGTTATGAAATAATTTCAGCTCTCTTTGCTCTTATCTGTCCCAAAGCACATACCAAAGGTAAAGCCCTGCTGCGGGTTGTCCCACACAAGCACTCGCAATTCTGCCTCCACAGGATGTCTGTCCACAAACCCATCTGAAATTTATGGGGTGTTCACCAAACTACCACAACTCTACTCCTCCTTCCACAGCTGTGAAAGCATGGAGAAAAAAGCTGCCAGGTTTGCAGGCTGCAGCAACCACATATAAGCATCACCAGTCAAGAATCCCAGAGGCTTTGGTTCTGACAGGTATTTCCCAACACAATAGCCCAATTCAATCATTCTCCGTCTTGAGAGGGATTATGATGAACCATTTCCATGGTAGTTCAGTGGTGGGCCTGGAGGTTGGTGCATCAGGTTCCCAGGAATCAGAAGACTTGGCCTTCACTGGAAATCAAAATGCCACAAAGAACAAACCAACCTGCATCACCATCTTCTAACCCTTCAGGTTGTGCAAATCATCTTCCTAATGTAAACAGCTTCAGTAATTGGGATTGTTGAATATACAGTACTAAGGAATGTGCAGTTCTTTATTTTTTTCAACGAGAACATATTAAATTATGCTTTTTGATATCTCTTTTTGAAATGTGGATTATCTAATTTTTATGTGCTTGGATGTGTGTGCTGACTGTCCATACATAGCAAATGCACTTAAAATACTAACATTTCCTCGTAATAGCTTGATTGATGAGATTTTGCCTTAAAAATAGGAGGAGAGGGAAATCAGATAAAAGAAGCTGGCTTGGGGGATTTTGATAGGAATATTTGTAAATCATGATTTATAAATCAACAAATGATCCAGGAATCAATTGAGCCCCTTCTGAGCAGTCAGGGAATACAACTGGTTGCTGTGGACTCTCACCTGCTGCAAAGTACAGCAATTGCTGCTGCTTGAATGAAACCGCTGCTTTACAGCAGGTGACCTTTTGTCCCCAAAATACAGAAATACAGGAAGACCACTCTGGGTGGTGTGGTCACTCCTCCAGCAGCTCTGTCCCTGAGAGCACCAGGTCTCAGGTTGAGCCTACACTGAGTAACGAGCAGAGGAGATGGGACATCCACACAGGATGTTATTCTTCACAGAGAATCACTGTCCTTAGATAAAAGCATACCACATCTGTCAGGTTTCCCTCTATTTGTAGGAAGGACCAAATATAAGAGTTCAGCCTTGGATATGAGAAGTCTCCTGTCTTAGAGTTGCCCTGGCTGCTAAACAGATGGTGCATTTTGAAGGAACTGAAGCTCCAATAATTCCCCTCATGCTGCAGCCTCAGATCCATCATCCTTTAGCTTTTAACAGCCAGAGGGAGACAGGCATAACTGTGCTTCAGAACAGGGGCTGGAACATTAGTCAAGCCAACCCAAATATAAATCCAGCACCATCAGGTCTTTCCCTGCAGCTATGTACTGTCTCTCATGAGATTTTTAGGCAACATTTTCCAATCTACTTTCTGATAACACCATCGTCAAGTAGCACTCAGGACATTATCCCAATATTAACACACACACAAAACCCCTCTTCCTGCAATCAAGTATTTCCTTCCACCAAGAGAGCTACCAGGTTGTGGGCACATCTGTTGG
The DNA here is from genome assembly GCA_013398275.1 of Promerops cafer. Taxonomy (NCBI): domain Eukaryota; kingdom Metazoa; phylum Chordata; class Aves; order Passeriformes; family Nectariniidae; genus Promerops; species Promerops cafer. Next base: position 671,621 of record VZSE01013760.1, read on the forward strand.
CTTGTTTATACTTTAATGTCATCCAAATAATAACGGCATCAGGAAAAAGAAAACAAAACACAGAAAACCCTCTAGTGGGGTTGGTGCTGCTATGTGTACCTATGGTAACTACTGTGAGCATTAAGATGAAGCACTTCAAGCATGAATAATAATAAAAAAAAAATCTAGAAGATAGATTAAAGCGCCACAGCACTTTGTAATAGTATTTGTAATGCAGATAAAGTATTTGTACTCTAATTTCCAGCATCACCAATAAAATAAGTAAGTGTGCTTGGATTGCATTTTTCTTTCAAAAATGGTTCAAAAATTATTCATATTGAAGGAAAACAACTTAAACTGGATTTAGAAACACAATGCAAGTGGGAAAGTTGCTCGCTGTTAACAGCATGACAAGAGCAACCTGTTCCTTTGATAAATGGTGCTTGAAGAAAGACACAAAGCTCATCTGCTTTGTGTTTTAAGTTTAATTAAGTAGTGAATTAATGTTTGTAAAATGCTTTGAGATCCTTCATCAGACAGAGCGCGTACAAGTGCAAAGTGCTTTCAGCATGAAACATTTCCAGGAGTTGTACTAACCTATTTGTGACTTTCTGACAGCCTGATCTGCAGCCTGAAGTGGTCAGAGATAAGATCCCTGCTGACTTCAAGGGGTATCAGATCAAGCCTGCAGGACATGAGTCTTGATTTAGTAGGCAAGTCCCCCAGAAGAGAGCTGGAATACTTCCACACTTAGAGTCAGGCATGTATTTAAGTAGCTTGCTTTAGAGAGTATATTTTTATATGCGTGCTCTTCACTGAATCATAGAGCTCAGGGCCAGAAAAGGCCATTAGCACAGCTTGGACGACCTCCTGTTTATTTCAGGCCATTATATTTTACCCAATGTCCCTGTGTGAGTGTAACAACCTGTGTCTGCTGAAACAGATCTTCCAGAAAGTGCTTCCAGGCTTGCTTTAAGGCCAGGTGGATATAAGGAATCTACCACTTTCTTTGGACTAGTGCCTAATCAACTTCACTGCTTAAAATGTGAACCTTATTTCCTTATGTCTCCTTTGAATTTATCTGGCTTCAACTCCCGGCCATTAGTTTCCGGCTCTACGTTTTTGCCCTGGACAGAAGAGCCCTTTAGCAGACAGAAATTTGCTGCAGAAAAATTTACTAAGGTAGCATTACAAGGGCTACCTTAATGCTTGAGAGTGCAAGATCACTGCTTGGGATAAGAAAGGAATTCAAAGAATTAGCCTTAGTCTATAGGGTGGATGCAGAGACGTCTGTGCTCCAAGGACAGCATAGCCTAAGAGGGCAAAAACAGTCAAATGAGGGAAAAGTAAGGAATATGACTGCCATTGGAAAAGCATCTTCTTAGCTCTGTTTTATCGCCAGTCATTTGCATTGAGAAGGCTGGAGGTGTTACCAAAAATCAGTAAAAAAAACCAAGCTCCTTAACGGCCTCCTTAACAGAGGTATACAATAACCTCCTTTTCTGGACAATTACAGCGTGTGTCTTGGCAACACTTGGTTCCCAGGAGGAGCAGCAGAACAAGGACTGATTCACTGAAGCAAATCTGGAACCCAGCAGGGCTGAAATCCCACCATATTTCCATGACAGCATGTAAGCTCTGGGAGGTGTGGGTAACTCTGGGTCCAGCGTCACAATATCGCTCGTGCTGCAGGAACACGTATTCAGAGCACACAGGAACTGCATTTGGCCCACCACTCTGGCAGGCAGAGGAAGCACCGTGATGGGCACCTGCTGGAAGTTAGAAGCTGGATACCAGCTGAAACCTTTAAACCAAACACGTTTGGAAAGCCATATGCTGCCAGCCCAGGCAGTGAGGAGAAACCGTCTGTTTGCTCAGAGCCCGGTGCAACTCCCACGCATGGCAACGGGGATGGAGCTGGATGGGGAAAGTACCTCTTCTTTCTTACTTTGTTATTATCTTTAGCTCTCCTCATAAAACCTCCAGCGCGTGCAGGTGAAGAATTTGTGAACACACAGGGGACACCCACCCCTGCATGAACATGCAGTGTTTCCGGGTCTGGATACCTGCCTGCTCCGTGATCTCCCTGCCAGCACTTTCGAACTGCAGCAAGTGAATACCATTAGCAGCACCTCCCAGCCCCAGCACAAGAGCTTCGTTTGCTTTACTGTTGGCTTGGTAACAGCTGCTGTTGCTGTTTGAGGTGGCAGGAGGGCAAAAAAGTGCTTATTGCTTCAGAGCTCTTCAGGAAAGCCTTGTAGCCTCCTTGGCAGGGTTTAACAGAGGCCAGGCACTCTCTGGAGCAATGGCCAGCGATGCTGTCAGGGTATGCTATACAGTGCCCTTTGCTGCTGTAGCAGTGTCCCCATTTCCTCCACATAAGGCCGGGGCAGGGGCAGAGCCCAGGGCTGGGCTGAGGCACCTGGAGCAGCAAAGGAGCAGCTGGGAGCAGCCACTGGACACAGACAGTCCTGACATACTCCCTGTGAGTAACAGGGCAATGGGGTACAGCTCTGCCCCATCCTGACCCGGGAACACTGAGGGTGAAACAGGTGGTCAGGCAGTTCCTGAAGCAGACTCGTGGTTTTTTCATATTCTGTGGGGCAGGTGATAGGAGACCCATCCAAAATGCCACTTGCCTCCCTCAGTGCATCAGCCAAGACAGACATCTGGAAGGAAAACTTGGGTCTGTGTTCAGATTTCACCAACAGCTCTGTGTAATGCAGCATGTAAAGCAATTACCACCCACCTTTAATATGCTTTAATACAGCAGGCTGTGTGAAATCCAGGTCTAGGTCCCATTTTTAGTTTGGGTTTCTCTTCAGTGACAAGCACATATGGATGCAAGAGCTGCCACTGAACATCACCTTTCTGTCCGTGATGGCAGGGGGAGATGAAACAAACTGTGGCTTCACCCTCAGCTTAAAGCCTTGAACTTCAGCCTTGCAAAACCACATTAGCTTCAGGTGACACAAATGCTTTGGAGAGAGAGGAAGAGTTTTTTTCTGGGTGATTTTTTGTTATGCCCTTACTCTTCTGCTTCCATCTGATTACAGTCAGGATATTGCCAAGTTTTCCAGACCACTATTTTTAATTCTGTCTCCCCTGCAACTCTCTGACTCCCTTGACCTGCTACCATAATGGGCTTGCAGGGAAAAGCAATTGTGGGAACTCTGGGCCTTTCTGCTCTGTGAAGGACAGGACTATCTCCGGGCTGCCATTCATCCCATCAGCCAGAGCCCAGGGAAAGCACAATTTGCTGGGAGCCGATAGCAGCACGCTGACACTTAGCGGGATGGGAACGTGCTCCAGCCTGACAAGGAACAGTCACACATCGCATTAAAGGAAAAAAGGGGGACAGGGAGGGGAGAGGGAAAGAGGTAGAGAAGGGGAGAAAGAGAAAAAAAAGAAGGAATTGTTAGCTATTCAGAAAATGCCCTGTAATTTGGGTGTCAGTACTAAAATGTTAGGTCAGATGTTTTGATTGAATGTCAGTAGAAATTGTATGCTGGAGAGTCGTGCTTCCCATTTTACTGACAGAGCAAACTAATGGGAGAATATTCCAAAGTGACTGATTTTTGTGCCAAGACTCTTTTACTGATATCTCAAAGTAGCACAGGAAATGCCACTGCATGAATAAACACATTTTTCTCAAGTTATTTAAATAAATATATATATTAAAAAAATTGAAAGTAAACTCAAACTCAGCTGGAAGAACAGCTGAGTCGCTGCAGCCCACCAGCCAGAGCTGGCAAGTCTATAAAATAAGCAAGTGTCTTCTTTTTTCTTTTTCTTTTTCTTCTTTTTTTTTTTTTTAACTCTCCCAGTGAGATCAACTTGATGATCTTCCCTCTACAGCCCATGTCTCTCTGGAAGAACAGTGCTGTTAATTTGCTCTCTCACATGACTGGATGTAATACACTCCTATAACCTTTTAACATTCTTCTGCTTGCATGGCATACCTGTGTCTTACTTATTGTTCATCAAATTATGCAGGGAACTCAGAGCCCTGCTTAGACATCTTAAATATATCTGCATCAAAAATATGATTCTGTAATCCAGGCAGCACAAAATCATTATCACAGCCTCATCTGCATATTAGGATTCATTCTCCCAGCCTGAAAATGCAGCACTGAAATAGCCAAGCATAAAAGAGATGGAGAATTTTCCTCAGGTGGTGCCTCATAAATCATCAGTTTCCTATTTACAGATTTTTTTTTCCTCTGGATTTCCATCTATTTATTTATTTACCACTTTCCAGAATACAGAGTAATTAATATTATCTTCTCTGCAGACAGGAAAAAAAATAAGAAAGGAACAAAGAAGCTGTGTTGCCTGAGCACAAGTCCTCTCCATTTGAACTTGTGGGGACTGGCAGGTTGTGGAGCAGGAAGAGAATGGTTTAGGTTTTGGCCAAGAAGTTCTGAGTTCTGGACATGGCTCCTACCTCTGCCCCATAAGCCCTGGGCGATCTCGAGCAAATTCATCAAACCATCAGGACAGCTCCAATGTCTCTGGTTTTCAGTGGGACACACTCCTCAGTTTGGGCACTGGCTCCTAAATGCAGATGGCTGCTTTAGAAGTGTTTACCTTTTATCTCTCTGTGCTTTCCCCTCTAACCCTGAGACTGCCTAAGTGTGCTCTGGGCTTTGTGCTGTTCAGGGCATAGACCTTTTCCCCCTGAGTGCCTGTAAGGTGCTTGGGAGGACAGGGTCTCCACTAGGACCAGCCAGCTTCACTGCACTCATAAAAGCAGGAGATATGGCGTCCTCAAGTGTTTCAGAGCTGGAAACAAAAATAAATATTTCCCCAACCTGCAGGTGATTTCCTTATGGGCATCCTTATGGGCATCCAATGTGAGAAAAGTTAAGGTGACCTGATTTAGGAATAGTAGATTTTCAGCACTTTTGGTAAAGCTGAATGCCAAAAAAATTTCAGCTGGTGATTGAAACTGTAAGCCAAAGCTTTTTACTTGCAAATCTCCAGTTCAATTCTGGCTCAGGCAAGCAGGCACTGGGAGTTGTTCCTGTCTGACAGTTGCATCAGTGGCATCTGGAAAATGAGCTGCTAAGTTTGAGCTTAATTTCTAGTGAATACATTACTAAAAACCCATTCAGTGCATACATCCTGGTACCTACCAACCTCAATTGCCTATGAATCATCAGGGATGCGTTTGTACAAATGATGCTACCACAAACAAATGGTAGTGATTGCATCATTCTTGCCTCAGCACAGAAATCAGACACTAAATCATAAAACCCATTTTGTTTCTTGAGGCCAAGAGCACAGAAGGAGAGGAAACAGGCCCAGATTTTGAAATCCAGAGCTAGATAGGTTTATGAAGCCTATGAGCTTCTCCTGAAATATTGCTGAGAAATGCTTTGTGGACTGACAGAGGCAATGGCCTCAAGGGAAGGCAAGGAGAGCAAATTAATTATACGTTGAAGTTAAACTGGAACAAAAGCAAGTGGAGGCAGAGCCAACTGTGAGTCCAATGAACCTTTCTAAAGCAGGAATTTTCCAGCAATTAGTAGGGACTGTACCCTGATAAAGGTTACCTTGTCACTGCTAACACTATGTGATTTTCCCCCATACCCATATCTATATCGTTTGTCAGGAATGAACTTTAATAAGATTATGCTGTCAGAACTCATCATCAGAGTGGCCACACACATGGTACAGTAGATGCAGTGCAAAGATCTGCTTTGATTTCCTCCTCTGAGGTGCCAAAGTAGTTTCAAATATGCATTAGAGCCACTGGCACCAAGACAAGTCACGCAACCATGGCAGGACTCCCCTCAGGAGCCTTCACTCAGAACAGGAAGGAGAGGTGCAAAGACAGGCTGGTAAGAGGTGAGATACACAGATTCCTGTCCCAGCCCTGCTAACAGCTTTTGATAACTGTCAGGCTGGCTGGGTCATGATTTTTCCAATAGTGCAGTTTCACGTGTGAAAATGACCACACAACTATCCTCAACTTGGCCAAATATTGCAGTGGTGGAGCATAGTGAGGTGGGGGATCCCTATCAAGCCTACACCTGCACTGGGGTGTGCAACCTAGCTAAAAAATTACACCTCTACATTTGGAGTCATAAATGATCATGTGAATGGATGAATCTTGTACCTTTTATCCCCCAGAGTCTTCACGTCCTTTTCCATCTCCCTCTCCCTACACATATTTAGAAAATGGACAGGGTTCTTAGCTACTTCACCAGATTACCTTTGAAAATGAATTAGTGCTTGTAAAGAGCTCTGTGATCCTTGGATGGAAGGTGCCATGGGCACAGAGATCATAATTAAACTGCTAAACAGTGCAGCTGGATTTACTCAGAGTGCTGCCAACAACTGTGTGCTAAAATAGAGCAAAACACACTTCCAACCAAAGGGACAGACATGACCCACATTTGTGCCCTCAAGGCTGTTTGGAAACAGAACAACCAGCAAACTTCATCAAGTTTAGAAGGCTTCTTGAGGAAGCAGAAAACTCCTTAGTAGTTCTTTGGGTCCATGAGAGCACTGAAGCCACCTCCCATGACCCACCACAACAATACTGGGTGGAGGTGAATATTGTTGTTTTATTCAGCACAGGAGACTGAACTGAACCCTCACTCTGCTCTGTGATGGAAGAGCTCAGTGAGGCCATTTTAGCTTCTATGAGACTTTGGGTAGGCTGGCTCTGTTCTACCTTCCAGACATGATTTTTCATGAGGTCTCCTCCAGCAGGCTGGGTGAGAAGTACCACTTGCAAGTCTTCAGAATTGCATACTGAGTCTCAGCCATCCAGAGTAATTTTGGCTGCTGTGGAAAGCTGAACTCACAAATGTTTGCATCCCTGATCTACCACCCCCAAATAATAATACAAGGATGTATGAGGTCAAGTGGCCACCAAAGGATCAAGCAAATCATCTTCCTGACGTTCTTTCTACAGTCAGTTACGCATGATGTTGAGCACATTATTGTGATCTGAATTAATGTTTGGATCTGTGGAGAGGTAAAGCCTGAAAATACCTTTGGTGTGACCGCTTTAACTCAAGGGAAGTCCATTACAGCCCAGCCTGCAACAGCCCAAGGTGAAGAGAGTAACGTGAACAGCCGCAGTGACGGTCACAGCATTGGCACGGCAAGCCTGCTCTGATGCTCACTCCTTTTCTTCCACCCTAACCATACTCCTAAGAAGTGCTCCCAGTTTTTCCTGAGGCATTCTTAGCTCCCACAGGGAGGAGAGGACCACTGTTGGGTGCTCAGCACTTACTGCCACTGAGGCTTTAGATAAGTCAGGGATATAGATACAATAGGACCCTCCAAAGCATTCAGGCATTGCAGTGGTAATATAGGGTGGAGGAAGTGATAGTATCTGTCAGACTCGTGTTTATTAACCATTTTATAATCACAATACATGCAATTACAGTTTGACAAGACACTGCCAATGTGAACAACATCTGGAAGTGTACTGGGGTCTTCAGAATGAGTACAGTTTTATTTCCATTATTTGCTTCTGCTGAGAGTGGCAGTAAACCGTAGTTAATAAAGGAAAGCCAGCTTTTATGGGCTAGGAAGACAGTAAATATATGCAAAATGGTTTGTTGAATCTAGCAGTGGGGTGCCATAAGAGGCTTCATAAAGCAAGGATGGAGTTTAGCATCATTCTTTTAGGGCTGGGAGTGATGCAGAATAAATCTCTCTTGAGTCTACTTACTGACAGCCCCAGTTCAGATGGTGTATACACAGGCAGTGCTTCTTTCTCTGCAGAGTTTCTGTTAATCACTGTTAATGCCAGTCATCAGATCACTAATCATTTGAAACAAGAAGCTGCAGATATTAAGACAGAGATTCAGAACAAGATAAATAGCACAGATCTCTCCAGGGGCAGGAAGAAGGTCTGAGCCCACTGATGCTGCCTGGTGCAGCATGAGGCTGTTTGCTTTCCTAATCTTTATTAGGATAGGAGCTACTCTACCCTGGCACAGAGAAGGAGGCAGGAGGCTTGAGAAACCTTCCACAGACTCATGGCCCCAGAGGTAGATGTGGCCAGACCCTGACCATGTCTGTCTGCAGAGGGTGGGAAGAGCACAATAAACCCCCACCATGGCTATGCCCTACCAGACCCAAAGTCCACGTGTTTTGCAGCAGCTTGGCTATCAAGGCACAAATGCCCATAGCCACACATGGAATAGCACCCTGATGGGAAACAAGCATTTCCTAAGTTCCACATCACTCTTCTGGCCCAAGCTGACTCTTTCTGTTGACTACACAAACCCGAGAGCTGAAACAACACCATTTCCTCTTGCCACTGGGGAGGGTGTAAGAGCAGCTGCACGGGCAGAAACTGTGGTTCTGCTGATGGCCACTTGTGTCTCAGTTTATCACTTGTGGTCCTGGAAACATGTCCTGAGTTGTCTGAAACAATTCATTTTTCTGCTCAGAGCAAAGGCAGTGAAAAGGTTATGCCACAGCGGTGCAAATTTTCCTTGTAAATCAGATGCAGAAGTCAATGCCTGGCAGCCACCTCCTCTGACACTGTTAAATTCCTGAACCAAGGGCATGTGCCTGCAGATGTCAACATGTGGATTTACACGGCAGTTTGGGATGTGGGTCTCTGGCTGAATTTGCATTTACCAATGTCAGCTTCACCTCATCTGACGATGGCATTTGGTGTCCTTGGCATGAGGCATTTTGTGGAACAGGGTCTGCCATTTTAACACAGACTCACCTCAGAGGGGTTGGAAGTAGGGAGACAGCAGCAAAAATGCAGGACCCAGGGCCTCTCACAGGCAGGACTTGACAAGATAACAAGCAACAAAACTGGATGTGCAGGGGAGGAGGAGGGGAGGAGGCAGAATAGACTCGTGGCTTGATCTTGCCCAGAGCTGATTTCAACAGACTCCATGGGAGTCAGAACTATTCCGTACTTAACAGTGGGAGTGCAGGTAATTGTGAGATTGAACCTTACAGGAGACCATGACTTGCCGAAGGGGAAGTCAAATAACATCAAAGCAATCAAAGGAATTCTTCAGGAATTACTGAATGAAATTCTATGGCTCAAAGAGGACCTCAGGCTAGATTAATTACAATTGGTACCTAGATCTAAAATCTGCTCACAAGTAATGTCCATCTCTATTTTGTTCCTGCTCCCAAGATTTTGTCTTGAAATCCAGATCTGACTGAAGCAAAATGGGGAACAAAACAATGAGAAGGAGCAGTGCCACGTGATGTCTTTAGAAGAAAGTCTGTCTAGAGACAGACAGTGTGAATACCTTTGGAGCAGATGGGTGAGGGCAAAGTTCTGCTTGCCTTCAGTGAATAAATGGAGACAGAGCCAAGCAGGCTGGTGAGATGGCCCCACAAAGCCTGGGTGTAAACAAGCCTGGAGATACCTGCATAAACAGATTCTGTCTTGCTAAATTCCTTAGCACAGCCCAGAGACCCAACACAACCACCAGTGGGGCTGGTTCCAGATCTGTCTCTGCTGCACATCACAGTACAGACCAACATCACAGCCATTACCTCACCAACCACAGAACAACTGTGGCCCCCCAGGTCTCCCCATCAGATTACATCCCAAGCAGAAGGCAGTTGTGAAATCCTGCAGCTCTGCAAACACTCATTTAATGAGTGATGAAGGACAAGGTGTGCACATCAGCACTCCTCGGGCAAAAGCACGATTCAGACCTTACCTCCAAGACCACTTTTCAGCACAGCCCCGCACCTTTCAAGTCCTATCTGAGCTGAGGAATCTCCAATGTTATTCTGAGGATCTCTTTGGGGCTATGCTGGTAAATGCTTCATTGGATTGGCAGTGATTCAATGAATTGTTTAATCTTTCTCAATCGATTCACAGAGAAAGGACAGAGAGAGTAATTTTTTTTTTAATCTCCTTTTTCTCTAAGATTCTTTAAGAGTGAGTTCCCTCCTCTCTCCCCTCTTCCAGCACTCAGCTGCACTCACACGCACACACTCACCCTCAACACCAGCTTCCCCTGGTACAGACTGGGTGCTGTATCACTGCTGGTGGATAACATCTCTGAACAAAAATATCTGGGAGATGGTGACCCTTTCTAGAGCAAACAAGTGATTTGCTTTCATTTTAGGTAAAGTGCAAGACATTGAGCTGCTGTGTTAACTTTAGGAGCTCGAGTTCCTCCATCTCTTCCCCAACTGCCTACCAAAAAAACCTTGCAAAGCATTTAGCACATCAAGGTTGCTTCTCCAGATGGCTAAAACAGTCCTGCATGTTTCTTTTTAAAAATTCCCAACTGTTGCTGTCCATTTCCTAACACCATGCTGCAGAACAGCATGTAAGCCTCAGTCCCTCTGAAGATAAACTTTTGCTCTGTGTTGGGTGCAGTTTATACACACTTACATCATCCTGATGAAGTTAATAACCACAGCTTGTATGTCTGCAGCTTACTGGGAACATTCTCCTCAACTAAATCCTTATGCAGGCAAATAAGAAATTCTGCATTTCTTCTTTTCAAAAGCAGAAGGTGAAGCAAGCCCTCAAAGCCTTGCTCAGGAGCCTCATGAAGTCGGACTTCCAGCAGGGGCTGGGTACCTGGCAAGTCTGATGTCATATCAAGGGCTGGGAATCACACAGTTCTGCTGAAGCATGGTTTGTATTAGACCTGCAGAGAGGTCTCTTCAGCCTGTCAGCACAATGGGGAAGCCAAGTTTGTACTCCAAGACAGTGTATAAATCTTCCATCTGCCAAAATTGAGTAGTATTGGATGCAGAGTTCAGGTTTAACTTTATTCCAGAATACACGCACAAATGTAACATCAGTAGGTAAATAAAACAGTCTGATGGGAAAATACTCATCATAATTTACCCTTCTAGGAGAGCAAAGAATTTTTCTTCTCGCTGAGCTATTAGAAAATTGGCTTAATGGAACTACTAATTAAGCTAGTGTTTTTTCTCTGAATCATCAGCTACATTGTAATTTCTACGAGACAAAAGGGCCCCATGGTTCATCTGGTGAGGCCAGAGAAAGGATATTGAAAATTATTGTTGTTTTATGACAACCTCTCTCCCCCATGCTGTCTGACCCCTTCCTGTGTAGTTTCCCTGATTCCCTCCTGCATTCCTAAGTTTGGAAGTTATGGCATGGGTCCGGTCTTAAAGCTGTTTTCTAAATGGGAAAGATACATAAGTAAATTAAAAAGCTAGGAACTACTTTTACTAGAAGTACCAGATCCATCATTATAGATGTTATTCTGTTTTACCTTACACTATATATGTCCTCCTAATAGTCTTCCTCAGGTGAACTAACAATGATTCTTCAAGTCCCCTCCCAGAGACATTTAGGATATTTATGATGAATGAGCTTCCAAGACCTCAGATATTTAATTTGCAGCTATCATGGTTAGTGATGATTAAGATCCCTTTGTTTTTACTGTGTTTCTTAAATAAAGTGCAAACACATCCTGTCCAACTCTGTTAAAGAGTGAGGTGCATGGGAATGCTAGTGGAATTGCTAAGAAAGGTACTGCAACTGGCCAGGCACAGAGTAAATACACATGATCACACATATATACATCCATGCATGTGTTTGTGCATGTGCAAACAATGCACCCTTACACAGATATAGATGTATAGGCAGTTACATGTACTCCTTCTGTCTGGCCTTGGCTGCAAGTTGTCTTAATGTCTGGGGATTTCCACTAAAATACCAGCTTGATTTCCCACCAGGAAACATGGGAAAATTTAATCAACCTGTCTGGGTACGCCATGAATAAAATTCCCTATTCACAGCTGAGGAATCCAACAGATAGGCCTGAGCAAACAGTACCTGCTGGGAAGTCACATGAGAGCAGGAAGAGGAATGAGATAATTGGCAAGAAGAAAGCCCAGTTCACAAATAGTCCCTTCCCACCATAACCCCCCTGTAGGACCAGCTGGGTTTGTTCCTCCTGTGATTGCACCACACAGAAGTTCACTGAGTTATATGGGGGTTTTAGGGAAGATGATTGCACTGCAGCTTGAAGCAAAAGAAGATTGCACATTCATACATGGGAACCCAGACGCTCTCCTCATCAGACACTTCTTTTAGCTCCTTCCCCCAGCTTCCATTCCTATAGGATCCTATAACAATGGCTATCAGAAACCCAGAAGTTTATTCAAAGCTCTGTTTTTCCTCATTCCTTGGCTCACCACTTCTGTTCTCTGTCTGTGAGCTGCAGATCACATGAAGATTCCCCAGGCTTTTCATAACACAATTTTATATTCTGTATTTCCTTGACTGTACAATATAGCTGACTTTTGCAGAAATTGCCCCAAAATGTTGCAGACCATGAAATGTGAATTTTCCCTGTGAAGTGACTGTCTATTCAATCTCCTCACTTCTCACCAAGGCAATACTTTTATCCTTCTTGTTTTCTTCTCCTCAAGTGCTCTCCAGATGCAGCTGATCTTTTCTCCTAAGCTTCAGTCCACCAGGCAAATATCTATATATATTACACACATCCATACATCTATATACAGCTGCGAGAATTAGCAAAAAACTAAATAAACAAACAGAGCAACCTGTTACACACTACAACTGCTTCATGAATTTATAACATAAGGTGGCAAAGCACTATAAAAACTATAAACTACAAAGAGGGTTACACAGCCCCATTCATTTATCATCTTACAATGAGTAATTTGTGCACCAGGCAGGAAAGAGAAAACCCACACTGTTAGGGTGTGCATGTGTATTTCTGAGGCTCACACTAGAGAGTCTTTTATAAAACACACACATGATTTGAATTCCAAAGCAAAAGCACTGAGAGGCAGTGCATGGGCTAATATTGTTATAATGGTGTATGCAGAGATTAGGAAGAACAGGCACTAGCTGACCTCCTTTACTGATAAGAGTACTTCCAAACACTCCATGTTTCTTCACAGTTCAGAGTCTGTCCATTTAGAAGTTGAGCTCCAGCCTACAGATATAAAACTTCTCCTTGGTGTTGTTACAGAAATGGCAAGATGGTGCTCAAAGAAGAAAGCACCCATGGCTGGGTGCTCCTTCTGCTGATTCTGACCAAGTTTCACTCATTTTTGCCTTCCTTCACATGTCTGGTGGGGGTTATGTTGAACCACTTTCCCAGCTGGGTCCATGTACTCATGGTCCAAGCTGTGTTTTACAGTCAAATCCACATATTCTGTACAGACAAAACGAGACCGGTGAAGTTAAACACTGCATTTCCCTAGAGGGCTTCTGACCACTGCAGTGTCTCACAATAAATCCTGTAGATTTTCCAGATAGCACAGAGCCTCGTAATTCACATCTACCTGCTCTTGATCTGACATTTCATATTTTTCATTTCCAGCTGGCAAGGAGCTTTTATGAAACACATAACACATGCCACATGCTCTGTCCTGGAAATGGATTAGTTTTCCCAGTGGGGCCAGCAAACGATGTAGGCTGTGTCCCAGTTGTCATGTCCCAGTGCAAATGGTTAAGATCTTCTTTTTATCCCAGCAAATGCCCCATGGAAGCTTGAGCTGGGTTTGGGCCCTTGGGTCATTGCTAAGCAGTTTCTCTTTCATCCTTTTCAGCACCAGCAGACATAGCTTGAAACATGTATACAAGATGCGGCTTTACAGCATCCCTCATTCACTGGTACCTTGGAGACTCCAGTTCATTGAAAGTAATAAAACCAGATCATCAAAAAGAATTCTTTTGAACAGGCTTTGGGCTCTGCTGTGCTACTTGGTTACGGATATTCATCTTCCTGGAAACTGTGCTGTTTGATACAGCACCAGCAGGAAAGCCTCAGCTGCCTCCCCAGTGCATTAACCCTCGAGTGTTGAAATCACAGTCCTTGAATAGCAAAATAGTTATCACTTATAATTGCCTGAGGGGAGAAGCAGATTTTATTCTCCCAGATGCACCAAGGGTGCACACTGGGGTCAAAGGGTTTCCCTATCCTCATCCTGTTCCAGTGATGCAATGGGCTGTGCACAGAAAGGGAAGAGGGAGCAAAAAGAAGCAGCCTCTGTTGGGTTACAGCTACAGGCAGGCTGTGACTCCTGTATCAAAGGGTGCCATAGCACTTAATCCAAACTGAAAACACAGATGTGCTGAAAACACAGGCATTCTGATACTTGGGGCTTTAACTTTCTGTTAACCTTACATATTTTGTGATTCTGTGTGTCTTACAGAGTCCTGATGTCAAGGCTTTAACCCAAACCCCTTTGATTTGGCAGGAAGAGCCTTGTCACTGTTGTCAGAGTTGCCAGAGTTCTGGTGCTTTTTGATTGCACCCAAACCCTCCCTTCTTTCATCTTTCTCAGCTAGAAAGAAGAGAAGGTCAACACTGGCACCATGAGCATAGATGTACAGCCCCTGAGTTTCATTTCTCTAAATGGAGAAAGAGCAAGGATGGTGCAGCTGGGCTAATTCTGTCTGACTGGCTGGCAGACTTAACTGCAGATTATTTGCATCTGTGCTTGCAGCTCCAGGAGGACCAAAGTCTGAAGTGCTGCTCTGGTCCCTCTAGGGCTGTGTGTGCTTCTGCCCTGAGACCTCTTCGTTGAGCTCCATCTTCACCCTGGGGCAGCAAACCCAGCTTGTTTGCAAAACTCCTTCAGCAGAACACACACTGGGTGTCCCTTGAACTGCAGCTTGCCAGCTGCTGGGGAGGAGCTGCAGAAGAGGCCATTCTATCCATTTGGCCTCTTTCTTATTTTCTTTTTCCAGACTCCACACCATCCCCCATTACTGGTCAACACCAGGGATCTGGGTTAGATGGTTATTTGATATGCCTTGTGCTCTGTCTCTCACACTGCACTGGTGAAACTCCAGTGCTGAAGATGAGTGAAGACAGCTTCACTTTCCTAACTCTCTCCTCATTTCATACCACTTCCCTTGTGAGCCCTCATGTCAGGTAAACATATGGTTCCTTTTCACTAGTGGCTTCCAAATAGATGCAAAAAAAGAGAACATTTAAATGCCCCCTTTGAGCCTCCCTCTCATTTCCCTGCCTGAAGCTGACCCACGTCTGCCCTGCTGCACTCTTGGCACCAGAGAGACTGTCTGAGGCTTCAGATCCAGATCACACATGCAGAGCATCCTTCTTTTCCCAGAACAGGCTCTGCTAGGGACAAGGTTGGAAGGAAAATGGCTGAAGTTTCAGATCAGCTGAGAATAAATCAATGCAGGATCCCCAGGAGGTCTTTTTTACACAATCGCTCCACACTAGAAGAGCAAGTGGAAGAGCAGGAGAGTAGTAGCTGGAATTGATCACACCTGATTTCTTATTAAAGTTGTAAGGAAAGATGTTGGAGGAGAAAAACAGCAGGAAAACCTTTTATGACTAGTCTAGAAGGGGGTGGGGGGAAAGGGTGAGGAAAATACCTCAAAATGGACCCCTACAATGTTCTATTACACTATGATCCCATAGTTTTTCTCCAGATTTTGTCACTAGTTCACGTATTCTGGGGTAAAGGTGAAGCCAAGAGCTGTGAGGGATCTGAGGAGTGTCAGGATCAGACAATAATACATGCACAACTACTACATGAACAAATATTATAAAGAGGCCTCAACTGAACTGCATGCATGAGTTTGTTTCTGCACATCTCTGTGTAGACACATGCCTGTGAGGACAGGCAGTTCCCTCCCTGCATGTACGAGCATGTGTTTGCACATATATATATAGATCTGACACTGGAAGATAAAGATCTTTTTCCATGTGGCAGTGGCAGTGCATGTCATGCACGTCTGAACACAGCCCCCCCAGAAGTACTGGGGTTTATGCAGAGAGCCTAAAGCAAGTGAGTCCTAAGCAGGCCAGCTCCTAAGCTACTGCAGTGTTAGTTAAGAAAGCAACATCTCTTCATAAAACTTAAAATAAGCCCTACATCAAAAACAGTACAAAACAACTCTAAACCCTCAGGCTACTGCAGGATTATACTGTTGTGAAATACATTATCCAGCCTTTAAAGTCATCTTTGACTATCTGCCTGGGGTCATCCAGACATCCCAGACTCTCAGCTACCTAATACCAAAAAAAGTTGAGCTTGCAGATGTTCCCAGGAAGGCAGTACATCGAAGTCCAAGCTCTTCCTGCAGGGAGAGACCAACGGGATTATATTTGAATTTTCTATTTTCTCTAATAATGGCTCAGCAGAGAATTAACTCCAACACAACCTGTTGTTGGAGGGAGATCTACTGTGTTTGGTGGCAGGAAGAGAAAAAACAAAGAGTTACTGGACTCCTGTGAATGAGTCAATGCATCAGAGGCCTGGAAGCAGATAGGCTATTCCTTAGCAATAAAGAACCAAGGCACAGTAATTTCCAATAGATGGATTTGCAGGTAGAGTTTTCTATTTTATCCACAGCAGGCACACCAACTTCAGCTTCCAGCTGCTGTTTCTGGTTAGCCAGTCAAGCTTCTAATTGGATCTCCTGTTGGACATTATCTGTGGGACACCAGGGTGGGAGCAGGGGGCCAGGCTGCTGCCTTGCCAACACAGCCGAGCCCTGGCAGCAGCCTGCAGTGAGATGCAGGCACACAGGGGCTCGTGCAAAAATTCAGCCAATGCACCACAGAGTCCCCAGTCCACAAGGAGCTGCTTATCCCTCCATCCCAGGGCAGCAACAGACCCAGCCTTGCACGGCCCTCCCATACTGGCCAGTCCACGCTGGTTTTGCACATGGGCACTCTGCACTGTCCATCCCCAGCCCAACCTCTTCTGTGCTTCTAAACAAGCCCAGGACAGGACTGGGACCGCCAGGGAAGACAAAGTGGTGTGAATTAGCTTGTCAGAGGCTTAACCAAAGGACAGGCCAAACCAATGCTATCAGCACAGCTAAACCCAGCTTCACTCCCAGAGGCAGCTGGACACTCTAAGTGCAAGAAGGTAAGCGTCCTGGGCAGCTCTGCAGGAGGGCTCTGCTTGACATTAGCAATTCTCAGACAGGAAGTCCATGTGTTATGCACCTCAAACTCACAGGATGAAGGTGTTGAGCTGTCCCCAGCACCCAGACAGGATCTTCCAGGCAACAAGAGGAAGTATGAGATGAAGAAAGGATGTTTTTCTGTGGACAACAATGATAAGTGTAGAGGATTTTACTGTTCACTCCAATGACTGAGATGGCACTTTTTTTTTCTGCTGATTGTAAAACACATTTGGCCACTCCTTTCCTTGCTTACCAGCTGCTGCAATAGTGCATTTTGAAATTCTTACTGAGAAAAATTGGCACAACTTTTATTTTCTACATAAGAACAGTAAACACTAAAAGGATCTCAAAATCAAATTTCCATTAAAGCAAAGGCGACCTCAGGATCAGACAGGTGCCTCCCCTCCTGTGTAACAGGCCAGTGCCAGAATGCCTCATCCAGTCAGTCCTGACAGGAGTTTCCCAGCAATCTCTCCTTGGCCTGGCATCACTACTAACCTGAAAACAGATTTCTGTAGTGTAGGAAATAAGGAGTGCAGCTGCTTCTTAAGAAGTGATGAAGTCCCTGGCCATGTACAACATGTCACTGCTGTTCCTTACAGGGTACAGCTGTGAAAGTGCTTGCACTCAATTTATCCTTCTGTTGCTGGAGATTTACAGGGGGAAAAAAGCAGAGTCTGTGCTTACCAAGGAGCAGTGGGGCATGTCCTGGGAGCTGAGTGTTCCTAGAGCTGCAGACACTTGTCCCCATGCCTGTGCCTGTGTGTGCAGCTGGCCACTGCAGAGTCCCTGCGTAGTGACCCTGGGTTCAGTCTAACCAATGAGCCAGCTAATCAGTTAGTGTTAACATACAGAGGCAGTGGCAGTCAGAAAAGACACCAGAAATCAAACCTGAGGAGAGGAATTAGGGGAAAAGCATTCATTAATTACCTCTTTGCAATGGCAAATGCTTTCCACTCACTCTTTCAAAATGACATTTTACCTGCTATTAGTTTACTGTGAGTATCTCTGGCGCTGCCTTCCCTCCCCACAGCCGATTCCCTCAAGAACAAAATTAAATTTAAGCTACTAAAGTTGGACCTTTCTGAAGTAAAAAGAATCTTTAAAAATGGATTTTTTTAAAGGTCATTTTGAACTTTATCTGAGCACACATGGAGATGCAGGCCATTCAGCTATATAATGCCACCTGACCACCTCCTGTCACCATTACTAGAATAAGAACATCATTTATGTGATGGAGAGAGTAGAAGGCTTTTGCTCATTCCTTTTATTCCTCTTCTAATTTTTGGAGATTTTAATGCTGTTCATTTTTATAGCTACTTCTTTACTTTCCACTTTCTTTAATAACCCATAGGAAAGTCAAAAACTTATGCTGAAATAAGAAATCCTGATTTAGACCCAAAACAAGACAGACTGCACTTCCTGCTCTCCTGGGATCAAGCTGCATTCTCTAGGGCTCCATCTGCTCCTCACCCTTAGCATCTCCTGCCACACTGGATGGTATCAGAGTGGTCCATCTTTCTCCTTGATATCTTTCCCTCTTCCATAAATCCAGCTTTACAAATTAAATAAATATAACCCATTACTATGTTTCTAAGCACAAGCTTAACTTCAAGCACCAGAACAATCATGAGCTTCTTTTGTGAGTTTATGCTTTGCTGTGAATTGGTACAGTCTGTGGCACCAAAGCCCTGCTCCAGAGGGAGCTCAGGGATGTGCAGTATTTATCCCAGCATTGTCTCTATCTGCCAGAGAAACCTTCAGCACTGACCTGAGGATCCAGAAATAATTAACTTAACAATATCTTCAACATTATCTTGACAGCAAAGGCTGGCATGGGGAGATGGCTTTGCACTGCCAGGCTCCAGTCTGAACAAACACAGACTCTTTAAAGCATGGATTTCATTTCCAGACGTGTTAGATCCACCCCCCGACTGTCAGCTGAAGGTAAGGGGGGTTGCACACAGCTTGCTGTGTGATGAGCCCTGCAGCAGTGCTCTGAAAACACTGCATGTTATTTACTGTACCCAGTTCTCTCCAATCAGGACTCAAACGAGGCCATATTTATTGAAGAGACACTTATAAATGTCGCATGGCACGCTTTGTGTGAATGGGGACTTCCCTTAAATGGAATTTCAGCACTCCACCTCTTCCTGCAGTGGCTTGGTGTCCCACTTCACAGCTGCCTGGTCTCTTTGAACAGGCTTCCCTTTAACAACGTTCAAATATTTAATTTGCCAAGTGCTGTGGGAATCCCAAAGGTTTGGAAGAACTATCTATTATAAATGACAAAACATGACATTATTATAGGTAGCCTGCCTACTCAATGTCATCTGTGTTCTATGCTGCTCCTTTAATGAGGCTGTCTTTCAAATCCTGAACAGAACAGAAAAAGATCCTGATGCCAGCACTTCCCAGGTACTCTAAAAATTAAAACAGCCAAGTCCTTACAATATAAAAAAAGCCTGCTTTCTAAACCCTAAAACCCTCATGTTCAGAGGAATTGCTTTTAATATTCTGTTATTTAGTTGTACAGGCATTCAGGAGGAGCTTGCTCTCAGCCACCCAGCACAATTCAATAAGTGCTCCCCTGAAACCTAACTACACAGTGCCCTCTGCTGCAGTCTTCTCTGACATATTAAAAGAAGAAAAAAAATAATGAAACAAGAAAAAAAACAAAACAAAACAAGCCAGCCATGCTTTGCAGCCTATCCTCTGGCTCAAATTGAGATAAGCAGATGGTTTGTTAGTACTTATCAATGACTCAGTAACATCCAAAGTACTACATAAAACACTTTAGCCAGAGAATAGTCAAAATAACAAAATGAATTCCATACAAGGGACAGTGAAAGCAATTGAAAAATCAGGCAGGGAATGCAGCAGTGCTAGCAGCTCCCTGCCTTAGCCTGGCTGGCCCTACTTTCCAAGCAGAACTCCAAATCCAGTGATTTAAGCTAAATAACTAAATAACTAGTTCCTATGCTCTCATTACTTTGTTCTTCCCACCACCCTCAACCCCATCCACCACATCCTCCAGTCTCACAAGAGCTGTGTGAACAAGCCAAGGACAAGGAAGAGGCAAGAGCAAAGCCCACGCTGCCTTCACCGTCCCCATGCCGGGTGACCCGCACCAGACGGAGCCAGCTCAGCTCCTGCTGAGCACCCTCTCGGGAGAGGAGGATGGGCTGGGAATAAGTCATCTCTGCCATCTTGCTCCTCACTTTTGACAGCAGTGCTAGCAGCTGACGTTCCAGGGAACAGGGATCTTCGTGGAATACCACAGAAAAGAAGGACAAACACAAAACAGCCATGGGAAACCTGAGGCCAACAAGGTGCTTCAGCAATTCTTACTTTGAGCTCCTATCACTTCGGGCTCAGTTAATTAAAATCAATAACTGCATTTGTCTTGGTTTGGAGTTTAGGCCTTCACTGAACAGCACTAAGGCTTTCGTTCACAGATTCACCAATTATAAAGTCAATAATTTTAAATTAGCTAGACACTGTGAATATTGTCTTGGCAATGTAAGGCACCTCTGAACACAGGGATTCAGGGAATGCACAGGCATTAGGATTTTAAAACAGCACCCTGCTAGTGCTGCAGATGAAGAACAAAAGCATTTTAGATACTCCATAAGACTGTGTTCAGACCTGGTCTCAGACCCAAACACCAGTGTTTGGGAACATTTCATTCTGATTTCTGGCTTAACCTGGCAGAAGAATAGGCCAGTGAAAACTGTATCAAGAGTCAATGAGATGACAATCTCTAAAGACATGAGGGTTGAGTCTTGCCACCAAAGCCAACAAAAATCAATTGGCTCTAAAACTGTACTGTTAAGGAATGCTGAGTTTGTTGCTCAGTTGGCCTGATACTCAAGACTGTCAGACCAGTGTTTCCAAACTATTGTTTGCATGAGGAGCTTAAAAAGATGATAAAGTTTCTCTCCCCATCACTCTCTGTATTAGCAAAATACAAAAATTGAGAGATTTTTAAAATCATGAGATTTGACAGCAGTCTGGGTTTGGGCCTGAGATGTGCTGTTGTTCAGCAAGGTCAAGAAATCTATTTGAGAACAAATACATGTTTATTTGAACCTTCCCTGAAATTTGAGCTTCATCCATCTCTAAACCTTTGGAAAACACCAGTCTGTTAAGTCTTCTCCCTTCCACAATACCTTCTCCTGTGCTTCCTGCATCTTCCTGGATCCTAGCCAGGCTTGGAAGCACCAAATAACCACAAGGAAGATTGTGCCTTGAGATCACCACCCAGGAGCAGAAAAATATCGTGAGCTGCTTGGGCAGGCCTGTTTGTACTGAAGGAACCACCTTACTGAGCAGATGTGGAACCTTGAATGGAGCCAGAAATTCAGCCAACAGCTTATCAGCACCAGTTACTATGAAAATCAACTAATTCCACTGAAGCAGCAAAAATCCTAAAAGGATGGCTTCTTTTGACACATGGAGTCAGCAACATTATTCTGATCAGCAGGGAGCAGAGCATGTGTGAACCAAAATGCATAAAGGGCAGAGTTCTCAACTCCAAAGATTCAAAGATGTCCAGCCTGCTTGTCCACAGAATGGAAGACAAAACTGAGGGGGAGACTACAAACTGTGTGTGAATCTACATACTGAGAAAGACCTCTCTGACATCCCTACCCCAAGGGTGAAAAGCTGGGAGAATCTCCGTTCAGCAGAGTCTTTAATTACCTAAAGCAAAAACCATGTAAATAGACTTTAAGAGACACACTTGATAATAAATCTATGACAAAAGGCAACGTAGAAATCTGTGCTTTTGAATTTATTATCTGACCTTCCTGCTGAGCATTCCCATGCAGCTGCAGGATAAAATAAATTGCACTAGCTAAAGAAACTGTAGGAAACATTTGAATATTCCCTGTTCTGAAATATTAACCTGTGATAGTTTTGACCATCTCTCTCTCAAGTAAAGAACGGCTCAGTGGACAGATGAAGACACTAGGAATTTCACTGGAAGAGGGGATTGCAAAAGGGAGTAGACCCCAGCCGAGCCCCCTGCATTGGAAGTGCAAGAGTTGTCTTGCTAAAACTGATTAGAATTAAAAAAACCCAAACCACAAAACAACCTTCATTAAAATACTCTTCTGAGAAATGTGCAGCATATGACTACTTAAAGGAACTGGTTTTGCTTAGAAATACAGCCAAGTTCCCATATTTCTGAAAGATTAAGGACTTTTTTTTATCCTTTATGTCTGCATTTCTTTTCCTTTCTCATTTAAAAAGTATTCATAAGAATCCCAGAAAGGAAAGGTGACTTTAGTGCACGGCAGATGGACACCATGCTGTTCATTAAAGCAGATAAATAAAGGGCTTATCCTGTAAAGCAGCTGAGCACCAGCACTTTTTGTGTAAGCTGTAGAAAAGCTTCTGGCTTGCAGCACTTAATACAACTGAATTGAGGAGGCCATTATTCCACAGGTTTAGATCCAGCCTGAGTCTCTCTCACTTCATTAATGCTTCAACTGGGCAAAGGGAGACCCTGGTCTGCACAAATCCTTGGAGCTTCCTCACTGCTTTCCCCCGCACTGCAGCCACCTGAGGAAGAAGGACTGGCACTCTCTGAAGTATTATTTATTGTAAAATACCATCTTGTTGATGATGGAACATCATCAGCAAACTCTGTGCCCTATGCCTATAGGAGGACTCATTTTCTGAGCCTAAGTGTTGGCAATCTAATTAGGGCACATTCACAAAATCTCAGTTCACCTCAGAACTTCATAATAACGATACTATATAAACACCAAAACACTGTTCAAGGGACATTAACCATACATTTTAGACTGAAAGTATGACAGGTAAGATTAGATGAGACACATTCAGCAGACCACCAGAGCCAATTTTGAAACACAGGATTACCAACATCACGTTTACAGAAAAGCAGATACACAGTCGTATCTCACTTGCAGGCACAAACTAGCAGATGGTTTGCAAAACCAGGAAAGTGAACTTGAAGCACCCACTCTGTCTTTTACAACTTCACAAGCATGAGTTTTGCATGGAAAAATTACATGTGTACATCATTAGCAGATGCAGGTCCTAACTCTACCACTTTGATTATTTCCTTTTAACTGCCTTGTTTCTGATGCCTTTTAAAAAGGAGCACAACAGCTTCTCACTGTTTATTCAAGATCTTGAAGAAAAATTATTCCTGGTGGGTCTTGAGCTCCCCCCATTGACTTCTCACTAGCTGCTAACATTCAGGCCTCTTTCCAACACTCCACCACTGTCCAGACAAGCTTTTCTAGGTGGGATGTTGAATTTTTACAACAATGAAGATGTGATTGCCCTCTGCTGTGTGTATGCTCGCTGTATTTTAGTTGTACCACTGCTAACAGAAGTTATTGCTCTGCCTGGCCCTTCCTGGAGAGTGCTGCTACTCAGCTGAAGAGCTTATTTTCCTCTTTTTTTTTATTTCGCCCTAAGATCTTCCCCCTTGCTCCCTGGCCAAAGTCTTGTGTGATCTGAGACACTCTCCTTATCTCAGCCTGGAGCCCAGGGTTATTACACGCTCTGGATTATGTTTACCATCAGCACTCCAACGAGCTGACTTAACGTACTTAATAGTGCCAGAATTTCTGAATGTGCCAGAAGACTTTTGGTATCATTTGCCATGAATACTAATCCATAAAGTCTGAGCTTCAGGCCATCCACATGTCACCCAAAAGGCTGGCAAACAAATCAGGTTGTCAACAGCCTCCAGCGTGGCTCAGGCTCCACTGACTCTCCATTGTTGGTCTTGACAAAGGGCGTAGCCATGCTCGTGGCTAAGGACTTTGGCTGTCTCCTGGCTTATGACCAATTTCTACAGTAATCCAATGAGAGACACTTGTTATTTTTTTCTGAATAAATAACCAGCATCTCTTTTCTTTCTTCTACCCATGAAACACTTACAGCTTTGGGGAGATCTGGAGCTCCTCCAAAACAGGAAATGCAGTTGTAAAACGCAGCACCATTATTCGTCTTCTGATGCAGATTGGTGAAGTTCCCAGAAGACCAGCGAAGGCACTGGAATAATGTGGGAAAGACTGAGGCCACAGTTTAGGCCTTTTGTCACCTTCTTGGTCTTTAAGGTCCATTCTCTACACTTTCTTATCTGTGTCATGCATTCTGGATATATAAAAGAGGGAGGGAGCAACCTTAGAGGATACCACTTCATAGACAGATCCTCAGTGGAATAGAAAGATGGAGATAGGTCATGCTCTTTCTTTTCCTGTCCTGTGACATGAGGCTGTGTCAGGGAACAAAGGGATATGGCTGGAGGGAACTCTGATCATTCTTCGCTGTAAAATTGACTGCCTTCAGCAGCATCAAGGCTCATGGCTATCTGACTGCACAGAAGGAATGGGAGCAAGCCCAGGTGACAAATTAATTTGGTTTTAGATGAAAGAATGGCTAAAGATTTTCACAGTTATGTTTAACACACTTCCCTGGTTCTTTTCTACGAGCCATTTGCTCTTTCCTCCAAATATCTTCTTGCAAACAACTTCATTTAGAAATGCTTCCAGTATCTGGTGTGTGCATGGACTAGTCCATTTATTTTATGGCAGAGATTGTCTTACTCCATGTTTTCCAGAATGGTGTGTAGCTTTACTCTTCAAAATATGAGATCAGAGCTTTATAATGCCAAGAGCCCTCTAGTCCTATGCAAGAGCTGAGCAAATTATGCATATTCTATTCTATTCTATTCTATTCTATTCTATTCTATTCTATTCTATTCTATTCATAAACCTTCCCTACCAGTTTCTACCTCAATGCCTTCCCATAGCACACAATGCTACATTATTAAGAATTATTTTATGTGGTTGGTTTATTACTAATCCTCAGACTAAGCTGAATAATGCCTAGGAGAGAACTGTCATAATGACACAGTTTATATTACAAAGAGCAGACCAAGGCCTTTCATGTGGAAGGTGGGGAAGCTTATCATCATCCTGTAATCACTTTGTACAGCTGCTGACTGGCCTGCAGGGACCCACAGTTCAAGCAGGCATGTTTAAACCTTTATTAAATAAGTCTCTCACACTCCTGTCCTTAAAACAATTTCCTGATCCTTTCCACAAGTCACTTGCCCCTTCTTCAAAATCTCTTCTTGCAAACGACTTCATTTATAAATGTTACACTTCTGCTGTTTCAAATATTTTGACATAATCTCTTAGTGAGTGGAATGGTTGCCCAAAAAGCTGTAGAACCCCGTACATCTCTCACCAGCACACCTGAAGAGTAAGATCCTGAGAGGTGAGTATGTTCTGGTATTCTGTGGGAGGAAAAAGCTCTCAGAACAGAAGATAGATTCAGGGCATCATCTGTTAACGATAATCAGAGCCATTACTGGGGTACAGAGACAGGACGCTAATCTGGTAGTCCATTCATGTCTAGAGCTGAGCAATAATTTTTTTTCTCCAGGGTTCAATCCTTTCCTTTTCTGTCAACCACCTACAGTGATTGAAAGCAAAGCTAAGCAAAAAACTGCCATCATAGTGCTTCCAGACTACCCCTTTGTGTTGCAAGTCGACATTGTCCCCCTCATCCATTCTCCACAGAATCATATAATTACAGAATGGTTTAGGTTGGAAGGGACCTTTAAAGATCATCTACTCCAACCCCTTGCAATAAGCAGGGACATCTTTAATGAGGTCAGGTTGATCAGAGATCCATCCAACCTGGACTGGAATGTTTCCAGGGATGGAGCATCTACCACTTCTCTGGGCAATCTGGTCCAATGTCTCACCACCGTCACTAAAAAAAAGTTCTTCCTTACATCTAATCTGAATCTACCCTCCTTTAGTTTAAAACCATTACCCCATTCTTGCTCTAAGGCAACAGTGGTAATAACAACCAGCAGCAGAGTGTGCAGAGCAGAAAATAAACCCTCAAGTGACTTAATTTGCCTTGGACATTTATTCCTCATGGGGCTTGGCACATCGCCATCAGTGCTGAGCATGCCAACAGAAAAAGATCTTTTGAATATTTATTCCTTTCTCAGACCTTTCAAGAGCTGATGGATGTTTATATTGAAGAAAACAGACCAAGTTTAATGTGAAAACCTAGCAACCTTCAGATAGTGGCACAAACCTTTGAACTCGTGATATTAATACCTGTAACAATAGTAAAGGCAGCACTGTTTCTTACAAGGTAAGAGGAGTCTGAGAAGGAGAGAGAACAATTAGCCAAAGCTAGGAACCAAACAAGCAGTTTTGTTTGGACAATGAACAAAGTACAGTGGGTAGTTCTGGCCCATGCATGTTATGGCAAACCTCAGTAGCTGCAGGTACGGTATCCTCTTTCCTATACGCTGGTACTGAAAGGCTGCAAAACTTAGATTTGTATTTCTCTGTGGGGAGTGCAGAAAGTCTTAGTCTAGAACTCCTTCATTGCTAACATTCAAATAAATGCAATATACATTTTTTCAAGCTCACTGGGCAGTGAACATCATAGGTACATGTGATCCTAAAAGGAATTAAGCAAGTTAATTCAGTTGTCTCCCACCAGGCCCGTTTTCATCACTGCTATTATATGTGGTTATTTTTAGCACTAGTAAATAGCAGTAGGACAGGTCTGTGGCAGGTGTGGGAGGCAGCAATGGACT
Organism: Promerops cafer; assembly: GCA_013398275.1. NCBI lineage: Eukaryota > Metazoa > Chordata > Aves > Passeriformes > Nectariniidae > Promerops > Promerops cafer. The sequence goes on from VZSE01013760.1 coordinate 698,101, forward strand.
TCATTACCTACGTTGTTAAAAACTCCTTATTGAATCTTATGAAATCACTCTGTGCTTTCCTCACCTACAGAAAATAACTCCTGTCACTCAGAAGCTCGCAGGGTTTGATTTAGCGAAGTTCTTAGATGTTAAACCAGGACAACCCCTTAGGACTGCTCACAGAAAGCTGTTGCTGCAATGGGCAGACCGGGCCGCTCTGCGGGGAGATGAACGAGTTCTCACCACCTCCAGTGCCCAGCCACAGCCCTCGGGCGCAGGGCAGCACCCAGGCACGGCTGCTCCCGCTCCCTGCCCTCACACGGGCTCTGCCCATGCCTCTGCCCAGGACTACGGCCCCTTCCACCCTTCAGGCCAGGCCATTACCAGGCTTCGTGGGAAGAGAGCAGTGCATCTCATCAGAGGTGTATGTAATAAGCAGTAGCAGATGCTTCAGCATGCCCTTCCTTTAACCCCGGAATGTGTAAAAAAATGACACTTTTTCTGCTCTCTTGGCTAATAATCCATTTTATTATAGGAGACGCTCCATTTGTACCCGTTCTCCTCCCTGTGCTGGAGACCCAAGGGGCAGGTGGAGGCACGCGGGGGAAGCAGCTTTCCATACTTCGCCCTAACTTAGAGGGCACCGAGGCAGGTCAAACCCGGCCGCCCCGGGACACGGGCCGATCGCTCCAGACCGGGGCAATCGCCGCCGGCTCGGGGCTGGGCAGTCCGTCAGCGGACAAACAGCAACCACCACGCCACCCCCTGCTCCGGGCGCCCTGCCCACCACCGGGCGCCCTCCCCGCCTCGGCCGGGCGGGCGCTGAGGCGGCACCACCCAGCACCGCCCCGCGCCCCGCCCGGCACCGCCCTCCCGCCGCTCATGCGCGCTCTCGCCGGCCTCCCGTTGGCTCACTTCACGCCCCCTCGCAGAGGGGAGAGAGGCTTAAACAACGCAAATTTGTCCTTCTCTGCCCAGCCTTTAGGCAGATACCGACACTTTCTCCTGTGGTATAAAAGACTTTTTATTATTTTACGACTATTCATAGTGCTTATGGCTGAAATGCAGGGCGGAGATCCCTCCTTGGCATATTTTCCCCCCCCCGCTTCCTCCGAATAGGTCGGCCCGGCTCGTCACGCTGCCCGCTGCGGAAGGGGCGGGCGGGGCTGAGGGTCAGCGCGGCTGCCGCGGGGAAGGCGTCCGTGCCGCCATGGCTCCACCGCCGGGACAGACCCGGCTCCCGGACTGGGACGGGCTGAAGCTCCGCGTGCGGACCCTCATCGCCTCCCACCGCGTTATGATCTTCAGCAAGAGCTACTGCCCCTACTGCAACAAGGTGAGACGGCGGCGGCGGTGAGAGCCCGCTCGGCGCAGTCCCCCGCGGGCCCTCCCCTCGAGGGAGACACGGGCAGACCTGTGCCCCGAGGGCGCCCGCTCGGCCCGGGCAGGGCGCAGGGCAGCGGGGCTGAGGGAAGGCGCTGTGGGGATGGGGCCGCTGCTGCCGGCGGCGGCACCTGCGGGTTTGGAGCGTGCAGAAGTGGCGCTGTATCCGTCCCGCTCCAGCACCACGTGCTAGCCCTGGAAAACCACTTGCTAGGCTTGAAGCTAGGCGAAGATCCGTGGCGTTCGTGGTAGTTCTTTCCCTTTGCCACGCTGGGAGATGGGTGTGTGGAGAGTTCTGCACAGTGTGCTTGTTCCTCAGCTCTACAGCTGCTCGAAGCTCAGGGTGCTGGCTGTATTCCTTTCTCGCTGGGAGTTTGGGTACCACATTGGTGTTCAGCTTGGACAAAGCTGCTGTCCTCGGGAGAGATTAGTTAAGTTTTCTGCCCTTTCTAAATTTGAGGAAGGTTGATTCTCTAGCAAGTACGTAAGTTCTAAATCCTGGTGTGTTTAGAGGAAGAGAAAAGCACTCTTGGTTAACTGTGATTTTTAGAGAACAATATGTTTTTAGCCCTGGTTGTACATCAGTGTCACAGGCTGGCTATAACAAGTAAGCCAAACTCATTAAAAAGCTTAGGGCCTTTATTAGAATTTTATGATACCAACACACTGGTTATAGTCCACACAGGATCTGAGAGTTTGTAGGTGTTGAGTTTCTTAGATGTTTACAAAAACTATATTATGAAATTTTATTTAAACTTCACACAACCATATTTGATGTGGCCATAGTGGAAGAATGTAATTGGAACTGTTGGATCAAGTCCTGGTGTTCCTCAGTAGAACTGATGACCAGGAAAATGCTCAGAAGCCTCACTCCCACTTCTAGGTTAGGTTTAGTTCCGGGAACTCTGGGGAGGGAAGGGATATTATGACCCCCTTGCAGAAAACTTAACTGAATATATCCTGTCTCCTTTGCAACTTAATTGAGGTTTTGAGCAAGAAAACTACTGTGTTTGGGAGGATCAACCAAACCAATGCCTTCTGTTTAAGAACCTTTTGGCAGCTAGGAGAGCATAGTACATAGCTCAAATCCTTCCTAACAACTTACTCGAAGTTTCAGTAAATGCAGAGTTGCAGTCTTGCTCCTGTCTAGTCCAGTTGACAAAAGTGTTATCTTCTGCTGAGGATAAATAATTTCTTGAGGACTTCAGAGTTGCCCATTGAGAAGTACTTAGTCGTGCCTGTCAGTATTGCCCTGTGTGCTTTTAGTGCTTGTAATTGTAAATGCTGATGCTCATGGCATTCAGTTCAGTGGGTTTGAGATCACATGATGGCACAGTAACTTTTTAAATCTTGTGCCTTTTTCCTTCATCTGTTTGTGGTGTTGCAGAGGCTCTAGACTAAGATAAGAAGGGGAGAAAAGACTTGATTGAAGTCCAGTAATTAAATTCCAGATTGTTCTTTCCTGCATTTTTTCAGAGCTTCTCCCTTAGGCAGATTGCTTGCTTTGGGAAGCAATCCGATATGAGGAATATTATCCTTTTTGTCTTGCAAAGGGGAAGAATGAATACAGGGAGTAGGAGAGTCATGGCCCTTTCTGGGAGGGGGAGTTGAAAAACTCTGCATGAATTTTTGTGGACAAACAGGTCATAAATAGGGCTGGGGGAAGAAGAGGTGACTGCCCCGGTAGGTAGATTTCCTTGGCTTATTTTCCTGCTTGGAACAGAAGAGAAAGGTGATATAAGAAAGAAAATGTGGAGAAGCGGTATAGATTGCAGACAGAGAATTAGAAGAAGAAAGTTTTTTGAAGAAGGAAGCCTCACATGAGACATCAAGTGATTAAACAGAGGAATATCTGTAACACTAAGGGTATTAACAATCCCTCCTACCAAAGACAGAAATTACTGAAAGGAACGGGAAAACAATGCATAATGCAGGATTCTTGTTAGCTGATCAAGTCTATACCATTAATGAAGCAAATATAATTTGAAACTGTAGTTAGAGCTTGGGTACTTAGACTGTAATCACATAGTTCTGAGTTCTTAGATACGAATAGTATGCATTGTATTGTCTTTTACTGTGGATGGTTGTTAGCTATGTGCTTTTGTAGGATTAATTGAAAAACTAAAGATGTTTAGTGCTCATGCTCTGAAAGTACCCAATTTGGGGGTGGAAAGAATTCTCTATTTCAAGTGGAGGTAGCCATGCTAGAAGAAAATTGAAATTGCACTTTTCTTCAGAAGCAGAACTGCAAATAAATTCCCTAAGTGAATTAAGTAGGTGCTTGTATTCAGGTTAGCTAATGCCATGACTTGGCAATTGTGCTGTTGTTCTTTTGAGAATGCAATTTGTTGTTCAACTGCTTTAACAGGGCAGTGGTGGAGAGGGGGTGGTGGTAGAATTACTTCTTTGTAATAACTTAACTTGGCTATTTCTTCAATTTCTTAGCATCCAGAAAAGATAATAAGTAAGATAGAAGTGCATAAAGAAAACATAGGTTTTTAGCATGAAAAAATGGCAATGCTGAACACTGTGATATGTTGAAATTTTAAGAGCAACTGCTGTGATTGCATAGAAGTTACTGGTTATTTTAGTTATATTTTATGCTATTACAGATTACATTCTCTATCCTCAGGGGGTTCTGGCCAATTCAGCTGCAGCTATTATGCAGTGTTAGCTGATACTTAAAAAAGCAGACCTAGGACATACCATTATTATTATTTTTATGGTATGAAGCTCATTTCAAACCTGCTTAGCTACCCTAGTGACAGAAAGCATCCTAAAGTTAAACTCAGATTTCAGGGGAATTATCTATTATTTAATGATATTTTGAAGTGTTTCTACTCCATCATTTTTTGTGAAAACTGATAGGGTTTAGTAGGTAACTGAGGCCATTGCATTTGGTGAGAAGGGAAGTAAATGGTTGTATCAGTAACTGAGCAGCCTTGTGTCCCATCCCAGACATTTGGAGAAATTATAGTTTTGGCTTTGGGCTGTAAGTAAGGAAATCTCCCAGTGCACTGCTGAAGTTTCCAGTGGTGTGTGTATGTGACACAAGAATTTCTTTACCCGAGTCTGTATTAGTTTTATTGAGTTCAAAGTTTTCAATGGATCTTCTTTTTCATTAGTTGGTCTAGTAACTCCTTTGATCTCATTTTAATTTTGGCTTTTACAATGCCAGATAGCAGTAAGTTTTCTGGTTGTGTTCCCTAGGGAGGTTTACTTCCTTTTCATTTCAAAGTTGTTTTCTGGTAAATGCAGTTATTGCTGAATGCTCCAATGAGTATTTCTGAGAAATCATTTCCTGTTCAGCTTATCTAGATGTTACTCATGATTCGTGTGTTATCTTTCTACTCCTAATCATTTCCTTCTCCAAACTGAAGTAATCTATTATCTCTTGCCTACACTGAAGATTTTGTAACTGCTCACGTGCTTGCTATGATCCTACTCTCAGCATTAGCACAACACAAGTATGATTTGTTCGTAAGTGTGAGGTGCAATATTTACGTCTCATTAGGATGCTGACATTGGTCTGATTTTTTTTCTCTCTACTGAGTATCTTCAGTAGAGAATAAAGGTGGTCTAAATGCCTTTAATCTGTCCTTTCTTGAGTGTAATCTTTCTTGATTTAGTAATGTTCTATCCTGTCCTCCCTCCTGCCAGCTGCTGTTGCAATGTTTTAGCAGAGTTTTTAAAAAAAGAAAACAAATACTAATGAACACTTTCCTGTTACTCTGCTGCTTTGCTGCAAACTAAACCAGCAGCCAAGCAGCTAATTTTCTGATTTGCCTCTGCGTTCTTAACACTTCCTAGCAGCAATCACTTTAAGCTTTGCTTTTTAGATCTTGCGTGGCATTTAGCTTGGGCTTTGAAACAGCAGATGCAGAGCAGGTCTGGAGTGGTTCCACTGCTGTTTCCCTTTCCTTCTGCCTGTAGCTGTAATCATTCCAGGATGCAAGCCTGAAGGTAATGGTGAGCTTAGGACAAAAAACTTCAAGGATCATCTAGATGGTTAGAGAACTGGAGTGTCACACACACTGAATGTGTGAAGGAGGAGCTGTTTGTTGAACCTTGATAAGGCTGACCAGGGGTTTTAAGTTGCTGCCTTCAGCATACACGTGGGAAGACAACCAGACTGTTACTAGAGTTGCAGAGTGAAAGGAGAAGAAGCAGCAAATATAAGTTGCAATGACAGACACTCCAATGGGATAAAATGAAAGTTCTTTACTGTGAGGGTGGTCAAACATTGAGCCAGCCCAGGGAAGTTCTGGTGTCTCTGTCCTTGTGGATGTTCCAAGTGAGAGGACAGTGTTTGAGCAATGTCACCAGCCTTCACATTTGGTTCTGCTTTGAGCAGGGAGTTCATGCAGATGGCCTGAAAAGATCCCTTAGAACTTCCACTGTTCTAAAAGTGTATAATCAATATAATCAATTACAGAGGCAAAGCTTTTTTTTTTTAATGTTATGGTTGACATATGATGTGGTAAGAAACTTAATTTGTAGTTGGTACAGAATACAAAATCTTGTTGTTTGTCTTCATAAAGCTGAAACTATCAGAAAACACTGGACTACTCATTATTCAGCAAAGTACACAGCGTGAAGCACAGCAATATTAAAACCATTTTATTCCTCATGTGTTAGACATCTTTAAACTTACTAGATGTGACTCAACATACTCTTAGTGAAGCTTTTCAATAAATTTGAGGTTTGTCAGAAAGCTGGTTGAAAAATGCTCAGACTCCATGCTGGCAAGTGGGTCCATCCCACAGGCATTCAGTGATTCTTGCTAGAGCTGTTTTCACATGCCAGCTCAACAAAAAATGTTCCTATAGAAATCTTGTTTCTAAAAGGGTGCTGCCTGATTTGAATCAGGTAATGGTACACTTTGTCCATCCAGAACTGAGGTTAGAAAAATGCCCAGCTGAGTGCCGAGTACATTTGGAAGGTTACATTTCTGCAGCTTTTTATAATGTCCTTTTTTTTTTTTCTTTCCTTGACAGCATTTTGTTTTGCATATTATCCTCTGCTCCCTTTTTTCCTTTTTTTTTTCTTCTTAGTATTACCAAGGAATCTTGCTGCTGCTTTATCTCTCTTCTTTGTTTTTTTTTATGTGGCAGTCACTTCCATGGCTTTTGGTATGTCATGGGTGAAGAAGTCAGCAGCTAAGCAAATTGTATCTAGGAGCTTTTTCTTACGGTAATGGCACTTGTATTGGAAGGTTAAATGCTCTGGCTTTAAGTGAGGAACACGCAAAACATGGAAGTGCCAAACTACCAAAGCTGTGTGGAGCCTGTGCCTCAGAGCACCGAGGCTGAGCCGTAGAGGTCACCTGTGTGTGTCCAGCAGTGAGCTTTCACCCTGAGCTGAGAAACCTTTGCATTGCCGTGGTGTCTGTTCTGTTGCAGGTGAAGGAACTCTTCCGCTCCATGCGTGTGGAGTACTATGCTCTGGAACTGGATGTAACTGGTGAGTAGGAGAAAAAAAAAATGTATCACATGCTGCTGCTTAATGTAACTAAAAATGAGTGACTCTGCATCATTCCTTAAGCTGTCTTGGACTAATTGGGGGATGTGTGAAACAAGTAAAATACATTTTAATATATGCAAAGATAAAGGCGATTAGGCTTCAATGTGGATTTTATACTGGATGTGGTTTTAATATAACTGAAAGCTTCGACTGTAAAAATCATCAGGTGATAGAGAATGTGAGATCTGACTTCTCTCCAAGGAGCTATGACATCTGGGGAAAAAACTTGTCATTTTTTTCCTACTCCTGGTTCTCTTGTGGCTTCAGATGAATTGTTTTTATTTGACTTGGTATGTGGGTGACCTTCTTTGGGAAAGGTGCTGAGTCACTGGAAGGAAGGGTAAATTCCAGTAACTTGGCCGCTGCTAGTTTCAAATTTTTTCTTCCTTAAAGTCCAAGCTGCTTTAGTTTTAGGACATGTGCAGTGCCTTATGTGTATATGGACATAATGCATGTAGCTTTTAATGTAGTTTTAGGAACAAATAGTTTCTTATATGGTTCTTACTAAGCTCTTAAATGCACTTTTAGTAAGCTGTTGAATGTCTATTATTAATTTTCTTTTCTGTACAAAACTTAAGTTTCCAATGCCTTTTTTAAAGTTCTAATGCCTTTTTAAAGTTCTTTTTTTTTTTTCCTAAACAATGTTTGGGAGAAATGTAGCTATTTATTCATCACTTCTTAGTTACTTTTGCTTCTTATTCAAGTTGTCATACTGTGAATTAATTATAGCCCAAGGTATGTAAAGTACAATGCACAGCTTTTTTTTTCCTGGAATTACTTCTAATTAATAATATATTTCCCTTGCAGTTGCTCCAATTACTGGTACTAAATAGATACAATCTTGGAATAAGAAGATTTTAGTCAAAGTGATTACTGTAAATTCCCATTCCCACATTTACTGCTGAGAGATCTATATTGAGCCTGTGTGTAGGTGCTGATGATTCAGATGACAGGTCAGGTCAAGCAACGATAATTTTAAAACTGGAAAGTTTCTGACAGTGTGGTGGGTAGAAAAAGTAGGAAGGTAGCTTTAGGGTAAGCAGAAAAGCATGTTCATACTTCCCTTACCCATCTCATAATACAAAGCTGCTGGGCAAAATTATGTGCCTGTGCACAGAACATACTCCAAAATAAGACAATTCTCATGAAAGAAAAGCTGTCTGTGTGGTCTTCTGTGATAGCTGGAAAAGAATTCTTGTGTCGTACCAAATGTGACGCTGTCAGAGACAGATAAAAGTCCTCAAAATACAAGAACTAAACTCTTAGTACTTCAGCATTTCTCCATTCTGTAGAAGTGTAGCTTGAAATACCAATTTAATTTCTGTATTTGAGCCTGCTCCTTTGAAAAGTAGTTTCTGAAGACTTGCTTATGTACAGGAAATCTGCAAATGGAATGTTTATAATAAAATTGTTGTCTTGGCAGGCCTTTGGACTGTGTATCACAGTCCAAACTTTTAATACTTCAAGTTGTTCTAAAATCTCTCTTCCTGAAATCTGTTTATAATGTACACATTTCTTTTATTCTTAGATGATGGAGCCAGTATTCAGCAAGTATTGGCAGAGCTGACCAACCAGAGGACAGTGCCTAATGTATTTGTGAATGGAACTCACATTGGTGGCTGTGATGCAACATATCAGGTAACTTGGCTTTAAAAATCAGCTGGAAATAGACAAGACTGGGTGAATTTACTGTTTGATCGTAGTTAAATTTTGTGTGACACAGTAGACTGGGTGATGTAGGTCAGAGGAGGCAGTGTTACCAGTTGTTTGCTCAGAAACATGTGCTAATTTGATTTTTTTTTTTCTCTCTCAGGCTTATCAGGACGGATCACTGCAGAAACTCCTTGGGGACAACCAAATTACAGAACCCTATGAATATGATCTCATTATTATTGGTGGTGGCTCAGGTGGACTTGCATGTTCTAAGGTAGGATGTGGAAATGGCATTAAAGAGCAGGTGGTATGTAAAACTTCTTCAAAAGTTAATCTCTCTATTAATTATGTTGGTATAAAACAGTCTATATTTTGATGAGTATTACTGTTCAACTTATTAATTAATGAACCAATAGTGGTCTAGTAATGTGCTTACTCAGGGGATAATGGTTTAAGGGACCAGTTTCTAGCCAATGTCTGTTCAGCTCTTGATCCTAACAATAGGTTTTAGTTTTCTGGCTGAGGGTGGAACCAAATGTTTAACTATCTCTTCTGCATGTGTAACACAGAGGCACTCCCAAACAGTAATCTAGAAAACTTCAGGGCTGCTCTTGAAGCCTTTTGACAGTTTAGGATTCAGTGTCACCAGTCATCTAAAATTAAGTGCTTCCATGGGTTCCCTTCAAGGAGCTGCTTCACTCTTTAGTTCCCTTTTTAGCTGCTTTCTCAGAAAGGGTAACTGAGATTGTGTAGCCCTTACACAATTAGCTGTTGTTCAGAGTGCCTCAGGACTTAAGGTCTGGAATCAGTTTTCTCTGCTACCCAAGGGATTTGGACACACACTCCCATCTCTCAGCCAGGTATCCTGAATTGTCAGTTTGTTTTGGGCAGGGTGAGGCTCTTCTTGACAGCCTTGACAATTGCTGAACAGTACAGCCAAGCATGTATCATCTTCATTAGAGAATACAAAGCAGGCAGGAGAAGCTGACAGTGGAATGCTTCAGTTGGCCAATTGTGTATTTTCAGAATGTTCAGTTCTTTCCTCACAGCACCTTCTGGGACTTTAGTTGTAAACTTGGTGCTAATTGCCAAATTGTTTAGAATGGCATTCACAAAATGTGAGACAGCCAGCTAAACCTTGTTTGAGCCAGGATTGCAGTTGATATGCAGGAGTTCTTAAGCAGATTTAGGGCACCTAGAGATTTGATTGAAGTGCTTAAAAAATCAAACAATGTGTACCTGGTAATTCCTTGGATAGAGGAATAGGCTTATTCAGGTTGGAATGGACTTCAGAAGAATATCTAATGTAAGCTCCTTGCTCCAAGCAAGGTCAGTTGTGAGGTCACACAGGACTAGGCAGGAACTCATTCATTTGGCTCTTGAAATAAGCCAGGGGTGGAGATGGCACAGCCTTTCTGGGAAACCTGATTGATTGTCCTCATGGTGTGGAAGTTCCATATATCCAGTCTGAGTCTCTTGTTTCAACTTAAAACCATTGTCCTTAGTCCCTTTGCTACCTGGCCACTGTGAAGAGCCTGGCATCTTAATGTACTTCTCATAGGTACTGGAAGTTGCTCTTGGGTCCCCTCCAAATTCAGCTGTTCTCCAAGTTGAATGTGTCAAATTCCTTTGGCCTTCTCATAGGGGGTGTGCTCCAGCCCCCTGAACAATCATGGTGGTGCTCCATTGAAATGTCCCCAGTTTGTCACCTTCTTTTCCATGCAGGAACGTACCAAGTCAGTTCTGTCCTTCTGAAAGAAAAGGAGAGCTAACAGCATAAATATTTCTTTAGGTGAGGTAGAAGAGAATCATAGGCTGATGAGCCCATCTCATACCTTTTTCAGATCATGGCTTTTGACAGCATAGGATGATCTAGATGCAGCATTGTACAAGCAAGGAGCCATTCAAAGTTTGGAAAAAAGTCAGTTCTTGGGAGATTTAAATTTTTTGACAAGGGAAGGAGATAGGAGAGCAATATATGATAATGACTATCTAGTGAAGGTAGTAAAGAAGCCTTCTATTAGTGCTAAGTGTATCATGATGATAAATGAGTGAACAGGCATGCTTGGTTCAGTAATGCTGATTGGTCTTCTCCATATTTTATAGGAAGCTGCTGCCTTGGGAAAGAAAGTAATGGTATTAGATTATGTTGTTCCAACACCTCTTGGAACCTCATGGGGTAAGCTTTTTTTATCTTGTATTTGATGATGTTTGAGTACCAGTGATACATACTGAGATGTTACATATTATGGATTTGTGTTCTTAGGAATTGAGGCTGAATTCCTCTAATTCTGATACACAGATAAGGAGAGCTATTTTCCTGGCATGCCTTCTGCTTTTCTAGATGATTATTTCTGTTTTGGGCATTGCTAACTTTGTTCTTTGTCAAAAGTTTTTCTAGCTTTGATCACTTTCAAACCATGTCTGAGTAGTGTGTGTGTGCATGTTCACATTCTAATGTTTGTGGGGATATTTTGCCCTTCAGTTCATCCAGTTCTATTTTGTAGACAGCTGATAGGCTCCCTTTAGAACAGTGACTCCATGGCTATGTATCTCACCTTTCTCTAATTAGGGACAGCTGCTGGCTGACCTCATTAGTGATACTGGTAGCTGAGAATGAGTAGGAAACTTCAGTGAAACTGCTGTTGAGTCAAGGAATGAATGTGCTCTTGTAGATAGTATTTCAAATACAGGCGTATTTAAAATTCCACATAATAGATGATACTAATTTGTAGGAAGTCTGGGCTTTTTGCCTTGTTTACTTGACCACCTGACTAAAATCTGAAGCCCTGTGGAGTAAGTAACTGGGGTCTATGTTTGACATGCTGTACCTGTCTTGGGTCAGTGAGTCTAATAACGTCTTAAATACAAGCTTAGTGTGTTCATCATGTTTTAAAATGTCCCTTGCAACAGAAATTTCATGTTAGTGGTGTGGCTACAGCAAACCTCCCTGATATGAGTGATATGAGTGGTTATACAAAGTACATGATACGGAAATCATAAATCCCATTCATGGAAGCAATAATGTGATTCTTTCATCTTAGGACTTGGTGGCACATGTGTAAATGTAGGTTGCATTCCTAAGAAGCTGATGCATCAAGCAGCACTTCTGGGTCAGGCTCTCCAAGATTCAAGGAAGTATGGGTGGCAGTATGAAGAACAAGGTTGGTAAGAACACAGAGGGAAGACCAGGACTGCACAGATGAGATGCCGAACTCAAGACTGTTCTTGTACTTCGGACTTAATAAATTAGAGGCAGAGTTCAGTACTTTTCTTAGGTGAATCAGGAGGTGTCCTCCTCCTTGAGCCATAGAAACCTTTGGGGTTGAAAGTTAATTGTGTTTTGTTCTCTGTATTAACTGAAATAAATGACAGAACTTCTAGAGTGGGCTTAGTTCAGATAGTAAGAAGTCACATAAACATTGACATAGTAGAGCAAGACCTTAATATATATCCTCATTACTGATAATGATGTTTTCTTAGCATGATGTACAATGAATAAGTTAAGTTTTTCTTAAGGGGCACATTGCACTTTTATTTCCTTAAATGTGAAATTAGTGTCTTGTTTCAGTTAAACACAACTGGGAGATCATGGTAGAAGCAATTCAGAACTACATTGGTTCCTTAAACTGGGGCTATCGAGTGTCCTTGAGAGAGAAGTCTGTGACGTACCTCAATTCTTACGGAGAATTTGTGGAACCACACAAAATTAAGGTATACTCTGCATTTAAAAGACTTAGTTGGGAGGGAAAACTCATGTTCTAGAACTGCCTTATAAAATTCAACACCAAAAAGGCTTCATCTTAACGTTTCCAAGTTAGGTCAACTGAAGTTAAGAACTCATTTGTGAAGTTACTGATTAAAATAATTATTGTACTTTAGTAGCTGCCACAGTATTTGCAAACCGAGTTGTGTAAGAGTGATGTGGATATGTGTAAACCTGTGTCTTGTAAGAATAGAGGAAGGTGGTCTCAGTTTCTGCCTTCATGACTGATTTCAGCAGCCTGAGTGAGGAGGAGGGGGGAAAAGAAAGGAAACTCTGGCTGTATGATTTTGCAACTTGGAAAATCCTCGTACTAAAGCATAAAAACTATTGAAATTAAATTTAGATTAAGCACTTGCATAAGAGCTCTGCTAGAACCTTGTGCTGTATCAGCATACAAATTAAAGTGTCAGTTTTGCAAGACAAAGCTTGTTCTGGCAATCTTGTTATAAGTGATCATACTGCAGCAAGGTTAACCTAGAAGTGCATATTGAAGGCAACTGTTGCACTCGGTGAGAGTAATTTTCTATTTGCAGTATCAAGGCTGAACTATTTGTGTTTTAAACCAAGAGCTGGGCACTGAAAGATAATAGTAAATTCAATTTACCTTGTGTACCACCTGTTCAAGTGTTCAAGCCACTTAAGTGTCCCTAATCAATAAATGAAGTAGAACAGAGAGACTTCCCAGCAGGAGGCTGGACTAGATGACCTCCTGAGGTCCCTTCCAACCTGAATTACCTGTTGACTCGATGGGGAGAAAGTTTCCCTTCATCTGTGATGGCAAGAATGAAGGTCAGATTTTGGGAGAGATGCATTGGCAAGATGAAATTTCCAAAGACCAAGGGTCTCTAGAGGTCAAATTAGTTAGAATTCATGCAAGGTTGGGTTTTAGGCTCTCTGAACTAAAATTATGTGACTAGTTACCTTTCTTTTTTTTTTCTATATATTTTTTCGTTAGCCAAAGAACTAATTCATGTTACGCTGTCCCTTGCATTATGTTGGCCTTTTATTGGGGGGATAAGGGGCTTGTCTTAATTTGTTGTGGCTTTTTATAACTTGGAAGTCAAGTTGTTATGAAGAATCCAATCTCAATTAGTAGTTAAAATGGGCAGGATTCAAAGAGTAAGTGAGTAAGTGCTCTAATGGAAGAAAAGCCTGATAGTCTGTTGTTTAAACCTGTTGTTCTTCAGTGACCTGCGTGGCATCTCTAAATGCATTAGTTCTTTTTTCAAACTGCTTATTCCTGATTTTTAAACATACCTACGATAATTAAGGAAAGCATTACATAATTTTTATCTTAAAGCATATGAAAATGTCTGTCTTAACTGTGTCTTCATCAACAGGCAACTAACAGAAAAGGACAAGTAACCTATCACACAGCAGAGACTTTTGTCCTGGCAACAGGAGAAAGGCCAAGATACCTGGGTATCCCTGGAGATAAAGAATTCTGCATTACAAGGTAAGATGAAAAGGTACAGAAGACTGAACTTGTCTGCTCTAGTGTTTGCCAAGACAAACAAGCTTTTTTTTTTTTTGTGTAGGAAGAACCTTGTAACTTAGACTTCTCTTTTCAGTGATGACCTCTTCTCCCTGCCTTACTGCCCTGGCAAGACTCTGGTTGTGGGTGCTTCCTACGTGGCTCTGGAGTGTGCAGGGTTTCTGGCTGGCCTGGGTCTGGATGTCACAGTGATGGTGCGTTCCATTCTTCTGCGGGGTTTTGACCAAGAAATGGCCGAGAAGGTCGGAGCCTACATGGAAACGCACGGCGTGAAGTTCATCAGGAAGTTTGTACCTGTTCAGGCAAGCACTTCCTTCAGCTTTCTTCTCTTAACACATCATTACTATAAAGAGCACATGTAAAATGCAGGTGTTGTCTGGGAAGCTTTGGCTCTGTGCAGAAATAAATGTTTTATGAGACTGAGCTTTTTTTACTGCTTAATGATAGCTTAGTAGGTCAAGGCTTGAGTGACAATGGAAGTGAGCTCTGCTTGCTTCAGGTCATTCTAAGCTTACAAAAATTTGCACAGGTTGAGCAGCTGGAGCAAGGAATGCCAGGAAGACTGAAGGTGACAGCAAAGTCTACTGAGGGACCAGAAATCCTTGAAGAAGAATATAACACTGTAAGCATTTCTGGATTTGAAATAAATGGCTAAAGATGCACATGAAAAGTATTCAAATACTTTTTCTTGAACAACTTGAAGGGAACTCCTCCTTAAAAAGTTGTTAATGTAATTTACTGGCAGAAAAAATAAGTGATAATTCAGTATTTGTCTTTCGTTGAACCGTGTCAGCAAAATGGGTGAAATTTTATGTGCCTGGAGTTTAGTTCATATAAACAGTGTTGTTGGTTCTTTTTGTTTTGGCTTTTCTGTTTGTTGCATGTCTAAAACAAGTTGTACATGGAAGAGAGTTGTTGGTGGCTCTTTCAAATTTTGGAAAAAACAATTTGGAAATAATTTTATTCATATGCTTTAGTATTTTCACTAAAAGGCCGAGGGAAATCATGTTATACTTCTCTTGCATAAAGTTATTGCATTTAATTTTGGGTTTTTTTTAGGTTTTGATAGCCATTGGTCGTGATGCATGTACCAGGAATATTGGTTTACAGACAATCGGTGTCAAAATCAATGAGAAGTGAGTATTGCTGAACTCCCTAAAACCACTGAATGCAAGGATTTTTTTTTGCTTCTGTAAAAATACCTCATGATACTGATGTTTTTTAATTCCCACTCTTATATATGGCAATTATGTGAATCTTTGAAACCCTTTTTGTCCTGGATTTGAGTACAGTTGTCCATTAACCTAATTTCTGTAGTATGTACTTTGTCAAACAGCTGTTCTGAGTGAATACATACTAGTTGGTCATTGTGCTGAAAGCATAGAGCTGTATAATAATCAGGTGAAAGACTGTGAGTCCAAAGATGTCTGAGTAGCTTGACTGTCATCAGCCAGGCACTGTTGTTCATGTCAGAACTGGCCCACTGAATACAGACTTCAGCAGTGTGTCAGAGTTGGAGGTGATTGATGCTCTGAGGAGTTTACAGTTGAAGTAAAAATGGCATAAAGATATTTAATGAAATGAGCTCAGTAGTTAGAATAGAGTTTCTCCTCTGTTTTTTGCAGCGATCTGAGGAAAGTTGTGATGCTGAATTCTGTGGTCTTCTGTTTGTTTTAAAGGAATGGGAAAGTCCCTGTAAATGATGAAGAACAAACCAATGTGCCTTATGTTTATGCGATTGGGGATATCTTGGATGGAAAGCTTGAACTTACTCCAGTTGCCATTCAGGCAGGGAGACTGCTGGCCCAAAGGCTCTATGGGGGTAGTTCCAGAAAGGTAAAGCTATACAACTTCAACTTATTTCTATGCTTTTTCCTCAAAACTGCAATAACATGAGTTAGTTTATCCACTTACATGTGGGCTTTGCAAATGTTTTGTAAAAAAGAAAAGTTCTTATATAACTTTTTCTGTTATGTACTGTATAGAACTTGCATAGTCTAAATATGATTTTTTATTTTTATTTTTAGTGTGACTATATCAATGTACCAACAACAGTGTTTACCCCCTTAGAGTATGGCAGCTGTGGGTATCCTGAAGAGAGAGCCATAGATGAATATGGACAGCAAAACTTGGAGGTAGGACCACCTAAGAGACAATTAACTTGTAGCTTGAGGGTGTTTTTCTTGGGCCTTGCTTCTTTAGTCTCAAGGCATAGTGTTAACAAGATTAGAAGTTTAGATGGGTAGAACTGTTATGGGCTGTGTTTTCATCTGGCCAGCAAGGTACTAGACCCACAGAAACCCAGGACTGGACTTAATGTCATTAGAATTGTGCATAACTATTTGCAGGTGGCTGAGAAGCATTTGACTTCAGGAGAGCTGTAGGAGTGTTTTTTGTTGTCATGAATTAAAGGCTTTTATTGCTGAAGTGTACCAAACTCCTGGGATGAACTATTTTCTGCTTGTTCACTCTACTTGAATTGTGAATTTATCTTTTGCTGACCTTAACATATGTCTGTAGGAGTATTGGGGATAACTTCCCCATTTTATGGTAATTTCTGGCTTCTGCACATCTCGGAGGAGTTGTGTTGAAGCTGCTTGCATGCCTTGTGTTTAATTCCTTACATCTTTCAAAATCACTTGACATTATTAAGCTTCTGCTGTTTGCTGTTTTGCATAATAGGTTTAAACTTACAGTAACTGGATATTAATTTTGTACTTTCTGAAAGTTTGATTTGCAACTACTGTATATTGTAGCTGTTACTGTTTTTATCAAGTATTTAAATCAGAGCTACATGGTTTGAGTCTTCCTCTGCTGAGTTTTGGAGGATGGACTCTGTGGGCTGAGTGGAAAAAAATTACTCTTGTCTAGTTCCTTATAGACAAGAATATAGTGGGTTAAATGTCAAACCACCTATTTATAAAGAGATTAAAAAGTCGGATTGTGCCTGACTGAATCAATGAAATTCTAATGCTCTTTTTCTTGTTTTCCTCCCAGGTTTATCACACTTTGTTCTGGCCACTTGAATGGACAGTGCCAGGCAGAGATAACAATACCTGTTATGCAAAGATTATCTGCAATAAACAGGACAATGTAAGTAGCAAGCTGGAATTGATATGCTGAGGGCATTCTTGAGATGGAAGAACTGCAGAGCTACTTTATTTGAAGTAGTTAATTTTTTCTTAAAGACTCTGCTATTGACCTGCTTGCATAACATTTTTAGTGTAGTGTGAATTACACACTAGAGCTTTTGTCAACCTTTGCCTGGTACCGACTTGTGTTTTTCTCTCATCTGTTCCAAAGAATCGTGTGATAGGACTGCATGTTCTTGGACCCAATGCTGGTGAAGTTACCCAAGGTTTTGCTGCTGCAATCAAATGTGGTCTCACCAAAGAATTACTTGATGAAACAATTGGTATCCATCCTACTTGTGCAGAGGTAAGAAAGGGGGAAGGCACAGCCTGATTTAAAACCTGCTCCCGAAGACAGTTTTACCAAGAGGAGATCAGTGGTCACGTGGATGATGATGCAGGCAACAGTAAATAAGCTCTTCTTTTGGTCTCTTACAGGTGTTCACTACAATGGATATTACCAAATCTTCTGGGCAGGACATCACTCAGAAGGGCTGCTGAGGTTAAACCTGCTGTTTTACATGTTTCCATGTCGTGCACTCTTGGTCCTGTGGAAGCTCTAATACATCCAACTACTTTGCAGCAAAGGAAACGTTTGCATCAGTGCCACTGTACGTGCTGCAGCTGGGAGTGGTGCCTTGGAGAGGCTTCCTCAGCGTGGGCTGTGTTGCACATGGGAGCAGTAATGCAGCAGGGAAATCTTGGACTGTGAATCCTGACTTTGCCTGGAATTGGCACTGCGGTGCTTTTTTGACGTTGTAGCTCGGAATCTTCTTGCGAGATGAGCTACGACCGATGGCTGCCAGGCAAGGCTGGGAGCTTCTTGTCTAGTCAGATGACTGAACTCCTCCTGAAGGAAATTCCAAAATTGCACAAATTAAAGCTAATGCTTCTAGTTCCAGTGTCTTGTACAAATGCTTGAAATAGAAGACATATATAATTGAGTGATTCTTGCCAACAGTTTACAGTTGACTGATTTATCTTTTTGACGCATTTTGTTATACTTAATTGTATGTTCAGTTGAGGCAAGATGGCATAAATAGGATGCAGTGTTGAGCAGTGCAGTTCAAGCACTAGTCTCCCATCCCAACCAGTCTAAAACTTCAGAGTAAGTAACCTTAGACACCACTGTTGTTCACATTCACAGTTTTTTGACCTCAGGTGACTTCATGTCTTTAAAATAAAAATTTGATTTGTAGGCGTCTTGTGTGTCAAGGCTAAAGAGTGTAAGCACAAGACCATGTCAGTTTGCTTAAATCTGGTTTCAGGTCTGTAATTTAAAACCTCACAGAACCCAGAATTATGTCTGTGCTGTTGTGTGGAATGCTGAAGTCCTGGAGAAGCAGACTCTGTCCCACTAACACAGTAGGTGCCTGCCCGTGGAGGCAGAGGGTGTTGTACAGAGCTGCTCTGAATCATGTGGCAGCCCAGGGCAATGACCTGCTGTGCTTTGTGTAGTGTTGTGTACTTTGAAGCTCTCTTCCACCCCTAGCATTCTGTCCTGGGGGAATTGTGCTTGAATCTGGCTCTTAGTTTTGTCCAAAGAGCTGTTTTGAAAGACTGTTCTGAACATTGTATGATAGTAACCAGTTTTTAACTATTTAATCTGTGACCTACCGTGGAATTTGAAGTTCAATAAACAATGCATACAACACTCTGAGCTGTCTGACTTTGTGGTTTATGTTGCCTGAGATTTTACTGGGCTTCAGTTATGTTGTGTATCCCATACAGTACTAAAACCCCTGTGCATTTGTGCATATTGTAATCTTTTAAATGGAGAAACAAGTTGTCTTGTCACCTCTGGGGGCTTGCTCAAGATATCAAATGTGCTTCTGTTTGGGTAGACAGAATTGAACTTAGGTGAATTCAAACTTGAAAGAACAGTTTTATACCATTTCTGTATATTCCAGAAGATTCTGAATACCTTACAGTTGTGTTGTTTAACTGCAACACAGCTCAAAGATGCTCAGTAGAATCTAGTTAGAGTGTTAGCAGCAAATCTTGCTGGTGTTCAAGTTTAGTAACTCTTGGAGACTTTGGGGTTTTGCTCAGTAACACTGCAAAATACCTTCACTTGGCGGGGGAGATGCTTGCTGAGCTGCAGGGGCTGCTGTGCTGCAGAGCTCTGGGGAGTTACTTCTGGTCCCATAGAAATGAGGACAAACTGACTGGGAATAGCAAAGTGTACCTGCTGTAGCCCTGTTGGAGAGGAAGTGAAGGAGGAAGCTGAGTCAATGAGTGCTAATTCTGGAATTTGCTATTAGTAAGCACTAATTGAGTTTTATTTCAAATTGAGATTTGATTTGCAGGTTCATGTTAATTGATCAGTAATTGCCACTTGCCTATCTGTAAGAGTGTCCTAATTGCAGATGTTCCTTATGTCACGCTTGCCCTGGCTGTCAGCTCTAGGTCATGCATAGAGCTGGTGGCATAGAGAACTTTTATACAGTTATTCTTTTAGGCTTTCAACTCCCTTGTTAAAATACACAGTAACTAGCTTATAGCTGGAGGAAGTGGACGTGTCACTTGTGTTCCAGTAGCCTCACATGACAACAAGCCATCGATCAAAGCCGAAATTTTAAGCTGGACAGTAAGAGAAGAAGGTTAGAGAAGAAGGTAAGATCTGGGAAGTGGAACTTGTAACAGCCAAATAAATACCCTGAATTTGGGTAGTGAGGACACTCCAGCAGTGTCATTAATGGCAAATTGGTGTTTACATTTCTGTTATCATAAATGTTGCTCAACAAATTCTGAAGAGCTGTTCTGTGTTCTTAAAACACTCTGGTATTTATTCATGCTCTAATACCAGGAACCTTTTATAAGCTGTAGTTGAAAATGTTCATTTGTGACTGAGTCTGTGCTTAGCTGCTTGTCTAGATCACTGATAATTATGGCACTCTGTATCTCAACTGGAGCTCTTGAAACAGTGGATGAACAGCAAAGCTCTGTGGTTTTTTAACTTATTGGTGAAATTTATCCATTTCAGGTCCAGAAGTGGTTATGATTTTACTTACTGTAAACATTGAAGACAATCATCAAATTAGTAGATGGCTTTCCGCCTAGCATAAGTTTTAATTATCTCTTGAGCACTGTAATTTATCTTGAGTAACACAGGCAGCTAAAGTTGGCTGGTGCAAGAACTGTGGGGGCAAGTAAGAGACAAAAGGGGCAGCTGAATATTCTGTAATAAGCCATGAAATGCCAAAATTAGACACAAAATACTTTTCCTGGGTAACTGAACTGTTTAAAGCTTCTGATTCTCACAATTCCCCTTGGAGCTGCTTTTCACAAAGACTTGAAGTGTTTACACTTTTTCAGCACATCTCATACTGGCAGAAAACTGAAAAATAGGGTTGGTTTTTTTCCTTAGCTCTAAATGAAGTTAAAAGTACATGTTTAAATCCTATGCTTGTCAAGCCTTCCCTGAATATTGGCAAGGGAAAAATTCCTGGATGTGCCTTAGAAGAGTTGGGAACAACAGAGGAAGGAAAGATCAAGCATTTTAACTAAAAATAGTAGTGGATCTATTGAATGTCATGTGCTTTGTGCTTCTTGCTCTGCAAGGGGAGAAATGTTCAAATTACCAAAATCGGCTGTAAAATTGTCTGCAGCAGATGGATATGAATAGAAAAGAAAAAAGTGACTTATCTAGAGGTTCAAGTAGAGGTAGCCAAGTTTAGAGGTTTTTTGATCTGTGGTATTTTTTACTAGCTTTTCTTGAAATAATTTGCCACTCCTACAACGTGTACAGTTGAAATGTTATAGTGGTGAAAATATAAAGACCTTTAGTTTCTACACAGAAAATGTCTTAAAAAAAAAAGACTTTTTGGAAAATTTATTTGTAGGGTTTACAACCATTTAGCAGTTTTGTGGTTTTGACCACTGAGAGGACAGAATTGTTATTTCTTTAGTTAACTTGGTTAAATACTACTGCACCCTTTCGTGAAATACAGGAGTTGGGGGTTTTGTGTGTACTATGGTGTGTGAGGAATTTGGTTTGTCTCCCTTTCCCACTACACCCTGCTGGGATGGATTTGCCCTGTTGCTGCTGCTGCTCTGCCAGTGCAGGTGCTGCACCCAGGCTGTGACTGAGTGGGCTGAGCACGCAGTGAGCCCGAGAGCCTGGACAAGAAGCTGCCTTTAAGCAGTACTTGCCCTGCTGTTTGCTTTCACAGGGGCTGATGGCTGTGGGTAGATGCTGGCAGGGTTCTCCACTGCTTTGTCTTGTAAAAATGTGGCTCTTGGAAACCTGGTGCAGACTGGCTGACGCAACCTGCCCTTGGACGTGCTCTGGCTTGGGGCTTGCACGCGCGTGGGCGAGGGCAGCTGCGAGCAGGGACGGGGTCTGGGCTGCGGCAGCCCCCGTGGGGCTGGAACTGTGCATCGGGAGGGCAGGGACCCACCCTGGCACAGGTTGGGCAGAAGAGGAGAAAATTGGTGGAAGGGCAAGGATTGGTTTCATCTGGGATTTTTTCCCTCACCTCCTCCTTTCCTCCCTTGCCTCAAGCAGGATGAAAAATCGTGATAGAGGCTATAGCAGCCTGTGGTAAAAATGCTTTGCTGGGACTGTATCAGCCAGGTTTGTTTCCAGGTGATGTGTCTGCATGTTCCATCTTTTCTGGGTGTAGGCAGAGTCCAGTGAGCAGACTGGGAAACAGACTTTACTATGCACAGTTCCATTCCTTTGCAGGAAGAACTTCCCTCAGCTTGATTAATCCTGTTCCTCTGTTCATCTGTCCCCCTTGACAAGATTATTGCCTCCCCTGTGGTGTATGACATCTTCCTACTCTCTTTCCCCAAAAAAAGAGGTCCCACACTTTCCTGGGAGCAAACATCCCCTGCTTTAAAACTCTTCTCCTTCCTCTGTCACTTTCCAGGCTTTCAATTACAGCCTGATTGCATTTCTATTGCTCTTGAATGTTAATTTTATTGACCTGTGCCAATCCCTGCCCTCCTCCCAGCTGAGGGACAAGCTTGAAAAGGATTATTCCTCTCGAAGGTGATGAAAAGTGCTCCTTGATTGCCAGATTGGCATCTCCATAACATTCAAGGTCTCTGCTGGGCCAGGGAGGTGGAGGAAAAAAGCTTGGGAACCAGGCCAGCTGCTTCCCACGTTGGATGAAGCATCATTAAACAGCCCCTTCCCTTCAGGCTTCAGTTTGTCTCTCCCTCTTATTAAAGGAGCTGAGTTTCTAAATTAGGAAGCCTAAGATTCTGCTGTTGAGATGTTCACGTTTAATTTATTTTGCACTCTACAGGAGCTGAAGTTCATCTCGCTGATCCTGACCTCAATCAGCAGGAAATGCAGACTTTTAAAAAGTGTTTGTGCCTTGTACTCAGCTTTGCTTATGTGGGCTGTGACAGCAGAGGTTAAAGCTGTGCTTTGTCTTGCATCTGTGGTGTGACTGGGTTGGTTCCTTAACGTCTCTGAGGATAAGCTTACATTGCATGAGTGAGAGGATTAGTTGGTGTTTGCACAGCTCTTCAGAGTTCCGAAGTGAGATGCGTTAAGGGCGATGTCAGCGACAGGATCTACTTGGCATGGAGCTGTTTCTGGCTGAGGGCCTGCCGTTGTGTCAGGTCTTGTTGGAGGCCCTGAGAAGCTGAATTCCTGGACTTCCCTATGCAAATTCCTTAGGCAAGGTGAGGTGGGTTAACCTCGGATGGCATCAGGTGCCCACCAAGCTGCTCTCTCATTCTGCCTTCTCTGGGCAGGGGAAGAAAACACAGAGAGAGCTTTTGGGTGGAGATGAGGACAGAGACCACTCACCAGTTACTGTCATGGGAAAAACAGACTCAACTTGGGCAAAAATAATTTAAATTACTGCAAATCAATACTGGAGTAAGACAGTGAGAAATAAAAAGTAAACCAACTTTCTTGCCTGGCTCAGCTTCACTCCCAGCTCTTCCACCTCCTCCCCAGGAGCACAGGGAGATGGGGGATGGAGGGTTGTGGTCAGGTCATAACACTTCATCTCCACTGCTCCTTCCCCACACCGTGCCCCTGCTCCAGTTTGGGGTCCTTCCTGGGGAAAACAGTCCACAAACTTCCCCATGGGTCTTTCCCACAGACCCTGGTTTACATCACTGCCTTCAATCCCTTTTAAATTATCAAGCACAAATAAGTAGTTAATGCTTTTGGGATGGGAATTTATGGCTTGGCACTTCTCCTGTGGTCCTTCTGCTGTTCAAAAATACCATGAATAGGGCAGAGCTGTTGTGTTTAGTATCACACCATCTGTGCATTGCTCCACTATTCCAAGAGTCTGTACTTGTAATCAAGGATTAAACTATCTTTGCAATTCATCCTAGTGGCATATGATAGCAAGCATAGATTGCTCCTAAATATTGCAGAAGATTGTGGAGCCTTGAGTTACTTTCTTCCAGCATGGTAGGAAAGACAGATATATTTGTCAGGCATTGAGAAAGTAATACATTTCAAAATTCAGAAAGTTCTAAAGATAAGATGAGTTCCTGAGTAGAGTTTGCGCACACTTTCCTTACATGGTTCTTTTCTTCTGTTCTAACGGAAAAAAAAAAAATACTTGTTTCAGCACATCATCACTAATATTTTATTTCTCAGTTCTTTTTATGTATAACAAAATACAAGATTAAAAAAACCATTTTATCATCTCTAAACCTAGCATAAACAAATGGGATTAGCTACTCACAATTTTGGATCCCTTTATAAATATCTGCTACACTTTTTCACTTGGGGACTTGGCGGGGGGAGTGTTTGTTTTTGGGGTTGTTTTGGTTTTTTAGATTTAACAGCTCAAGAAAATGGAAAAAAAAAGGAGGGGAAGGCATAAGAATGGATCTAAATGTAGCTGTCCTCCAAGGTTTTTTGATTTGTGTCAGGAAGGGGGAATGCAGTTTGCAGTGGAGATGGGCTATGTTCATCTCTGGCTTTGGCCGACTCTGTGGCCTTTTTCATGTCCTACAGGAGACATCTCTGCTTCCTCTGGCAGAGGTGACATGGTGGGCTACACTGTGGAGAGCTCACCTTGCTCCTTTTCCATTGCTTCTGTGCTGTAAGCAGAAGGTTAATACCTGGAAGATCAAAATAATTTTTCCAACCAGTCTTAGAAGTAGTAGTATGTGTTTAAAAACTTAATGATTTTCAAAGTGAAATAGAAAAAATTTCAGGGTAATACTTACACTAAATTTTTGGAGTCTTTTTAGTTTGTGGTTTCCTGAGTCATCCTTTACTAGAATGATGGCACTTTAAATGTATTCAATAATTATTACAATGTGAAAGATTTTAGCCTTTAGTTTGAGGAGTACTTACCTACTGTGAAGGAAACTAAGTGGTAATCTAATACTCTCTATCACTGATTTGTGTTACATTAAAATTAGGATCCCAGTAGCTGGAGCAAAGATAAAATATTGTATGGCCCCTTTTTCAGCCTCAGTTGCTGCTTTGCTTCTCAAGTGATTGTTTTCCTAGACGAGCTCGAGTAGCCAGCTTGCAAAAGTGCTGTTTCCAAAGGACATCCAGGATTCATTTTCTGGGACAGCAGCAGGTCCCAGAAGGTCGCAAAGCTCAGGCAGTGCCTGCTCACCAAACTGAACTCTAACTCAGATATGTTTGCATTTCTCAATTAACTTTTCAACTGCTCGTATAAGAGGTGTCAATGTTTTTAATTGCCTGTCATCCCCTAAGAATCTCTCCCTTAAACTTGTGTCCTTAAACTTGTGAGGGAAGTGCTCATGATAAACTTGTTCTTAGGCTGGCCCTGACTTTACATTTGCTAATAAGCAGGAACATCTGGCTGTTGCTGTCAAAGCCAATGCTAAACACTGGAAAAATGTCAAGACTATATAATTTTGTAGTGAAGTTTATCAGAAAAAAGGGTCTTAGGCACTTTTAAAGCTTCTTTAGAGGTTTAAAAAGCCCTCTGGCTAAGAGCCAACTTCAGCTTCTTTTTTTTTTTTTTTTGTCCTTACAAAAATTAATTTTTAATTTTTCCTCTTTTCTAGTAGTAGTCTCAGGAAAACAATTGGATTAAATTATTTTTTGTCTTCCTGGGAATTAATCTTGTGTGATCTGATAGTTTTTTATTAAAAACAGCAGAATGCTGGAGTAAAAAAGACTGTTTGCACAAGTCACAGACATACCTAGGCTGTCACAAATCTCCTCTTTGTCCACTCAAACATTTCTTTTTTTTTTTTTTTTTTTAATTTTTTATTTTATCAATATAACACAAAGTGTTGAGTTTGGTTGTTTGGTTNATTCTTAGATGGAGCAATGAGATTATATCAGTGGACACAAAGCAGAGGTTTTGCAAATATTGGTGAGTGATGAGACATTTGGTTGAATTTCATGTGACAGGAGGTCATCCGTGAAGGAAGAATTTTTATTTAAACACTTCTGAATTTCAGCATTAAAGGCAGGTTTCTGAGGTGCCATATACTCCCTGCTCACTACAGGCTGAAAGTTCCAGCATAAGATTCCCTGTTCAACTCCTACAGTCAGTCTTGGGACAGCCTCTGCTGTGTCCTCAGCTCCCAAGATAAACATCATCTGGACATTTATTCTGCTTTTAATTTTCAGGTGGGTTTTTATTAGACTCAGACCCCCTCGGTGCTGGGTGTGGTGCTGCCAGCAGGGTCTGCTGCCCTTCAGGAGGGATTTTACTGAACCTGAGCCTTGCTCCCAACTCTTGTGCCTTTGACACTTTGGGGCTTGTGCTCTCAGTGTGCTCTGGTCTGGGAGCCTCTCTCATTTCTGAAACAGCAGGAAAGAACCCTACCTTGACCAAATAAAATGGAAGTTCTCAGTTAGACTGCTCCTCTTTCAAATCTGGGTAAGAAAAATATCTGTATGTAGACAAATAGAGCTCGATTTCTTGAAGTGTCATCAGAGCAAAACAGTGTTGGGTAAACAGAGATGACAGAAAGAAATCTGAATGTTTTCTGTGGCATGCACAGTTAGACTCTGCAGTCTTGCAGGATTAATACAGTATCCTGCTACATGGCAAAGACTCAAGGCTTCTCCCACCCATGGATTCTGGCAGAAATGTTCTTTGGTGGGAGTAGGCAACAATGCCAAAACTCCTCTCCATCATTTAATCATTACTACTGCTTTACTTACACGAAGGTTCAGCATGAAAAGGATCCTCTTGCATTAAAAGACCTCTCCAGTGAAGTGTTACTGTTTGTGCTGAAGCTCAGATATGCAATGGACTTTTAATTCACAGCAGCAACAAAAAAATAAAGTACAGGCTTGTATCTTATTTGCAGTGTATCTTCCTGCCAGTAAAAAAAAAAAAAAAAANTTTCTGAAGCATATGTAACTCGTAAAATCTGAAAATTGCTTTGAAGCATTGGCCTTGTACAGAGCTACACTATGTAATTGGCTTTTTCAAGAAACCTCTGCATCATATGCTTTAAGGTATGTACTAAGTGATTTAATGGGGTATGTCATTTTTAATTACTGTGGAAGAGCTTTCATAAGTATAAAAATGCAAGTCATGTCCTTTTGGCATTACTGCTTCTAAAAGCAGTTTTATGTAACCTGCAGGAACCAGCACAGTATTTTCTTTATCCTCTAAGTGCATGATAGTTTTACATTTTTGTGATCTGCAGGATGGGTTCAGTGGATGATTTGTGGTAAATTAGACTTAACTGAGCTCTCAGAAAAACTGCTGCCAATATCTGAGTTTAAATGGTCTAAAATTAGCTCATCCAGCTTTACAATACATCACTGTCTTAGAAGCATTCCGGTTTTCTCCACCCTCTCAATGCCATCTAATGCAGCATAATCTCTGCTAACAGGAGGGAAAAAGCCATGTCATTGTGATTGCCCCATCTGTGCCACAGCTGCATCTGAGTCCAGTGGCCATCTGTGGAAAATAATTGATTTTTTTCTTTTTCTCTTGATATTGAGTTCTCAGCAAATCATTAGAATTTAAAAATGACATAAAACCTCTTTATAGGAGAAGGTGATTTGCTTTGAGAAAGTGTCATGTGCAATTTAACCTGCAGTGTATTGTAATTGATGTTGGCTGCCTTTGACAGTTATTTCATGATTTTCTCCTCTGTGCCTGTGCTCTAGCCCTGCATGCAGAAAGGAAGCTGATGCCTGACAAAGGAGGAGCTGCTGTGCTGTTCTCGTTGCAGCCTCCAAGCATTTGAATGGTTTTATCCATTTCTGAGTTTGAAAGTAATCCAGCCCACAAAATGCAGTGAGAAGTCCAGCAGCTGACAGCAGGTTTGTGGGTTTAGTGGGAACAGCAAAACACTGAAACATTGTACTCCAGAAAGGAGCCCAGCACAGGAGCAGCCGGGTAAAGCTCTGAAGCTTTGGGTGAGTAACAGATTAGTCAAATTTAAATGTGTGGGAAAGGTCCCAACCAACAAAGAAACCTCTTAGCACTTAGAGGTAGAAGCACAACTTCCATCAAAGTTGGAGCTGGACATCTCCCACTAGAGCTGGTCTTTCATCATCTGCAACACTTCTAACAAAATTTGAACGTTTCCAGTGCTTTCTAGTGTTTAAAAATGTGTGAAGTAGATGGTGTCACCTGTTTCATTGTATCAGTGGGGGACAACTTTCAGCATAAAGTGAAACTGTGGAAACACCCTTGGAAACAACAAGGTCTGTTCCTCAGCAGAGGACTAGTTGAATGGCAGCTCTTTAGCACTGAGTTAGTTAATGCTTTTCCTTTAATGAAAATTTAGCTTTAATTTATAATTTCCCCCATTATTTTTTTCTTTTCCTTGGCTAAGATTAAAGTGCTCCCTCTGCACCCAGGCAAGATGGGATGGCTGTGTCTGTGTCCTTGCTCCAGCCAGCCATGGACCTGCTGTCCAAGCAGTCCAGTGGAACAATTCACCTCTGGGGGACATCAGACCCTGCACAGCAAGGCTTTGCTTTTGCCCTTTCCCTTGCTCAAAATGCTGCTTGTCCCAGCTTCTGCCCTTGGCTGCTGAGGAGTCCTGTTCCATCCCTCTTACTTTCTTGGCAGAGCAAAAATTACAAATACAGTTTTCTAGCTGAAATCAGATGACATGATGGTGAGTGGGTGTGTATATATGAATATAGATAACAAGATATATTTATATTGGTGCCTTACATATTTCAGTGGCTTCTGGTTGCAATGTCAATATTGGCTTTCTTCCTTCTACAGGAATAAACATTAGAGAAGCCACAGAAAACAAATCAGAAAGAGACTCTGAAGTTCATTCAATGCATTTGCTTCACTTAAAGTAGACACAAGTCTCCTGAAAATGATCTTGCTTGAGCTTTGGTAAGCCTCGAAATGCCCCTGCTTCAGCTGTTGTTTGTGTTTACACATTTATTGTGGGAAAGAGGATAGACAATGTTGCTAAGGAGAAGGGACTGGGAAGTCTGAAGCCATAGGAGCAGCATGTGGTGAAACTGGAGACAGGGTTGCACTGTCCTTGCTATTTGATGGTAGAGCCTGGACTGGACACACAACAACCACTGCATCTTACCTGGGCCAGGGGAGGATAAAGAGGGAGAAGGAGTGCTTGGACAGGTAGGAGTTGTTGGTTCTCTGCTGCTGTTTGCTTTTCCTGGTTACCTGAACCTGTTTATGGCAAGTGATGTGTTGAGAGCCTCAAATTAACTGAATGCTTTCACCTTCCTTTTTTATGAACCTCACATTATAGAAATTGTTATTCTGCAAAAGCTGTGACATGATTATAAAGAAAGCTGTGCTGATGTAACCTGATGTTTCCTTTCCTAATGCTATTAAAAATATCCAGGCTTTTATGCCTTAATATAAGCTTTCACCTTGCTAATACTGCTTATTCTCTTAGACTGAATAGGAAGCTACAAGTGCTGAATTGTAACCTCATTGAAGATGAGGGAAACGGAGAAAAAAATTTTGATAGAAGAATAGCAGTCAGAAAATTCAATTCCCTTTTAATGGGATTTTAGTTGTGTTCTGAATATGCTTCAAGTTTAAATTCAGCACTTACAAAGCTCATATTACAAATGGGTTGAATTTTCAGTGAAGGAATATGTGTGTTGTCTCCTGAAGCACCCCGTGTGGTGCGTGCAGAGAGGATTGAGTGTGTAATTGTTTATTTACATAGGTGTCTGTGGGATTTAGAAGCATCACAATATGTTCAGAGCCCATTTGTATTGTAAAGAGTGTGTTTGGGGTTATGTTGAAGGCACGTTAGATTAAGAAAACTAAAAGAACCTGTAAAGATGCTGCTATTCAGGGAGATGAATTTACATGAGCTGTAGTCACAGCCATACAGTGGTCTTATCTGCTGTAAATAATCAAGCAAACTTATTAGTTTTATTTCCTTTTTATCTCCAGACTCTATTTATAATTTCTCCCACAATGAAGTCATAAGAAAGGAAAAGAGAGAGCTTGAGCTTTTGGTAAAAAAAAAAAAAAAAAAAAGGAGAAAAAAAAGAAAAAGCAATACTTATTTCTCTTCAGCCCCCTTCAAATATTGTCTCTCCTAAGTAACAAAGAAAATACCAATTCAGATAATCAGTGAATTTTAAAATAGGTAGCATCTCCAAATAGACTCTGTTTTACTGTCTAATAAAATAATTCCAATCTTGCTGAATTGTTTCCTGTGTAATATAATAGTGACTCTTGGGTACTTTCATTGGCTTTGCAGTGGAGCTGATTACCAAGGGCTGTTCTAATGTGTTTCTAGGGAGTTACCAAGTGACCCACAGCAAAAATTCTATTACCTCCTGCGTGTCTCAAGCAGGAAAAATACAAAAAAGGAACACATTTAAGATACAGACTGTGGATAGAATTGTTACAAAATTCTCAATACGGGCCACTGTTTCTGCTGTCTCTTTGTGTCACAATCTGCTCTCATGTGCCTTCCCACCAGCAAAGCTGCTGCATTCCTGCTCTCCTTCAGGCCAGGAGGGGATTGCTTCTGCTGCTGCACTCAGTGGGTTGCAGAGTTTCAGCCAAAGCATCAGCACAACTGTTACCAGGTGTCATTCATCCATAATGCCCAGGATCAGCTCGGGTTAGTCCTCCAGTGAGTTTCCCTCTGGCGAGGGTGCCCTGGACAGCCAGGTACAAACAGTTTAAGCAGACAGGACAGCTGGGGATGGTGAGGTGACCTGCTCTGTGCTTGTCCCTGCACCCATGTGTGGGGTCCCCCCTTTTTTTACAGTATCAGACTTAGAGATCAAGAGCTGGAGCCCTGAGAATGAGGCTGTCTTGCACAGACCAATTTTTATTTCACTGAGCTGTTGTTGTTCTGGTCCTTTGGTGAGGCTTATTCAGCAGTGCTGTGGAGCAGGTGGAAAAGAAGCTAATGTGTTATGGATTATCTGACACGTTCAGCTGCATCTTTTATTCCCAAGGAACAAAAGTCATTCCACAAGAACAGGAACTTCTTTTAATTAACCATCAGAGGTAAAGAAGCCTCCACCTCCTCCCCAGGAGCTAAGTTGTCAAATCAAACCAGGGCTGGTTGATCTGCTCTCTCTGGTTCTGATAGTTCTGCTCTCATGGTTCTGGTACAGATCTGTGGGTGGTGAAATCAGAGTTAAATCCCTTTTACATTGATTCAAAGCAGAGCTTGGAACCAGGAACTTGCAGAAGAAAAGCTTCATCCCTGCATTTCACAGTAATGTGGGGCGTGGATTTCTCTGTCTCTAGGTAGAATTATCTCTCTTTTCTACTTTTCTGTTACTTCCATTTTCTACTTTATTGCAGAATACTCACATAGCTATCACACTAGAATTATTAAAATGGCTCTTAAGATAGACATTAGGAATCAGAAAGCCTGACTCTGTTCTTGTCTGGATTTATTTTAGTCTTTCCACTTGTATTTAAAAATAAATCTGAAAAAACCCCTAACAAAATGCAAGTGTGTTGTCTCTGGGCAAATATCATATTGAAGCCTATTTAGGTGGCTATCCCAAATCTTTGCTGCATATGGGGTCCCTGACTAAGGGATACAAAGGATTTAAGCTGAAAGAGAGTAGATTTAAGTTAGATGTTATGAATCAATTCTTCCTTGTGAGGGTCATGAGGCTCTGGAACACATTTCTCAGAGAAGCTGTGGATGTCCCTTCCCTGGAAGTGTTCAAGGCCATGCTGGACAAGGCTCTGGGCAACCTGGTTTAGTGGAAGATGTCTCTGCCCATGGCAGATGTGCTGGAACTAAATGGTCTTTAATTCCTATCTAACCAAAACCACTCTGTGGTTCTATGATGATTTCAATGAAATATAGGCAGGAGAGGATGAGTCACATGAGTTCTGGTGTCCTTCACAAATATTAGTAAGCTATTATTCTTCTGTGGTTGAGATATTAAAATCTAATGTGACTCTAGGGAAAGCTAAGGAAGGAAAAATAATGCAGCTTCTCAAATAGAATAAATCCAAGGTGAAAACTGATAGCTTTGCCTCAGGAATACAGTAAGTGAAATCTGGTTTAGAGTAGCATTTTAGACTCAAACTTCTTTGGTAAATTAACAGAGTGTTGCTAGCACATGGCTCTGTTATGATGTGCCATCAGTGAGATGTGTGTTTACCTCCCAGTAATGACTATACCTGTTAGATTTATTAATAAAAACTCATCCACACAGTTAGGGCTTATTAAATCTGAGCAGGACAGCTTAGGGTGCATTGGGCACAAAGGGAAAATCTGGCTAGACAAATTCCAGGGCAGTTCTCACTGCAATTTGCACTCTGCCCTCAGTAAGAATTTGGCAACACCTGAAGTCTCAGAGGGTGTGTGCAGGTGTATCAGAGGGCAGTGGAGATCAGCTCTGCATCTGAAAGCTGCTTAAGGATTGTATTGATGGGATGTGAGAAATTACAAAATACAAACTGGATTCTCTAGGAGCTGCAATGCTGTTTATAAGAGAGTGTTATTAAACTATCTGTTTTCACTAAAGTGAGCATGTAGAAGTGGATTACAAGTGCAGATCTATATGATTGCTTGTCATTGCTCTTAAGCAGTGGTTAATTTCAAAATGCACTGCACAAGCCTCTGCCTGTGGATTTAATCTTCAGCCACACCACTGATTTAAATATTTTCTCCCAGAAAATGGTGAGAGATCTACCTATGTAGGAATAGGAAAAAAACAATCCTCCTTCCTTCTTATACACATGCACACAACACTCATACAGCCAGAGGTGCAATAATCCCTATTCAGCTGCCAGAGCTGGTGGGAGAGTAGTGGTGGCCCCAGGCAGAGGTTAAGGGGCAAGTACAGGGAATGACTCCTTGTGTTATCTGACACAGCTTTGTGGGGGCTCCGTGGAGCCCTAAGTAATTGTTATCTGACCCTTCCCTTTGCTGGAGCAGGCTTTAAATCCCCAATCAATAAAAGGAAGTTGCACCTTGGCTTTGGATGAATAATGCAGCAATTTTGCAGCACAGTGTAGCCACTGAAAGGCTGCAGTTTATGATTCAGGGGTGGTCAGACTCTCACACTTGCTCTCACAGGCCTGGCTATGTGCACTGCTGAAGTTCACAGGAGTTTACTACACCTCCATGGCGAGCTGAACGTGGGGAAGGTTATTATTCTGCTGACTTCCCCGTGGCTCTGGATGAATGGGTGTGCCCCAGTTGGGATGTTAAAGGTACTGGGAGCCACGCTGTGTTGTGCAACCTGCGAGATCGTTGCATAGGGAAAAGCTTTGTACAGTACTCAGTCCAAGAACACAGAGTGAGCAGAGCTGATCTCTCCAGGCAGCTCTCTTGCCCTCAGCACTCCTGAGCTTTATTGCAGCTCCAATCTGAGATGTGAAGATGAAGATAGGAGCTGCAGTCACAGTTACAGAACTCCATTTCCTGGAAAAGTTTATGGAGAGGGAAAATCACAGCACCATGCAACACCATGGGTGTGCAAGGTATGAAGTGACTGCCCCAAAGGTGTCGTGGTGGCAGAGCAAAAAGTTAAAACACTGAGGTAGAACTATGGAGATTTTCACTAGAGCAAGATGAACATTTTGCACTAGGTTAGCAGTCTCGTTAGCAGTAAAAGATGTGGACTTGTCAAAACTTCAGTGTTTCCTAGAAGCACACCAGCTATGTTAAAGTAAGTGTTAGAAAAGATCCTAAAGACCAGGATGAATTTTTTGTTATTTTGTCCTGAGCAAGAGACTGTCCCAGTGGCCAAGATTTAATCTAGGAGCTGTAGAGGGCAAGTTCACATTTTTGCTTTTTCCCATTCAGTCTGGGTGCTTGAATGTGTGTTTCTCTCATCCCAAGCAACTGGGAATTTTGGCCTTTCACTGTTTCCAGGCACTGGCTTCATCAGCATTCCTTATTAAATGGACATGGAAGTATCATTGGAGTCATTAGAGTTTAAAAGGGTGAAAATCCCTACTTTAAATTTTTAAATTCTATAAGTACATAAATGGATGAGTTGAATTTTGTCCTGCTTTTACTAGGAGAAAAATGCTTTGAGAGTTAAAAGCCATCTGTAATTAAGGATAAATAAGTCATGGCCAATTTATTAGACTTGCTCTTTTTTTGTGAGACAATTGTCTTTTAGATTTTCTTTCCTCTCTCTGGTGTGCTGATCCTGGCATTGCTGTTATATATTGCTATTAATGGCAATAATATATAGCAACACTTCACACATAGCATGGGAAGACAGCAGTGTGAACCAGAAAAACACATCAAGCCAAGAAGTGTTTCAGGTATTTCCCCAGCCCTTTGTTGTTGTTCTGTGTATTCCAGTGTGCTGTTGTGTTTTGGTTTTGGTTTTTAAGCACTGAGTGTGCCAGAGCTTGCAGTTTGTCTGATGAGCCCATTCCTGATACAGCACCCAATAGACTGGGTGGTGATTTATGTTGGGAAAAATTCCTAACATAATGATAGATCACTGAATCCCTCCACTTGTGACTTATCTTGTATCTCTGGAAATGGACAGACTGCAGCCTTCCCTAATGAGTAAAGCACAAGAATCTTTTCCTGAGATGGCATTCAGCTATTTCACTCAAAAATAACCACAAAAAATACACTTAGGTTACATGGAAAATGGAAAGCTTTAAGTTTTAAGCAGCCTCATCTGCTAGAACTGACCTAAAGGACTCTCTGGAAGGTTTTGCTGCACATGCCCAGCTCACCAGATGATCAGCAGCCATGTATAAAGGGGGAGAAATTGTGCCACCAGCTTTCTGGGGTTTTAGCAGGCTGAAAAATAACAAAATACTTTCATTGCAGCAGAAGTAAATGAAAATCCAGGAATCTGAGAAGACTATTTTAGTACTGTTCCCATACTCACGTGGGCTTGAAAAGCCCAAGTTTCTGGGCAGCTGCCAAGTGCAGGTAATGAAAGGTTGTTTAGCACTTGGGAAGTGTACAAAGCAAATTCTAAACACCAGTTACATTCTGCTGTCCAAGTCACAAGACTGCCTAGAGAATTGCTGGTGATAAATGTTCACAATTATGGCATAGAAATACCATCAGGAATTTAGGGTGGAACAAGGCAGGGCCACCCTGGACTAATTACATGGACTCCAGGAGAGGAGAAACTTCCTTGAGAGAGAAGTTTTGAAATAGACACATTTGACCAGAGAAATGCTGACTGTGTAGTAAGGAATACTTTCACATAAGCCTGCAGGAGGATAAACTTACCAATTCCAGCTTGGAAAGTGTGCTGGATCACTGACAGAGCCACTGCATCTGACTGGAAACTAAAGCCCCTTCTCACTGATGTTTCTGCTCTCTGCAGTACTTTGCTTAAGTCACTTAAGCATCTGCAAGAAGTTTAGTGGTGCATGAGATGAGGAAAGGTTCAATACATGTGAATAGGTCCAACTGGGCTTCCAAGCCAGATTTTTTCCATGCACAACAGCACCAAATTTGGGCAACAGCCAGAATGTCACACTAAGTTCTTTTATTTGTCCTCCTTATTTTTTTATTAGCAATTCCAGGATAATCTGTTGTTTCAGACTAATTTTACTACCATTTTGCAGGATTAGTGAAAGAACCAATGTAACAATCAGCTAAAGACACTGAAACACTTGAGGTCTGATTTCCATTTGCACCTGGGGAGTGGATGTACCATGTCTGTACAGAAACTGCACAGGCTGTAGATAAAATATAGCAACATCTGAACAGAAGGCATCCCTTATCTTCACGAGTTGCCTTAATTAGCCTGGCGTAGAGTTAAACTGCCTTCCCTGCAGAATGAAAGTTTCTGCTCATTTATTCTTTGTTTTCTGAATACTGCTGAAGTCTTACCATTTATTTAAATGTGGAGTTTCTTTCCCCAAAGAGTCTTGAAGTGTTTATGCTTAATGCAGGATGAGAGACAGGTCAATGAGTTAGGAGACTATTCCTGGGGAGAGGGAAGAACTTTTCTAGGCTGTGACAACACAAATTCTGTAGGGTATTTTGTAAGAAAGCAGAAAAGCTAAAGAAGGAGGTGCAGGATGATTAAAGAGAGGTGTGAATGAAGGAATCACAATGAGAAGAGAAGGGGGAGCAAGGTGATACATGAAGCCACAGAAACAAGGTGCAGGAGCTAAATCTGAACTGGTAAAAAGGAAGTCAGACACACAAATTTATCCCCTTGCCAGGACAGTAAATTGGACACTGTCATGTTGGTGCAACAGAGCAGCTCTAAATTCTCACAGGCAGGATTACACTGGAGAAGTGACCAAAGCAGGGGCTGCTGCTGAGGGTGGAAAACCACAGGACCTGCAGAGGAAAAGACAGAACTTGTGTTCAAATGGTTGTATTCATGTTAGCAATTCAGTTACTTATCTCTTATGAAGTCACTTTAGAGCCACCTGTAAGTCCTTTGAATATGATTGACAATTACTGTGACTATTTGCTTTTCCTTCTTGGGGATTGTGAAATTTTAATCAAAATTACCTCAGTATAGTAAGTGTGTAAAAGCTGAATTCCTAATGGTTTTTTCCCCAGCACTTTTACAATCTGATCAATCTTTAATAATGAGACTGAGCTGAAAAAAAAACCAACCCAATTTTCTACTCAGACAATGCAATTTCATCAGAAATGAATCATCTTAAGTGAATACATTGATTTAGATTAAATTTGATGGGAAAATATCAAAATGAATAATTTTACCTTATTTCTCTTTGGCAATGTTGAAATATTTTATATTGGCATTTCATTCATTTAATTTCAACTTCTATGATATTTACATTATTTTGGTATTCCTACACTATTGCATATAAGAGTTTCAGTGATTCAAACCCTGTATGTTTGTTATTTGCACTGAAAATAAATGTCAAAATGTTGGAATTTCCCGTGGGATCAGAATTCCACTTTCTATTTACAATAAAATGTGTAAAGAAATACAGTACTCCAGAGTAAGTCTGACCTTAGTACTTCTCAGCTCTGGAATGCCAGGCAATCTAATATATGTATCAGGATTGTGTAATAAGTTTTCTGAATGATTTATGCCAATCACATTTTCATTATTTCCTCACCAATACTGGCAGTGGTAATTCCTCGTACACTAATGCATTTTTTCCATCCAGCTAGATACAACTTATGTGAAATAAACCTCCAAGAGTCTCCTTGGTGCATGGCTTCCAGCTTTAAGGGCTGCTCAGATATTTCATCTTTTTTTGCTGTATTAGGTCTAATGCTGGTCAATTTATGATTTCAATCCCCAGTATTATCATTGATACTTATTTTATAAAATGGTCTGCAGTGTTGACAAGCTTCAATCCATGCAGGGATAATGGCAACTGTCCTCCTGTGCTTGCTCATAAACTTGATCTGAAAGTGATCAATGAGATGGTGAAACTTTCTTTAAAACACCAGAATGACACTTAAAAAGATTAGAAGGGATTTTTTTTTAATTAAGCACATAACCAATACTCATGTAAAGCAAGATAGCTTCAGCTTGTGCTGAGGAAGTAATTAACACATCAGGTGAAAGTTCACCTCTGCAAATGGTGTTCCTGAAGGTAAGGGAAACTGAATACATTCTAAGTTTGTTCATCTGAAAGATACCTGTATAAAAATTGATTGATTTGACACTTTCCTGAAACAATTACAGTTGCCATTTCCATGTATGGCATAAACTATTTCATCAGCTTGTCTGCTGGAGAAAAACTTACACAAACCCTATGCAGAATGCACTCTGAAATTTAATATACGTAAACTTCTTGATTAAAAATTTGAATTTGGCTGTCTTAGTTCAGGTCAGATTACCCTGTCCTAAAGATGTAGGTTTTGATCTCTTAATAAGCTATCTCCTCTCAAAACATTGATAAAGAGCTCAGAGAATAATACTGACTTCTATTCTGTTTCATTGGCCCCACTGGAGTCTCTTATGCACCTGTTCTCCTCCTTATAGGAAATACTTGGAAACTCAGTGCAGTAAATGTGAGGAGGCTTACACAAAGGAGAGATGGTAACCAGAGTTCCAGAGTAGGCTGTACTGAACTCTCTAAACCTAAAGCCACACACAAAGTAAATTATCTTCTTATCAAGCGAATCTGCTGGTGAGCTGAAAACCAGGATTTTTGTATTTAGTTTCTCAAATGCAAACTTGAGATGTTTGCTGATGCCTGCTGAAAATTTCCAGAGCCCCTTGTGCATCCTACTCTACCAGAAATACTGCATGGAACCTGTTTGTAGAAACCCTGGGGGGAAAATGCTGATCAAAACCTCTGAAATTCTGTCAGAAACTATGCAAAGTATCAGCATAAATGATATCAGCATAATATTTTTTTTTTTGCTGTTTCTGTTATCTAATAAGTCCAGTCTAAAAATCTTAAATGTATCTGGTTTTCTCTAATCAGAATATTCTTACCCCATTGTGGTCTGCAGGGTAGGTAATCTCCTGTCCAAGACAGAAATATTGCTCTGGAAAAGAAGTGTTTCTGGCCTCTTCTAGGCTCATGTTTTGGACTCTACTTTCTCTTTATTTCAGGGTTTTTCCACTGACCAGGGACATCACAGAAATTCCTTTACACTGAACAAGTCCAACAACTCCTTGAACAACCCTCTGTGCTCCTCGGTTCTTTCCTGCTGGGCTGAGCTGGGTGAGTCCATTCTGTCTTGGAGAATGGCTGTTTTGTGAAAACCTGTTCCTGAAAAATGTATTTACTGGATTATAAACACGTTACCTTAGATTTTGTGCAATCTGACAGCCTGATCTCATGGCAACAACATTGCAGGAATGTGGGTTAGTAAAGATTTTGTGTTGTCAGCTTTTAATATCATCCTTAGAATTTTTTATTTATTTTTTGCAGCAAAACAGGGTAATATATGTCACTATGCTTCAGATGTAATATTTAAGAACATTTTCAAGAAAGTTTTAAAAAAAACCTGCCACCTCTCTAAAAACAACCTGCCTCCAAATTCAGGCCACGCACTTGTTTCACATGGAGAACAATTTACAGCCTACACCCGCACATTTCCTTTGGTTGTTTGCCAAACTAACCCATCCATTCCACCTCTACAGACAATCCACGTTTGACCTGGGGGTCCCAGGTAGCCCTTGGGGTTCTGCAGACAGGGAGCCAACCACTTGTTAGAGTGTTGTTTTCTTTGCCAAGCAGAGTTTGAGCCCCATCCTCTGCTGGCGAGCTTCCCCCGACTGCAGCACGGCCGTGCTGCCCGTGCCGTGGGGCAGTGGCTGACAGTGGCAGTGACAAGGCACAGAAGAAAAGCCCCTGCTCTCTGGAACCTGCTGTAGCAACAGATTAATGTATGTTAAGTGCATAATTAGTGAGGCAGATCCTGCAGAGGAATCATTCGTGGCCTTTGCTGAAAGGATCTGTCTTGTGGGGCTGATTGAATAAAAGGCAAGGGATGCACTTCATAAAGGAAAAAGCAGAGCTGAGGTTGGACTGGCAAGCACAAAGGGGGCAACAGATGAATTCTGAGAAATCCTCTGGGGCAAAGCGTGAGGATAAATGAAATAAAACATACACAGACACAGGGAGGGCAGAGGCATAAAGGCCTGGGGTTTGTGAGGAGGGGAGAATGATGTGGATGTGACTGCTGCTGGGTATGGATTGAGGGGGAACATTGCAGCTGTGGGATGAGGTGTGCTGGAGAAGTTGTCAAGAATCAAAACAGCCAAAGGACAGACAAATATTTTAGCCACAAATTTTTGAAGGAAGATCACATACTTTAAAAAAACCCCTCAACTGTGGTGGAGAAAAAAAACAAGGGAAGTCTGAGCTAAGGGCAGTTTGGATATACCACAAGGATGATTCCAAAGTCCTGAGAGTGCACTGAGACAGGGAACCTCAATGACAGGATAAATGCTTTATTTTTCTCATGCAAGCTGTCATAAATAATTACACTTAATTTATAGTTTTCATTTGAAGATATATTCAGTAGTTCTCAAAAGACACTCCTATGTCCAAAAGCACATTCCAAAAGCTCTTACCCCTCCGGTAGGAGTAATTGTTCTCTTTTGTAACTTATAAAAACATGTTTGGCCTCCTCTCATATCTGCCTTTGGTACACAAGCTTAGCAGATGCAGACATTCCCGTGCTGTTTGTTCCAGCAAGGTGAATTATGATTATAACACTGGAGATGAGCATTTGACAAGGTTTTTCTGCAAGTCACCGTGAGGTGCTTTAATGATTTTCACTCTTTAAGTTTTTATTGTATTCAGCTGGATTTTTTTTTTTTATAGCCTTTGATTAAAGTTCAGAGGGAAGATGAATTTAAAAGTCTTCAAGTTTGTTAGATGTGCTACAGCTTGCCAGTCACCCTGCCAAAATTTTCCACTGTGTACTTCTTATAGTTCTGCATGGTCTAAATTTAATTGACTGTAGATGAGAAGCATTATTACAGATCTGTCATTGCAGCCACTCTTCATATGTTTCACTAGCTGGAATGAGCAGTCACTGGGTTTGTTTCCGACCTAATTCATAATGATGTAAAGCAGCAGTGATTTCACAGAAGAAGAAACAGATTTATCTGGTGAGAAGGGCAGAACTGGGCTCAGTGCTGCTCCAGCAGTGCTCATTTACAGGTGAGTGGAAGAGTAAAGTCCATTGTTAAAACACTAAATTTCAATTTTGTGGGAACAGAGGTATATTATATAAGCTGTTCAGTTGATATAACAACATAATTCATCATTTTATTTTGCTGATTCTATTAAGACAATATGAAAAAAAAGACAATAAGCTGGGCTTTCCAGCCTAGCCCCTCCTTAGGATACTGAATAGTGTCACTAGAAGCAAAGTTCTAAAGATCAAAGAATGGACAGAGATGTATTTAACATGCCACCTTATACAAACTGGTAATGTTATTTTGGTGTATTGAAACATTATCATTCCAGCAGCCTCATTTTAGTAAGTTAAAGTAAACTAATTTATATGTGGATGTCCGGATTTGTCTGCACATTGATTTATCAAGTATATTTGTTTATTAAATCCCCCTTACTGATAACAAACAATTACTACCTCAGGTAATTGATTTAAAACATGAGGGAGACTATTGCCAGCTGACCCTGTGCCAAGAGTTATAGTACAAATTAATACAGACCAGGAGTCTACGTGCCTTGTACTTGCTCCACCAGATCAATATGTGAAGTAAGACTGGCATCCACCAGGGTTGTTAACAGGGTCTTTAATAGGATCTTGTTGGGAATACAAATGTACAGCACATTGCTGGTGGGATCCTTTTTTTTTTTTCTGCATATAATTTGTACTAATAGCTGACTTTGGGAGAACAGAAGGCACTCTGATCTTAGTGGGAGCACACACAGAGAAGTTGAGACTGTGATCTTGCCTCTATTAAAATTGATTGTCATGTGATGGATTTGGTCTCTCTCTAATCTGGGACAATCTCAAAAATTCCTGAGAGTCTTCCTGCAAAATGCAAATGTGATGTTGAAATGGGAAGCCTTCTGTGCACAGCCATTAGCAGTATTTTCAGGCAGGTAAGATAGGAAGAGACAGAAGTTAAGATGGACTGAGAGACCTTAAAAGAAAGCCCTCATCAGAGCAGAAATGTCCAGCTTCCTGTCAACACCAGCAGTTAAATAACTCAGAAGCTTTTCAAACAATTGCTTGGGCTGGAGACAGGAGCTGTGACATCTGTGCTGTCAATTAAAGCTCTGTGCAATCACTGGAGAAGGACAAGGACAAACACTTGTTAACAGGGTATTGAATATGAATAGTCATCCTCTGCCCTCACAAACTGAAAGTAGTGGGGAGTGATTTACTGCTGAGGAAGAGAGGCAGTCATGGCATGACATGGAATGTTGCTTTTCCAAATCAGATTTTCAATATTATTGTATAAGTATTATTAAATTAATCACTGAGAGTAAGGGGTCAAATTAAGGTTTGGAGCTTTCTTCCTTAATTACTTAGTTTCCTTCCTAGTTATGTCAATAGCTTTTACCTTACTGAGGACAGTAAAAAGTTTAATTGTATTTATAGGGTTGTTTCATCCAAAATAATAAAATGTCACAACTTTATTTAAGAATTTGGGCTTATTTCAATAGTCTGTACATCATATCTTCCTGCTGGGTTGTTTCTCCTACTTGGAATATTTCCATTTGACAGAATATTTCCAATACTATGTTTGCAAATTGGGATTTTCAAAATGTAGTCCAAATTCAGAAGACTCAGACTTGTCTTTTGACAAAATTTGTACCTTGGGACTCCTTGGACTTTCTGAAGGACAGGCCAATTCTCAAACATTTCCAGCAATAAGGATGTTCAGCTCACTTTAGATTTTTTGTCCTATAAAAACGTGTTTTCTACCATTTCTTGTACTAATGGTTTGTTGTTTTTTCACAAGAGTGCTCACAGACGGCAAAGTTTAACTAATAAACATGCAAATGTGTTCACAGGAAGGTTCGTGCCAGAAATATTTATGGGTCGATGTTCTGCTCCTGACTGAGTAAATCATGGTGGCTGCTTTAACTTTCTTCCTCTTTTCAAATTTGGTAACCAATGACAGAGCAGGAAAGGGCTGGGTGAGAGGAAGGTTGTCAGTCCAACACCCACAGCTGGAAACATTAAGACAAAAGCCCCTCTGACTTTTCCCCGGCCAGAACTCTACGTAACATGAATTTTGTTGACAATTTTAAATAGCCAGTTGAAAGAAACTTGACTCATGAGTTATTAATATGCAAGTAATTTGGGATTTTTTAGAAAAATCTGCAGTGGCAAAATAGTATTTGGAAGGGGTTTTGTGCAAGGAAGTTTTTTCCAGTTCTTTTAACTGAAAAAAATTAGGGAGCAAAATGTCTAATAGTGAAGCTTTATGGAATTGTGCTTCTCCATTTCAGGTTCAGGGATCTTAGATGCTTCTCACTTCTCTCAATGGTGTCCTTCATTTTCTTTCATTGCCTCTTTCTCTCCTGCCTCTTGGTCTTTGAAAGACATAATACCTCTAAACCAGAACGTTTTACATGTGAAATAGTCCCACTCACTTGTAGACTTTGAGTAATAAGAAAAGAAATTCAAAGATGCATTCAAAGAATAAGAAAAATAATTTGAATTGTGTTACTTTCCTCTGTTCCCCTTCCACTGGCAATGTTCAGCATTGATTTGAAAGGCTCAAGGTGTGGGTTGTGTAAGCCAGTGCCAGTGCC
The DNA here is from genome assembly GCA_013398275.1 of Promerops cafer. Taxonomy (NCBI): domain Eukaryota; kingdom Metazoa; phylum Chordata; class Aves; order Passeriformes; family Nectariniidae; genus Promerops; species Promerops cafer. Next base: position 740,521 of record VZSE01013760.1, read on the forward strand.
AGGGTCACCTCCCCTGTCCTCAGCCAGCAGCTCCCACATCCCTTGTGTTCTGTGTCCCATGTCACCTGTGTGGGCGTTGCTTTTGAGCCTAAATCTGGCTCATGGACTGGGGCAAAACCCTCCCTCATTTGTCCTGCTGTGAAGACAGAGCTTAAGCTTAGCTCTCATGTTTCTCTTCTGCCAGAGACAGAAATAAAGTATATTTCAGAGTTAGCTGGGAGACTATTAAGATTGGTTAGTTGAACCCATGTGATATCCTCTACTACAAACACAGACCTTCCCTCCCTCAAAATAAAATGAGTCTTAACATCTGTATTGCCAAACATTAAAATACCCTGCAAAGAACTTGAATGTTAGGTCCATGTCCCTAAAGTATTAGAGAAATTTGGGTCAAATCCAACATAATAAATCTAAATGCCATTGGGAAGATCTAGTTAGATTTTATACTTTTGTAAAGCATCTTTTAATTCTGAAAAAGCACATGGCTATTATTACTTCTCTCAGCAGTTGTGTTTACAGCAAAAAAAAGTTTAATTTGTGTGTGATACGGAAACAATGAAGAAATCAAAATATTTAAGATCTATTTAGACTGCAAAGCAGGCCAAATGGAAAGATACCATTGCTGTGACTGACCTACAGAGGACTTGTTGACAAAGAAAAATTGGTGTGCTGATGCTTATTCTGTCAAATGATAAAGCACAGACAGAAGACAAGGCTGAAAGCCCTTTTGGTAAATACACAGCTAAATGCCTCCCAGACCTGCCTCAAGCATCCACTTTTGCTGCCTTGTGATTTGGTAGGGCTGTCTATAGATCCAGCTCGCTCAAAGATTTTTCATTTAAGTGTCAGTTGCTGTGGTAACAGCATGAAGAGCAGATCAGATGCATGCCAGGACCAGATGGGTTTCTCTAAGAACTCCACATACATGGACAGTTGGTGGTGACCCAGCTCCAGAAGGTTACCCACACAGATTTGTACTGCAGCTGGCTTGGCATTGCCTTCTCCAGGGGTCTGGACCTTGCCTCTGAACCCCAGGGGTTCTCTTGAATTTGCAGCCTTGGGCTTTCATCAGAAGCTCATGGACTTCCCACAGAGGAAATGATGGCAAATTAACAGAAGTGATGGAGTTCCATACCCTGATGTTTATGCTGCCTCCTCATTGTCAAGGGCTGGGCTGAGCCCAGTCCTGAGCTCTGTCAAAATGTTGAGTAATTATTACGTGATAATCACACACTGCAGTTTCTCCCAGGCTTAATCTGATTTCTGCACTGTAGTTGCTTACATCCCACCTGAATTCCACCCACATGTAGTTTAACCAATATGACTGATTAGATTAAATTTTCCATGGTCAGAGCTGTGTTACGTACCAGGTGTATCAGCAAATATTTGACCTTTGCTGAGGTCTTCTTGGTTGGTTCTCTTGCAATCAAAAGTATAAAATAGAATATTCTTATGAGTAATTCAGTTGAAATCATAGTAATGGTCTGGTGTTCAGTGTTTGGTAAAACCCCAAGTTTCCCTTCCTGTTTTGGAAGGTTGGGGTTTCTGTTTGTTTTTTGTTTTCCTGAGAAATGTGTGAAGGGAGTGTGCGTGTGAGGTTTAGACACAATTACGTGGGCTGGCCCAGTCAGCGTTCCAGCTTTATCTGGAAAGGGGATGGAAGGCAACTCCTCAAACAGTGCTCATTTCCCTTCCTCTCCTACCTCCAAAATATGTTCTAACACGTTGGTTTGTTCAATCTTGATCCAATCTCAAGTATATTGCGGGTTTTTAGAGGAGTAATGCTACGTCACAGATTTGGGGGAATTAGGGAATACTCCCCAAACAAGGTCCTGCCTGTTCTGTATGGATGATTGGCCCTTGCCTCCCTGGCCCAGCTGTGTTGGCAGATTCACAGCAGTGCAGCTGGGTAGATAAGAAGGTGTGGATTTTGACTTTAAGGGTGTTAAAATCTACTTTTTAGAAAAACATTTGATATTTGATAAAAATGCATTAGAAGGAACTCACAGAATTGAGAAAAGTTCTGTTTTCTGTTTTCATTGCTGCAGATTTAATACTTTGGAGTACTGTGTTAGACTGTGCCATGCAGATGCCAGTGAGTGCTCTGATCTTCAAGCCTCTTGCTTCATGACCTCACCAGAAGATGTTCAGCCCATGCAAATGGCAGGTGATTTTGGACTCATGACATTTTTTTGTCCCTAGTCAGCAAGCACAGTTCTAAAACTGTCTGTCAAGAGGCTGGGAGCAAAGCTCCACATCAGCTGGATTCTGTCAGCTTTGCCAGGCAGTCAAAGCAGTGAGATCTGTGAACGTGCTGGTTAAATTTGTGTGGAGTGCATCCTTTCTTCCTGCCCCTTGGTCACACGTTTGGGATTGTGCTGCAGCTGGAGATACTCCACTGGCACCAGGGAGCACTCTGTGCCTCTGGCAGGGGCTCCAGGCACTTTGTGGAGGGCAGCCTCCCCATTCCTCTGGTCACAGCTCAGCAGATTAGTGCTGAAATGAACCACAGACTGCTGGTCCTCACAGGCTGTGCTCATCCACACAGAGAAGCCTCAGAGTGATTAATTTCTGCATTTTCAGCTCTGTGCTTTGACCATAGAGATGAAGAGAAAATACTTGGCAATAGAAACCCAGAGAGGAGCAGATCAAAAGAAACAGAAGAGCTCAGAAATATCTGCAGTAGCAAATGTGGAGACTGGAGCATTTCTGGGCCAAGGCCACTGAGTAAGGAGGTAAAAAGCCCACTTGTATACTTCTGGCTTTGGGCCAGAATGCAGCACTCTGGGAGGTGTTGATACACAGCACTCTAAGTGTTAAAATATCCACACCTTCTGCTGGAAAAGGTAAGAGATCAGCTGAAGTTTAGCATTTCCAGAGAGTCAGAGCCCAGCCTGTGATGTTTTAGACAGCCTTGTGCTGGCCCAGGATGCCCCAGACTGGTGTTTGTCACTAGGCTCAGCTGGCTGTGCATATGTTCAAGTCCCCATGGCAAAACGCTGCCTCATCTCAACTGAGATGGGCTTTGCTTTTCTAAGGTTAATTTGGTTTTTGCCTGCTGAAGTTGCTCAGTGCCTCACAAATGGAACAAAATTACCAGGTGATGGATTCTTCCTGTGGCAACGTGGCAAAAAATTATTCCCCAGAGAGGAATCCACACTCAGTCTGCATCACTTAAAGCCCCGTTCATGACCTATTTTGGGGAGCTGATGGATCTCGGGTCTCCTGAGCCCCATCTAGCCTGGGCTGAGTTGTGTTCACAGGCAATTACTAAATCCGTTTTAAGATTGTTTCATAGATGGTCTTGATTCCTTTATCTTCCAGTGCAAGCTGTTCAATAAAGCTCTAGGATATTTAGCAGAATTTGCTGTCTGAGAGCCTTCTTGATAACACTCCAGTGTTCTTTCCTCGCTGCTTTTGAAGGTATCTTAGAAGCTTTTAAAAATTATCTTTATATCTTGCTGTGCAGTTAATGCTCTAAGTTTCTCACTGGTATGTACAGATGTTTCCTGGATATTGGTAACTGCTAGAAAGTGGGAATGTGTAAAAAAGTGCTTAACCTCATGGATCTTCCCTTTTCTTCAGCTGTTTTTTTTGTCTGTTTCCATCACCTGCAAAATAAGCTGCACTGTTCCATCAGAAGGCAGGGCTGGAACAAAATGTATTGCTTGAAGGAAATTTGGATAATCTGAATTTCAACAAGATCCAAACCTGGATTTTTGAATCCCTTAATTTTGGCCATTTCACAGTGTCCTGTGAATTGGAATACATGCCAAAAAAAAACAAACAAACAAACAAAAAAAAAAACACCCACAAAAAAAAACCCAAAAAACCCAACCAAAAAAAAAGCAAGATTAATTCTGTGTAAAAGGCAAAAAAGCTGGGCTCATCATTTAGATCCAAACCTAAGCTGGAAAAAATCCTTCTAATTCTTATATATATTTAAATGTTTTATTGGGTTACTTCTATTTAGGAAAAAAAAAATTGTTTTTACTTCTCTGAAGTGCTTGCTGTCCATACAATAGCACTGGGCTATTTAGTGTGGAGAACCCAGAATAAATCACACTCCTTTGCCTTCTGCATTGAATGAGCTGCTGAAAAAAGAAAATAACAGCATCATTTGGAGGAAAAATAAAGCAGGAATGGGATAGGGTTCCTAGTGGGGAACCTTGATTTGCAACTCTGCAAACATATTCATATGTAGATAAATGAGGTTTTAAACTTAATGATGTCCAGTTTTATTATGTTCATAAAATATTATTCTTTTTATATCCTTACCAAATTCATCCATCTTTGAAAATCCATCTTTAAACACCAAAAGGGAGAAAAGGCTGCTGTTCTTGGGGTCACTGCCATCGATTCCCACCTGGAAGGTTTCTTGATGAGCATGTAACATGAGCAGCCATAATGAGCCAGACCAGAGGTCTGCAGAGCCCAATATAAAGGAAATTAAAAGAACAGGAAAACATCCCATGGCAGCCCTCCAGTACATCTTCACAGCATCCAGTGCACTGTAGTATTGCTGCTACTTGAGCTTTAACTGGGACATCTCATGGATTTTTCTGTCTTGGGTTTGCCTGATTGATTTTTGAACCTGTAAAAAATTTAGTTGAACTTGCACTGCTGTGAAAAACGAGGAATTGAATTCTGAATGAGCTGCTGCATTCAGAAATGTAAGAATCAGTTCAGAGTGAAGAAGAACTGATCCCAGCAGCTAAGCCTGCCACCATGTGCTAAATATACTTCAGAACAATCCTTTGTGGCAGATCTCTGGAGGTGCATTGTTGGAGTGAAAGGAAGGAAGAAAGGAACCTTTTGTCAAATCCAGAGCCAGGGCACAAGTCCTGCAAGAACTGCTATTATTCTGGAAGATTTCCCATCCTGCTTTAGTCAAGAGTTGCTTCCAAAGCAGAGATTGCTGCCCATTGAAAAAAACTAAACCTTTCATAATAAAAATGCACACAAAATGCTTCTATCAAATTAGACTGTGCAAACAAACTGGCTTTTCAATAGAGGGTTTCTTTATGCGAGGCTGGTTGGGTTTCTGAAAAGAATTTTGTTACAAAGACTAGACACAGTAGCACCTACCCATTTCTCCCCCATCCTCCTTCTAGCTATTTCCCTGGTACTCTGCTCCTTCTACATTCTACTCACTAAACACACAAAACTAAATTTGTTGGTGTTTTTGTGAAAGTTTTCTGCTTGTTTCTGTATTTGTCATATGTGTCCATTTTTAAAAAAGAATCCATATTTGAAGCTGTTCATTGAAGCTTAAATTTTGATGAAGATATTAAAGAGACATTTTTGTGGAAGCAAATACCTTTTGATCAATTACATCTTTGAGGTTTCACTTACTTGTCACAGCCTCTGTTGTTTTTTTTTTTTTTTGTTTTTTGTTTTTTTTTTTTCCCCAAGAATTACAGGAGGAAAACCTTTCATAGTACCAGATACGAATAACCAAGGTCTAGCAAAATAAAAGATTCAGAATGCTTTTTCAGAAGGATGCTGTGGGTGAGAGCAGTATTCAAGATGAAATATGCATCTCTCCTTGTAAGTAGGGAGCTTGAAAGCCTGGAGATTTACCTTTGCATTTTCAGTCTGAATTTTTTTTTCTTGTTCTGACGTAAAGAGGCATAACACAGCATATACATCAGACTGTTTGGTACAGCTGATGGTCTTTCTTGTGTAGCATTTATGGCTCACCTGAACTTCATATTTCAATTTTACTCACTGGTGGAGAAAATATTTTTTCCAGTGGGATTTCTGCTGCCATGAACTGGTTTTTGGTGTGTGCACCATAGAGGTGAAGGTGTGTGGGCTAGACTCTCATGTTTCTGGGTGCAGGTGCGGGTGGGTTTCAAAGGCATCTAGAGTTGTTTTGTAACCACCATTCTTGTAGGACTGTTAATTTTTAATCATCCTGAAATTCCATATTGCCACTGCACAGCCTGATCAGTGCTTTGTCAGAAACCACCACCATCGTGATCCCGGACTCAGCTCGCAGCAGCCAAGTGCAAAATCACCTCGGGGATTGCCCCTTCCTTATCTGAAGCAATGACTGTGACAGGCAATCTGAATAATCACCGGGGCCAAGGGTTGCAGGTGACAGGCATTTGGAAACTCCTGCGTTTGGAATCTCCCCGCGTTCTTCCCTCGTCAGGGTCTGTTTGGAGCCGAACCTTGAGGAACAGGTTTGCATGAAACCACTGTGATGGCTGTACAGAGTGCGCCGCGTGTCACCGCGTGCCACCGCGTGCCACCGTGTGTCACCGTGTGTCACCGTGTGTCACCGTGTCCCCCCAGCCCTGCGCCCACAGGGGCAGAAGGCAGAGATGCTGATGAACCGTGTGTGCTTTGGCAGCCTCCCCCTCGCCTTCCTTGCCAAGCCTCTGGTGGGAGCTGGGCGCCTTTTGACCCACAGGTGGGAATAACCGGGATTCTCCAGGGCTCCGACGGGCATTTCCCTGCTCCGGGTGACATCTACTGGTAGAACCATCTCTGTGTTGGCAGGAGGGAGCTTGAAAATATACATCGAGTTTAATGGATGCACCTAAATCCAGCGCAGAATTTATTAGCGTAAAGGTTTCTGTATTTGTTTGGGTTATTCTGTGGGCAAAGGGAGGCAGATTTGTGGCAGGAAGGCAGGGTTCTTGGCAATATTGAAATGAGAGCAAAATAAATCACTGCAGAGGGTTTTATAGGCAGCACTTCAGCTGAGCTATGAATAAGTGGGATTATGCTGTCGCTGCCTCCAAGGCTTTTCTGTGGTTTTGTTTCGTTTGCTTGTTCTGCTCTCCCTATACAAAGGAGCTGTTGGTAGGCAGTGTCACACTGTCAGAGGATGCTGAAAGCCAGGTTCACTATGGGAATCTGAGATGGCACCTTTTTGTTTATAATCAATGCTTTCTGGCCCTGGCACGTCACAGGCTGTTGGTTTAGGAAACAAGGGTAAAGCAGGCTTTTCTTTCTCCTAGTGGCTTGTCTTATATGCTTTTTCTTAGGTTACTGACACTGAAAATTAAATCCCCTGTTAGAGACACCTTCAGAATACATCAAGCAAATAACAAGAAGTTAGAAGTGAAGAAAAAGCCAAAACAGATTTTTTTTTTGTTTTTTTAAAGACCTTTTGGCAGACAGAAAATTCTATTTGGAGAAGGCACAGAGTTCATTAAAAAATAGAAACTGGGATTTAAAGATGATATTCCTGTCCACATTATTAGTGTAAATATGTTTACTTTGGTCTATGAATTCAGAAGCAAAACGCACTGTAACTGCAATGGTTTAGCTTTGGGGGGTTGAATTATCTTCACTTTCCTGCATCTGATTTGGCTTTACCAGGGTTAAGTGCTCTGCTTGTCCATCTCTCATCTTTCCCGTGTAAACTTCCTCAAGGTACTGTATGGCTCAGTCAGTGTTTCTGAGATCCTTGAGGAAGGGAAAGCATTTTACTTCTGACATCAAAGTACTTGACTGAAGACTTTGCAATGAGAAGACATAAAAATCAGCACAGATTTGGATTTTTGAGAACCCACAGGATGTAAAGACCTCTGAGATTCTGCTTGCTCTCTTTTATAACAGTGAGTAAGTTGGGTATGATTCCATAAATGTGTACTCCAGAGCTATTCCTGGCTGTTAAGCCGGATGTTGCTGTGCTCATAATGTCCCTTCATTATACAATAAATGCTTAAACTTGTCTTTTAATTATGGCTTAGGAGATTATTTCGGGGAAGTTTACTAAACCAGGTCCCAGAAAGACAGAAATGGCCAAACAAGTAGGAGTTTTCCCGGTGAGGCAGGCAGCAGACACTCAGTGCAGTAACTGTAGGTGTTTTCCACAGCAGTGTTCTCTGTTTGCTCTTGTGTAGGATGTGAAAAAGCCCCTGATGCCCTCAGACTACAGCTGGACAATGAAAGAATGTTATTGCTGAAGGAAACTCCTGAATAATGATGAAACAGAGAAACTCACCTTGAGCTGCTCCTTTCCTAGGATGTGTCTCTTGGAATGAAGTCACACTGGAAAGGACTTTGAAAGCTTTGATTTTATAGCTCTTGGAAAAAAGAGTGTTTGTGTATGTTTTGGGAGGTTTTTTGTGTGTTGTGGGTTTAGTTTTTTAAATGTTAAAAGCAAGTCCTACAGATTTCCTGAAATTGCCCATACTGAGAGATCATAGAAAATAGGAAACTCCTGAGAAATGCTTATGACAAGAAGAAAGTTCCTGCGATCCAGATGGAATATTCTATCCTAGAATAGGCACTTTCCACAATTGTTACTCACTCGGTATAACTTGCAGGGAATGACACATTAGTCACTGTGCTGGGACTTTAATGACCCATAGCAGGATAAATTATGCTGTGTGCTCACACAATTGTTTCCTTGAAATATGTTTATTTTTCTGTGAGTGCAGGCTGGGATCACAGGATGGTTAGAGGCACCGAGACTGTCTTGTGAGCACATTTAGTTATTCCTGCAGGCAAGGTCAGCTGTCTTTGTCAAATTTACACACAAATTAGTAGAGTTAAGAATTCATTTTCTCATTGCAATTTGTGAGAAAATTAATGACTCGTCTCTCAGTAGCTGTTTTAAATGTGAACAAGAAAACTTTGGTAATTGACTCACTACAGAGCCTGTCTACACTGAAGGTCCTAAAATCTAGGGAAGTTGTAGACCTGGGAAGATGGGCACTGGCTGGTGTTGTGTGATGGGCAAGCCAGAATATTTGCTGGTGTGTTACATCCCTTGTGTTCCTTGTCCTCTTCCCTGCCACCTTACCCATTGACCTTACTCTTCCTTCCTTTCATTTCTGCGGGTAATTCCTTGCCAGCTCCTCCCACTATCTGTCAGTTTCTCTACAGAGCTCTTTCCCGATGTCACCTCATGCTGAGAGGATCAGGTACCCCACACCAGGAGAATCTGAGCTTCCTCTCCACTTGTGACACCTTCTGATGACAGCATCATGCTGAAGTACCTTGGGAATCAGCTTATAAACAAAATGAGGAAATAAATAGTGCTGCAGATTTGTTAAATTTTGGAACAAGAAACAATTTCCTGCAATACTGATCTTTGCAGAGGATGCTGCTGTGTGTATATATATACTTGTGTTTGTGTAGGTATATATACATTTTTAATATATTTAATATACGTATTGTTTTATTTGTATGTTCGAAATGTATATAAATAAATATATTATGTATTTTTTATATTTATATGCATAAATATACATTCTCTTCAGCCACTTTTGCTTCCCCACCCAAGAAAGGTCAGTATTCTGTAAAGTCATAGCAGCTGAGACTCTGTGGCTGAGGTGCCGATTTTTCCAGGGGCTCTGGCCGCTGGATCCCCGCAGTGCTGGCCAGCAGCCGGGAGGTGGGGCACGGGCTTTGCTGGCTCCCGCTGCTGATGGTGGCGGGACCGATGCTGAACACCAATCTTGAGGTTTCTAAGGTTCGGAAGAGATAAAGTAGCGACAGATTGCCGATTAAAATTGCATCAGTGAAATAGTAGAAAGCGAGAATTTTTAATACCACTCTCAGAACTGAAGCTGGTTGGCCATGACGTGTCTTGGCACTGCTGAAAAGGTTGTCAAATCCAGGTGGCAGAGGTAGGGAACAGGGAAAAATAGAAGAGTAGGGAATTGAACTAAGGGAAATATCACGTAGCTCTATTTGACACTGTTTCTGGAACTGTTTGGGGCAGTAATTAACTGAGAACACTGACTGAACAGATTTCAGCTTAAAATTGATGTATTTTCTATGTTCACAGCAAGGACCAGGCAAAATCCAATATAAAAGCTGGGTTTGAATATAAGGTAGAACTTGTTCATTTACATTGAGGTAAATTTAAATCAAACCCACAGAAGTCCTCTAGCAGAGTTGTTAGGAGTTTATTCTGCTGTAATTGTGAGCAGAGACATCTCCAGTCTCTGGACAAGCTGAGAAACTCAGCCTGAGCTTCATCACACACAGGAGTCACAGCAGTATTTGGCAGCTTGCAGGAGCCTTTAGTTTTAGGTTGATAAGTACATAATCGTGGTTCAATTAAACTCAGAACAACACTGCACTGATACCCACAAAGAATTTTTTCCTTCCCTAAGCTGCTTCCAGCTTTGGTGCAGTCAGTGCACATCCCTGTTCAGGAGCACATAGGAAAAGGTGCATTCAGGTGTTTGGAAAATTCCAAAACTGCCCAGAAACAACTGCTCTGAGACAGCATTGCTATTAATTTATCAAGCGTATTTATCCACTCCGGATGGACTGAAAGTGCTTATCTTGTCGTTTATAGAGTTGCACCCTCTGGATGTACCCCTCACAATACTCTGCAGGTAAAGGGGTGTGTTAACAGGCACTGTTAGTACCATGTCCTAAATAACAATGGGCTTGGGCTCTTCCCCAGAGGAAGAACACGGCCCCCACCTGGCTACAGCCTTCTCTCGGAGAGAAGGAGCCATAACCTCCCCCTTGAACCTTCTTTTCTCCAGGCTAAACAACCCCAATTCCCTCAGCTGCTCTCATCAGACTTGTGCTCCAGCCCCTGCCCCAGTTCTGTTGCCTCCTCTGGACACGTTCCAGCCCCTCAGTGTGTGTCCTGTTGTGAGGGGCCCAAAACTGAACCCAGGATTTGAGCTGTGGCCTCAGCAGTGCCCAGTACAGGGGGACAATCACTGCCCTGGTCCTGCTGGCCACACTATTGCTGATACAGCCAGGCTGCCACTGGCCTTCTTGGCCACCTGGGCACACACTGGCTCATGTTCAGCCACTGTCAACCAGCATCCCCAGGCCCTTTGTCACCAGGTAGCTTTCCAGGCACTCTTTCCCAGCCTGTAGTGCTGCATGTGGTTAATATATAAATATATTGCACAACTCGTAATCTGCTGATAATTTACACAACACATTTGCTTGCCATAATTAGGTACTATTAAAAATTACTCATGCCCTAGAAACTGTCATCTCCCTTCACTCCTCCCATTTTTCTGGTGAAGAAGAGAATGAACATCCCATGTGCATCTATCTGTGCCATGACACCAGTCCTGACATTGCTGCTGGTGCTATCAAAGCAGGCCAGTCTCCCTCAGCTTTGAGAGCCTAATCTTTGGGAAGACTGAGTAAAAGCACTCCTCTAAGTCAGGTAAGGTCCTTCCTTCTCAGTGCACTGATAATTATAATTGCTACCATCTTCCTTCTTTGTGAGGACTGTGAATCCAGTTGGGGATCTGGAGAGCCATCTCTGACAATATCAGATGTTCTCAGAACTCTTAATCGAAGGCAGCCCATGAAAGCACCCTGGGGAGTGCTTTATTCTCTGTGTTTAAAAGGACATGAAAGTACAATAGTTCTCTTTATATGGGTACAAAGCAGCCAATTGATCTTGTCAGTTTAATAAATAATACAATTGCTTCCATCAGACACTGTTAATAGACTCCTGTCTGGACTAATGTTGTACAGAATTGTACAAGTACAGAAATGTTATCTTCCTCGGTCTGCCTTGGATTAACCATCTCCCCCTCTATCACCTGAGGCAAAGCTTCCAGCAGTGGCTCCTGAAGGGCATCAGGTCCCCTGATCTTCATCTCTTTCTTCATTTTAATGTGTGCTCTTGGAAGAGATGAGCTAATTTCCTGATGCATCTGTTGTCTGACTGGTTCCTAACATTTTTATGGATTCAAAGAAGCTTGAGAATGTAAAATATGCAGCAGGTTTAGGGGGGTTCTTTTTGTTTATTTTTAAACCATTCACTGTCTATGGGGTCCCAAGATGCAAAATTTGGATCATGCTCTTCAAACACTGCAAAGGTGCAGGGAAGCTCGGATGCAGCCTCACACCTGGGGCATTATGAACACAAGGACCAGGCATCAGCAAAATTGATACAAGGCTTTGGTTCAAGAAGCTCACAGCTCAGGGGTTTGGGATGTTTCTTGCTCAGTGTCAGCAGAACCAGCTCATGCCCTTCTGTAGATGCCCCACTCAGCATTTTAAGCAGGCCCTGAGTCTTGCATTATCAGCACTGCTCCTTAGGTGAGCTTCAGGTGGAATACACACACCAGTGCTCACCAAGAAAGTGCTGGTAGCAGTAGCAAAGGTAGCTTTAAAACTTCTCATTGTCTTCGACTTTAAATCTTTTGCCGACTTATTTTCTTTTCTCTGCCGTGCCACAAAGTGGTTCTGGGTTTTGCAGCTCAGGGTGCTCAACAGGGAAAAAGAGAAAGTGTTTGTCAGAGAGAATAGGTTTTCAGGGGTTTCAGGATGTTTTGCTTTAAAGACAGTTAATTTTACAGCAGATATGGATGTTACATTTTTACATCTTTCTGCCAAATACACATTTTTTTATATGTTTACATATGCATAGAAGGTTTGTAAGTATAAAACTATAAAAATATAGGTGTGGTTTATATATCTGTACATGTGTATATGTAGGAATCTAGTGTTTGCCTGTCAGAGTCCCCACAGGTGTTTTCCCCAGATGATGACCATGGTGTTTTCTCCTCACGCCTCCCTTAGAGTACCAAAAGAGATATTGCAGTGAGTAAAACAATGCCTGATCCCCTTCTGTGTGTTTGCAAGGAAAATAGTTCTGGTTTTAATGCTGGAATCAGTTGTTCAGCTGTTAATAACATTTTGTTTCTCTGTAATAACCTAAGTGAATAATGCAGTGAGCAATGAGCAAAAACCACTGCTGTTGACCAGGTATTTAGATTCCCTCTGCCTTGGTTTTCCCTGCTGTAAAAGGTAGGTAGCAGCAGTGCCAGAACTCAAAGGGGCATTAGGAGGATAAATACATGATTTACATTGAGCTGCTCAGGTATTTCAGGTGCTAGGACAATATATGAAGGCAAGGGATTTGTAGCTAAGTGGAAAGATATTCAGGTTGAGCAGTGAGGTCCTACAGCATGAGGAGAAGTCAACAGACCTGGAATTCTTATGGATCAGTGGGAAAAGTAATTTCTGGAAATTGAATGCTTCATCCCAAAAGTCTTTTTCTCTGGATCCCTGTGGGATCAAGTTTGTGCTTGCATCAGTATTGTTTTTGAATTGTTGCACTGCTTTCAGAGAAAACACATTGATGCCTTCCTACTTAAAGATGAATTCAAATGTTTTTACTTTAAATTCAAAACCCATTCAAAATTTAGATTTCTTGGCTAATTTTAGATATAACTTCAGAAAAAAAGAAAACCAGTTCTCCAAATAATAAAATGCTCATGTTGAAAATCAGGGGGTTTTTTCCCACATCCATTTTGAACTCAGGTTACTGTGTTTGACGGGTGAGACCAAATAACACTTCTAAAGTCACAATTGGTATTTGAAAGGTAGCTCTGTGCCCTCCTTTGAGAGCTATTGATGCTTTCAGCTGGGGCATGAAAGACCTAGAACTCTGATCTCTGGTTTTGGCAAGTCAAGTCATTCAATTCAATTTCAGAACTGTGCAGCTGTGAAGCTTTACAGTTTTTGATGTTTAAAAAGGTAGGGATTATTTCTGTTCTCTGTGATTTCTGAGAACTGCTGCTTCTGTTAGCAAACCCAGGAAGAAACCTGTCTGTCTGATGTGCACGGACTGTAAACTGATACCTGGCAAACACCTGAGCAGATATTACACATCTGGCTGGCATCTCTGAGATCAGAGCACTCCCTGGTGCTCTGCTGCCCTTTGAACAGCATTTAATTGGCCATGAGACCACATTTTAGGACCTGGGACTGAGCTTTGCCTCTTGGGGTCGCTGGATGGATCCAGCTGAGGTCTGCAGGAAGCCTGTCGGTGTTCTCAGCCTCCTTTCCAGTGGAGAGGGGGCCGTGGGCTCTGGCTCCCTCACCCGCTGAGCAGGCACTCCCTGCTCTCCCCTGTGGGGTTTCTGCAGTTTGGCTGAGACACGCTAGCCCAGACTGCTGGGTGGGGATAGCCCTGGGGTCCTCTGCAGAGATTTCAGGCACTTTTGGCTGGCCTTCCTTTTGGCTTGTGCCAAACCCCTCAAAACCCCATTCTGGGGAGCAGAGAGGATCTTACAAGGGACAGATGCAGCAGGTCCAAGGTCAAAGGACGAGTCTGTGGCAGGGAAGCAGCACATGGTGATGGCTCCTGCTGCTCACCCTGCTCAGGCCCACCTTGCTCATCCCCCTGATGGGGACCCCCAAACACAGCTGTCAGAGCCCCAGGACCCTGGTGTGGGCCTGGGGGAGGCCAGTGCTGCCCCCTCTGCCCACCATGACCCTTGGCCCAGCCCCACAGCCCCTACTGAAGCCAGCAGCCCCCACTGACCCAGACAGTGATATGGTGACAGTGATAATGGATGGGTGGCTGCTTCCCCAATCATGCCCAGCTTGTTGTGCCCCTCAGGGACACTCAGCCAGCCCCAGCTGTGGGGCATGGCCTCTGGTCCTATCCCATGCCATTTAGGGGGTCCCAGGGACTTGTGCTTGGCTGTGTCAGCGGTTGTGGCTCTCTGTCTGGGATGCTCTAAAGAGTTAAAATCTGCTTTTGTGCAGAAACTTTGTTTTGTGCAATCCACCTCTTTCCTCTTTGGTGTTTGGGGAGGCAGGGAAGAGCAGTGGGAATGCCTTTTGCCTGGGATCAGGCAGAGCATTGGCCCTGTTGTTTCCACTTTTTCCTAGAGAAAAAGGATCTGGCACTGTAGAGAGGGGCACACCAGGTGTTCTGAGTGGGAAAAATAAGGTGTCTGTACTGTACCCCCACTTATCAGCTAAGGGGAGTATGGTGTGTGCACCCTGAGTGAGCAGCTCTCTGTGACCTGGGACAAGGACACTGCTGAGGTAGACACTGTTGACCATATGGTGCAAAAAGGGTCCTTCATAGATAAATCTGGGATCCAGGTCTCTTGCATGATGATTTCCCAGCCAGGACAGACTGGATGGATGCCTGGCAGGGAGGTGGGGGTGGTCAGAGCAGCCTGAACTGGTGGTGGGTGGGATGCTGACAGCGCTTCCTCGCTCCACGGGTGAGCGGGTGAGGGGAGGAGCTGGCACATGGGAGATGTGCACTGGGGAAAGGAGACATCAAAGCCATCCTGCAGGATGCTTCTTCTGAGCAGGGGACTCTACCAGGGCCCAGTTCAGCTGTGTGCAGCACTCCTGCTGTCTGCAGCCAATCCAAAGGCACTGAGGATACCAGTACCTTGCAAGATTAAGCTTCTTGATTCCAGTCTCTTGAGCTACAAAGCATGTTGTTTTATCCAATGCTTGTCCCTGTCTGTTTTAGGCTGTGGTGCCTGCTGAGAAAAGGTATGCATAATGAAATGATTAAGTCATGCGTTTTCAAATAATCAAAGTCATGCTGTTTCAGCTATGCAGAAATCCTGTTCCTCTTATGAGACATCTAGCCAGACTCAGAATTTGTTTTGGATTTTACATTTCTTGGAAGGACTCAGAATGAAAAAGAGAATCTGTTTAAGGCCAGTTCTGCGTTCCTGTATGCCCAGGGCCAGAGATGATGACATTCATATTCTTCTTGTGTCGCTGCAGAGAGAAAATAACTTTGCAGTCTGATTTTATGCTCTAAAGAAAATCATTCACACTGTGACAGCACTTCAAAATATTTCAATCCTTATTCTGTATATGCTGCTGGCTATGACTGCAGTGAAGAATAAAAATGCTTCACTGAATCAGTACTTATGGGAAGGGGTAAAGTTTCCAAATCACTCCTTTCCATCTTAATTTTGTAACTAATCCCTCATCCCTGCTGTATCTCCAGCTTGAGATGTCTCCCCTGTAACTGCACAGCTCCCAGCTTTGGCATCCCTGACACAGTTGGTTGCTCAACACTGCTTGAACACTGGGCAGGGTAAGGTCAGATGGTGCCATTGGGCTGCTGCACATGGAATCACCTCCTGGCTGCAGGGAATCTCCCCAGGGAAATGTGTCCTGGAGGGGTGGCCAAAGGAAGTGAGTCAGAAACACTCATGGTGCAAGTACACTGTGTCCTACCCATCCACCAAGGTAAGGTTTCTTTTGAAAAGGATTCTGATCAGGTTTTTTTACCCGAAATGAAACTTTGTGTGGTTTTTTTGAGTGATGATCATATGTGTTCCCATGTTACACTGTTTGGGGTCACTTAGAGGAGTACATGGGAAAGCAGCTGAATACAAACAGAAAAGTTGTTATCAAGGAGGACATTGACTTGCCAGGGCCATGGAAGTGACTGAACTGATGGACATTAATAGACTTGTTTTCATGAAAAATTTTACTTACAGATGAGGTGGCACAGCACATATAAAGCAGCTGCACTATAAGACTCACTTACAGGTTAATTTTTGCAGGTCCTACATAGAGCCCCAGGGAAAAGAGCAGTGAACAAGTCCCTCCCTACCTCAGTGTGCCACATTTTTGAAATTGAGTAACAACAGCAGTCTCTCTAAGAAGGCAGAGATATTTAATCAAAAAGCAAAATAACAGATGTACACTTCAAACAGAGAAATGGTATTTTTCTTGGGCCAAGGGGAAGAGTTTAATTTTGACAAAATAATTTGTAAGAAGTCATCTGCTTTACCATAACAAAAACTGCCACCATCAGTCTCGTTTTTATTACAGAAGTGTTGTTCCAAAAGACTCCAGACCCACATGTGCAATCCTCCATCTGAAAATTGAAACATCACAGACCAAATTACACCTGCAGTTTCAGACAGCCCCAGTGAAAGAGCCAGCAATTATATGGCTGCACTACTGGGATGCCACCCCTGCTCTGCAGCCCAGATGATGGGGACAACGTGGTGATAAGACAGAAGGCATTGTTCCAGCAGAAAGTGTTAATAGGGGACAATGGAAATGCCAGAGTATCTGTATGCAGACAGCAGATGGAGATGGAAGAAAAGGAAATAATCAAATTGTGCATTAAGACAGAGCTTCCTCAGGTGTCTGTTTACATTTGCACTCATCTTGTGAGATGAATTTGCTATTTTCCTCTAGATATAGATTTCTTCAGATGACAAAATTTTAAAAAAAGGCAGAACTCCCAGCTTAGCAGCAGTGCAGAACAAACTCAGAATTTGAAAAGAAAAGAGCAATTTCTTATCCCTGAAAGAACAAAGCTGCGTGGTTATGCTGGTTACCCTCAGCTTTAAAATGCTGCTGCAGAGCACAGCCTGACACTATTCTCTTTCAGTCTGCCTGTGCTCTCTGGGACAGGACACGATGCTGCCATGGAGAAACCCACCTGGACAGAAGAGTCTGGCAGATATTCACAGACCTTCATGTGGAGCTTGAAGCTTTTCCCAACTAGGAGCTAATGTCAACAGTGTCCATATTCAACCCTTCCTTTGCAGAGTTCTGCCTCATCCTCTCAGCTTTTTCACATCCTACTTGAACCTAAAACTCCAACCAGCAGCCAAGAGAAGAGCTGTGTGTGGCTTTTAGAGTCTTCAGCACAATGTTTGAAAAATGTCTATTACTAAATAGTGTAAAGCCTTCAGCAGTCAAGAGTAGAACAACTTTTTGTCAAAAACAAATTATACCAGTCCATATTGATTTTTCTTGTCTGAGCAATTCCCAGATCAAATGTGCTCTTTCTACAAGTCAAAGGGTGATATTTCTAACTTGCAGTCACTCCAAACTCTGAAGAGCTAAACCCCAAGTCTTCCTTTCTGTGTTCCATCATTGCTGTAAATAAAACTTTTACAGTGAAGACTCACCTTACCATTTTGTTGGTGATCTATAAAGCTTACTTTTTAAACAAGGAAAAAGCTTCCCAGCTCCATAAACTGGACGTGGCTATGAAGAGCAATTGCACATAAAAGACACAGTTGTGTGCAGCTTTTATGCTCCTGAGCACCCCAAGTGCTCTGATGTATCCTGCCCCCTTCTCCCACTGTCTGACCCACATGCTCAGCTTCCAGAGGACAGGAGTGCTTGGAGTCTGTATTCTTCTCACCAAGTTCCCTCTGCTGGAATCTGACAGCAGCAACTTGTGCACACAACAGGGACAAGAAAGAGCAGAGTGAGGCAAGAGATGAAAATGCCCAAGCCCTTGGCATCAGATGAGATTGCTACCTCCGTTCCTTGTGGTGTTTGGATTTAACTCCCCTCCTCCCCCTCCTCCTCCTCGAGGTTTGCCAAGGAGATTCTGCTTCTGCCAAGTGATCAGTGATGCTGATGTTTGAGATCTGCTGGCAGAGCTGACAGCAGCAATATCTTCAGCTCTCCACAGAGGTGCTGGTTGAGAGCAGACCTGGAGTGAGCCCCACACAAATCTGCAGTATTGTCGCCCCAAGTAAGATTACACAGCCAAGATGATGGATTTTAGGAAACTAATAAATCAACATTTATTCATGAGTGGACGCTGGGAGGGTCCTTAAAATCTATTTCACTAACAACAACAATAAAATTGGAACTTCAGAAAACAGAAAATATGTCAAATACCAAAGGGACATCCTATTGAAGGAGAGGAAATCAGCTTGATTTGACTCCAGAGACAAAACCTGAATACTTTGAATATTTCTCTCTGTACAACTGATACAATGACTTTTATTTTTCCAAACAAAAACTACACTTTCATCTTTTTTTCTTTTTTAGAAATAAGTACTTGTCCAATATATTTGTCACGAAGGTGGAGTGAATGGTGCTGGCTTTCATTCTTGGACTCTCCTGAGTGAGCAAACTTATCAACAAAGAGGTGATGGTGACCAGATCCAGACCAATACAGCTCTCATAACTTATAACACATGGTTTGAACCTATGTCAGAGCCCAGCCCACTTTTCTGTCTGACCTTGGCCTCCAGACCCTGTCCCAAAGTGGTGGCACAGAGCTCTGTGGTCCCCAGGCTGCCATCAACAGCAGAGTTGTTGATCAACCTCAGGTGTCCAGGCCCCAGGGTAGAATCATCCTGAAGCCCTTCACTGGCCATGGGAGCCCTTTTGAGCAATCCCTCTGTAAAAAGTACACTTAGCTGCTCTGCAGGCTTTTTTTGGTGTATGGCACAGGCTTTTTTTGTTGCCCCAATGATCCTTCCTTCAGTCTTCTCCTGTTCCAGATCTCCCAGCCTTTCTGCACATACACTCCCCCTTTGATCTCCTTCCTTCCCAGCTGGAACTAGCAGGGCTTGCATCCTTTTTTTCCTCATTACTGTCAGTATGAGAGATGTCCTAAATACCAGGTTAAAGCTGAATACCAGACATTTTACATCTGCAGGAGAAAGGGCACTGCACGGTTATTTCCCATCTCCATTAAGTGTGTGGTGCCCTTTGCATTCAAACAGAGTACTCAATCTTTCTTAGACAATTTATCTCTCTCATTCTTTTCTCTTATAGTCTCCCACAGCAAGGTCCCCAAAGTTATCTTATAAACATAGATGTTATGACATCCTCCCACAATAATTCTAAATATCACACAGGAAACATCGCCTAATAAACGATATAATTACTGTGAAGAAGGAAACCAGCACTCCTGAAAATTCACTGTGAGTTGTTGTTTCTCTTGTCGTAGAAATTGTTTCCATTTCTTTTCTTGAGTGTGGTTTTTTTTTGTCCTGCTTTGCTTTTCAAGCTCTTCTTTTGCCTCAATGCTTGTGATCACGTGCAAGAAATGTATATCTCCAGGCACAGAAATATAAAGTGCAGTTATTCTGAACTGGCACGGGAATGCAGGTCCACCCAGTTAATTTTTTCCCATTGTACTGGGTGGAGTGGCTCTGCAGAACCACTCATATACACACCCTTTCTTTTTTGGTATTGTTAATTATTTTAAGCTGCTGTTCAGGTTGGTAGCATAGCTTATTACTGTAGAAAATGGGCAGTTTCTCTCCTTCTGTGGTGACTTGCAAGTTATGAAAAGCTTTTTAGCTTGATTTATTCTGAATTCTGCCATGTCTTACTGATTTATCTATTATGCTCTAAAATAAGGCCAATTAAGCCCAGCAGTTAAGCCAGACAAAGAGAAAGACATGCATTTCCCTACCCAAAAGGTACTTTTGAAACAAAAAGACAGTGCTTTAAGCCACTAAATGGTATCTTTTGCTTTGAACTAAGGACAGCACCGTAGGATTATCACTGACTGTTGTCATGGGCACCTCACATTATTACTGCACTTTGCTTTGTTACCACGTTCAGTCAAAGCAGCGACACACAAAGGAGAAGGCAGCGCTGTCAAGTGCTCCAAGGCTGGGGTTCTGAACGCTGTATTTTAATAATCTGACTTGTTCACATGAGCCCAGCCAGCCTCAGCCGACGCGGGAGCTGCTGCTGGCCAACCAAAACACAGCTGCTGTAGCTCATTTTGAAGCCTACCAGCCTTTCTGCTGTCCCCTTTCAGAGATTAGGCTTAATCCTCTGTGTGTGAGGCTTATGTCACCTTATTCAGGAAGGGTTTCACTGACAGCCTTGGCCGTTTTTTGTCTTCGCCTCATCCTTTGTGGTTCTGGCAGGGAAGAAGATTTAACAGAAACATACCCAGGCAAAAAGCAAAACAGTGTGAATGCTCTGTGGTTCTGCCTCACAGCCAGGGCCCAGGGAAACACAAGGTTTTTGGGAAAAGTGCGAGCTGTATTTTGGAATGTTCTCCACACTGGGGGAAGCCAACCCTCCAGTGTGGCTTAAGCCAGTGGGCACATGCCCAAAACAGAAGATGTGTTTTAAGCTGAGTTTTCTTTTTTTTTTTTTTTTTTTGCTTTCCCTGAAACCCAAGTGAAATTCAAGTGTGGGAGGGGAGGCAGTTGTCTAATCTGTATGGATCAAAATTTCATAAAATCTTAAGTGAGTAGCAGTAAAACAAAGCAGCTGAGCCTCCCCAGCCCGGCGGCGTCTCCCCATGGCCTCATCTGTGCTGTGCAAGATCCAAATCAGAGCTGTAAGTAACTCTGCTCCACTGCCAAGGACTCATCACATTGGTTTATCCACAAGGGCTTCTGCACCAAAGATAGCCTCAGGCATGTGGGTTACATTTCAGGTCTGCTTTTAGAAGAGGGCTGTTCCCAGGGAAGCTGAATGTTGGTCTTCAGGCCTATGATTGTTGTAAAAGCCTAGATTTGAGCTTTTTTTACTGCCTGGTGTCACAGCGTTCCTCTAATGACCACTGGTTGTTGCCACAGTTAAATAAGTTTCCCAGATTAGCCAGCAAAAAGAGAAACCCTCCACCCTTGCTTCTTTTTTCATTTTATAATTATCTGCTGTTTCCCTACACTTGCTCTTTTATCCTTACGTTTTGCTCCTGCCTGGATGTGCCCAGTGCCTTGCAATTAAAACGAAGCTGCTCTATACAGTTCACAATCTAAGATCCCATGCTGCCAACCCTGCTCATCAGAGCAGTCCCACTGGAGAGAACAAGGCTGTTTCACACCAG
The DNA here is from genome assembly GCA_013398275.1 of Promerops cafer. Lineage (NCBI taxonomy): Eukaryota > Metazoa > Chordata > Aves > Passeriformes > Nectariniidae > Promerops > Promerops cafer. The sequence continues at coordinate 761,786 of VZSE01013760.1, forward strand.
GACTGCTTGCTTGGTGTAGTTAAGTTCTGACCTTAAGTTACATATTTTAAAACATCAGCAAAACGTTCTCTGACTCACTGCTAATAATATAGCTGCTAATGGGGTGAATCTCTAAAAAATACATCCAAATATTTTTATATAATAATCAGAAAACTTTCGTTCCCAAAGGGAAGGAACAGTTGCACTTTCAATATCACTTGTGTTTTGGCCTGGAGGTGTCCTACATGCTGTGCCAAAAAGTAATAATTAAAGGGACACAGTCAACATAAAACTAAGTTTATTGAAATTCCTAACCTGTGTTCCTTGGCAATGCAGTAGGGTGTTCAGAGTGAAGAGTTTTTTTAATATAAGTTTGTTTTGCAGCACTCAGGCTCTTTGTTCTTTCTGCAGTGCTCAGTTTTAAGTATAAAATCTGTTTTTTCTGGTTTCGCTTCTAGTTTGTGTTCGATCACTCAGTGTTTCTGTGCTGTATGTGTTCTGAATTTAAAAGACATCTGCTTCACTTCAGCTGGATCCCCTACTGTCAGTCTTTGCTTCCTCCTGTTATGTGCATGTTAAAATATCACTGGCATGAATATGCAAGGAAACTAAATGCAAAGCCAGCACCACAAATAATTGCTGATCCTTTTAAAGCGTCCAAGCCTCTCATGAGGCCTTTGATGCAGAGGCTGTTAAGCAAGACAAAAATTTTGACTGCTCTCTTTGCAAGCAACAAGAGTGAGCATCTGCAATTACTTTATGAAAGCAACCACTGGTGAGAATTACAAATCAATACAATGCAATGTGCTTGGTGTATTTTATTTTAATGAAACCCTGCTTCACACAGAGTTTGGAGTTTTTTGGCTGCCTTGCTCTTCCCTGGCATCCAGGCAGGGTGATAAAGGAGTGAACCACCTCTTCCCCAGCTGGGGTCATGTGGCAGATGCTACAAGAGACCCCACAAATTTTCCTGATTTCTTTTTTTGGTGGGGTTTCCCCTGATTGGATGGTGTTACAAGTAATTCACTGTAAATCACAATTCACTTGGTTGCCAAGGGTTTGCAAGTAAAATTGCAAAAGATTCAAATTAAAAGCAAAAAAAGAAGTATAAAAATGCATAACTCTGAGTCCGCAGGCGGGCGTGACGCCGTGCCTGTGTCAGAAGCAGCTGTGCCAAGCAGACACACCCCAGCCAGATGTGGGCACCCTGCCCTGCCCCGGGAGCCTCGGATGGACAGTGGGGAGTCAGCTCCCACCCCTGGGTTTGAGTATAGGGGGCCCTGCCCCCCACGCCAGGCTCAGGGCCTCACTCATGCAGCCCCATGGCTTCTGGCCAGGAGCCACCTGCATCTGGCCAGCAAAAAAACCGAGCCAGAGGAATTTATGTCCATCTGCACCCACAGCCCGTTCCTGCTCGGGGTGCAGTTGGAGGTTAAAGCTAAACCAATCTTGCTTCTAGGAACATTGCCCTGAGCAAGGCCTGGCTGATCCAGAAGATTTGATGTTCTCAAGATGAAAAAAAAAAACAACAAAAAAAAACCCCCAAAAGAACAAGCATTGTACGTCAAAGCTCTGCCATTATTCCCTCACTTACAGGGGTCAGACCAAAAGGGTCTGGTGGCCTTACAGGGACAATGACAGCCCAAAGGCTGTGCAATAGCCTGCTCTGCCAGTGACTTCTTCTAACATGTCCAGAGATGGGGAAAAAGCTGAGAACAGAAATGCTATCAGAAAATGTAATGGATAGACTTGAGAAATCCATAGGCTGCCATGGAGGAGAGGGATACCATGTTGATCTTTGCCAGGGAGAGCCAGCCCTTCCTCTGCAGCAGCAGCAGCAGTGAGGAGACGACCCAAACAAGAGACACTGCACGTTTCCAAAGAGCCAAGAGATCACTGGGAAATAAATACTATAAATATTTAGGTTGTGTGAATGCTCAGACAGGTCAAAAAGCCAAGGGGAAGATGAGAGAGGCTCCTGGCAGAGCAGCGCTGCTGGGGAGAAACCCTCTTCCTCCCAAGGACCAGGGGCTTTGCTGTAGCTGTGCTGCTTCTCTTTGGAATTTCATTTAACTCAAATCTCTTCCAGTCTTGGTTTGTAATTCTTCATGAAAACCGGTTGTTGTTTTTTACTTCAAGGGCTCAGTAGCCACTTGGCTCCTTTCCAGCAGATGCTCCCCATGCACAGCCAGGGCTGTGTGCTCCTCTGTATTGCAGCTTTGATTTCTATATTCCCTCCCTTGAATGCAATGAAGAGGGGTTTGTCTGCACAGCACCCTGCAGGGGTGAGAGGGGGAGCCTGCAAAGCCCACAGGGTTCAAGGGTGAATTCAGAGGGAATTACAGCCACGTGCAGGGCTGCTCCTGGCAGCACGTGGGGCCTTTGTGGATGTGAGCAGGCTTGGCAGCTCCGCGTGCCGTGGGCACAGCTGCTGGGGCTCGGCCCCTCCGCATGCACAAGGCTCTCCCTGGGACGGGCTCCTGCTGCTCCTGGGGCTGCACTGCACAGCACACTCTGCTCCTGGCTGCCCTTGAAAGGGCTGCATAACCTCTCTGCAGAGAGAGCTTGTCTTTGGGCCGGGAATGGCATTGTTCCCTCTGTCCTCTTGCAGCATCCTGAGCAGGTTTGGATAGAAACACCCAGGCTGAACAGCGTGCCCTTGATCTGCACTCAGCTTGGCCCCCTGCTGCAGTGGGCATCCTGGAGAAAGTGTGCCTTTTGGGCTTTCAGGTTTCCCAGGATAGGGAGAAATCTCAGTGCACCCCTTCAAAATGCTCCAGCTCTCCAGGTGAAGGGGTGGCTGCCAGGGAGAAATGCCTCATTTGCTGAAATTCAGCCAGTTCCTCAGCCACATTGCATTTGGGATGTCCAAACCCTGTCCAGAGAGGCTGGCCCGTGTGCTGCAGTGGGGAACTAAATCCCTGTGAGAGCTTGTTTGGACTGAATTGTGCATGTGCACAAGGGACACCCTGCTGAAATGATAAAAACCCAGGCTATGTCCCCATGCTGGTGTTTGGCTGCACTGATAATATAACAATTCCTGGGGTAAGCTGGAGCAAAGTGACATGTTTACCCTTTACTATGGAAGTGAACTGAAAGTGAACTTATACTCTGAATGTCAAAATAAAAGAACTTGAACAAAGAAAACACTGGATTAATACTGAAAGGTCAGCAAAACAGCCAGAAAAGCCCTCCAGGTCCCTGATACTCACATGATGTGGGTGTTCAGCACAAGTCAAGAGTCCTTTGCTTTTCATGGCAGCATTCCAGCCCGTGGCATAGGTATTTCCCCATGGTTCCATTTGGGGAGGATTCTCTGTCACAACATGGGCTGCTTTTGTACCATGTGTTTGAAACCTTTTGTGCTCCTGCAGCAGCTGGCCACTGGTGCCCTAACAGTGCAGGACAGGCAAGTGTCACCTGACAACACTCAGCTCTCTCCAGAAGTGATCCTGCTCTTCCTCAGACACCTTCAGCTCTGAGCACATGGCTTGCTGCACCACCAGCCTTCACAGAGGCAAGAGAGGGAGGGTGGTGTGTAACAAACCTGGGTGTCCCTCAGAGAAACTCCTTTAGATGTACGTTAGGAGGGATTAACTTTTTTTGGAGTAAACTACTGTGAATTAAGTTACCTCAGTTCTGTTTTGCTCTGCCATTGACTCGTTCTTCCATCACAGGCAAGTCACTTCATCTTGATATAAGGATTGTAGGAACGTGTATCCAGGAGAAGTCTGTTCCATGCTTTTCTGGTAATGGCTGTGCTCACTTTCTACTTTGTCCATGTTCAGTTGATCTGGAGATATGCCTTTAAAGTTTAGAAGAGGGTAGTATGGATTAGAAGTCCTTGTTAAAGAGCCAAACATGCAACAGATGGTTTCAAATTGTAGTGAAGGTGTAACTGGTTAAAGAGTGAGTTAAATGGAAAGGAACCTGTGGTTGGTAGGGCATAGAGCTCCATGCTCTCACCCCATCAGCCCACAAAAACAATTTTGGGGCTCCTAGAAGATTTCAAGGTTCGTTCTACACTTGGCTGCTGCTTTTTGCCATTAAGAGCTACAAATATGTCATGCTCCCCATGGCATTAACTTGTCTGGCAACACAGCCTCTTCTGAACCAAGTATTTCTATAGTGGCACCACACAAACAGTGCTGCAGCTGGCTGTGAATCATTGAGTATCCCTTTTCCAGGGCAGAAATGTGGAGAAGGAGACTGCTGACACCCTTGGGCCTATGGACTTTCCTTCTGCCTGTGCCAGCTTTGGGAAGCTCTGCAAAGCATGTGAGCAGAGCTCTGCATTCCCCAGCTGCTTCCCATTGCTTTTACACAGGACACTTGCAGGGTGGCACACTGGTAGCAGAGCTTGTCTTTGGGTGTGGCTTTTGAGGACTACTTAATGAGACACTTGTGCTCTTTTGCACATCTTTGTGATGTGCATTAGTACAATTCTGATCCTAAAGGGTACTGCCCAGAAAACATTCATCCTAGTGAGTCTTTGGGGTTCTTCGTATTTGAACTTATGTTGACAATTCACCTGTCTTGCTTAGGTAATAGCACAAATATTCTGCTGGAATCTGGTTGAAGAATTTATACTCAAGACCCAGGATGCTGTCATTATACTGAACTCTTCTTATGCAACTGTCAAGCCAGCTCAGACTGGTGCACCCACTGTGTGCTCCTTCTGCACCTCTTACCATCACCTCCTTCTTCACCCTCACTCTCCTACACAGCTCAGTCCATAGCTTATGCAAACTGTGCCCACATTTTCACCCCCGAGCTTCTAATGCAGAAAAGATACAGCACCTGTGTCCCTGGGTCCAGCAGTGTCCCCTGTTGTTCCCATTCTTGGCCTCTGTGTTGGAATGGATAATAAAATGCTTCTCATTTCATCTTTTTAGGCTTTCCAAAAGGCTTTGGAAAATAAGATCTCTGTCTGAGGGGATCTCAAAATTCACAGGCTCAGTTAACTGCATGGACTAGAAACCACCTGGAGGGCTTTTTAAAATTTTTTTTGACCTGTGAAAATTTACATTCAGCAACTAATGTTTTCTCTGCAAGAGTGGGTGAAATTACCACCTCTTAACTCCACGGAAAAATCTGCTTTCCCTGATTTCCTTACAATGACTTAGGTGTTAGTGATTAATAGTGTCAGCCTTCATTTCTGTCTTTGCAATACTGAATTTTGTGCATATGGCAAGTGATGCAGGTACACCACCTATTGCTAAAATGGACCAGCACTTCCAGCAACAATAATTCATTTCAGCTGCTCATAGTTTTGCTAAATGGCAAGTATTTGGGTTGAAACTTCCTAAGCAGAGAATGTCTGCTTCATGCTGACTAATTTGCTTTAAGTATCAGCAAAAATGTTTCAGCTGTTCTTTGGCCAAGGTTAAAGAGAGGCAATATTGGACGTTGTTCTTATGACTTTGGTTATGGTGAAGGTTTTTATCCCTTCCATAAAAGAAATTCTACCACACACGTGTTGTACTCTGAGCTTGTCATTTCTTGGATGTGATTTCTGGTGTCAGGCAGGGTTTTCCTGAGAGCTTCTATGAAACAAATGGTAAAATCACAGCCCATTTCATTGCCTCCTGTTACAGTCTGTCTCCTGGAAATCTTGCTTTCCCTGCTCCTGTCCTCAGTCCCACCATCCAAGCTGAGCAGCTTTCTGCTGTCCCCTCTGACAATCAAATACACTTGGGGTTTCATGCCTCCTTCCCCTCGGTCCTTACAAATCTGTCCCAGGTGCTCAGATGTACATTTTTGCCCTCCCTGAAGTCAGCAAATAGGCTGATTTTAGTTGGTTGAGTTGGCACAAGTCTGGACATTGTGAACATTTCCCACTTGATAAAACCTCTCTGCACTTTCTGCATCTGGAGAAGGTATGGGCACTGAACCTCTGGGAAATGCTTGTGTTGCGTGAATTTCTTCTGATTTCTTCAGATAGTTGGTTGATTTTACAGCCAATATTCTTATGGGCATGTGGGAAGAGGTTTTTTGGACAAGGAGAAAACCAGATACCTGAAGCTATTTAAGAAAAGATTCCTCCCCCTCTCACCCCCCCACTTAGTTAATATGATATTTACTTAATATCACTTAATATGATTTAAAGTTAGCAAGAAAGACTTGCTGCAGGAAAACAGAAATATTCACATCTGTCACTATAACTAACAGGGACTTTCTCTGAGCACAGCCCAGGAAGTCAGGTGCATTTGTTTTCATTGCTGTTGGATCTTTCACCAAAAGCATTTGGTTCCTCAGCAGGATTTCCTGCTCTGGCTTCCATGAGATTAATTGTTTCAAAAGCTGGAGTGGATGGAAAGTTGTGATGGCTAAGTCCATAGCACTAATTCTCCATGCAGGAAAAGCTGATATTTTGAGCAATGCCATGTGTTTCTGTGCAGTCTAATATTTCATTCAGCTGTTACATATTTTTACTTTATTCAGTCATTATTTAACACATTAAGGAAGGACATGAAGAGATTCCATGCTGCTGTTGATTGATACCTTTTCCTTTATAGTCTTCTCACAGCAATTTTTTAAGTTTCACTGTCACACTGAAAAACATCAACATGCAATCACAGATCAGACTTCTTCGAACCCAGAGCAGGTGTTTGAGGCACTGCAATGAAAAGGAGGAGATTTTGCTTTGTGTCATTCACTGCTACTCCTAACAGTGGCCACAAAGACTGAGATTTAGGATTAAGTTTCTCTCTGCAGTCCTGACTGATCGAAGAATACGTTTGAGAGAACTCAGCTGAGAGTGGTTTTCTTTTCTTGGGTTCTGCATTGCTCAATGAAGATTTCATTGGAAAACTAGTTAAGTATATCTCTTCTTCAGCTGAAGCTGTAGCAACCCCACAGCTATAAATTCCTGTGTACCCAGACAGAGGCTCACGAGACCCATGGAGCCATGCCCGCTTTGTCAAGCTCTGGACATCCTGAGAGGAGACTCTGGAAAGTTAGCATTTGCCTTGGCTGCATGCTAGGCTGGTTTAACACCATGAGTCTCTGCTGGGCTCTGCAGGAATACTTTAGCTGGCTACAAACCAATGACCAGAGAAAGTACAGCTATGGGAGCAGATCAGGAGAAGACAGTAGTCGTGGTTTAACCCAGCAGGCAGTAAAACGCCACACAGCTGCCTGACAGACTCTCAGACACACACACACACACGTGACTGGGGAGAGAACTGGGAACAAAAAGTACAGGACAACAGTAAAGTCATGTATACTGCTCTGCAGTGTGGATGATAACTGTCAGAATAACAGACCTTTACATTTTTTCCCCTAATTCCTAACCTTTTCCTAGCCTGGAGCCAGAGTTTATAGTCTGGGCCAGCCCTATTTCTAGATAACGTTTAACCATGATTCCCTCTCACTGATTATCTTACAGCTCAGTTTCAGCTGCTTTACTGGGCAGCATGAAGCTTTTCCACATGGTCTGTGGACATCATTAAAACGTGACATGAGCTGGTGCTTTCAGCCCAGAGGAATTTGACCCCCCTTCAGCAGAAGGCTGAGGCACAGCAGCAGCCCCTGGCTCTCCCCAGCCTCGTGGTGCAAGGAGGAGCTCTGCACAGGGAGCCTCAGCCTGCACACTCCATGCAAGCTTGGATGAGATCCATGCTGCAGTACAGTACGGATTCATAGTTCATTCAGAGCATGTCCCTCTCTGCCACCCATGCAATTTGAGCAATGAGTTTTTAATCCCTAATAATACTAATTATTAGGTATTCCCTGTCTTGCTTTGATCAAACCAGGATCAAACCTGCATTTGGAAGAGCCCTCTGGAGGACTGCAGGACAGAATTGTTGGCCAGGGGCATCTCAGGGCATAAGCCACAGAGAGGCTGACTGAGGCACTTTGTTCAAACCCCTTCACTCCATTAGCTCCAGGATGCCAATTGGAAATAAAACAGAGCAAGCTTCAGTGCAGTTCTCATTGCTTCAGGTTTTAAACATCACGACACATGCCTGAGCTACCTTGTACTGTGTCCAGCTGGTGCTTTCTGGACATGCCCTCATTGAAAGAGATAATTGTGTTTTGTTTAAATTAATTTCTGAAGTTTAAAAGTCCATTTATATCTGCCCAGTTCACTGAATAGAACCTCTGCACAGTAGCATATTCAGTTTCTGCTGTAACCTGCTACTGCTGCTTTTAGCTGTAGCTGTAACCACAGAAATAGCAGCCAAAAAAAAAATTCAACACTCTTCTCGCTTCATTTTTTTTTCCTTTTTTTCCCCCAGTGACACTGGCTGCACTGTTCATTGGAAAGAGGGTTTGGGCAAGGCATATGACTGTGCTGTCTTCCTCAGCTGAGAGAGGAATTGGAATTCTCTCTGGCTTTTCTGAAATCACTCTATTGCTGGGAACACCTGTAGAAACTAAGTAGCTTTTCCTCTTCTCCTCTCACTGATGGCAAACTTCAGAGAAGGTTAGGCTCATGGGCGTTTTTGTGGATTACTTTCGTGACACTGAAAAGGGTAGAGCTTGTCTCACTGCAACCAGCTGGAAATACAGCAACCTCTTTAAAAGCTTACGTGATTTATCTGCCATCAACATCCAGATTTGGTAGCAGCCAGCCTGTTCTTCAGCACTGCCAGCAGTACTAACAGAGCAAGCCAAGAGCTCCGGGAGGAGCCGTGGCCGTGGCCTGGGCAGTGCAGAGCAGCAGCCGCTCAGGCAGCCACGCGGGGCTGCAGTGCTGGGGCCTCCTCAGACTGGGGGACAGGCTGCTACTGGGAGCATTTGGAAACCCAGAGTGGGACACACGGGCTTGAGTTTCTGGAAGCCCATGGTGCAGAAGCTCATGAATTATCCCTCCATGGCCAATCCCTGCAAGAAGAGGCTGAGGCACTGCCTGAAAACCTTTGATCTGAGGGGTTTGGCCTGCAATCTGCAGGGCTCCTTGGGCTGCTTCTCCTGAATTGATTGTGGTACTAATAAAAGCTCCAGCTGCAAATCCAAGGCCCTGCTCCCTTCTGTCTGTGGACACTGGGATGAGGTGCTTGTTTGAAAGATTTCCTTAGGAAAGAGAAGCCAGCTGGCTTGGCTTTCTTTGCAGGGGCTCAGAGACTTGGAATGGGCTTTCTCCACGCCACACTAAGCTGATTTGTTACCTCTCCAGGACTAAACTTCGTGCAAAAGACACCTCTGGATACAGTTTCTGGTGGAGGCAGACACCATGCTTCCTTGATAGACCTCCTAGACATTATGGGTCAGTGGCTGTCTGATTTTAGCAGTGCTGGTATTTTCTAACACAGACGTAATTCAATTAGGGCACCCAGACGATTGGAGAAAAGCCTTTATTATTTTTAGTCTAAATAAAAATAGTATCCCAGGCTTCCTAGAATAGTGAAAACACAGAGTATCATGAACAAGAGCTGGACTAAGAATATTTATATGCCTTTTCAGCCAGGGTTTCCATGAAATAGAAGCTGTTTGAATTGGATTTGACCAGCCCTGTCATGTTCAGACATATGCAATTACTTCTCTATGCTTAAAATTGCAGTAACAAACCTGAGTTTGACTTTGTGGTACAGCCTCACTAATGGTATTTAGTTGATGATGATTATTATAACTGCACCTCCTTCAGTAAACAAGAAGCTCTGGTTTTAGTCATGAGGGAATGTATCAGCAGCACTAAAGGGATTTAGGAACGTACACCCTCAACTAGACATGGTCAGTGAGGACAGTACCTGAGTTACACAGGTTTCTTTGAAAACGTCATTCCATACTGGTATCTCTGTTCATTTTTCTCTTTCCCCAGGGCCAGGCTGCTTCATTGTAGAGTCAGCAATGTCAATATTTCAAGATGGTCTGGTTATGCTGTCAGGACATGGGGTGCTGGGGGGAGAAAGGACAGACCTGCTCAAGCTTCCCTGATGTGAGAGGGACAAGAACAAATGGGACCTCTGTCCCTGCCTGTAACACAGGGTTTGAAAGAGAAAGAGAAGTTTCTCAGCATGTTCCTTCTGAGGTTGAGGAGACTTCTTTAGTACTGTTCTGACCACTGATGGCAATTTACACTTGTTATTTACATTGTGGGGGTTTTCCCCTTCCCTTTGGAGCCAATTCAGATGGATGTGTGCATTGTAGCAGCAATGTGAATGCTGCAGGGAGAAGAACTCTCTCCAGCAGTGCCCTGCCAGGCTGGGAAGACGCTTCCCTTGGCCACAAGTATTTATCCCCACAAAACACCCCCTCACCCACTCTCGGGGCCAAATCTGCCTTTGCAGACCTGGGGAATTATAGAATGCAACACCCCAGGTCACAGTCTTGTGCTCAATGCTGCTGTGCTCAGAAAGGAACTCTCCAAACAAGGTACTAAAACTAAGGTGTCTCTCATGCTGTTTCTTGGCTGTGGCTGGTTGGACGCAGAAGATTCAAAAACCAGATTATTTGGTCCCAGGATTCTGGTCATGAACAGTCAATGTAAATCAATTGAAGTCCAGGAAACAGGACTTTCCAGAGAGATTTCTGAGCAGCCTTTGCTACCTGCTCTGCTCCTAAGGTACCAGGCTTGTCTGTGCTGCTGAGTTATGTGCTTTCAAGCAAATAAAGCCCAGTTTAGAATAATCTGGCTTATACCTTTTGTGAAGGTATAAAAGCATGCTGTTAATCAATTTCTTTCTATCAAATGCATGTACCCTGGACATGGTCCCTCAGCTGGGATAAAAATGAATACAGTCTCTGAGCAAATGCTTAGAGCAGCCAAAGATCTGGCCTTTCCATTACAGGCTTCGATCTAACAATCCTGGGTTGCAAATCCATCACAAAGGCAGTGTCTGTGTGGGCAAGCACTGCCTTTTGCTTCCCTATCACCACCTTCAGCCAAATGGTTGAAAGCACAGTGCTCAAATTGGCCTGAGATATGGAGAGGTTTCTCAGTGGTGTCTCCAAGCCTCTCTTTCCCCATTTTGGGAATATTTCGAATGAAAACTGTGCCTCCAAGGAGAGAATTTCTTGTTCTGTGGACATGTGGAACTGTGGTAGCAAGGTCAGTGTGTGGTGGTGCAGATGTTGTGCCCATCTCACTTGGCTCTGCTGGGGAGGTCCAAGAGTGCCTGAATGCAGACAGAGGCTTAACAGAGCTGACAACACTGGATTCCCAAAGATCCTAACCAGGTCATGGTGAATTTCTGTGAGGTTTAGGGCTACCCAGTAATGCAGACCCTGCAGTGTGCTCCCCCAGATGTAGAGAGTAGTCAAATGAAACATTTCTTTGTGGAAGACTGCCCATGACCTGTTTTTAACCCCAAATTTGGACAGTAGTGCAGCTCTCATAATCCCCTCCAGGGATTTAAAAACTGCTGTGTCACACTGTGAGGTGATGCAGCAAGGCATAGGATCCAGTCAGGCTTTTCCATTGATTCAAAAATTACAGGCTTGGGCCCTTGAGAAACCATCCTGCCCTGAGGAATTTGGGAATATAGCTATAGGAATATTTGGATTTTTTTCCCCCAAGACAGGATTTGGTGTTATTTGTTGGGATTTGCAGTACAAGGTATGAATAAGACAAACTATATTTTTATTTAATAGTGAGTACTCAGTGACCACAAATACTGAGAAACCTGCAAGAGACGGTAATTTGGGTCCTATAAAAAGTCTGACAATGTACCTGGTCTGAATTAGGTGTTTGTGAGCCAGGCAAAATTCTATGGGTCTTGTTTCAGGAGTTTTTACCCTTCGCTTCAGACCCTTGTGATATGGCAGTTCTTCCTTGGAGGGAACAACAGCTTAAGGAACGAGAGGGAAAAACTCCCACCTCCAGAGGACCCTGGAAATGCATGGGTTTTTGTTTGTGCTTGAAAGGCTCTAATTCCTCATCCCCAGCCACCATAATCAGGCTGTAAGAACAAGCACTGAATGTGAGAGTCCCTGCCCTGTGCAAAGCCTCACTCACAGGAGATCTGTGTGGCACAGCAGAAAAATTCCTTCCCTCCATCTCCTCCCTCTGAGTGGTGTTCCCTTGCAAGCCAGAGCAGCTGTGCATTGAGCTGCTGGGCTCTGCCACATGATGGGCACGACCCTGGTGGGGTTTTGCTGCACAGATTTACTGGGTTTCCTTGGGATACGAGGTCCTTGGTTGGTTCCCATCTCAACCATCACCTTCTCTTTGTACAACCCTGTACCAAGGTGCAGGGCAGAGCCAACCAGTTGCTTTGGGCAGCAGGGAGAAAAGCTGTGGCTTTCTTCCCTGAGTGTGCAAGAAACAGCAGAGGAGGAGACAAAGCCTGAACATCCTCCTCATGGGGGGCTTGAGAGGTTTGCTGCTTTTGCTTTCAAAGGAACTGCACAACTCCCATCGTTGTGCCAAGCTCAATTGGCTTTCCAGTGTGTATCTGTAAATCACATCCCTTCCTCAGGCGAGCCCCTCAATCAGACATCAGCAGAAAGCAAGCTCCCACCTGGGAACAGTCTATAAACTAATGAAATATAAATGCCAGGTACAAAAGACAATACAGTCCCTAGTTGCTACCACTGAATAAAAAGTTTGATGGGAGTTTCCATCCTACCAACAACATTTCCAGTAGATGCAGACAGAGGGTTGTCCTTAGAGCCTGTAATTTGGTTTGCTTCCATCACCACTGGTGCTTTTAAAAGAAAAAAAAAGCTGCTGGGTTTTGTTTTATTTTATTTTTAAATTGTGGCAGAAAAAAAGTTAAAGGAATGTTTCCTTAAAAATATTTTTTGGCAGAGGCCAGCATGTCAAAATGAGAAGAGAGAGCCCAGTTTTTAGCTCCTTGGTCTTTAGGAAGATTTCTGACCAGGTCAGGAGATAATTGTAAAAGGGTCCCTGGGAAGTCATTAGCTTTTTCTTTTTTACATGGTGAGGGGGTAACAGAAAGGTTGACAAGCTGTGGAATTTAGCCAGGTTACAATATTGACTACTCAGAATCAGATGTTATGTGCACTATTCTAACCCTTAGTACTTTTTTCTGATGAGGCATAAGAACCTGATTAACTTTAGTCAATGTACACTCTCATACCCATCGAATCAGTGGGATTCCTCAGGGTGTGGAATGTCTTTGGTATTGGCTGCTGTTGTTTCCCTGCCCTGTCTTTCTGAAACCAAGATTTCTCAAGGCATCAGTGCTACTTTGTATGAACAAATGGCAAAATCTGGCTGAAGATTTTAAAAAATACATGAAGCACCTTGTTTCATTCTATGTAAATAGTAATCCTCCAGTTACCTCTCCAGAGGTGTTTAATGTAATTTTTACCTTTTATCCAACTTGTGTATTTTATATACTGACCTTGCCTATATTTAGTCCAGCACTCAATGGTGAATCCAGCACAGCTCTCTGCTGCTGTGAAGTAAGGCTCTTGTATGTCAGTGCAAAGTGAGCATAAACACTAGTGCATTTATGAAATAATATTTGAAAAGTCACATTCTGCAGGTGCAAAGGGCTACAGGAAATGATGGAAAATCAATGCACTGCTTGAGAAAGAAAGTATTCCAGCTCGGTGCTCTCAGCAGCAGCGACTTTTCCCTTTAATACAAAAAAAGTAACAGAACCAGGCACTCTGCTTATCTTTCAGGGCAAAATGTCATGGGTCCCTGTTTTGACAAGGATGGTTCGGATAAGGTGTTGGGGAAAATTTTTGAGGGTTTGTAAATCTGAAAAGGATTGCTTGGCAAGATCTTAGGTGTCCATCTTGGGGAAACTTGCAGAATAAGCTAAAGCAGGTGATAGACTGAGGCTTTGCAAGGTCCCTCTCAGCCAGCATGTTACAGTGATGCCATAAAATTTAAAACACAGCATTGAGTATCAGGATACACAGGGGTCCATGGAAATCCCAGAGGCAGGGTGATGTCTAATGCAGTTTTTAGGAAACAGAGAGGAGATGACCCATGGTCATCCCTGGAGCACCTCCCAGCTGCTGGTCTCTGAGGAAAGCCTGTGCTGCACCAGTGTCACTCCCCACATCCCTGCCCCAGCCTTTAGTCGGTGGCACCGGGGCAGTGTCAGCACTGTCAGTGCACCAGGGCCACCAGCAGATGGGAGTCTCACCGGCAGGAGGCCAGCGAAAACTGCTTCTGCGGCTCCAGAATTAAACCACTGGGTGCAAAGTCAAAACAGCCTCTAGAAAGGCTTTTTCACAGTGGCTGGACAACCAGGCCTCAGGGAGGAGTACAACAGATTCCTCAGTTTCCAGCAGAAACTAGACGCTGTTTAATTTCTATTCAGCATGGTCATCAGACCAAAGCTTGGGGTTAATCTCGCTCAGTGGCACCAAGGTCCTGGGAAAAAGCAAAGCATGTGGCAGAAACCTGCTGAGAAGACAGTAACGAGCACTACTAATGAGCAGGGAGGGAATCAAGCATGCACTGCATCAAAGGCACAGCATCATTCTGCAGGCAAACAGCACTTCCTCTTCACCTACAAGCCAGCTGCAGTTCAGACCTTGGCAGTAACAAATAATTTCCCCCTGCAGCACATTTTTTAGCACCTTTTGATCATTACTTTTGGTTACCAGTATTGTTTTAATAGTCATAAATAGCTCCAGCCATGGTCTGAACCCCACAGCAGGAGGCACGGTGCAGACAGGGAACAGGGTGGCCCTTCCATGAGGAGTTCACAGCCTGTCAGGGAAGGAGCCATTGCCATTCTACAGCAAATACTCATTTCTCAGTTCTTCCAATTAACCTGGCAAAGCAACAGATTAAGACACCAGGGATCAGTGCTTGCCACTTTTCTTTCATGTGTGCTTCTGAGCAGTTGTATTTTCATGTATGCTTTGTGCACCTGCTGTTCTCCAGCCACCAGTGGTGGCTGGGGAGGGAGAGAAGGGCTTCTCCAAAGCAGACTGAATCTGATGATTCCATTAGAAATAGGCTTGGGATCATAATCTGAGACTCTTGACAGCTTCATCTTGTGCCCTTCTATATATCTGCGGTGAGCTTCTCAAGCAAGCACTGGTCACTGTTGTCTGCCTTAGTGGGCTGGGGTTGCTCTTTTCGGAATGGTGGGGCTGCAGGGGAAGGGGGATGGTAGGAGAGAGCAGCGTGTGTGACCAGGGAGGTCTGTCACACACTCAGGAACAGGCAACAGCAAAGCCTGACCTCCCAGCAGCTGGTGCCACTGCCAGCAGTCAGCTCTTATCAAAATGTACCTCTTCCCCTGGAAAATGGGTTTGTCCTTCTAAAAGAGGTTTTCTCCTTCTGAAAGGGGCTTGTCTCTTAAGGAAGGGAGCATTTGCAGCTGAGTCTACATAGGAATCCTGTAAAATCCTCATGATGTGCTTCCAGCTTTAGCCCCGTGGATCTGAACAGCACGTTCACCTCAGGCTGCTGAGGACCAGCCTCCATATGTGATGTGCTCACAGATGGCCCTGGCCCTGCCCCCGGGGATGAAATACAGACAGCAGGCAGCAGGACTCAACAGGTTCTGCTCAGTGCTGGAGTTTCTACTGGGTTGTTTTACCGTATTTTCTTTAAAGGGAATTTCCAACTATGGGTGAAGTTTGGTTATTTATACTGTTTTTATTCTCCTGCTGAACCCAGGGAAGCTGGGCTAAAGGGATGATTATTTTCCCTAGCTCCTCTGGGAGCCTTGGGCTAGGTTTTCTAGTGTTTCAGTACTGGGAGATGCAAATAATGAAAAATTCACCAACAGCCTTGAGTACACCTTCCATCTCCTGAAAAGCTACTCCAAGGGCGTTCCCACTGCACAGGCTGGATATGCCTTCAGTCATTGAACTCTCTCTGGCCCCAAGGACAGCAGTACCAGACATCCCTTTTGCTGCCCCTGAGGTCTATCAGCCCATCTTTACATGTGAGGCAAATCCCAAGGCCTTCCACACTCATCAAGGGGCCAAAATTACTGCACCGTTTGCAACAGAGAGCAGGCTGCCTGTGCAGAGCCATTGGCAGCCAGCAGCGCTCCCCTAGCACTGTCTCTTGCTCCCCAGTGGTTGGGGTCACAGTCCCTCCCTGCACGAACCAAACAGGCACAGGGCTCTGCTGCTGAGGTTCTTTCCAGCTGGTTTCTGCACACGCTGGTGTGCCCTTGCAAGGAGGGGTATGAGGGTCTCAGTTGTGGTCTCATTTCTACTGCCCTTCTCTAGACCATCCAACAGGGACATCAAAGAGCTGTTTAATTCCATGGTCATAGTCCAACACAGCCTGCAAGATGCTGTGTGTGTTTTTATTTCATTCCAGCTTCCTTCACTGCAATGACATTCTGCTCTTGGTCTCCTGTGCCCTAAATGAGGGCAGAATGAAGCCCAGCATGTGCACATACCCAGGCTTTCTTTGTCATTCCCTGTGGCTCCTCCTTGAGCTGTCCTCTTTTTCTTAAAACTAAGTGTGTTGGCGCTGAAGAGAAGCAGTGAATGAGTGTTGTCAGTGGAACGCAGCTCTTGGCCTGGCTAATTTGGCAGGTGGCCTTTGAGTAGATCTCGAGTGTTTTACAGAGCTGGGTGAAAAGTATTGCTGCTATTTCAAAACTGGGGCAACAAAAGCTCTGGGCTGCTTCTGCCTGTGATTACGGAGCCTGGGGGATAGAGGATGCAGTAAGGGAACTTTGCGCTCTCACCTTCCAAAAGCATGCCGAGAGGAGTAGAGAATTATGTCCTCCTTCTACAGAAATTTATTGCTTGAGGCGGAATTAGTCAGAAGCATTACTGCTTTCAGTAAAAGACTGCAAGGCCGGGGATAGCCAAAAGAATATCAAAAACCAGAAGAGGTGTGTTTTAAGGCCACGTGTATTTTAAGGCCACGAAACTTTGTGATGCCTCCTAAGTACTGACCGTGCAGAGGAAAGTCATCAGGAAACTCCCGATGCCGCCGCCACATCAGCGACTCTCTTTTCCCCTCGGGGAGTCCTAAAGCCGTGACGGGAGCTGGGCAGGGAATTGCGCACTCCCGAGCGCCGGCAGTGCGCGGACACGGCACCGGGCGAGGAAACCCTCCCGGCCCCGCGCCCCGG